>OZ020624.1:5700902-6900902 GCA_963971575.1 Liopterus haemorrhoidalis
GCTAGGTTCCCCTTGTTAACGCTTCTATTCTATATGCTATGCTCTGTGGTTGAAAGCGAATCGACGTGACATGTAAATTTCGTTTTCAGTAAAATAATATTAACTTCGAAATTGTTTATTGGTTAATCCAGCCTTAGGGAAAATTTTGAATATTCTGTTTGGAGGTGAGGATTTGTAATTAAACTTTCTACTTTATCATATGTTCTTAACATGCTTGTTTACTTCAGTAAGAGTACTTTCAAAGTAAACTTTTCAGTATTTATTTATGATATTTTTCATAGCTAATTTATATACAGCTTCTTACGTTATTTATTCAACATTTTATAAGTAAGTTACCTTACATCAGTGGTTCCTAATCCAGGCACGCACTTATAGGGAGGGGGGGGGGCTCAAAGGCAAAATTGTCTGAAAAGGGTAAAGCTGAGCTCTTTAAATTAGTTGATTGTTCATTGTGTGCTATAGATAAGTTTAGTGGATAGTTTTAACATTCAAGGCAGCGTTTATAGCTAAGCAAATAAGTGCGTTACTAATAGTGCGACATCTGCGTATATTTAAACCAACTACGGTGGCTTTGTAAAATGTTTATTATCTATTACCGTTTTCCTAATTCTGCTGTCTTAGATTTTTACTAAATAAACCTAACCTAATTACCTAAATTGATCATATTCAATTATACCCAACACGCCAAACGTTCCTATATAAAAAATCGAAGTTGTCCTTGATATCCTGTACTTCCGATTTATTCCGAAAATTTAAATACTACCATCCAATTATTTGGGTAAACTCTGGTCATAAAATTTTTTTCCCAACTTGCTCACACATCGTCTTATATATATATATATATATATATATATATAATAACGGAATAATCTAATATACTTATTATATATATATATATATATATATATATATATATATATATATATAGTTGAATGTAGTTCTTGACGAAAATCGTATAAGGAGAAATAAAATTCTTATTTACTCGTCAAAATTTATTAATTTAAATATACTAAGAGACGTTTCGACTGTGAAATCCAGTCATCTTCAGTCTATAAATAAAATACAAGGTTTTACAATTTTTATGACTGTTTTTTATAAAAATTGTAAAACCTTGTATTTTATTTATAGACTGAAGATGACTGGATTTCACAGTCGAAACGTCTCGTAGTATATTTTAATTAATAAATTTTGACGAGTAAATAAGAATTTTATTTCTCCTTATATATATATATATATATATATATACAGGACTGGCGGTTGGAGAACACTGCTCCAGGTAACTATCTGACAGATAAGGTTATATGATACTTTCTGTGCTGAATAAATGTCATCCCGTCTTTCAATACAAATGTATCTATCGGATAGTTATCTAACGGATAATGAGACTGATGTATTGAATTCACTGCTTGGTAATGACATTTATTCAGAAGATAAAGTTCCAGATAACATTATCTTTCGGATAGTTACCTAGTGGTTTAAATGAAGGTGGAAAGACCGGGCCTTAAGGTCATAATACCCGGGGGGGACACCTTAGCCCTCCAAATGAACCCGTAAATAAAAAAATTAACCTATATAAAATTATCGAGAGATAACTCCATTATACTTCCAATAGTAATTTTCATCCTTTTCTGAGATCTCAGAATTATCATTGATAGCCCAAAAGTCATCCTATTATCACCTCTGTCCTCCCATTTTACCATATAGGCCATGACTCCAACGCTATAGCTCTGAAATTTTAATAAATCCTCAATCAAAATGTATAACTATTTATATAAAAATACATAGTAACAAAATATAAACTATTTTAGATAATGTAGTACCAAGTAATTTCCAAATTTAACGTTATACCTCATCTTCAATAATAAAAAAATAGTGTATTGGGCCCGGTAGTTCAATTTCAACCACCTGTATACTATTGATAAAATATTAATATATGTGTTTATTCTCATAAAGAATTATTTTAAGCAATTCTGTTCCTTATGTATTAATTGTTAATGACTATATTCCTTAATGAGCTTTATCAGGATTAACCATCTTGATATGTAGTGATACGTGATTTTTGCAAGTGGCGTCTTCATTTTTTTCTGACGTTTTTAGTTATTTTTAAGTGATAAAAGTGCAGAAAATACTTGAAATAGTGTGTTATAGAGTGTACTTTAATGTTTCGACTCCATGCAGACCAAAATTGGAGCGACTGGAAAAGTATTTGTAGAAATTTTTGTTAATTTTATAATGTAAGTCATTGTTATGTAGAATGTGCTTCTACCGACAATATAGAAACACATACATGCATACACTATCGTCTATAACTAGAGAAACAAAACTATTTTTTAAATCATTTTCATAAATCCCGATTATTGACTAAATGAATATTGAATTATATTGGTATAGCAACAACAATTTATAAATTAGAACCTGCTCTTAAAAATATTTGTTGTACTGGTATAATAAATAAAATAATTAACTTTCTGCTGCAGTAGATCATCTGCATATTTCTTTTGTAAGACTTAATAATAAAACAATTTTTTGTGGTTAAATTTTTTCCTTTGTCCTAGCTCCCGTTCTTGTCCCGGTTTAGAGTTTCATAATTATGGTAAGCCTATATATATATAAAGAAATTACCTATATAACATATAATAACTGGTATCTATTAAAGTTTCAACTCCACATTTCTACAGCAAAAGCTGCCACTAACTAAATATTTAACTTTCCACAGTATCTTAATAAATACCTAACAAATACGTTTCCCAGTTTCAAAATTGTAGTTTTGTTGCACTAATCCTCGGACGGTAAAATTTTTAGAAACCCTGATCAAAAAACAGTTAATTGAAGTTGAAAGCTACTGAACTATTTATTAGAGTTGCAATCCAAACTGAATCAGTTATTTACTATGTTGTGAAATACTGTGATTTGTGATATATTTTTCTGTTTGTCTACCGAATGAAATGGATTGATCAGGTTGTAATCTCAGCTGAGATCTATTGGGGATTTGTCTTAAAGGAGAACGGCCAGTAACTGGTGATACTACGTCAGCAACACAGGATTAACTCGGCTGTAAATGTTGACACATCTGCGATTGAATACTCTGATATATAAAAGAATCAGTAAATAATATTAGGTGTCTACAAAAATTATTACTATAGTCGGATTGCTGATTGCTGACCGTTCGTTGCTACAAGTATCGATATACAATACTATATGCTTTCTCTGTCTATATCATTATAATTATTTGCATACCCATAGTAACGTATAGTGACGCAAGTTGACAACTAACCTTCCATATTATTTTAATAAAAAACAAAGCATTGGAAAGAAACGTCATGATTCGTAGATATCTTTACAAATTAGAGCACGAAAATATATTTACAGCAGTACTCAAAGAAAAAAAATTATTAATTACCGACCGCCAACATATATAAGGGAGGTATTGTGATCATACCGATTTTGACATTTCGAGATTTCGATGGATCTCCACGAATTGAGGTCCCTACATAACGTTTTGACTATTTTTAGCATGATGTCTGTCAGTCTGTCTGTCCGTTCTTCTGTCTGTCTGTCCGTCTGTCTGTCCGTCTGTCTGTGTACACGTGCAGAGCGAATTCGGCTGAAAGGATTTTTATGAAACTTCATATTTAAGCTTCTGCCATCAATGGCACGAGTTGATCAACTTTTGGTCAAAATCGGTTGACTGAAAATGAGAGTTTACTCGTGTCGACTTTAAGATTTTTGTGAATATTTCACAACAGAAAAATATTTCGAAAAAATGTACAACAAAAGTTGCTATAAAAGTAATAATTAATAACTTTTATTTGAGACGTTTTTTGATAAATGAAAAATTTTGAATAATTTTTGTAAATTTTTTTTTTGTAAAAGTCACAATTTTTTCATACTTACATGTTACTTTTCCATGGTCATGATAAATAATATCTCAAAATATTAGGCCAAGTTATTTCTACTTTGCTGCTAGAATGTATTTTATATAAGTACTTTATGATGGCGGTCGGTCCTGTGATGGCCACAGCTGATTTTCTTAAGATAATAATTATAAATAAGGAAATATTTATACTCATACGTAAATTTTGGATTATAATTTGTTGTTTAATTAAATTAAATTTTTATGTTTCCCCTAAGTACAAAGTAATGAAATATTAAGTAAAAATATATTTATTCATATAATATATTGCTACAAGTTGTATTTAAATGTTTATTTTTATTTTTTAAAAAATAGTCACTGTAATGCATGATATCGTCGTTATCTGAACTATCGCTGTCATTTCTTGTATTTATTATTATTGGATTAATACCATCAACAATCCTTTCCCTTTCCCACCATTCATTTATTAAATTTTCGATTTTTTTAACAGATTTTGCCCAAGTTTCACAACTAATTTGATCACAGGCTACTTGCCACATTTTCAAAACTTCGTTATCACTATATCCGTTTTGATCAATATGTCTAACATAATAATTTTTTGTTATACCCCAAATTAGTTCAATGGGATTAAACTGGCAGTGATAAGGAGGTAATCTTAGTACTTCATGACCATACGTTTGTGCCAATGTATCAATAAAATAAACTGGTTCAGATTTTAATTTCCTTCGTTTTCTAGTGATTTTGTTAGTGATAAGTTCAGATTTATTACATTTTATAATTCTACGAATTGTTGATTCCGAGATTTGCAAGGCAGCTGCTACTCTTTGATGGACACGAGATAGAGAAATAAGTGACCCATTATTCTTTTTTTCGGTATTAAAATATTCCAGCAGATTTAAAATTAAAGTTTGTGAATTTAATAATTGGCCGCAAGGTCTATAAATTAATATTATTAACAGACACTGACAGCTAAGACAAGTAACAAAAAACTATTTTAAAATCGCTGAAAATGGTAACTAGATTATTTTATGAATGCACTACTTGATACATACGTGTAACAGTCATCTATCAGCAATCCGACTATATAATTAAACCACGACATTAATAATACTTGACCAGTAGATATTACTAAGATGGCACAATAATATGACTTGGATGGACTCCTTTTAACATTGTTGCGCATGTTACGAGTCCACCCGGAGATAGAGAGATGCATTGGGCAACTTATGTCCTTCTGGAAGACACAATTCGTTGTTCCAAATGGATCAACCACAGTGTCGAGTTTCGAATTTCAAGCATGGCATTTTCCAGGGAGATTCCCTAAACCCGCTACTATTTTGCATCTCACTTCTTCCTCTATCGATCAAGCTCAAGCTCGACAGTGGAGTATAAGTTTTTCCTTATTATTACCTTAAAATTAATAATTTTGTTTGTTTGAGTACTGCTGTGAATTTATTTTCGTGCTCTAATTAGTAAAGTTATCTTCGAATTATGCCGTTTCTTTCTAATGCTTCGTTTTTTATTAAAATAATTTGGAAGGTTAGTTGTCAACTTGCGTCACTATACGTTACTATGGGTATGCAAATAATAGGGGATAGGCATGATTTTTTTTTTATTTTTTATTATATTCCTCTTGTTGCATATAAACATAAAAAACAGTTTTTAATTTTTTTTTTGTAATTTGAAGGCTTAAAAAAATCATAAATGTATGTAGCGCGCGAAAACGACGTGTGACGTCATACCCCTTCTAACTGACGCATGACACTACTAGCTTACCGGCGTACATATGTAGTCTGTTGTGAACTTATTTGTTTGTATAACTTTTATAGGTCATGTAAAGTTAGAGTGATTTTAATTAAAATAAAGTTTAATTCTATAAAAACAATTTATACATGTTTACCGAATTAAATTTTATATTAAAATAGATAACTTATATTGCAATATTTCAATTATGCCTCTAACGTTTTGTAACTTCATGTAAACAATGTAGTAAAATTCTGACATCTAAATTACATAAATATTTACATTTTACAGAGTTGCAGCGTTTGTTTACATAAAGTTATAGAATATAAAATAAAAATTAATTTGACACCACGTATTTCTTCAGCACTGTAGCATTCATTATTTTTCATATATTCCATGAGCATAAATGCATCAATGTTGGGTAAATTATCACTCTGAGCCCTAACAAAATCTTTATCTGCCATTTTAATAATAAATGCGTGAAAAATTGTTTAAAAACAAATACAAAACTCTCGAACAATACAATACACACACGTGTAAAGATTATGTTGTAGCTGTATCTGTGACGTGAAACCCCTATCGTTTGACGTCATACTCAGTCGTTTTACTCGGCAACCTTCGCTCCGTGGTCGGCTTATTTCAAATTTACAATATTTTAATTAAAAAATTTGGCTATAATATTAATTAAAATGTAATTTTTGTTTTGTTAGGTGACATAACTAACATTAACATATCAAAATAATGTAGTTTTAAGGAAATACAAATTTTATGCGTTTCTCCTATTATAATGATATAGACAGAGAAAGTATATAGTATTGTATATCAATACTTGTAGCAACGAACAGTCGCCTATCAGCAATCCGACTATAGCATCTATGTATAACTATAGAAGATCAAATATCAAAGGTGATAATTTAAATGTAAAATAATGTCTTAATTAATGAAGCTTTATGATGCATATCCACGAATTTTCAAACCTCAGATTTTTCCAGTTAACCTTTTATTTCTGAATTTATATTCTAAATAAAAAGAAAAAATAAAATTGTTTATAAAGTTATATAAAATGTATTTTATTTTATAATCCGCCACAGACTAAAAATATTTTCCATTAAAATATCCTGAATAATATATTTGTACATCGTAAATTTTCTGAAAACTCCCAATTTCGCTCTACACATTAAAAAATTTTTCGCTTACTTTATTATGAAAACAGACAAGTAAAAGCATTAAATGTACTTTAAAAAGACATACGCTGTAAAATCGAGCATGTATTTATATACCCTACAACACACTCTGAATAAAATAAACAAAAATATAAGTAGAGCCTGGAGCTTGCGGTAAGAGCTGCCCGTAAAAGCTCAGCTTTCAAACATGACAACGATGTCGTGAATAGTCTATTAGACTTATGAATTTATCATGAAATTTTGCCGGGGGTGTACGAAGACTGGAGAATGGTACACAGAGAGAGTATGAATTAGTTAGGCTAGGAGGTGTGATCACTTCAACGCCATCCTAATAATAACACTCTTCAAACTGATTCACTTATGGACACTATTCTCATAACGAGACGTGACAAAAATTTTAGGCACTGAATTTACGATAAAGTTTGATTTTTTTTTTGTCAGTAGGCTTTGCACTAAAATATTACAGTTCCACAGTTCTAAATAATATAATATAATAATATACTAAATTAAGTTTGACAAATACATAAAATGTACATTAAACCATGTCAACAGAAATATACAAAATAAGCTGCACAAATTTACACAAAATTGCAGCTATTTATATCATCATTTATAAATTCGTTTACACTGTAGTACATTTTCTCCATTAAAAATTTTAAAACAGTTTTTTTAAATATTTGGAGATTATGTTCTCTGATATGTTGAGGTAATATGTAAATAGTGAAACACCTATAAAAGAAGGAAGTGACTTCGAAACAGTTAATCTAATTTTCGGTAGACGCAAATCTGTTTTGGCTCTGGTATTATAGTTGTAGAGGTCATTTCCGCTATTTAACAAATATCCATTTTCTTTTATAAATAACAAGAGTTGTAGAATATATATACACCGAAAACTTAATATACCAAGCTCTTTAAAAAGTGGTCTACAATGCGATCTTCTTGCAAACCCACTGAGTATTCGTATTGCATTTTTCTGCGTTCTGAAAATTCTAATAGCATCTGTAGAATTGCCCCACAGAATAACGCCGTATTGAATAACTGACTGTATGTATGCAAAATACACTATTTTTGCTATATGTAGAGATACATATCTCTTGATTTTATAAAGTTATAGTTATTAATTCTGCTCGCTACATATTTGACATGCTCCTTCCAATTTAATTGTGCATCTAACACAAATCCTAAAAATTTAGCATGTTGAACATGGTACAGATCATCATTGTGTAATGTTCTGTTAAGACTGAAAACTAAATGAAAACTTATCTTCGTTAAGTTTTAGCTTATTCTCATTAAACCATACAACTGCTTCATCCATAGTAGCTGTTATATTATCTTTAACTTTATTATGATCAACACCGCTGTTAATAAAATTAGTATCATCTACGTACATAACGGTACTAGCATTTACGTTTTCTGGAAGGTCATTTATAAATAGTAAAAATAACAACGGACCAATTACCGTCCCCTGACCTACGCCTATATTAAGGGTAAGTGTGTTAGACATGAGGTCATTATAAAACACAACCTGTTTTCTATCTAGTAGATAGGATTTTATTAAATTTAGGGTGATACCACGCAATCCATAGCGCTCGATTTTGCATAACAAGTCAAGTAATGACTGACACAATCGAATGGTTTTGTGAGGTCACAAAAAGTTGCAGACACATGAAGACCATTCTCAAGTACTTTAACAATATCAGTCAATAGTTCATTGGCTGCTTTTGTCGTTGACCGCTTAGATCTAAAACCATACTGACGATCTGATAACAAATTAAATTTTTCTAGAAAATTTATGTCTATTTTTCAAAGCAATTTCTAAAATTTTTGAAAAAATAGGGGTCAACGCAATAGGCCTATAATTCGAAGTATTATTGGCCTATTGCGTATTATAGGCCTATTGAAATCTATTAAACCAATGCACACAAATTCTTTTTTTCTCTCTCCTGTCGACTCGAAAGAATTATTATCAATTATAAAAATTTGAAAAATAGTTATAGCACCAGCATCATTAAACCATCAACTGACTATATAATGGATCCAATAGTTAATATTATAGATTCACGGTAAGTTCATCGAAAATCAATTCTTCGAAAGTAAATTCATCGAAAATCAATTCATCGAGAACGACTTCATTGAAAACGAGTTCATCGAAAGCAAATTCATCGGAAGCAAATTCATCGAAAATCAATTCATCGAATGATCAATTCATCGAATCGTCAATTCATCGAAAAACCAGTGGCGAAGGGTCACCTCCGCTAGACTTGCCCTCCCATAAAAAATATAATAATAAAAAAAAATACATTAAAACAAAATTATTTTTTTTTTTAAAAATTTAAAAGAAGATTTAGGTAAATCTTCAAAAATACATCAAAATATGTCCTATACAAATTTTTTTCCAAGGTTTGGTTTACTAGTTACGATTTTTTTTAAATTTTAAAGTTAAATAACTTCCGTTTCCGGTTTCGGATTTTAATAAAAAACAATAGGGCTCTTTCCAATTAATAGGAGAATTTTTTAGTACCAGAACGAACTCTTTAAGTTAAACCGCTTTTGAGTTATCGTGTATACACACAGACACACACACATACGGACGGCACTTCGAAAATAGGTTTTTTTTGGATTCCCTGGACCATGAAACGTGGTCATCAGTCAAAATCTCGACATCGAAAATTTTCGCGATTACAATACTTGCCCCTTATATATTAAGGTCGGGCAAGTAAAAATATTTTGTAAATATTTGAGAGTGCATTTTTAATTGTAGCTCTGTTTCAATTTAATATGTATTCTTAATTTCTTCTTTCCATTGTAATGTTAGTTGCTGTTTAAATATAAATTAAAAGTTACATTTTTTCAGTGTTATTTTTAATCTCCCTTGTCCTTTATATATAAACATGTCTAATAATAATTGTAATAAATAATACAGTAATCCCCTGAGATACGTAATTAATGCGGACCGTAGACTTTTGGGTAACTCGAATTTTACGTAAGTCGAATTGGAATTTTTATAAAGGAACAAAAGAAATATAAACTACATAAATACGTATATAAAAGAAACAAGACAAAAATAAACTGAAATTCATTTACATATACTATTCTATATGCACATACATACAAATAGAATTGGTTTGAACGCATACAAAAGTGTAAAAATCTTAAAGGCGAATATATTGAAAAGCAATAAAATAGTTAAAAAAAAACAAACTTTTTACCGACCGCCAACATATATGAGAGAGGTATTATGATCAACTTTTGTTAAAAATCGATTTTTACCAAAAAAGTTGATCAACTCGTGCCATTGATGGTAGAAGCTTAAATATGAAGTTTCATAAAAATCCTTTCAGCCGAATTTGCTCTGCACGTGTACACAGACAGACGGACAGACAGACGGACGAACAGACAGACAGATGGACGGACGGACAGACCGACAGACATCATGCTAAAAATAGTCAAAACGTTATGTAGGGACCTGAATTCGTGGAGATCCATCGAAATCTCGAAACGTCAAAAATGGGAGTTTACTCGTGTCGATTTTAAGATTTTTGCGAATATTTCACAACAGAATCTTGAAAAAATTTATTAAACAAAAGTTGCTATAAAAGCAATAACGCAACAACTTTTATTTCAGACGTTTTTTGATAAAACGAAAAATTTCGAATAATTTCTGTAAAATTTTTCGAAATTTTTTCCAAGTCTCAATTTTTTCATATTTATATGTAACGTTTCCATGGTCATGATAAATAATATCTCTGTTAGAAAATATTAGGTCAAGTTATTTCTACTCTGCTTCTAGAATGTAATTTATATAAGTACTTTATGATGGCGGTCGGTCCTGTGGTGGCCACAGCTGATTTTTTTCTTAGTTTTTGTAAAAATTTAAAAGGTAGCCCTCGTATGTTACAGGTGCTTATATCAACAGATTCTTTCTATGCAAACAACAGAATAATGCAAATTAAATATAACATACTTTTAATACATTTAAAAAATGCAAACAACGAGTTAATAAATTATAATGGAATGTACAAATTGCTGCAGCAATTAAAATCAACAATAGAATTTCCAGTATTATGCGAAAACAATTGTGCGAAAAGCTCCGATATTTCCTCTCTTTTTCCTCATTTATTTTTATCCTTATTGCTCTTATTCTAAGCAGGAATAGATTAAAAATCGTCTTGAGTAAGGAGCTTACAATGTCAGTCCATTAGTACTGGATAGCCTCACCAGGGACTGATTTAGATCTGATTAATGAATTTCAAATTAAATGGACCACTACAGTACACAGTATCAAGAAAAGAGTAATCCCGTGAAGATTTCACCAAGCATAGCATGATACATGGGATTTTGAACGGTCTTTAATTGATTAACCCTACGTTAGTTGTGTTGTCTACAGTCGTAAACCACTCATTCAAAGACTGTTATGCATCATTTTCATGGTAGTGTCAAAGGCGCGACAGGGGTGAGAGACGAGGTGTTATACAAGGTGTCTGAAAAGAAATTTTATATTTATTTAGCTTACTGCGTGAACGCAACATATCCGAGGGGCGCGGGGGTTATGTCAATCGGTAGCCTGGCTCTTGGGAATTTAGTCGCTATGGAGCGTTTCTCGGGAGCAGACCGCGCGTTATGCGTGCGAGAGTTTTACAAAAACGGTGATTCGGCGACTGTAGCGCGTAGAAAATTCTGCAGTATTCGAGGTTTTCGCCACTTAAATGATGGGCCAAGCATTCCTCTCATTCGACATTGGGTTAAAAAGTTTGAAGAGACTGGTACAACGCTGGATAAATCAAAATCCGGGCGACCTAGGTCATCAAGAACGGTAGAAAACGTGGAGAATGTTAATCAGTCTGTTCGTGACGACCCGAACCTTTCAATTTGGAAGCGCGCAAGTGCTTTAAATGTGCATAGATCATCATTACATCGCATTATGCACAAAGACCTAAAGCTGCACCCCTACAAAATTCAATTGGTGCAAGAATTAAAGCCCCAAGATGCCAGTCAGAGGCTTAATTTCGTAAATCAGGTGATTGAGCGATTTTCAACGTTTACCAACATTTTGTTTTCGGATGAAGCTCATTTTCATCTTAATGGCCACGTAAATAAGTAGAACTGCCGCTACTGGAGTGCAACGAATCCGAAACGCAAACATCAGAAACCCCTACATTCACCTAAAGTGACCGTATGGGCTGCGATGTCGGCGCGAGGAATTATCGGCCCTTACTTTTTTGAAGACGAAAGGGGGCGTGCAGTTACAGTGAATTCAGAGCGTTATGTAGAGATGTTAGACAACTTCTTGGTACCTGAACTGCAAAACTTTCCTGGCTATAACCAAAGAACATGATTCCAACAGGACGGAGCAACTTCACACACGTCCAATATGTCTCTGCCACGTGTTCGTGAAATTTTCTCAGGCAAATTGATCTCCCGGAAAGGTGACATAAATTGGCCTCCACGCAGTCCAGATTTAACCCCTATGGATTTTTTCCTACGGGGTTATCTTAAATCTAAATTTTCAATCTTTAATCTAAAATTTACGCCAATAAACCGACTTCACTGGCGCATTTGAAAGAAAATATCCGTCACGAAATGGCAGCCATCCCTGAGTCCACCTGCCGAGACGTCGTAAGTAATTTTACTGTTCGATTAAATGAGTGCCGAGAACGCGAGGGTCTACATTTAGACGATATTATTTTTAAGAAATAAATCCCCAAAAAGTGTATTTTAATAATTAATAAACATTTTTTCTATTTACGGCTTACTTTTTTTTTAATCGATCCACTAAATATAAAATTTCTTTTGAGACACCTTGTATTTACAAGTTCGAATTTCATGGTGGGGTTGGAAGCGTGATAAGTGCGCGTTTTCGGTTTTGACAACATTTGTATCTAACCCAAATCTAACCTAAAAGTTTATACAATTATTTGGAGTAAACGGTTATTCAATTTCATTAAATATTTCATCAAATCGAAGAAGACGTCTAGCTCTTTTTTATGCATATTTCGACTTATTGCGATATGAAGAAAAGCGATGGTGGGTACGTCCCATATATACATAGAAACAGAAGGCAACAGGGAGATTATTTTATCTTGTTGCAAAAAATGAGACACAAAAAACACAGACAGTTACTTCAATTACAAGAAAAGAATTTAATACACAATCTTTTTTACTTGACATCACAGTTTAGAATGAAGATTCTGTTGGCCCCTGCTTGGGAGTGTATTATTAGTATACCCACTACATAACATTTCTGCAGACCAGTTATTTGAAACCGAATCCATAATAATAAACATTATGACTGCCGACAGCATTGTAAAAGTCGCTACTTTGCTACATCAATTTACGTTTTTTTAATTTTTTTTTTTTAGGAAATTAATATAAGTGTCTCGTTAAAGATCTCACCATTCCGAAAAAATATATCTGTTTCTATGGTTTCGACGGTGCGGCCAGCGCTAGAGTTGAAATTTCTGAGCTTGCGACACCGCGCTTGTAACACCGCGCCTACGACACCATGGTACGGGTTTTTTCAAAATAGAGCGATCCGTTTGGTTGAATTTTTTGTTCCACGCTTCCAACACCAGCATGAAAATGATACATTACAGCTATACTCTATTTGCTCACGCACCCTTTTGTGTAATTTGAGAAAACCTTCTTATATATTTTAAGTTAAAATATAAAACACAAGCATTGACACTTCCAATACCACTCTCCAGTCCCAGTGACAACATAATTCAATTCATAAAAAACGCAACTTTAATAAACCACATATAAACTTAAAAATCAACCAATACATATGAAAACAACATTCTAAAATTTCTGGAAGATGTAAACTTAATTGACAATATACAACATTCCACATAATTTCTAATAGCCTTAATTAATTATACTAAATATTTATTAATATTATATTTATTTTGTAATTATAATAATTATGTAAAACAGATATTCCGGGCTGCTAATAACCAAGCAGTTGAAGCACCCCTAAATAAATATATTTAAAAAGAAAAATATATATAAAATTAAATAAAACACTTGTTAATTCCACTAAGTAATTATTATCAACAACTTGACAAGTTTCAACCTTTCCAAAAGTAACAGAATTACTAATACATTGCAGGTATTTATACTAGTGATATGCTTGATCACATAAAAGCCAGAACCGCCGATACAGATACGAATTATGTGCGTTCTGATCTGAATGCGGTCGAGTACGAGCTTAGTGCAGTTCGGGCGAACACACTTCCACTGTAACCTAAGCCTTTGGCTTCGTAGCCTAAGCCATATTTGTAGCCTAAGGCAGTGTTTCTCAACCTTTTCTGCCATGGGACCCAGAGCCGCAGTAAGGAAAACTTGCGCTAGGGGCAGAGCCGTGTTTTGGCGCCCTTGGTAAATAAAAACAAGGTTTTTACCTCTCGAAATTTGAGTGATGAGCAAAAAAAAAAGGTCCTCGCCTCCCAAAATCCAAGTGACGAGCAAAAAAAAGGTCCTCACCTTCGCAATGGCGCCCCTTAGCAAGTCCGTCAGCGCCCTTTTCCTTAGTGCGCTAGGGGCCATCGCCCCCTCCGCCCCCCCTTACTCCGGCTCTGTTGGGACCCCCCAAAATAACATAAATATTGTCTGCGGCTCCCTCATATATATATATATATATATATCTATATATATATATATATATAAGTAAAATAAAACTTCTCAATCGGTCGTCAAATTGTAAAATATATTGGTCAATTGATAAGAGACGTTTCGACTACTCAAGCGTAGTCTTCTTCAGTCAACGAGGTGTGAAGGAGGTCCACACAAGTGTTGTGTGGACCAATATATTTTACAATTTGACAACCGATTGAGAAGTTTTATTTTACTACATATACATACGTCAAGATTTAACTATTATATATATACATATATAGAGAGGGGGGACCGAGGGAGGGATCTCTAGGTGTATCAATATAGAGGAAACACGATTTTTCTCGAAAAGACGATGTGTGAGCAACTTGGGAAAAAAATTTGGTGACCAGAGTTTACCCAAATAATTGGATGGTAGTATTTAAATTTTCGGAATAAACCGGAAGTAAAAGATATCAAGTACAACTTCGATTTTTTATATAGGAACGTATGGCGTGTTGGGTATAATTGGATAAAACTTTTGAAAAGAAACAACTTTTACATAAACATGATTTTAATATCTGTTACGATTACCTATAATAGCTTGCATGTATTTTTATTTACAAGTGTTCCATTGTTCCAAGTTGCTTTCCATTTTGAACACTTTCGCATCCTTACTCTTTAGCTAACAGTAGCTCAAAACATAACAAAAAATATTGCAAGTTCAAGTCGTACCTACTTGAAAGTACTTGAAGTACCTCCAACGCGAACCGTTTTAATTAGTTTAAATTAGTTGTCAAAATAAGTATAATTTATTTTATTTAAGTTTAAAAGGTATATATTAATGAATATAAATGGCATATATTTATGAATATATCTTGCAAAATTGAGCGTTTATCTATTATAATTTTATGCTTCGATTTTATATGACTTCGCGGCCCCCCGACGAAGCTTTCACGCCCCCCCGGTTGAGAAACGCTGGCCTTAGCCGTTAGCAGTTCGAAATTTGCAACGGAAGTATCATCATAGTACGGATTAACTATAATTTTCTGCTTGAAATATACTATTTTTCTTCCAAACTATAATTTTTTCCATATGTTGACATGTTAACCTTGTTATCTCCATTGTGTTCTAAAACTTCACCCGTATTCCTTTTCATCTTCGTAAAAATTAATATTTCTTTTCAAAATATTTTTCAAATACACTTTTCAAAGACATTTTTCTTTCGTTTTGTTCGTCTTTTATTTCGTTTATTATTTTTCTAAAATTATCCCACTGAAAAACAAAACATGCCTCTTTCATGCATCTTTTAAGATAATTACAAATTTTTATTCTCTTTAAAAAAAGAAAAAAATGCCCTGGGCAATAAATATTCTAGATTCCTCCCTGTGTCTCATTTTTAAAAGTTCACTTCAGTTCTTTTCATGAAATGGCGTACGATTGGCAAACTAATTATTTCTTACTGATTTGTTTAAATCGCGAAGTAATTGTGACATTTTAGATTATCATTGGTTTTAATTTGTCTGAGAAAAGTTTGTGGAGTTCTTTCAAAGATTTAAGGAGTTTGAAGAAAAAGAATGACAGGTTAATATAGTACAGTCTGAAGAAAATTATTTTTTTAAATGGTTTTTAAATTGGAGTAATTTGCAAAGACCTCGCAAAACATAAAAAGATTAACTGTACCATGTATCTGTCTAAATGCCTGAAATATGAAGTAAAAAATCTTATTCCATAAAATTTATTGATTACTAAGTATAAAATAGTTTCAAATGCCGCCCTTTAGTGCCATAGCTGGCTAGTGGAGTGTCATAAGCCGGGTTTACATTGGTAGAGTAAAAGAGCTAGTAACTAGCGCAAGTAACTAGCAACTAGTTACTATCCCTGTGTAAACAGTTGACATTGTGACTAGTAGAGTACTAGCTGCCAGTAGTTGGGCTAGGATAGCAGCTAGCTCGTCGACGTATTTACTAGCTACTGTCTTTTCCCCCACTACGCAAAATTGATTCATTTCAAATTGGCGGCAAGCGATAACCTGTCATAACAAATAGAAAAAAACTATATCAGGTAAGTTACAATTTATTTACATAAATTGCGTAACATTGATTTATTAATTGATGATTTTTGAAATCATCTGTGAAATAACTGCCTTTTATACACGAAAAAGATGTTGTAGACCAGTGTTTCTCGACCAAAAACGCACCGTTGACCAGAATAATATATAATTTTCTAACGCGGACTACTAATAACAATTGTTCGTTTATTTTTTGCATGAAAACAAATATATTTAATGTGTTACTAAACACATTTAGTTTATTTGTAGAAAATCACAGAAAGTTTGCAGAAAATAAACAAAATATAAACTATTTACATAAAAAATGTGCAAAATAAATTAAAAATAAAACTGCAAAAAACACATATAAAAACTTTCGCGGATCACTAAAATTTTTCTGGGGACCACTGGTGGTCCGCTGCAGAAACACTGTTGTAGACTACAATAACTATTTCCTGTGGCTAGGAAATAAAGCGTTAATTCCAATTTTATTTTTGCTGGAATCGCATCTCTTATTAGTGTATCAGTTCGTTGTATTAATGGACTAACTAAATTTAATAGCCTATTAAAATCATCTGGTGTCATTCTTAAACACAGTCTGTACTCTTTTTGATCTTCCACGGCTAATTCAAGAAATAGAAGGACTGATGCGCCATGGGTAGTTCTTCTATCAATCCATTTTTTCAACCATTTTTGTATAGGCTTATATTCTGTACCGAATACTTCAATAAGATAATCAATTATTTCCTCCACAAGAAATAATGTAATTCAAAATACCACTTCTTTAATGGCATCACGCCGGCGACGATGTATATCCACATTCATAAACTATTTTTTGCAAAAAGATAATTTCACTACAAAATCACAGTGAAGATGTCAAATGTGTTTTGACACTTACTATGCAGAAAATAAGATATGTATGTCAATTGCGTATGAACACCTACTATCCTTAAAATAAGATAGTAGAATAAAGCGCGTAGTACTTGCGCTAGTTACTAGCTCTTTTACTCTACCAATGTAAACCCGGCATTAGATTAATAGGTGCGCAAATGACGTCAATGATAACCATAATTTTTTTATTTTCGTTATTTTTTAAAACAGATGATCAAAATATAAAATAATATAAAAAATTGATGTGAAGTGTGAATTTTCACACTGTAGGGTTTCGCAGGTATATAATAAGTGTCAGCATGCCGCTGAGTGTGTAGGACAAATTTTGCTTTGTAGTAATCAGAGCAAAATTAAGGATATTTTTAAAATAATTTATCGTCTGTTAATCTAAGAGCTTTAAAAACAAATTTTATGTTAAAATATTTTTTTGTTAATTTTAATTCGAATACTTAATACCGTTATTTAAGTTTCTAAATATGTGCAGTATTTTTTTTTTATATAGCAAGGTTCATTAAGATTTTAAAAATTGTGTCTATGGCTTCCATTTGTCATATGCTCCACCCCTCTGGTTTCGTATACATGACACGTAGAATGAAAATATAATTCCAACAATTCCAACTGGTTACTAAATTTACGCTCTTAAAAATTAAATGCAACATTTGCTAAAATATAACTGTAATTTTGACAAAATAATTTTAACAAAATAAAAATGGAAAAAAACAAAAAATAAAATTGTCTCATCTACCCGGGAGCGAAATATGCTAAGGCGTATAAAAACTACTTAATATTCATTTACAAAAATAAATCACTCTATAGGTCTATTGTGGTTTTTCTTTAGAACATAGTTGAACGCCTTGTTCGTATTTCTTCTTTACTATAGGTCAAAGTTTAAGGAATAGGTACACTTGTAGCTGTGCATTTACAATTTTAAAATTCTTGAATAATTAATAAATAACTTATCTCATAAAATTAATAATTAAATCTAAACTCTAAATGCCTCTCAATAATTCATTAATATTTCAATATTTTAAGCTCATCTCCGATTTTTAATTTCCTTTAAAATTTTAACATCAATTAACAAAGTTCCATTTGAAAAATCCTATTAATGGCCCGTCCCGTCTTTCTGAAGTATCGACTGATGCATCCCTCCTTAGTATGGATGATTAAACTCAAGACGGGCTATTCACTGGACTCTAGAGGGTTGGACTTAGAACCTCTGGCCCTTGGGGGATAATATAATATAATCGTAAGCTGATTATCCTGTTATATGGATTATTAGTTATGACCAAGGGTGGCTTTTTTCGGAAGGGTTTTGTTGTTAATAAATTATTAGGATTTACTGACCGGAGAAGATGAACGCCCAGGAAGACACTGTTGGTATATTTTATGTAAAAAATACTTATTTAAGATTGGCAGACTAATATTAACGAAAATTATACAATATATATTTGTTTATTTATTTATTTATTTATTTATTGGTTTAATTTTTGGATATCCTCAGGAAAAAGGTCTGTTTAAATAAAACTCAATGATTAAATAGACCGGTTTCGATAAACATTTTATATATATAATTCTTTATTTCCCCTAGGCCTTGCGGCGTATAGGGTTTTAACTATTACATGAGAAAAATAATCATAATAATAATCAAATAAAATAATATAGTATACATTTTATGATTTTCTGTCTTCTTCATCTTCTTCTACTTTCTGCTTCCGGTGTTCCTCTCTTTCTTCGTATTCTCTTCCGGCTTCCGTCTCCGGTCTCCTTCCTTCTTGACTCCAGTTCTTCTTCCCCTCTTTCTTCGCTTCTCTTCCCTCTTTTCTTTCCTCCTCCTTTGCCTCTTTCTTCCTTCCTGTACTCAGTTCTGTCTTACCTCTCCGCATTCCTTCCTTCTTTCCTCGAGTACTCTCACCCACCTTTCTCCCTTTCCTTCTTCACTCAACAGCTCCTTTATCTCTCCCTCCTATTTTGTCATCTTTCCACATCTTTTTGTAAGATAAACATTTTATCTTCTTCAGTATAACAATCTAATTAGTCCATGCATGAAGCCGTTAGCTTCCCCAATGTATAAATAAATAAATAAATATATGTAGGATTTCCTTCTTTAATTGAAAAACTACACGTCTTTAGACACACAAATTATATTGCAAACCAGTTAAATAAGTTACAAAATAGACAGAAGTAAATATTATTATTAACAAACTCTATCAACCATTATAAATCAATAACAATACAATAACCAACAGCGTCCTTAGTTACTTCAATTATCTCTCTTTTGTTTTGAATTCTCTTAGTTGGCCCTAGTTGATTTAATAATACGGGAATATAGGAAAATCCCACAACTCGGCCGTCTTGCTTGTCATCCGCCTCGGATGACGCCCTGTCATCACTCGAAAGTCTTCATCTTCCTTCGTTTTTTTGCCGGTTTCTTCGATTTTGCCTTTTTCTTATCTGGATACTGCTTCATAGTAGTTTTGGCGTTCTTAGGTGATGTCTTCCCTTTCCATGCTCCTCACACTTATACCTTGGTCTATCCATATCAAAATCTGCTTTCTTCGATTTCAAGGTTCTCTTCGAATAGTCTTCATCAGCATCATTAACCATTGAGGATTAATTTGCATTCGTAGCTCTCACAGGAACAGTCTTTTTAGGCATATCTTGATTCATAAGTTTACCAAAATCTTTTGGCTCCAGCAAGAATTCACAAATAATCATGTCTTCACAGAATGTTTCAAAATTAAACTGTATTTCGTTTTTATTTATTAATAACCCGTCGCTAATTGTTTTATATTGTTTAATCATTTTTACATCTATTCGGGTCTATTCTCTAAGCATGATGTTAAAATCTTAGCGTCAGAAACTGACGTAAATTTTTAACACCATTTTTAACCTGAATGCTATTCGCTAAACATATACTACTATGTGTTAAAATTATAGCGCGGCGTCGTTAAAATAGCCAGTTAACATTCTACAATAAGCGCCTACCGAAACGGTGGCTTTAAAAGTTAACGCTAGTGTTTAGTTTCCAAAAATGGCTGATCCTATTTAAATAAAGGTCATGTTATTTAAAAAAAATGAATAAAATACAAGACGGTAGGAATATTAATCAACTATTACTTTTTAAAGTGAATTATTTACAGTAGAGATAAGAATGACGCTTCATAATTTTTGTTATACAAGTAACCCAGACGCAAGTTCAAGTAATTGTATAAAAAGGAAGTAAATGGAGTATTGGAGAGCAGTTTTGGTTTTTGTTGAGACACATAACTTAAAATTATAATCCTCTGAAAGCTACAAAACTTCACTTATGCCTCCGCCGTGTTTCAAAATATCGCAGTACATTTTAATGGTGTATTATTTGAATAAACAATTGATGAGATTGATAATGACGATCACAACAGTGTTATTCCAGGGTAGAAATAGCGTAATAAATCAAATTTAATAATTAATATCACCGAACACCTTTTTAAAAATAGAATGAACATATAATTCACATATTATTAAAAAATTAGATAAACTGTTATAATACAATGTAGTATATAAATTGACTAAACAAAAGTTGAATAAAGTTATATATTTTTTTAATACTCTGTGGAAACCAGTTATAATGAGTATCACAGGACCAAACATTTTTGTTCCATTTTTAAAATAAATTTCGCCACTGAATATTTAATTCAACACCGAAATATTAGGTTAAGATTCTTTTGGCATTTGACTAAATAAATATTCCTGTTAAAATTCAACGTAACAGCGCATGCGCGTGCAGTTAATTTTAGCCTCTCTACAGGGTGAGTTAGCGCCTCGCGTTAACAAATATTGTATTAACGCTTACCTTAACAAATGCTCTTACAGAATAGCATTTTTGGATAATGACGTTAGACATGGAGCTAAAATAAAAATATTAACCTGACGCTAATTTAAACGCATTTCTTACAGAATTCACCCGATTATCAGCTACTTTTAACGTCGTTTATTCACTACTTCAAATCTTTGTATACATCTTTGTATAGCATCAAATCTGTAGTATTTCCGACTTTAATTGGAAAACTACACGTCTTCAAACATAGAAATTATATTGCAAATCAGTTAAATAAGTTACAAAATAGACAGAAATGAATATTATTATTAATAAACTCTATCAACCATTATAAATCAATAACAATACAATAATCAACAGCCTCCATAGTTATTTCAATTGTCTCTCTTTTGTCTCGAATTCTCTTAGTTGGCTCTAGTTGATTTAATAGTACGGGAATATAGGAAAATCCCACATATGTATATATTTGTGAAATTTCATATAGATTTTGTTATGGGTTTGCAGACAGGGCTACCGCTAGTGGATCAGCCGCCCATGTGTGGGCATTCATAAAAGAAACCTTTGCTAGTGTTGTTGCTTTTGGTGGGGTTTCTATGGAGTAACAAATGAACATTCTTTTCTTGGGTATTTCATTGAATACCCTTGGACTATTTTGATGAGTGTGTTTAATATATAATGTAAACATTCAGTCTAAAACCACCCCTGTTTGCACTCAGTGACACAGATGTGTTACGAGACCTCTTACTTTGATTGGACACTACGGTGACAGATATCTCCAAAGCGTTTATTCACGTATTCAGTGAGAGTTACATTAGTGGAACAAAGACCAAACATCACTGTTCTATATTTTGAATCATTGAGTTAGACGAAGATGGAATCATGATTTTAAATTGATAAGAGTTTTCTTATATATTTTTAATTTAGAAAATTTTGCTTTGATGATCTTTCGAAAGATTTCAAAATCATGTTGAAAAGTTTTTTAAAGAGATTTATGATAAGTTTCGGTTGTGGGATGAATCATGCGGTTGTATTAGGAAATTTATTTAGATATTTATTAAGTAACAAATACGAGGGATGTTTCCAAAGTTCTGGGAATTTAGCTATAATTTTTATTATTTTGTTAATTTTCGTCAATATTACATTGTAGTTTTTCAACATAATCTCCATTTAACTGAATACATTTATCCCAACGATAAACTATTTTTTTTAAGCCCTCTTCAAAGAACTTTTTCGGTGTCTCCTCAATCCACCTATTCCAACAGCCTTGGCACCCAGCGCGGCGAAACCTTGCTATCGCCCAAACAATCATGCAAGATGTCATGAACTTGTCGTGTACCTATCCCTAGGCGCACACTAATTTGACGAATAGTCATTTGCTTGTCCTCGCCTGGACGGCAGTAATGTTTCTTTCATTTACCGACGTGCTTGGGCGCCCACTGCGTGGATCGTCTTCTAGTGATGTTCTACCGGTTTTAAAACGATCGATCCACCTTATTTGGATTCTGCAGACTCACCAAATACTCCTTGCAGACGCTGAATAATTTCTGATGTTTTCACACCATCTTTCCACAAAAAGAAAATTATTGCTCTTTGAGATTTTGCTGCGTCTTCCATGGTTACAAAAACAGTGCTATGAAAACGCGTCTATATCAGTCGAACACCTAAATCAGACTGAACAATATTGAACTAGATAGTTGTATAAACATGTCAAGACTTGTCTGGCACCAATAACATTGCCTTTAAGTTATAGCACAATTCCCAGAATTTAGGAAACATCCCTCGTACACTATTTTTCAGATAGAAATTACTGAACAAAAAGTGGGTGCAACAAAATTATAAGGATATGAGAATTGGTCTATGGCTATTTTCTGTATATCTCGCTGATATTTCTCCTTCAGATGCTAGCTTGTTCAATATCAGGCAGTTTCAATAATCTCGGTACAATAAAAGTCATCTATATCAGAGGTGTTTGGCTTTGGACTAATACGATAAGCAATAAAAATCTTCTGATTAAAAGTAATGAATCAAATATTGAAAACAGGTAGGAAAAGTAAATTGCAATGGTTAAAAAAATTCTGAGAAAACCAACTACAGATATCACAAGACAAACCCTGACTGTAGTTAGAATTACATTTAATAAATAATTATTGAATATTAAATAATTTGCATATGCAACATAAATTGTATTGCGTACATGAATAATGCAGATCTAGTTTAAAGCTATCAATTATAATTTATAATTCGAATCTAAACAGAAGAATCAATATGATTGACCAACATGAATAATAATGAAATATAATTGACAGAGGAGTCCGTGTATTCTCGGTGAAACATATTTAAAATAAGATTAATAAATAAAACACTCGGTAAGTTTCCCAAATATCAGTTTAATATACTCTATACGTATTTCGGCAGTGACGCCATCAACAGGAGTTGCAATTACAAACTAAACTTATTTTTTAACAAATACATTTAGTGGGAAAAAATATTATGGTAGGGAATATAAGTGTAAACCATATTAGCAGATAAGGGAAAAAAGGGAAAAAAGTTATTTACCGATTTATTAGGGGTGAGTTGTAAACGTCAATCTGGTCATTCATTAAGGGAATTCCAGAGTTAATATTTTTGTGAATTTCTCGGTATTCTAAAAGGTTCAGTATAAGGCTTTTATTGTGTATGTGTAGGATTTTGAAGTCATTGACGGAAAGGTTATTATTATTGGAAATCATATGTTCTGCTATGTTGGACTGTTCTACTTTGTTATTTTGGATGGCTTTCAAATGTTCACCAAATCTTGTAGCAAATTTTCGACCAGTTTGGCCTATATATATTGTTGAGCAATCTTGGCACGATGCTTGATAAACTCCACTTTTGTTGTGTAAATCAGTTTTATCTAATTTATTATTAACGAGTAAATTTTTAATTGTATGTTTATTATAAAAGGCTGGGGTTATATTTGATTTCTTTAATTTTGATCCTATTTTGAAACTAACCTGGCCGTGAAAGGGTATTTTTTTATAAATTTTTGTATCAGGTATACTTGGGGGATAAAAATATAGGGGGGATAAAAAGGGTATTTTACGCACCAGGCGCCAATTTATGTTGTTGTGGCACTGATTGTAGCAAAACAAGCCGAATGGCTTCTGCTCTGTCACCATGTAATAAAAATAATACTAAAATCCTTCATGCTGCTCTGCTACGTATCAGTTCATTTCAGGTATTTTATAACAATAATAATGTACCAATACCAATAATCATTGAATCTTTTACTTCAACAAAGATTTTTGATGTTCAATCTATATTCCCAGAACCTCTCTACCTATTCTGTTTTGTCAAATATTTCACACAAATGTCTCATCTCAAATGTCAAAACTTGAAGTTCAAAACGTCTTTACGAACTTAAATTTCAATTTCAATGAAACAGTGGCTTTTCATCTCGAAATTAATATAACAATAAACTGTAGCTAGGAGTAAAATACATAATAAATCCTTCAAGTAGTTGTTATGATTCATATAAAAACTTTAATACACAGTAAAACTCTCCCCAAGTAGGTATAATATTTGGAAAAGATGAAAGCCTCTTAGAAGGTTGCTGTAACTTATGCCAAGTACTTACGGCATGCCCAGATACTAGAGAAGTTGGAAACAATGTATTAAAGATGAAAGGTCAGGCATTAAATGTAAGCTAATTATTATAAATTTAGGTAAATTGTTTCGGTTAATTATTTAATAAGTTTGTGGAATACCTCTCGCTTAGACCCTTTAGTTTCTCGAGTATTTGAAAGCTAAGTACGGTTTCCTTGTTGTTGATTTAGTTCTTTATGGTAAGATTTGTTTTGTTTTGCTACTTTGAGTTGGATTTAGTGCTTTTTATAATAATATCAATTTCGGAAAAATTTAAAATATGGTTTTAATTGGTGACATGACGAAATTTCACTGGACAAAATTACACGGGACAAAATTACACAGAAGAAATTACACATAGACAGAATTACACAGAGAAGAAATTACACAAAGACGAAATTACACATACGAAAATTACACTAAGACAAAATTACACATTTAATTTACTTTAATTTACGCATACGAAAATTTAATTTAATTTACACATACGAAAATTACACTAAGACAAAATTACACATTTAATTTGTTTGTGTTTGTTAATTTTCTGTTTGTGTTCTTTTATATAAAAAATATTTTTTGAAAGGTTGGATTAAGTTTTTATTTATTTTTTTTTTTGAATAAATAGAAAAAATTATATTTAAGGGTCGAATTGAGTAAATTTTAGTTATATTTTGAAAAAAAAAGTTTTTTTTGAATAAGTCGACAATCGATACCATATTTCCATTTCACACATTCAATTTTTTTTTTCAATATTGAAATTAACAAAAAATGTACATTACAGCTTCATATTAAATTAAATATCTCAATTTCCTGAAAAACACTAAAACTTACTTTAATCCAACCAATATTTTTATTTTTTAAAAAGAACATTAGAATTGACTTAATTTAATCCTTAAATTAGATTTTTTTAACGTTAAAAAATAATACACAATCCTGAAAATCCATTTTTTTGTGTTTATTCATATTTGAGACCAAAAATTACTTAATCCAACCCTAAGATACATTTATTTTAAATTTATTCAAAAAACACGGTAGTTTACTTAATTGAACTCTTAAATTACAATTTTAAAAATGTATTAAAAAAACACGATAATGTACTAAAGCCAACCCTGAAAACACATTTTTTTTGTATTTATTCATATAACACTAAAATTTACTTAATCCAGCCCTGAAAATACAATTTTTTTATTAATTCATATAACACTAAAATTTACTTTTTCCAACTCTTAAAATACAATTTTTTATTTTTCCAAAAAAAAACATCACAACTTACTTAATCCAACCCTTTAAAAAAAATGTTTTATATAAAAGAACACAAACAGAAAATTCATAAACACAAAAAAATTAATTGTGTAATTTTGTCTTAGTGTTATTTTCGTATGTGTAATTTTCGTATGTGTAATTTCTTCCCTGTGTTATTTTGTCTATGTGTAATTTCTTCTGTTTAATTTTGTCCCGTGTAATTTTGTCCAGTGTAATTCTGTCCTGACACCGTTTTAATTATTCTACCAATTGATTTTGTTTTCTTTTTCACGTTCAATCTCTTCTATCTATTTCTTCTCTGGCACTTAGGCACTGTCAGGTGGGCTGCAACTAACCCGTTATTTTGCATTTAGGAAAATTTAATATCTACTTAGCACCAGTGCCGTAACCAGTATGTTTATTCCCTTTATTTATTTTTTTTCTGAAAAAATTAAATGCGATATACCAAATTTTAATTAATATATTTTTCTTACAACTGGACTAAACTGAAACCGTTTGTTAACATCTTAGTTACCATAATTATATGTAGAGTATAGGCCAGCGTTTCCC
The DNA here is from genome assembly GCA_963971575.1 of Liopterus haemorrhoidalis. NCBI lineage: Eukaryota > Metazoa > Arthropoda > Insecta > Coleoptera > Dytiscidae > Liopterus > Liopterus haemorrhoidalis. The sequence continues at coordinate 5,727,488 of OZ020624.1, forward strand.
AAACTTTTTTGACCGCGACCCGGTACGAGGTTTTAAAATTTTTCGCGACCCACCTTATGAAAAAAAAAACATTTATTTGCAAAACAAATTTAATTTTAAAGCAGTAGTTTTATAGTAATAAAGAGTAATAAATAGTAATAAAGAATATAGTATAGTAATAAAGAGTATAGTATAGCAATAAAGAATATAGTATAGTAATAAAGAGCACAAATACGCACTATGCTAGTGATTAACTGACGTAAAAAAAATAAGATGTACAAAAAAAATCTTTTGTGTTTTCACAATTTTTTTCGCAACCCGGCAAAATTTTTCTGCGACCCGGTACCGGGTCGCGACCCACACTTTGGGAAACGCTGGTATAGGCTATTCCAAAGGTTTAAGCGATGCCAAAACAAATTTTATGTTAAAATATTTTTTTTGTTAATTTTAATTCGAATGCTTAATACCATTATTTGGGTTTCTAAATATTTGCAGTATTTTTTTTTATAGCTAGATTCATTAATATTTTGAAAATTGCGCCTATGGCTTCCATTGGTTGTTTAAGTCATAAACTCTGATTTCGTATACATTCAAACATAGAATTAAATTATAATTCCAACACTTCCCACTGGTTATTAAATTTACGCTTTAAAAAATTAATTGCAACATTTGCCAAAATATAACTAGAATTTTAAAAAAATAATTTAAACAAAAAAAAAATGCAAAAAAAAACAGAAAAAATAAAATTGTCGGGAATCGGACAGTAGTTTGCAACTTACGAAGCGAGAACGTAACCACTGGACTACGGATGTTCACTCGTTTACGGTGTTAAATAGCGGATTAAATATTTTACATATTTTAGTTAAAAACACAAAAAATGCGTTATTTTCCGAAAACATAATCTGATCAAAAATTCCTGTTGTACTATTCCGGTTCATACCAATGTACATTACTTAGAATTTTTTCAGATTTTTAGTTTAAACAATCTGGGCTACAGGGTGTGGGACAAAAATTTTTTTGCACAATTTTGGCAAAAATCGCATTAAAATAATTTATTTTGCAAAAATAAAATTTTGTACGTTAATCCACGTACCAAGGGCTTTCATTTGATACCCTACACAGAATTGTAAAAAAATAGTTTTCTTTTTCGATAAGCATATATTTGTTTATATTTTTAGGGGGATATGTTTTTTAGATATTTTAGTATTTTTCCTATGTGCGGGTTAAAGAGTTGTATAAGCATGCCAAATTTCAACTCTCCAGATTTAGCCGTTTGGCTACAATTTTTACCGAACAGACAGACAGACAGACAAACACACAGACAGACAAACGACAAAATGACGGTATAAGACCGTGTGTAGTGAGAAGAATCACTACACACAAGTAATCTAACCTGGCACAGACTCTAACTGATATAATTTGGATTAAATACCAAAAATAAAAACTGTAGTACTCCATGTATTACATAATTGCATTAATTACATACCTGCTCGTTAAAAATATACCAGCAACAAAGTTTCATTAATAATCCTGATCTGTTTATATCTCATCCAAGTTTCAAACGGATTATATTCAGTTTAATTAGCGTTTCATTCTTTTGACTTACGGGGAAGCAAACCAGATAAAGCTTCATAAAAAGAATCTTCAATTATTCTCATTTATAGTACTTTTATTACAACGAGATTTCAATAATATTAATATAAATTTAAATTGCAATAATCTGAATCATTTTGTAATGTAAAACTATGATTTGTTTATGTACGAGGGATGTTTCCTAAATTCTGGGAATTGTGCTATAATTAAATTACGCAGAACTTATAGGCAATGTTATTGGTGCCAGACAAATCTTGACATGTTTATGCAACTATCTATTGCAATAGATATTGTTCAGTCTGATTTAGGTGTTCGACTGATATAGACGCGCATTCATAGCACTGTTTTTGTAACCATGGAAGACGCAGCAAAATCTCAAAGACCAATAATTTTCTGTTTGTGGAAAGAAGGTGTGAAAACATCAGAAATTATTCAGCGTCTGCAAGGAGTATTTGGTGAGTCTTCAGAATCCAAAAGTACTGTTTATCGGTGGATCGATCGTTTTAAAACATCACTAGAAGACGATCCACGCAGTGGGCGCCCAAGTACGGCGGTACATGAAAGAAACATTACTGCCGTTGAAGACCTACTGAAAGAGGACAGGCGAATGACAATTCGTCAAATTAGTGTGCGCCTAAGGATAGGTACACCACAAGTTCATGACATCTTGCATGATTGTTTGGGCGTCAGCAAGGTTTCGCCGCGCTGGGTGTCAAGGCTGTTGGAATAGGTGGATTGAGGAGACACCGACAAAGTTCTTTGAGGACGGCAAAAAAATTAGTTAGTTTATCGTTGGGATAAATGTATTCAGTTAAATAGAGATTATGTTGAAAAACTACATTGTAATATTGACCAAAATTAACAAAATAATAAAAATTATAGCTAAATTTAAAAAAAAAATAACTTTGTACTCTAACTTGAGAAGCACTTGTTCAAAAAATTATATTCTTCTTTAAGCAGATTGGTCGCCTACAACTTTGTTTTATAGAATTTTGTAACTATAATAATAAAATATGATGAGGAAGTAATGGGATTCGGACTGGTCAGAAATTAAAATTAAAACAATATTTTAACTTTCCAATTTATTATTAAATCTTCATCAGAGCTAGAATAAAAATGTAGCTATAATTTATGATACAGTGTTTTTACAAAATAAAGTTAATGAAAAATACTGTATCATAAATTATAGCTATGGCCACCATAGCTGTGGCCACCATAGCTGTGGCCACCACAGGGCCGACCGCCATCACAAAGTACTTGTATAAAATACATTCTAGCAGCAGAGTAGTTATTATTGTAAAAGGCAATAACGTATTATATTACGTTGACAATTTCATAATGTGTATTTATAATTTACGATAACCATGCAAACGTATCGTAATACATAAAATAAAAAATCAGCTGTGGCCACCACAGGACCGACCGCCATCATAAAGTACTTATATAAATTACATTCTAGCAGCAGAGTAGAAATAACTTGACCTAATATTTTCTAACAGAGATTATTTATCATGACCATGGAAACGTTACATATAAATATGAAAAAATTGAGACATGGAAAAAATTTCGAAAAATTTTACAGAAATTATTCGAAGTATTTCGTTTTATCAAAAAACGTCTCAAATAAAAGTTATTAGTTATTGCTTTTATAGCAAATTTTGCTTAATAAATTTTTTCGAGATATTTTTCTGTTGTGAAATACTCGCAAAAATCTTAAAATCGACATGAGTAAACTCCCATTTTTAGTCAACCGATTTTTACCAAAAGTTTAATAACTCATGCCATTGATGGCAGAAGCTTAAATATGAAGTTTCATAAAAATCCTTTCAGCCGAAAACGCCTTTTGCTCTGCACGTGTACACAGACAGACGGACCGACAGACGGACAGACAGACAGACAGACGGACGGACAGACAGACCGACAGACATCATGCTAAAAATAGTTAAAACGTTATGTAGGGACCTCAATTCGTGGAGATCCATCGAAATCTCGAAACGTCACAAATTGGTATGATCACAATACCTCCCTTATATATGTTGGCGGTCGGTAAAAAATCAGCTGTGGCCACCACAGGACCGACCGCCATCATAAAGTTCTTATATAAAATAATGTATTTATTTAGCAGCAGAGTAGAAATAACTTGGCCTAATATTTTCTAACAGAGATATTATTTATCATGACCATGGAAACGTTACATATAAGTATGAAAAAATTTTACAAAAATTATTCGAAATTTTTCGTTTTATCAAAAAATGTCTCAAATAAAAGTTATTAACTATTGCTTTTGTAGCAACTTTTGTTCAATAAATTTTTTCGAAATATTTTTCTGTTGTGAAATATTCACAAAAATCTTAAAATCGACACGAGTAAACTCCCATTTTTAGTCAACCGATTTTTACTAAAAGTTGATCAACTCGTGCCATTGATAGCAGAAGCTTAAATATGAAGTTTCATAAAAATCCTTTCAGCCGAATTTGCTCTGCACGTGTACACAGACAGACAAACAGACGGACAGACAGACCGACAGACATCATGCTAAAAATAGTCGAAACGTTATGTAGGGACCTCAAATCGTGGAGATCCATCGAAATCTCGAAATGTCAAAATCGGTATGATCACAATACCTCCCTTATATATGTTGGCGGTCGGTAAAAATAACCTCAAGTTATGTCGGCTACTCAGCCCAGATTCTTCAGTCATAAACGATCCCACTCTCGTCAAAATCTTTGAAATATTCATCTTTTAGTAGGGAAGTGCTGTCGTCGATTCGACGTGGCAGTTATATATTAACAACAAAACTATATGAGAAACTTAAAATCTGCAGTTGGAGAGATCAGTTAACCGAAGATTTAACAATTATTGATATACAGGGTTCTTGGCAAGACTTGACAATGAATAGATCGAGATGGAGGGTTTATGTGAGTGAGGCCAAAAGTCAGCCTGACTGATAGTGCCCAAAGAAGAAGAAGAAGAAAATCTGCAGCGTGATGCAAGTCTTTTTACCACCACTGCAAGAAACAGATATATCTGCACAAAACGTTGACCATGAAATAGTAGTTTTCGACCTAAATATTACGTACACTAAATAATGTATGTGTCACCACAAATCATTTATTCATTAAATTGTCAAAATTCGGTTTAGCGGTTTGTTAAAACTTGTGACGCTTCGTCACAAACAATTAACGCCTCTAATTCATTTGATAAATCAATCTGTTTTTAAACTATCATAAAATAATTTCTAAATTACTATGCAAGGAACATATTTATTTTGAATATTTTATACTTGAAATGAATTTAAAATTTGTCGTAAACAGAAGTTGAATAATGACATGCAAATTACATTGGCCGAATTGATTAAAATGGTTCGGTGCTTAGGGGCCAACTAAAATTACCCTCAAGATTCAATTTCCTCTTCACATATTGATCGCGATCTTCCCAGAACAAGACGTCATCTCATTTAAAAGTGTTGATTTATTATTTGCTAACTTTTATATAAATATTCTGGTCGTTGAATCGATGATAATAATTATTATTATTATTATTTTTATTTTTATTTAGAAACGAAAGAATGCTTCGATTTCTTGGTCATTAGCACCCGGTATATTGGTATATACTTTAATTTCTATTGTCACGTGGGTGGTTTGATTGAAAGCCAACTCCTGGTTTCAACAATACAATATATATATATATATATATATATATATATATATATATATATATATATATATATATATATATATATAACCAGCACGGAGAATTTTTGATCTTTTGTTGAGGCACTATCATAGGAAATTATTTGGGAAAAAGAAGAGAAGCGAAGGATAATGCAATTATTTCATAATTGATCCAATATTTCGTTTATTCTTCATAAACTTTATCAAGGATTTCTATAACAAAAGGTACTGGTCATAAAAGCAAACACAAACTGTACAATTTCTTACCGAAATAGTTAAGCATGTCGCCGGTAACAACGAAAACTTCCTACTTCTAACCCCGGGAAAATATGAATTGTTTGCCATCCAAAAGATGTAAACAAGTAAAACTCCTACGAGGAGAAAAGTATAAAGTGTATAAAAGGTAAAGTTAGAAAAATACTTTTTAAAGGAAGGTAATAAAAGAAGGATGGAGACACCCCACTAAATGCATAAATGGAAGAACTGAACCAAAAATTCACCTGACAGTTTTGAAAGTTAACAGGTAGGAGTAAATGTCATGTAGACTTTCCGTATCAGTTCTGGCATTTAATACATTATGAAAGTGGTTAATATAGCACATCTCATAAAAAAATCACATTTACAATATACAACAATTTACAATTGTTTTACTGTTGTCAATGTAATTGTATGAATCTGCCCATGGAGTTGAGGAAGTCTTCGGTCTACCCCGTGTTGGTCGTCGGCAGGATCGGCTTGGACCTATCTCCGAGGCAGGGGCTACCTATCAGGGAGTCGAGGAGCCGGGAAAAGCTTTCTCCAATATTCACATAGTACTGCTTGCTTGGCTCACCACCTGTAGGAGTATCTGGCGTTGGTGTCTCGGTCGTCACCGTGTGGACTGGTACGTATAGAGGAGTTGACTAGGTTCCTCTGCCCTGATTACGTGCGACGTCCATGCATTTGTACTGAAGGTTGACCTAATCCCAATATTTATTCTTCATTACAAATATTTCCTTATTACGAAAATGTGGCATATGCATTTCGTAATCAGGTAACATATGCTAGACGCTGACAAATAATTTTTTAATCAAACAGCTGAGCGTCACAATGTCTAGATGTCGTAATCCTGACCTAGGATTACCTTTGTGACAATATAGTTACATAGTCTCTGAGATAAGTAATATTTCACATTTTGATTTAACTAATAGTAACATTTTATTGGGGTTATAAATATATTATGTTAGGTTAGGTACGTAATTTAAATTGTATCATATACAGTGGGTGGCCAAATTATTAAGGACAGCACACCCCCTCTGTAATTTTCAAGTTTAAATGCATTTTGTGAGAAAATAAATTGTTTTTAAATCATTTTTCTTCTATATTCTTGTTGCTGGTATCAATATTATTTTAAAAAGCGAGAGATCGCCAAAGAAATCATCACCACCAAGCGGCAATTTATAGAAACCCTTATCAGAGAGTGGCATCACAACCCCAATCTCCGACACAACGCAAAATTCTGCATAGAAAGCATGCCCAAACTTAACACTTTTTATACAAAAATAAATGATTATGAATAAGCAATTATGTCGTTTTATATTCTAAATAAAGCACTCTAATGAATAAAAATAAATACGAGACCCAAAGCCACTTATTTCCTCATTAAATTCATTTGAAAATTACAGAAAATCTGCACTGTCCCTAATAATTTGGCCACCCACTGTAAGTTAGTTTCTTTATCAATGAGGAAGGGGCAAGACGTAGGAGTGGTGGTAGGAAGGGGTAAGCTATGGACACTAGAGTACGCTGATGATATGACATTGATGGCGGAGAAGGAACAAGAACTGAAGATGATGATGGACCGAGTGAACAAGTACTTTAAAAGAAAGAAATTAGAGGTAAACAGAGACAAATCGAAGGTGATGGTGTGCGGAAAAGGGGGAGGAAAGAGAAAGATGGGAATGGTTAGAAAGAGAAAACGAAGAAGTGAAGAATATAAAGTACCTGGGATACGTGCTAACGAGGAACAATAGGGCAGAACAACACGTTAAGCAAAGAGTCAAGAAAGCAAGGCTGGTTATGGAAAAGCTGTGGAGCATAGGGAATCCAGGAAGGGGAGGTTTAATGACGATATCAAGTGGAGGATGAAAATATCCGATGCAATAGTGAGGAATATCCTTATGTACGGAGTGGAGATTTGGCGATGGAAGGAATTAAAGATCATGGAAAGGGTAAATGAGATGGAAATTGCTGGAAAACAGAACGACACCAGGATATGTAAGAGAGGAAATGAAGAGAGAAAAGCTGAGAGTGGGTGCCGGAGCGAGAGCACTGAAATATAAGGAGAAAGTCAGAAGGGAAGAGAATAGAAAAATAATAACGGAATGCTGGGAAGAAAGAATGAAGGAAAACCTAAAAGGCAAATTATCGGCATGGGGAGGGACAGTAAAGGAGTACTTTTGGAGCTGTGGAATGGACATAAGAGAAGCAGAGAGAAAGAGAAACGGAGGAACAGATATAGTATAAGAATTAAGAAAGAAGGATAAAGAGGTACAGAAACAGAAAAGAACTGACATAATAGATAAATTGCTGAGTGTAAAAAGATACAAAAAGATAAGTGTGATTAGAATACCGAGATACTTGAAGGGGAAAAAAGGATGATCAAGGGCTAGAGTCAGGAGAATAGCGAGGTTAAGATGTGGCAACAAAGAGAGGAGTAACAGGTACTGGATAAAGCTAGAGGACGGGCTCTGTAGAATGTGAAAGGAAGAAGAGGAAACCTTGGAGCATTTAGCAAAGAGATGCCGAGAGATGGCAGTCTGAGAGGAAGAGATGGAAGAGAAACTGGAGGAAAAAAGGAAGGAGATAGGAGAGGGAAGCGGGAAGTAGAATAGGAAGAAAGAGAGAAACAATACAAGAAGAACATAGAAATTAAATAAAAAAATCAGCTGTGGCCACCACAGGACCAACCGCCATCACAAAATACTTGTTTAATTTATGCTGCTTTATCAAAAAATGTCTCAAATAAAAGTTTTTAGTTATTGATTTTATAGCAACATTTGTTAAATAAGTTTTTTCGAAATGTCTCTGTTGTGAAATATTCGCAAAAATCTTAAAACCGACACGAATAAACTCCCATCTTCTAGGTAACCGATTTTTACCAAAAGTTGATCAACTCGTGCCATTGATGTCAAAAGTTTAAATATGAAGTTTCATAAAAATCTTTTTAGACAAATTTTCTCTACATGGACCGACAAACAGACAGACAGGTAGACAGACCGACAGACATCATGTTAAAAATAGTCAAAACGTTATGTAGGGACCTCAATTCGTGGAGATCCATCGAAATCTCGAAATGTCAAAATCAGTATGATTACAATACCTGCCTTATATATGTTGGCGGTCGGTAAAACTGATAGTTCAGATTGTTTTATGTTCTTCATAAAGGATTAAATTCTCTTTATTTTATGTCATACATAGAAGTATTCGGCTGCATTTTACAAAAACACAGTAATTGACATTTTTGTGAAAAATGAGTTTAGGACAATATTGAACTTGCTGTGTTCTTCTGCACCTTTTAATATAAAATTTTTTTTAATCGGCGGTCCCAATCAGAAGTTATGCATATGTAGCAACACAGTAACTGCATTTTATGGAACAGAGTAACCAGTCTAAAACACAGCATAAGACAATGTCCAAGGAAAAACACAGTATCTGCTACGGTGATACTGTGTTTTTGTGTGGTATTTGTAATTACTGTGTTTATTATTGGTCCTTAACTTACCGTGTCTTAATGTCTGAACTTGATATAACATGTTTGAACAAGTTTGATCATGTTAGATAGATGATTTTATAATTTGCTAGTGCAGTAATGGCTAATGCTGTGGTTTTGTTCATGTGGTACCTCATACAATTCTAAATATCCCCATTAAAAACAATGTATCATGCTGTCGATCAATGTTTTTTCTATGCTAATCCGTTGGAGTTATCATGAAAAGAAAGCCAAGGGTAAGTAAGATACACTATCGGAAATTCATAGGCCTCAGATACTCCTGTTCGAAAGGCTGATAATTTTTACAAATTCCTTTTTTCTGACGAATCTGGTTAAGAACAATTACTGTGTTTTTGCAAAATGCAGCCGTATTGTTTCCAATAAATCTTCAAACGTTTTTAAAAACCAATAAATAATTCAGATTTATATATTTCATCAAAACTCTCTTCGACTATAAAATAAAACCAAAGTGAAAAAGAAAATACAATATTGTCCAATAAATATTTGTTAGTTTTTCTACAATAATATATCAATTACTATAAAATTGTTGATATTATTGACCAAATATTGGGTTAGCCTATCTATCGAATACAATTAGTAATTAATTGCTTTAAATTAAATTCTCTCATACTAAATACTCTTCATATATTTAATTACAATTATTACGCAAATGTTGTTTGAATAAATGGAAAAATTTATCAGCATTTATTTTTTAAATGATATTCAGGATATATTAAAATTGATGTCAGTTTGAATTATATATATTTTTGAATGTAAATGTAAAAGGGATTTTTAGTTTTGTAAATATTTTATGTTGGAATTCATTTATTTATAATGTTAGTCAATTGGACCATACATTTTATATGTAACGTTATTTACTAATGTAACATAAATAGAATATTTTACACAGTTTACAATATTCTGCTACTATGACGACGATTTTTTATTTACTTTTAAAAATTATTGACAAAAAATAACATAAATAAAACACTAAATTTCTATGCAAAATAACATTCTATTGTCAGAACAACACTATATAAGCTGTTCACTTTTGTAAGAATACACTAGATCTGGTTATTTTGGTTACTTTTGTGGTGTGTTACTGACTTTAAATGTCAATTAAAAATATTCCTTACGCTGTAAAACCGACTTTAGATTGATAAGGTTATGATCATTATAATTAAGATATTATTTTTCATTATGACATATGTCAAATGGATCGACATTTTAAAAAAGTGACATTTTTTAATACCAACATGACATACAGCTTCAAAGGTGCAAACTATTGAAAACAAAATTCCCTCTTAGTTTGTTCTTACAAAAATGAACTGCTTATAGTTTCGAATTGTAATGGCATTATCAAGTGATTGAAAAAATTAATGAACAGCAATTAATGTACAACGCTTTATACTAACAGTACAGAAAAACATCATTAACTATGTATCTAATCACGTATGTGGATTTGGTGTGTACATGTTCACTCAAAAAATTAATTACAAATACACTGCTCAACTAAGTCCACCCGGGTGACACTGGCATGTAATGACCTTGGCTCGAGTTTTAGTTTTCTGGTACATTGGTAGATGGCGACAGAGTGCAAAATAAATTACGAATATACCCGACTTCGAACGATCAGAAGCGTCGTGTTCTAGCTGTAGATCAGCCGCCATTAGCTGTCAAACACATGACAGTTGGTGTTGAAGTAATACGCATTTAAGCTTGTTAATTTTCAAATACGTGGTTCAAATAATAGAGTTTTATTTCCAATTTTGGTCATATTATACTGTATTTGATACATACATTGTACATCTCGGGAAGACGGACAAAAATTGATTTTTTGCGGATATTGTCTTATAATGATTTGAAATGTGTAGAAACCAAATATGAGGCCGAAAAAATAAAAAAACAGGTATAGCCTCCAATTTTATTAACACAGTTTTTGTAATTAGTAATTACAATGTTGTGTTTAAAATAATATTTAATGTTATATATAATTTTGTGTTTCAAAAATAAATAGCTTACACCTTTTATTTAGATTTATTTATTTAAATTCCTTATTTATATGTTATATTAATGTATATGGATTATTAAATATATATGTATTTTTTTGTTAATTGTAAAACTTTTGATAATATAAATAATAAAATATATTTAATACAATAATAATGGTAATTATGAACGTAAATCAGATAGTAAAATTTAAATTTGGCGGTTGTTGTTGTTTAGTTTATTGGTACATTCCTAGAGGGAACGTACTAATTTTTTTTGCTGCCAGTGTCCGTTCTTATTATATTGTGTTCTGTGACTAAGTGTAAGCAACAAAGATTCTTTAGCTCATATATTTAGTTGTAGAACACTTACAAGCTTGTAACCCCATTCATTTAATTCACTGAATTTTTATTACGAGGGCTACCTTTTAAGTTTTTACAAAAACTAAGCAAGAAAAAATTTTTTTTGGAACAAACTGTTTTACTGCTTTTCAAAATATTCGCCTTAAAGATTTATATACTTTTGCATGCTTTCAAACCAATTATCGAAAAAAAAAATCCACTCTGAAGTTGGTATCTCAAAAACATGGTATTCGAAGTCTTCAACAGCTTCATGAGGTGATGAAAATCGCTGTCCACGCATTTTTTGTTTGCATTGGGGAACAAAAAAAAGTCTGGGATAAATCAGGTGAATATGGGCAATGAGACATTAATTCGATGTTTTTCTCCTTCAAATAATCAGTTGTTTGACGTGTTGTGTGGGAGCTTGCATTTTCATGACGAAGAATGATGCGACGTTCTTGGTTGTTTTTCCTGATTTTGTCGATGACTTCTGGCAAACAAATTGTTGTATACCATTTAGCATTAACTGTTCTCCGATCTTCTAAAGGAATGGTTGCGACATGTCCAGTGCAACCGAAGAAACAAGCGATCATTTTATTGGAAATGCTTCGTGAACGAACAACTTTTGTGGTTTTCGGTTCATCTTGGTGGACCCAAACAGTAGATCATTTATAATCCTTTCGCGGACCACTAAAATTTTTCTAAGGATCACCAATGGTCCGCGGACCACCGATTGAGAAACACTGATCTAAACTAAAATAAGTGAAATGATATTTTTTGCAAACCTCTTCATAAATATCTGAAACGATACTGAGAATCTGTATATTTAAGCGTTCGTTTTGGCGCCCCTTACAGCGTAGCGCCCTGGTCCTGTACCCCTCTTGTCCCCGATTTTCTCCGCTGCTGATCAAGAGAACCATCTGTATTTTTCTTTACCAGGTCTACAAGTATGAAATACGGATTTTTTTCAAACTTGCCGCGCAAACAGAGTGTATAGTTCAAAGTTTCAACATATATGACGTTTTGTTAAGTTATCATTATGTGTCAAATGCGTATAGGTTATAATTTGAAAAGTGATCATATAGTTATGTTTTACTGTGTAAAAATGTAAAATTTTGTGCCAAATAAAGGGCATTCGCGGACAGTACTACTGTTTTGTTTTCATTTGAAAAAAACTGCTGCTGAATCATACCGACTGCTTCGAGAAGCTTATGGTGAATATGCTCCATCGCAAGATACGTGTGAACGATGGTTTCGGCGTTTCAAAAGTGGTGACTTTGATCTTACAGACAAAGAACATGGAAAACTTCCAAAAAAATATGAAGATACACAATTGGAAACATTGCTACAGGAAGACGATAGTCAATCACAAAAACAACTAGCAGAGCAGTTAGGCGTTAGTCAACAAGCTGTTTCCAATCGCCTACGAGAGATGGGTAAGATCCAGAAAGTCGGCAGATGGGTTCCACAAGCATTGGATGAGAGGCAGATGGAAAAACGCAAAAACACTTGTGAAATTTTGCTTGGACGATACAAAAGAAAGTCTTTTTTGCATCGTATCATTACTGGCGATGAAAAATGGATTTATTTTGAAAATCCCAAACGCAAAAAGTCATGGGTGAACCCAGGCTCGCCATCCACATCAACTGCAAGACCGAATCGCTTTGGCAAAAAGACAATGCTCTGTACTTGGTTGGGACCAAAAGGGTGTGGTCTATTATGAATTGTTAAAACCTGGTGAAACAGTTAATACCCAACGCTATCAACAACAACTGATCGAATTGAACCATTCGCTGCTCATAAAACGACCAGAATACGAAAGAAGACAGCACAAGATAATCTTTCTTAACGAAAACGCTCCATCACATAAGGCAAAAGCAGTTTGCAACACATTGGAGGCACTCAAGTGGGAAGTGCTAACCCATGCCGCTTACTCACCAGAGTTGGCCCCTTCAGATTACCACTTGTTCGCATCGATGGGTCACGCACTTGCCGAGCAGCACTTTTGTTCATATGAAAATGTGAAAGAATGGCTAGACGAATGGTTTGCGGGGAAAGGGGAAGAGTTCTACTGGCGAGGTATTCACAAATTGCCTGAAAGATGGGAAAAATGTATAACTTCTAATGGAGCATACTTTGAATAAATAAACTTTTACTGTTCATTTGAGTTTAATGAGTTTTATTTTTTGAAAAAATCCGCATTTCATACTTGTAGACCTGGTAAGTCTTTCTGTAACAAAAAACGTGAGACTTTATGAAAAATCAAATAAACGTCAATATTGAAATTTTACGCATCAAAATCTTGATAAAAATATGCAAAGTATTAAAAAATGGCATACCATTAGAATTACTGAATTCTTTTCTGAGAATTATTTATTTCAAGTGGAAGTGTTGATATGAATCAAACATTCAGAAAAACGAATAAGAAGACAAGTCAGGACGAGTTCCAGATTTCATCCTGGTGTGTCAAGAGGGATTTGAATATATTGTGGTCTGTGTGGAGTGGAATTTAAATCAGGGTATTTGTGACATTTCTTCACTTTCCGCACTTTTAACTCTCGTTCGCTATATTAAGGTAGCATTCAGTAAACAATAGAGGCTTTGTATACTTCGATTTTTATAAAATGAACATGGACGTCATGAATAATAGCCTGTTTCATTTACATAATTCCAATATTTACTTATAGGGAAATAAATTTAAGATCGTAGCGCCGCGGTGTTGAATTTTGGAACGTAGGTAAAGGGTACCTGATGTTATTGTTACATAGCTGTGAAACTGAAATTAAAAAAATAAATATGTTTTACAATATTTTGTGAACCTGTTTTACTATTTTTTCAACAAGTTAATTAAGAAAAATGTTTATAAAGCCATATTTTTGCATGACACGTCTCTAAAAATAATTAAAAACTATATTTTGTGAATGTTGTAGGTTAAGGTGATAACATTTTCGTAATAGATTATTTAAAATATCGGCATTTCCAGATAAGAGAGATTCTAAGTGGTGAACTTTTAATGACTTACTTCAAAATAGAAGTCGTTGGCATTAGTCATAGTATTTAAGTTTGTTTTTATCGACCGTCAACATATATAAGGGAGGTATTGTGATCATACTGATTTTGACATTTCGAGATTTCGATGGATCTCCACGAATTGAGCTCCCTACATAACGTTTTGACTATTTATAGCATGATGTCAGTTGGTCTGTCTGTCCGTCCGTTTGTCTGTCTGTCTGTCTGTCTGTCTGTCTGTCTGTCTGTCCGTCCGTCCGTCTGTCTGTCTGTCTGTGTACACATGTAGAGCAAATTCGGCTAAAAGGATTTTTTGAAACTGCATATTTAAGCTTTTGACATCAGTGGCACGAGTTGATCAACTTCTGGTAAAAATCGGTTGACTAGAAATGGGAGTTTAGTCGTGTTGATTTTAAGATGTTTGCGAATATTTAGCAACAGAAAAATATTTCGAAAAAATGTATTTAACAAAAGTTGCTATAAATGCAATAGCTAATAACTTTTATTTGAGACGTTTTTTGGTAAAACGAAAAATTTCTAAAAATTTTTGTAAAATTTTTCGTAATTTTTCTAAGTATCTATTTTTTCATACTTATATGTAACGTTTCCATGGCCATGATAAATAATATCTCTGTTAGAAAATATATGGTCAAGTTATTTCTACTCTGCTGCTAGAATGTAATTTATATAAGTACTTTTTGATGGCGGTCGGTCCTATGGTGGCCACAGCTAATTTTTGTCGATTTGTTTTTGCAAAGTCCAATAAAATGGATAGATCTTATTGTTGGGTACCTATGTGAAAGGCAATGAAAAAGAGGAACGATAATTCATCCCTCAGATTTCCACCTACAATGTTAAATTAATAACAAAACATGTTCTGTGAACTAAACTTGGAATCGAGGAAGTTGTAAATTATCGTATAGCTTGGATTAGAAAAGAAAAATTTGGAAAAAAAGTGGACAATTGGTTAAAAATTTGCTTACACTTCTTCTCCTTCATATACAACGCGTGAATTTTTAATTCCATCTATAAACTTGAAATAATCCACTATACATTTTTTTATCACCATAACCTACATCACAAAATACAGTTTTTAATTATTTTTAGAGACGTGTCATGCAAAAATATGGCTTTATAAACATTTTTCTTAATTTACTTGTTGATAAAATAGTAAAACAGGTTCACAAAATATTGTAAAACATATTCATTCCTATAATTTCACACTTACAGCTATGTAACAATAACATCAGGTACCCTTTACCTACGTTCCAAAATTCAACACCGCGGCTCTACGATCTTAAATTTATTTCCCTATAACTACTTGATTTAAAACCATTACAAAAAAGAATAAGAACAAACATTAGAAACTTCAACACAGCACAAATCAAGAACACCATACAAAACAACAAAAGTTTAAAGATCTTAATAAGTTTGTAGTAATTAGAGAAGCATAACGTTATTAAGCACCATGATGAAGATTTTTGAACAAATTATCGACAAGAAGATAAAGCCTATAATTGTACAAACGTTTGATGAGGCGCAAAGGGGTTTCAGAAAAGGAAGAAGTATCCAAGATCACATCTTCACCATAAAACAAATAATAGAGAAAACGCATAAACAAAACACAAAAGTATATCTAGGTTTTATCGACCTAGAGAAAATTTTTGATAGAGTTCCATGTAAAATACTGTGGAAAATACTGAAAATCGAGGAATTAGTTGAAAAATGAACTAAATATGTTCTCACTAAGGAATCGTCGCACACTGTCGGATATGGTTACATTATATAAAATTTGCAATAGTATTATAGACTGCAATGATCTGTTAATGTTGTTCACTTTTTTAATTCCGTCTTATAATGTCCGCAACCAACATTCATTTTTCGTTTCCAAAACTAACAATAATATATTTTCCAATTTACCCATTGAAAGACTATCTTCCACATTCAACAATGTTTTTAATAATGTTGATATTTCAAATTTGACACTAAATAAATTTAAATCACATTGTAAAATTATATAACAACATTTTGATTCAAGCTCAGTCTAACTGCAGTTGCTTCTGTTTAAATTGTTGTATTATGTAACTTGCTTATTGTAATACTCTTGTTCATACATGACTGTCGCGATTTTTTCAATTTAATATATAATAGCTATAATTAAACGTTAAAATTTTTCAAATCAAAAATAAAATCGTTGCAGTCTTGTAGTATGTATAGTGTAACATGTAAATTTTACGCACGTAATTGTTAAAAATTTCTTGAACACTGCTGTGGGTTTGTCCTGTTTGTGTTCTTAAAATGTAAAATAAATAAATAAATAAATAACCAGATTATTAAAAAATATATACGAAAATAACCGCAAAGCTGTAATTAATAACAACAGACAGTCGAGCACCTTTAAAACTGCAGAAAGTTTAAGACGAGGGGAAGGAGTAATGCCTGGTTTATAATAACATAAACGCATATGCATTAAACAATGGATTTGACCCTGCGACGCTTTTACCTCGATGCCCTGTACGATTTGGCAGGTCGTAGAGTTCGGTCGCAAATGACGCTTACCTGTACTCGTTTTACTTATGGGTATTCGGGCGCAAACCGATTGCTCGGATTTCTCAGTGGAGCGAGGTCCGGGTTCCAAAATAACACACACACTCTCTCGCATAGACACACACCAAAGAAAACATCAAGAAACTTTTAACCCGGATTTATTGTTTCAATATTATTACAAAACATAAAAAACTACAATGTAGGATCTTCCGTCCCTGGTCCTTGGTCGGGGCGTCCTTCGTGGGCGACGTCGGCTTTAAAAAAACAACACCCATCCCTCGCGGCGATGTAAAGAGTTGCGTCTGACTAGGCTGGAACGATCTTGGCTTCGTCAGACTCAACGCTTCACAAGAACAAACGAAATACAAAATTTTTTTCTAACAAAATAATATTCTCCGTGATACCCTCACGGCGTTGTAAAGAGTTGCGTCTGACTAGGCTGGAACGATCTTGGCTTCGTCAGACTCAACGCTTCACAAGAACAAACGAAATACAAAAATTTTTTCTAACAAAATAATATTCTCCGTGATACCCTCACGGCGTTGTAAAGAGTTGCGTCTGACTAGGCTGGAACGATCTTGGCTTCGTCAGACTCAACGCTTCACAAGAACAAACGAAATATAAAAATTATTTCTAACAAAATAATATTCTCCGCGATACCCTCACGGCGTTGTAAAGAGTTGCGTCTGACTAGGCTGGAACGATCTCGGCTTCGTCAGACTCAACGCTTCACAAATGTATTATTTTACGGAAATAATAAAAAATTAAAAAATCAAAACAGTCGAAAATCGGAATTGGAAGGTTTTACAAGTAAGTCGACGATATCTATCTTAAACCAGGCTTAAATCCTGCACTCTTTATAACAATTATGGACGAAATTATAAAAATTAGTAAAAATGAAACGTCGAAATTCAGGATTAGGTACAGGAATACGCGAATAAAAGAAATATCGGAAGGAGTATTTGCAGATGACGTCGTAATAGCAAAGGGAAGAAGCGAATTACAAGAAAACTTAAATATAAGGTGTCTCAAAAGAAATTTTATATGTATTTAGCTTACTGCGTGAACGCAACGTATCCGAAGGGCGCGGGGGTTATGTCAATCGGTAGCCTGGCTCTTGAAAATTCAGTCGCTATGGAGCGTTTCTCGGGAGCAGACCGCGCGTTATGCGTGCGAGAGTTTTACAAAAACGGTGATTCGGCGACTGAAGCACGTAGAAAATTCTGCAGTATTCGAGGTTTTCGCCACTTAAATGATGCGCCAAGCATTCCTCTCATTCGACATTGGGTTAAAAAGTTTGAAGAGACTGGTACAACGCTGGATAAATCAAAATCCGGGCGACCTAGGTCATCAAGAACGGTAGAAAACGTGGAGAATGTTAATCAGTCTGTTCGTGACGACCCGAACCTTTCAATTCGGAAGCGCGCAAGTGCTTTAAATGTGCATAGATCATCATTACATCACATTATGCACAAAGACCTAAAGCTGCACCCCTACAAAATTCAATTGGTGCAAGACTTAAAGCCCCAAGATGCCAGTCAGAGGCTTAATTTCGTAAATCAGATGATTGTATCTCAGGCAAATTGATCTCCCGGAGAGGTGACAAAAATTGGCGTCCACGCAGTCCAGATTTAACCCCTATGGACTTTTTCCTATGGGGTTATCTTAAATCTAAAGTTTACGCCAATAAACCGACTTCACTGGCGCATTTGAAAGAAAATATCCGTCACGAAATGGCAGCCATCCCTGAGTCCACCTGCCGAGACGTCATAAGTAATTTTACTGTTCGATTAAATGAGTGCCGAGAACGCGAGGGTCTACATTTAGACGATATTATTTTTAAGAAATAAATCCCCAAAAAGTGTATTTTAATAATTAATAAACATTTTTTCTATATACGGCTTACTTTTTTTTTTATCGATCCACTAAATATAAAATTTCTTTTGAGACACCTTGTATATAGAATAAAACACTCAAAGAATACGATAGGACAATGAACAAAAGAAAGACAAAAGTTATGGTTATTGAAGCAGATGAAGGTCTTAATATAAAAATAGAGGATATAAACATAGAACAGGTCAAGAATTTCAGTTTCTTTTCTTCTTCATAGGCGTGCTTTTTTGAAAAAAGATCTTACGAATCACCTCGTATTGAAATTAATAAAATATTTTATGTTTATATTTCCTTGATTAGATGAGTTACGTCCGTAAGTTAGTAGTTATAGTTGAAGGTAATGGGATTCGGACCAGTCAACAAATAAAAACAAATTTATTAACTTCGCTAACGTTTCGATTTAATTTAAATCTTCATCAGAGCTTAGTTAAGGGTCACGAAATAAAATAACAGTTTTAAAATAAATGAAGAACCCATCATATTGTCCGGTTATTGAACTCAGAGATCATCAGAACTCATCTCTGAGTTCAATAACCGGACAATATGATGTGTTCTTCATTTATTTTAAAACTGTTATTTTATTTCGTGACTATTAACTAAGCTCTGATGAAGATTTAAATTAAATCGAAACGTTAGCGAAGTTAATAAATTTGTTTTTATTTTCTGACTGGTCCGAATCCCATTACCTTCAACTATAATTTATATTTCCTTTTCATTTATTGGTGAATTTTCTGTTTCTGCCAGCCTTGATTTTTATATCTTTTCCCAAAAGCCACCTCTCAGTAGTTGCACGTAAATGACAAGTCGAGTTTTCTCGTAGTCAGCGTCCTGGACAAAAACGCAAGCTACGAGTTATCACGTAGTCAGCAGTCAACAGTACAAAGACGATACGCATCGTAGACAAAGAGGAAGTTTCGTAGACTACTTCGTCATTGTAATTCAACAGTTTGTCTCGATCGATGATTATTTTATGGCCTAGGAATTGTCCTAAGTTACCCGTCGGAATTTAGTCTATGTTATGTATCCGAACTTAAAAATTACTCAGATGCACAGCAAATTTTGTGCGTAAACCAACGAGCTTAATCATTGGTTTATAACTAATTTATATTCAAATAACTAATCAAATTTTTATTCCTTTCCTGGAAGAATTTTGTAATAAGAACTTTCAATGAGATTGGCAAAATATACCTAATTTTTTTCAAAGCTATAAAATTTTATATAACTCATTGCTAGTCTCATCTTAAATCCCAACTCTGATTTGAAACTGTGTCGTCACTTGGATAATGTTAACTGGAGTGAAAGAATTAAGGAAAAAAATTCAAGTCGAATATAACTTTACACCTTCTGGTTGTAATAAAGAATAAGCGTAAAAAATTTAACTTTACCTTCCTTGGAATGAAATAACAAATTTTGTTCATTATCAAAGTAATTTATTTACGAAAAGTTTAGTTCCTTAACATAATTAACTGTTATAACTTGTTTAATTGTCAATTGGTGATAGATAATTAACTACGACGCTACGGAAGAAAACTTAATGTTATTATAAAACACTTGCAAAAACTTTTGTATAAACTAAAATGTTTATTGCATTTGTTATCACTAAAGCACGGAATTATATGCAACAAAAAGTACAAAACATGCGCATATATATGCAATAAAAATAGTGTAAATATGCAGGCAGTTTCTCAAAATATTCATATGCAACTAAAATTATCAGCAGAAAGTAAAAATTATTCGGAAAAAAAAATATAAATAAATAAAAATACCGTTTATACCGTACGTCCCTTCTGACATAGAATCGGTGGTGGAAAATTCCAAGTGCCGTATTTATTGGAATTACTCCTGCCCCACCTCGAGGTTACTGACAGTCACTAATCCGGACATAACCCTCCTGGATATCGAGACCAAACAGATGTTTGTGATCGAATTCTCAAGTCCAGCTGAGAAGAATATCTCTCTGAAGGGAGGAGGAAAAGAGGTCCAAGTATATGGATCTCTTGTCCGAGCTCAGAAAGCTGTATCCCGGGTATAAAGTTAAGCTTGTAGTCCTGATAGTTAGTGCTTTGGGGTGGTATAAAAGCCTCCTATCGATGGGAAATCGAGTTCATTCCCGCCTGCAGATCTTCTGCCAACTCTTTGATCTGCAGGATGCAGAAAGCAGTGCTGCTCGGGTCACTCCGCATTGTGCGGGCACTGGATCTGGCGTAATTTCCGCGGCTGCATATCGCCAGGGTTTCGGATGCAGTCGTGTGTATTTAGCTCCACTAGTCTCTAGTATGACGCGGCTCAAAAGGTTGCTGAAGTTTGAGATTAGTGGACGCTTGTCAAGACCTGACAAACCCCATAATAATACTAAATTTATTTATGAAATATTTACATGAAATGTATACAATATATCATGAGACAACATTTATTTCTCATCAGCTCACAAATTTTAATTACAAACTTCAATAAATTAATTAAAATTTTAACAATAAATTATAGTACAATACAAAATTGTATGTTGATTTACTTGAAATATTTTGTCACTCATAATCTAAATAAATTATTAATTATTATTGGCAAAATGATTAAACAAAAAAGTCAACGAAACTTTAACAATTTTACTCCACGGCCAGCAGAAAACTTGTCCTTGGTCTAAAATAAATTCTAGATAACCTTTTTCAGTGTGTGGAGCAAACGTTAGTTCAAGGATTTGAAGAAAAAGACACAGGAATGAGGGTGTTGCCTAGAATCTACTATTATATTGTACAAGTGTGGTATGTATGTTCTATTCAACTTCTGGTGTATCTTCATTTTTCCGGTAACGTGGAGGAAAATGAACCGCCGTCTTATCCGGGTGATATTTTTTTAGTGCTTAGCTTAATTTTATTTCGAAAGGGGGTACTGACTAATTTTTATTGATAAAAATCATGCATTTTTTCCTCGAATCCGTGTCGAATCAAAGTCACCATTGATCGGCACGGACAGGTTTTATCAGACGATAATTCAAAAATATTCTTAATACAAGACGGCCGGTCCAGAATATCTACGGCGAGAATCAAAGTGTTAATGGTAATAATGGTTCAGGATAGCTTTTTGGACGTGCGAGATAATATTTTGAGGTATCAGAAAACATTTTTCAAAGAATCTGGGCCATTATTTTAGCATTTTGAGGCAAAAATATGCTTACAAGGTTTCAAAAGGATCCTCTTAACAAGAACATAGCTGCGTATCTATAAGACTTAACATTAGGCTAACATACGTTATTTAGTACAAATTTATTCCGTAAAATAATGTTTTTGTTAAAACCTTGAATTTAGTGGGCTTTTTGTGACGTCACGGTCATTTTTTGAATTGATTAACATGCCCTGTTTGTTTGATAAAAAATATGGTATTTTCATTTTTCGGTATTTTTTCAAAAGTATCTAGCTGTATCTAGATACAAACATTTTTGGTATCTGTATCTAGATATTTTTAGGGTTTTGTAGGTATGACCAAAAAACCCTTATACCGTCATTTTGTCGTCTGTCTGTCTGTCTGTCTGTCTGTCTGTCTGTCTGTCTGTCTGTCTGTCTGTCTGTCTGTCTGTCTGTCTGTCTGTCTGTCTGTCTGTCTGTCTGTCTGTCTGTCTGTCTGTCTGTCTGTCTGTCTGTCTGTCTGTCTGTCTGTCTGTCTGTCTGTCTGTCTGTCTGTCTGTCTGTCTGTCTGTCTGTCTGTCTGTCTGTCTGTCTGTCTGTCTGTCTGTCTGTCTGTCTGTCTGTCTGTCTGTCTGTCTGTCTGTCTGTCTGTCTGTCTGTCTGTCTGTCTGTCTGTCTGTCTGTCTGTCTGTCTGTCTGTCTGTCTGTCTGTCTGTCTGTCTGTCTGTCTGTCTGTCTGTCTGTCTGTCTGTCTGTCTGTCTGTCTGTCTGTCTGTCTGTCTGTCTGTCTGTCTGTCTTAGTACGTGGATTAACGATCAAATTTTTATTTTTGCAAAATAAATTATTTTGATGCGATTTTTGCCAAAATTGTGCAAAAAAAATTTTGTCCCACACCCTGTAGCCCAGATGGTTTAAACTAAAAATCTAAAAAAATTCTAAGTAATGTATATTGGTGTGAACCGAAATAGTACAACAGGATTTTTAGATCAAATTATGTTTTCGGAAAATAAGCATTTTTTGTGGTTTTTGGTTCACAAAGTACAAAAGTTATACCAATGTAAGACACTCACATGCAAGGCGTGCGATAGCTTAATGGGTTAGAGCAGCGGATCCCAAACTTTTTTGACCGCGACCCGGTACGAGGTATTAAAATTTTTCGCGACCCACTATGAAAAAAACATTTATTTATAAAACAAATTTTATTTTAAAGCAGTAGCTTTATAGTAATTAAGAGTAATAAAGAGTAATAAAGAGTATAGTATAGTAATAAAGAATATAGTATAGTAATAAAGAGCACAAATACACACTATTCTAGTGATTAACTGACGTAAAAAAATAATAATATGTACAAAAAAATCTTTTTTCTGTTTTTAAAATTTTTTTCGCGACCCGGCCAAATTTTTCTGCGATCCGGTGCCGGGTTGCGACCCACACTTTGGGAAAAGCTGGGTTAGAGCACTGGTGTGAAACGAAGGGTTTCGAGTTCGAGTACGGAGTGAATTTTATTTTTTCTGTTTTTTTTGCATTTTTATAATGTTGAAATTATTTTGTTAAAATTTAGTTATATTTTGACAAATGTTTAATAATAAAGCATTTAATTTTTAAGAGCGTAAATTTAATAACCAGTCTTATTATATGATTAACAGACGATAAATTATTTTAAAAATATCGTTCATTTTGCCGTGATTACTACAAAGTAAAATTTGTCCTACACACTCAGCATACCGCCTTCACTTATTATATACCTGCGAAATCCTGAAATGTGTGAATATTCACACTTCACATCAATTTTTTATAATTCTGTATCTGTATCTGCATCTACATAGAAACATTTTTTCTTAGGTATCTGTATCTGTATCTAGATAGTTTTTAGGGTTTTGTAGGTATGACCAAAAAACCCTTATACCGTCATTTTGTCGTCTGTCTGTCTGTCTGTCTGTCTGTCTGTCTGTCTGTCTGTCTGTCTGTCTGTCTGTCTGTCTGTCTGTCGGTCTGTCTGTCTGTCTGTCTGTCTGTCTGTCTGTCTGTCTGTCTGTCTGTCTGTCGGTCTGTCTGTCTGTCTGTCTGTCTGTCTGTCTGTCTGTCTGTCTGTCTGTCTGTCTGTCTGTCTGTCTGTCTGTCTGTCTGTCTGTCTGTCTGTCTGTCTGTCTGTCTGTCTGTCTGTCTGTCTGTCTGTCTGTCTGTCTGTCTGTCTGTCTGTCTGTCTGTCTGTCTGTCTGTCTGTCTGTCTGTCTGTCTGTCTGTCTGTCTGTCTGTCTGTCTGTCTTATTTTTGCAAAATAAATTATTTTGATGAGATTTTAGCCAAAATTGTGCAAAAAAATTTTTGTCCCATACCCTGTAGCCCAGATGGTTTAAACTAAAAATCTGAAAAAATTCTAAGTAATGTACATTGGTGTGAACCGGAATAGTACAACAGGAATTTTTGATCAGATTATGTTTTAGGAAAATAACGCATTTTTTGTGTTTTTAACTAAAATATGTTAACTATTTAATACGTTCTGTAAATACCACATCAGTAGCTCTCGTGGTATGGTTGGATTTGTCGTGCGCTTAATAATATAAGTTAACTTGCAAACTGGGGTTCGAATCTTGTTGATTTTATTTTTTGTTTTTTTTTGCATTTTTATTTTGTTTAAATTATTTTGTTAAAATTCTAGTTATATTTGGTAAATGTTGCATTTAATTTTTAATAGCGTAAATTTAATAATCAGTGGAAAGTGTTGAAATTATAATTTAATTCTGTTTGACGAAATCAAAGGGCGGGACTTATGATGTAAGCAACCAATGGAAGCCATACGTGCAATTTTCAAAATCTTAATGAACTTTGCTATATAAAAAAATACTGCATATATTTAGAAACTCAAATAATGGTATTAGGCATTCGAATAAAATATTTTGACATAAAATTTGTTTTGGCATCCCAAATAATCATCGTTCAGTTACTAAATACCTGCAAAACCCAGAATTGTGTGAAAATTCACACTTCACATCAATTTTTAAATGTATCTATTACAACACTGGTAACAGCCGATATACCTGAAGAGAGCTGACAGCCTATCAATATTTGTGAGAGTGAATCCATCCCGACTGAGAGTGCCCAAGGAAAGAGAGACAGAGATAGTACAGTACAGCACGTGAGATCTGCTATCTAAGTAATAGTTCTAAGCATAATTAAATAGAATATCAAAACGCTTTGAAAGCTTTCTGTGAAAATAAGCTTTCTATTATCTCCTTCACGTTTCCCGTAGCATCTTAGTCTATGTGAGATGCAGGTACTCTACCACTTTGTATTCGTTCCCGATTCGACATGAGATTTAATTTATTATTAACATGCAAGATATTCAAAGAGATTCTACCGAGAATTATGATAAAAAGTTTAAGCTTAACGTTAGAGATGAGAGGCATCCGGGAATAGCATAACAAACGAGATTGTTATAAGTTAACATGGTTTTCGTTTTTCCATCACTTCAGATTTACCTGAAGCAATTTCACATTCGGGATTTATGTCAAAATAATGCTACTCTGCTTAGCATAAAATCAAAGCTGGATTTCATGAAATCGGGTCACTTGAAGACAGCTACTCACAGTAATAAATTCAACAACATATTACCCAAGATACTCAACTTTGTTGCGTAGTTACGTGGAAATGTAACAAGTTAGTTTCGTTTTTTCACATTTTAAATTAAAACACACACACACAATAGGGGAAAAATTTTAAGATCGTAGCGCCACGCGGATTTTTTTGAAACCATTCTAAATCAGATACCACTTGACATTTACTAGTAAATAATAGCGAAAAGTGTATCAAAAAACGACAAAAAATAAATAATTGTTTGGGATTTTCTGATTTTGTGAAGTGACATTACTTGTAAACATCTAAAATACTACATTTTGTGATCTGGTTTTAAGTTATGGCGGTTTTCCATTGTCGATTATTTTAACTATATTGGGGGAAATAATAATTCCCGTGTTGTTTAACAAGGGGTAGAAATGTACAATGCTGAGCATATAATATTGTGTGGAGTCACTGAAAAAAACAGAGAGGTCATAAAGATTTATGCATTATGCCTACAAACTTGTGCATTACAAACCCACACACAATAACAGGAATTTTCAAGATATGCGATAATAAATACAAAATTGAAAATATTTTTTGTAGTCACTATCATTAAAATGTAATGAGCAAACTTTGATATAAGGGCTCACTTTTTTTCCAATTTTTAAATTGTTTATCTAAACATCGCGTCGATTCCTAACCTCTTGCTTTCCCAATTTTGTTTCGAACCGTACGGTGTCTGATATTAGTGGAAACAAATGAAACGATATTTCCGGGTTTCTTCTTTTCAATGAATGGCACACAACAATATGTATTATACATTTTTCAATGATTATAATAAAACTTTAAAAACAAACTTCATACAAAACCAATACACAAAACGAAATGTTATCTGATGTACACAAGTTCATGAAACGCTCACCAGATGGTAGGGTGCTTAGCTGCAAATCCGTATATACAGGGTATTTGTTTGAAACGGGGCACCCCGAAAATCTCCTTTATTTGTAAAGATACAAAAAATCTTCAGAACAAAAGATTTCTACTCATAGATTTCGTAGGATTTGTCACATTGTAGCTCGAAGCAGTGAGATAAGTGATTGAGGCCCGGTTTTTTCACCTTCAGATAAAGTTCCAGGTAACTATCTGACAGATAAGATTATTTTTAACTTCATCTGCTGAGTAAATATTATCCCTTCTTTCTATACAAATGTATCTATCGGAAGTTATCTAACAGATAATGAGACTGACGTATTGGATTCACTGACTGGTATTGACATTTATTCAGCAGATGAAGTTATAAATAACCTTATCTGTCAGATAGTTACCTGGAACTTTATCTGAAGGTGGAAAAACCGGGCCTTAGTGATATATTTTTATATCGTCAGCAAACATTTCACACAGATTATTACTCACGATTTCTGAGATATCGTTGACAACATTACACTTTACTTCTTGTAAATGATTTCGCAAATATGAATCGAACCATATATACAGGGTGTTTGTTTGAAATGGGGCACCCCTTCAGTTAAACCCAAAAGTTAAACTAGACAAAAAGGCCCATCTAAAGGTTACTATAAGAATTTTGAGGCATTTCCGGTTTCACGGGAAATGATGTCAACTTTTGATCTAGCATAAGGAATCGATAATTTATATTTTTTTCCTAAAAGTACATTAAATTAGCTTTACAATGACACCAAAAAATCATATTTTTATGTTAACCATTTCAAAAAGGCGACCATTTATTTACAAAATAATAATCAACATATGTTTTACAAAGTTGAACGTAGCAAGCTTTGAAAACAATAAAAAAAGAAACAAAATATCTCTAAAATAAACTGTTATAACTAGTTATTATATGAAATAACATGAAATAAGTTAAATTTTAATTTTTCAATTAAAAGTTTTATAAATAACAAGAGTTTATTAGTTTATTTTGCTTATTTTTGTTTGAAATAAAAATTTGTATTAATTGGTAGTAAGTCGTTAAATAATTGTAAAAAGTAATAGTTTTTTTTTTTTTTTTTTTCTATATAGTCAAATAGTTTATTTTAGAGATATTTTGTTTCTTTTTTTATTGTTTTCAAAGCTTGCTACGTTCAACTTTGTAAAACTTATGTTGATTATTATTTTGTAAATAAATGGTCGCCATTTTGAAATGGTTAACATAAAAATATGATATTTTGGTGTCATTGTAAGGCTAATTTAATGTACTTTTAGGAAAAAAATATAAAATTATCGATTCTCTATGCTAGATCAAAAGTTGACATCATTTCCGGTGAAACCTAGTTTAACTTTTGTTTTGAAGATTTTTTGTATCTTTACAAATAAAGGAGATTTTCGGGGTGCCCCGTTTCAAACAAACACCCTGTATATACGAGGAGTTGCATTTATTAAAACGTCGATTATCCGGGTCTGACTTACTTATAAGGTGGGTCAACCGAAGTTTTCGAAATATAATCATAAAATATTTGTAAAAAAAAAAATTGCTGTAGCCACCACAGGACCGACCGCCATCACAAAGTACTTGTATAAAATACATTCTAGCAACAGAGTAGAAATAAGTTGGCCCAATATTTTCTAACAGAGATATTATTTATCAACACTATGGACGCGTTACATCTAAGTATGGAAAAATAGATACTCAGAAATTATTTCGACAATTTTTTATTTATTTTTTCGTTTTAACAAAAAATATCTCAAATAAAAGTTGTTAGTTATTGCTTTTATAGCAGCTCTTGTTAAATAAATTTTTTCGAAATATTTTTCTCTTATGAAATATTCGCAAAAATGTTAAAATCGACACGAGTAAACTCCCATTTCTAGTCAACCGATTTTTACCAAAAGTTGATCAACTCGTGCCATTGATGCTACAGAAACATTATTTGACTTTAAATTAAAAAGTAGAACCTTCCTGTTAAAACGAATAAAAAAATTGTTTTTGGGTTACATGTTATTTTGTTTTTACATGTTTTTATATGTTTTGTAGTATCTTAATCCAAATAAAAGGCTTACCAAAGGCGCAGCATTCGGGGTCAATTCCAGTGTTTTCCTCCTAGTACGAAGCAGCCTTACAAAAGTTTGCACATGGTCGGTATTTATGTTCGATTCTAATAATTCTATGTCAAATATTTTCTACCGAATACTCCAGAATTTGATTTCTTCCTCAGTTTCTATCTGCAGACATACAACGATTTCCATAATATCTTTGAACAAATAACCAATAATCGAGTATCTAAACCGTAACATTTCTATTATTGTGTATGCAGTGTGTTAGGGGCGAACAACACACGAATCCGTTCAAATACCACACATGTGCTAATGCTGATGATTACATAAACATTCGGAAATGGAATTAATTTGGAATGGGATGAATTCCAAAACATCAATTAACATTTGTTTACCAAATTCAACTACAGAAATATAGAATTCCAACAACATACTATTGCATTATTATGACTGTTAAGAATTTTGTTCAGGTGCATAAATGTAGAAAATGCAAAACAATAATAATTTTACTTTTAAATTTTACAGGAAATATGATAATAATTCATAAACTAGTATTGCCACCCAGGTATTGGCCAGGTAGTTTAATATTTGCATTAAAACAATTATTTAAAAACTATTATTAATTTTATAAGGAACGAATGAAATCAATAGGTTACCAAGTATTATTTATTATTATTATTATTATTATTATTATTATTATTATTATTACAAAATTAATATACATGTACAAATAAAATCACATTTCAAAAATACATATCAATACATAATCAATTTTCGTATTTAGACTTACCAGGAAAATGGCAAGTGCTACGCCACAAAGACCTATAAGAAATTCCTATATTTCTTTACTATTATTATTAATAGTTAATAATAACTACTGTCCAATCTCTATTCTACCTACCCTGTCTAAAGTTCTAGAAAAAGCTCTATTTTTACAAATAGCTGCTTACTTTGAAGATAAAAATCTGTTTAATCCTTCACAATTTGGCTTTAGATCAAACAAATCAACAGTAGACGCAATTTTACATTTTCTGAACGAAGTTTCTGTTGCTTTAGAAAATGGTGAATTCTGTATGGCATCATTTTATGATTTAACTAAAGCTTTTGATTGCGTATGTCCAACTATATTACTTGAAAAACTCTCATTATATGGTTTCACACCTGAAAGTTGCTCCCTTTTAGAATCATATCTTTTAAATAGAACTCAATATGTTAAATTTAATAATAAATTATCTGAAAGTTTGTCTCTTTTGTGTGGAGTTCCACAGGGATCAATTCTAGGACCTCTCTTGTTTATTATATACATCAATGACTTGCCTTCATCAATTTCCACAAATTCCAAATCTATTTTATATGCAGACTCTAATTTTGTTTTGAGGTCATCAGACTATGATCAGCTATTAAATGATACTTGTCACTGTTTCGAGGAAGCTAAGCTCTGGTTTATATTTAATAAACTCTTTATGAACGACGACAAAACTCAAAATATGCTCATCAGCTGTAGAAAGCACATTTATGAAAATGAAGCATGCCTAAAATTTCTTGGTATTTACGTAGATCCGAAACTAACTTGGGAGCAACACATTAATCATTTATGTAGTACTTTGTGTAAATCAATTTACTTGCTAAGGCAACTGGCTAATTCGGTTTCAAATCCTATTCTCCTGATGGCATATTTTGGGCTGTTTCAGTCACATATGTCTTATGGGATATTAGCCTGGGGACATGCGTCATTGTCATATAGAGTTTTTAGGCTACAGCGCCGAGCATTGAGAATAATTGCACGCATTTCCTATAGGGCTGATTGCCGTTCACATTTCGTTAATTTTAATATTATGACCTTGCCCTCTTTGTACATTTTTCAAAATCTACTGTAAGTACACAAAAAAAATTCAGATCTATCTACATATGAAGAAAATCATAGTTACAATACAAGAAATAAAGGTAACATCTACCCAAAATTTTTACGTCTTGATAGATCTAAAAATAGTGAAAATTATTATGGTATTAAGTTTTACAATACATTACCGAGCAAGCTCAAAACTCAAAATTTTACAAACTTTAAAAAAGTAATAAAAGATATTTTAACAAAAAACCCGATGTATTCGATAAGTGAGTTCCTAGAATATTTTAAACAACAGTAATATTTTATCCAATTGACTATATTTCTTATATCTCTGCATATTTGATGTTATTATATTTTATATTTATGTTTATATCTATGCCCTCATTGTGTAAATTTTATATATTTGTAATTTTGACTGACTAAAAACAGTCTTTGACAGTAAAAACAGTAATTTATTCAATAAATATATTAATATTATTTTGGGGTTTGTCAGGTCTTGACAAGCGTCCACTAATCTCAAACTTCAGCAACCTTTTGAGCCGCGTCATCTGCATGGACTGCATCCCAAACCCTGGCGACATGCAGCCGCGGAAATTACGCCAGATCCAGTGCCCGCACAATGCGGAGCGACCCGAGCAGCACTGCTTTCTGCATCCTGCAGATCAAAGAGTTGGCAGAAGATCTGCAGGCGGGAATGGACTCGATTTCCCTTCGATAGGAGGCTTTCATGCCACCCAAAACACCAACTATCAGGACTACAAGCTTAACTTTATACCCGGGATACAGCTTTCTAAGCTCGGACAAGAGGTCCATATACTTGGACCTCTTTCCTCCTCCTTGAGAGAGATATTCTTCTCAGCTGGACTTGAGAATTCGATCACAAACATCTGTTTGGTCTCGATATCCAGGAGGGTTATGTCCGGCTTAGTGGCTGTCAGTAACCTCGAGGTGGGGAAGGAGTAAATCCAATAAATTCGGCACTTGGAATTTTCCACCACCGATTCTATGTCAGAAGGGACGTACGGTATAACCGGTATTTGGTCAATACCATAGGCATGTCTAAGAAGATAGTAGAGCACGCGGAGAGCAGCATTATGTCGAGACACGTAGCTCGACGCTGCAAGAGATGGACAAGCAGACAGAATGTGCATTATCGTTTCAGGATGGTGGTGGCACAACCTACAGAGTGTGGACTCCGCTATTTGGAATATGCGGGCCCTGTATGCCAAAGTATTTATAACACCATCCTGACACGCAAACACAAAACCTTCTGTTTCCGATCTCAAACCAGCAGACTTAAGAAACGAGAACGTGAGTTCGGTGGACAACTCTAGACTTTTAATATGTTTGAAGAACACAGAGTGCATACTTTTACTCATGTGTTCTTTTGTCAACATGTCTGTCTCGCCTCGTTTCACCGAACCGGTAACTCTGTTGTACTCCTCCCGAGAGAGTTGTACTCCAGCGTTTTCCCTGACGGGACTCAAGTCTGCCAGGTAAAATCTCGTTGCTGCTCTTCGCGGTGCCTGCTAAAGGAACGCCCCTTTGCCAATAAATTCGTGCTCACTAACGAATTTTAATAGTGGGTCCTGACTTCTGAGGATACTGTTAGCTGTAACCAGGACGAGTCGATCGTGCAAACACTCCAGATTTAGTAATCCTCGACCCCCATTTTGATGAGGGAGGTAAATGCGCTGCACAGAAGATTTCGGGTGAAGACTTCGGTTGATGTTCATGATCTTTCTGGTTCTTCTGTCGAGATCCTTAAGATCATCAACATTCCATTTCATTACACCAAAAGTGTATAAAATTAATGGGACAGCAAGCATGTTTGTGGCAGCGATCTTGTTCTTGTCAGACAGACAGGATCTCCATATCTGCCTAAGTCGTGCCATATACTTGTTGTGAGGGGCCTGCTTAATAAGAGTGACATCTTGGACACCTCTCTCACTGATGCCTAAAAATGTGTAAGACCCTTCGGCATTAAGATGTTTTATAATGCTCCAATCAACCAATTGAACGTCTTCACCGTTGTCTAAACCTTTTATTATTATTATTATTATTATTATTATTAGTTATTGAAGCTCGCACTTAGCATTTTGTTTGGTTAAGGTTTGTTATTTGATGCTGAAATTGCAAACCAACATCTACTTAACATTTCCATAAGTATTTACTAAAGTTTAATACCAGTATAATCTTTGAATGCGAAGTCAAGTGGTATTTAGCAAACAATATAGTATACTTGATTTTCAGATATAATTAGGTAGTATTATTACAAGCATGTTTATTGCGAACGGCAGAACTAATAATATCATTTAATTGGCATTGGCTTCACAAGCTTTCAACGTTCAAGCTCGGGTACTCAACTAATCAGGTTGAAAGGGCGGTTTTCAAATGTTTTCCATAATTATGTTTATGTATGTTGTATATATATATATTTAACGATACAATATGTAATACAGATTTCTTATTGATATTTTGGGAAGTAGGGCAGAATTTTAGGTTAAAAAGTAAAAGTAAATATGATTTCCGTTTTGGTAATTTCATCTAGAAATAGGATATGTATTTCATTTGAGTTATTGAGTTTATTTTCATAACCTCAGAAAGTCTACATTGGAAGTTAATAAATTATTTTCCTGGGCGTGTAAAGAATTACTGTATTACTGTGATAAATCATATTTTGAATGTTATCTTCTTAAATATTTTTAATATCAGCCCTGCTTATGAAATCCTGTAAACTATGAAAATTCACAGTTTATATATTTTTTCAGATAAACATGTTTCGTCGCATAAATGTTTACGTAATTCCTGCTAATGATATAAAAATAAAATTTCCTTATCAACTTATTTAAGAGTATTAATTATTTTTTTAATCCCGTACTAATTCATTAGTGGTTAACAAAACATGGAGATAACATTAAATGTCTTTCTTATAAATTCTAAGTTATTTTTTGTACGTATTTTAACATTGAATATATTGGGTGAAGTGAAAGTGTAGTTATTTTTGGAAATTTGGGTATTAAATCAAAAACTATATCTCAAAAATGGTAAGTAAATAAATCTTTAAAAAATTTAGTTTTACGATGTTTTTTCTGTAATATTTGGTCCGTAATGACCTAAAACTAATTGTTAAAATTTTGATTTTATTCTGTAAATTTCAAAAATTCATATCTCAAAAATGGTAAGAGGTAGAGACTTGAGGTTTGAATTTTTGGAATTCTTACACCTTGTTTTGTCTATAAAAAATTAATGTTTGGTCCGTAATGACCTAAAACTATTGAAAATTTTGATTTTTTTGTAAATTTAAAAATTCATATCTCAAAAAAGGTAAGACTTTGAGGTTTGAATTTTTGGAATTCTCACACCTTGTTTTGTTTAGAAAAAATTAATGTTTGGTCCGTAATGACCTAAAACTATTGAAAATTTTGATTTTTTTGTAATTTTAAAAATTCATATCTCAAAAAAGGTAAGAAATAGAGACTTTAGATTTGAATTTTTGGAATTCTCACACCTTGTTTTGTCTAGAAAAATATAATGTTTGGTCCGTAATGACCTAAAACTATTAGGGAAAATTTTGAAACTTTTTGTAATTTAAAAAATTCATATCTCATAAAAAGTAAGAAATAGAGACTTGAGGTTTAAATTTTTGGAATTCTCACACCTTGTTTTGTCTAGAAAAAATGTTTGGTCCGTAATGATCTAAAACTATTAGGGAAAATTTTGATTTTAATGGAATTTAAACAAAATCTTATCTCAAAAAATGTAAGAGATAGAGACTTGAGGTTTAAATTTTTGGAATTCTCACATCTTATTTTGTCTAGAAAAAATTAATGTTTGGTCCGTAAAGACCTAAAACTATTAGGGAAAAATTTGGAAAAATTTTTCAATATTTTTTTCGTTTTATCAAAAAATATCTCAAATAAAAGTTGTTAGTTATTGCTTTTATAGCAACTTTTGTTCAATAATTTTTTTCGAAATATTTTTCTGTTGTGAAATATTCGCAAAAATCTTAAAATCGACACGAGTAAACTCCCATTTTTAGTCAACCGATTTTTACCAAAAGTTGATCAACTCGTGCCATTGATGGCAGAAGTTAAATATGAAGTTTCATAAAAATCCTTTTAGCCGAAGTTGCTCTGCACGTGTACACAGACAGAAAGACAGACGGACGGAGGGACAGACAGACAGACGGACGGACGGACAGACAGACTGACAGACATCATGCTAAAAATAGTCAAAACGTTATGTAGGGACCTCAATTCGTGGAGATCCATCGAAATCTCGAAATGTCAAAATCGGTATGATCACAATACCTCCCTTATATATAAATATTAATTGTTGTGTTAACGTGAAGTTTAGGATAAGGTTAACTTAAAGAGATTCTTTACTTCAAAACAAAGAAAACAAAATATTTGAAAATAGTTCAGCCGTGTAATATTACACCCCCAATATGCGAATAGCCGACAGAAACCCAATACTTTCTAAGTTAGGTAATTTATAGAGTTTAGTTTGTGTGTATATATAATTTCAAATCTGTAATTTCTCTTAGTTTTATTCAACTACTGAAGATGGCTACTTCGTGGCCGAAATGTACGTATAGTGAAAATAAAATAATTTGTGAAGTAAAGAATCTCTTTAAGTTTACCTTCCCTTATATATGTTGGCGGTCGGCAAAAAATAATAATATATGGTCTGTTTTTTTTTTTTTTTTTTTATTTAAGCGGAACTAGATTTTGAATTTTAGTTAACGTATGACTGAAACTTTTGACCATTAACGAACTGTACGAAGTACAAGTACTCCAGTTATTTCTCTATAATTCTAGCCTGACACTTGTATTGGTCCTAAATCTTGATAGCTGTAAAATAAAACAATAATACAATAAAAATAAAACTGTAGACCGAAGATTTTGTACACAAAGCAATATGTAATAGGATTTATCTTCAGCACAGTACAATTTCGAAACGATGATTTATTAATTTCAACGGCAATTTCATATTTAATACAAGTTGAAACATACAGTACAGCTCTCCCTCTCTTATCGGATTAATACTAATACTAGCAAATACTCCCGGTGATTATTTCAATATTGCAATTGAATTAATACAGACCG
This sequence comes from Liopterus haemorrhoidalis, assembly GCA_963971575.1. Lineage (NCBI taxonomy): Eukaryota > Metazoa > Arthropoda > Insecta > Coleoptera > Dytiscidae > Liopterus > Liopterus haemorrhoidalis. The sequence goes on from OZ020624.1 coordinate 5,762,905, forward strand.
AATTTTGTTTGTGAGTACATGATGAACTCGTCACATGGATTATGAATATGTTCAACTAAAATTATTGCGTAGAGCAGTCATGTTTGAAGACAGTTGAATAAACTGACTGCATACAAACTGGACAGTATAGTCGGTTTGCTGATAGGTGACTGTTACATGTACTAGGTCTACAAGTATGATGTGCGTTTTTTTTTTTTTTTAATAAAACACATTAAACTCTAAAGAACAGTAAAAGTTTATTTATTCAAAGTATGCTCTATTAGAAGTTATACATTTTTCCCATCTTTCAGGCAATTTGTGAATACCTCGCCAGTTGAACTCTTCCCCTTCCCCGCAAACCATTCATCTAGCCATTCTTTCACATTTTCATATGAACAAAAGTGCTGCTCACCAAGTGCGTGATCCATCGATGCGAACAAGTGGTAATCTGAAGGGGCCAAGTCTGATGAGTAAGCGACATGGGGTAGCACTTCCCACTTGAGTGCGCCCAATGTGTTGCAAACTGCTTTTGCCTTATGTGATGGAGCGTTATCGTGAAGAAAGATTACCTTGTGCTGTCTTCTTTCGTATTCTGGTCGTTTTATGACCAGCGAATGGTTCAATTCGATCAGTTGTTGTATGGTAGCGTGGGGTATTAACAATCCATAATAGACCATACCCTTTTGGTCCCACCAAGTACAGAGCATTGTCTTTTTGCCAAAGCGATTCGGTCTTGCAGTTGATGTGGATGGTGAGCCTGGGTTCACCCATGATTTTTTGCGTTTGGGATTTTCAAAATAAATCCATTTTTCATCGCCAGTAATGATACGATGCAAAAAAGTCTTTCTTTTGTATCGTACAAGCAAAATTTCACAAGTGTTTTTGCGTTTTTCCATCTGCCTCTCATTCAATGCATGTGGAACCCATCTGCCGACTTTCTGGATCTTACCCATCTCTCGTAGGCGATTGGAAACAGCTTGTTGACTAACGCCTAACTGCTCTGCTAGTTGTTTTTGTGATTGACTATCGTCTTCCTGTAGCAATGTTTCCAATTTTGTATCTTCATATTTTTTTGGAGGTTTTCCATGTTCTTTGTCTGTAAGATCAAAGTCACCACTTTTGAAACGCCGAAACCATCGTTCACACGTATCTTGCGATGGAGCATATTCACCATAAGCTTCTCGAAGCAGTCGGTATGATTCAGCAGCAGTTTTTTTCAAATGAAAACAAAACAGTAGTACTGTCCGCGAATGCTCTTTATTTGGCACAAAATTTGACATTTTTAACACAGTAAAACAAAATTATATGATCACTTTTCAAATTATAACCTATACGCATTTGACACTTAATGATAACTTAACAAAACGCCATATGTGTTGAAACTTTGAACTATACACTCTGTTTGCGCGGCAAGTTTGAAAAAAATCCGCATTTCATACTTGTAGACCTGGTATGTATCAAGTAGTGCATTCATATAATAATCTAGTTACCATTTTTCAGCGATTTTAAAAATGTTTTTTGTTATTTGTCTTAGCTTGCAGTGTCTGTTAATGATATTAATTAATAGAGCTTGCGGCCAATTATTAAATTCACAAACTTTAATTTTAAATCTGCTGGAATATTTTAATTCCGAAAAAGAGAACATTGGGCCACTTATTTCTCTATTTTGTGTCCATCAAAGAGTATCAGCTGCCTTGAAGATTTCGGAATCAACAATTCGTAGAATTATAAAATGTAATAAATCTGAACTTTTCACTAACAAAATCACGAGAAAATGAAGGAAATTAAAATCTGAACCAGTTTATTTTATTGATACATTGGCACAAACGTATGATCATGAAGTACTAAGATTACCTCCTTACCACTGCCAGTTTAACCCCATTGAACTAATTTGGGGTATAACAAAATATTATTATGATAGACATATTGGTCAAAATGGATATAGTGATAACGAAGTTTTGAAAATGTGGCAAGTAGCCTGTGATCAAATTAGTTGTGAAACTTGAGCAAAATCTGTTAAAAAAATCGAAAATTTAATAAATCAATGGTGGGAAAGGGAAAGGATTGTTGATGATATTAATCCAATAATAATAAATACAAGAAATGACAGCGATAGTTCAGATGACGACGATATCATGCATTACAGTGACTAATTGAAAAAAAATAAAAATAAACATTTAAATACAACTTGTAGCAATATATTATATGAATAAATATATTTTTACTTAATATTTTATTACTTTGTACTTAGGGGAAACATAAAAATTTAATTTAATTAAACAACAAATTATAATCCAAAATTTACGTAGGAGTATAAGTTTTTCCTTATTTATAATTATTACCTTAAAATTAATAATTTTGTTTGGTTGAGTACTGCTGTGAATTTATTTTTGTGCTCTAATTAGTAAAGATGTCAACGAATCTTGCCGTTTCTTTCTAATGCTTTGTTTTTTATTAAAATAATTTGGAAGGTTAGTTGTCAACTTGCGTCACTATACGTTACTATGGGTATGCAAATAATTATAATGATATAGACAGAGAAAGCATATGTTATTGTATATCGATAATTGTAGCAACGAACAGTCACCTATCAGCAATCCGACTATATATAAAACTTCGAAAAGAAAAAATATTTCTCGATTTCCACAATACCATCAACAGCCACAAAATGAAACTAATTTTCTAGAATTGACGAAATTCTATCGCTCTTTAAACCACGGCGTAAATAAAAAACCTTTATCAAAAATCTTCAGTAATCAAATCGAACCGCATTTTGCAATTTCAAAAAACGTCATTAAAAGTCATTGGAAATCCGGTGGTTTAATAGAGTTTCATTTTACTGAACGTCCCCATATGTAATAAAGCACAGTTCTCTTTGATTTGGAAGTTATTAAGTTCATAGTAGCATGCTATTCAGGGAATACTTCATAACTTCCCAGAGGGAGGCTGATCAAAAGAAACTGAAATTATCTGAATATGGATACAATGTACAACAATATTAATTTTTAGTTTGGTGAAATATGCAAATTTTATGACAGTTGTGAAATATATTACAAATAAGTATATAAACTATCGAAGTACAAAAAAAATTATGTCAAGTGTGAATTTTCACACATTTCAGGGTTTTGTAGTTACCCAGCAAACATTTTTATACGGGCCAGTACTGGTAAAGCACATACTCCCCGGTATTGAAAGTAATGGGCCAGTGCTGGCATTTCGTACTGGGCCAGTACCTCGGTGTCCCCGTGGCCGTTAGCTGGGCCATTAATGTATCAGTTGCCGGCCCAGCAACGGTAAAGTGCATTGAAAGTAATGGGCATTTCAGGGTTTTGTAGTTACCCAGCAAACATTTTTATACGGGCCAGTACTGGTAAAGCACATACTCCCCGGTATTGAAAGTAATGGGCCAGTGCTGGCATTTCGTACTGGGCCAGTACCCCGGTGTCCCCGTGGCCGTTAGCTGGGCCATTGATGTATCAGTTGCCGGCCCAGCAACGGTAAAGTGCATTGAAAGTAATGGGCCAATGCTGACATTTCGCACTGGGACAGTGCTGGTAAAGCACATACTCCCCGGTATTGAAAGTAATGGGCCAGTGCTGGCATTTCGTACTGGGCCAGTACCCCGGTGTCCCCGTGGCCGTTAGCTGGCCCATTGATGTATCAGTTGCCGGCCCAGCAACGGTACAGTGCATTGAAAGTAATGGGCCAATGCTGGCATTTCGCACTGGGACAGTGGTGGCATTTTGCACTGGGCCAGTGCTGGCATTTCGCACTGGGCCAGTGCTGGTATTTTACACTGGGCCAGTACCCCGGTGTCCCCGTGGCCGTTAGCTGGCCCATTGATGTATCAGTTGCTGGCCCAGCAACGGCAAAATGCAAAATAATCGCATTAGTTGCAAGATTTATTTCTGATGGACCAGTGCTTATATTATACCCACTCTCTAGTGTTTCAAATGTAACATATGTGTACTGACCCAGTATTAAAATAAATTAATGGTTAGGTGCAAAATAAATACTCATTTGGCCATTTTCACCATCGTTGAATAAATTTATTTAACAAATAAAGTTGACAATATCGCATCGGTTTTAAACTATTAATGAAGAAATTAACATTGCTGTCAATAGAATGATGCGATATTGTTAACTTAAGTTGTTAAATAAATTTATGCAACGATGGTAAAACTGGCCGATTGTAAATTGTATTAACAGTTATAATTTATTGATTTATTTATATATATTAAATAAATATAATTTCAGGAATAACAGGAATAAGTTTATTTAATTTATTAATTTAATGAAGAATTTTAAGAAATTGGTTTTCTGCCATTTCGGCCAAACCAATTGCAGAGGTGACTAATAATTTTCGCCAATATTCGTCTTGTATTATCTACCACATCTTTTCCCCCTGACTTGAAGAGTGCCAACCTAAAGAAATCATACTTGTTAAAATAAAATCAATAATCACATTTTATAAGCAATAATGCTATAAGCTGTTCACTTTTGTAAGAACAAACTAGATCTGGTTATTTTGGTGATTTTTATAGTGTATTACTGACTTTTAGAAATATTGTAAAAAAAGCTTTACAGTTTTAGATTAAGTTTGTATTATTTTAGGTTAATATTATATTTACAAAATATTTAAGATGTCACTATTCAAAATGAAATATGACAAATTATATTTTTTAAATGACATATGTATAATCTTGTAACAGATTTAGTAATAATTGAAAATTTTATTGCATAAAATAACTATGATTGAACTAAACTGAAAATTAAACAATTTAACATGAAACAGTTTGTGTAAACTACGTCCTTAAATCTAACAAAACACACATAAATCACAACAAAAAACTGTATAATGCGCTCACAAAACAATAACTATTCAAATACACATTTTGACAAACTGTCCACCAACACGTCTCAACTTGTACTGACCCTCGAAGGCCACGCCGTTAGGGCGTTTTATGACTAAGAACAATCAGACTTTTCAAATTATTACATTCAAAAAAAGTTTAGTTTTAAGTAAAAAGTATGAGGGAAGAAGAGACGATGGCTGACTTCACAAAAAAAAAAAATAATAAGAAAAAAAAATCTACATTTTGTTCATTAATCTACGCCGTAAAAGCTTGTGTTGGATATTACACAATAAACTTAAAAAACTTATTTTCGTCAAAATTAAAAATTTATTGAGAGTCGATATTTTTCGAAAAACTAATTTAATTAAAAATTCCTGTTGAACTATTGCGGTTTCGATCAATGTAAATTATTCAGATTTTTTTCAGATTTTTTTCAGATTTTTCTTTCGATCCCTCAAATAGAGTGAGGGACAAAAGTATTTGACATATTTATGTAAATCCCACAAATAAAAAATGATTTTTCAAATATAAAAATGTGTTTCCAAAAGTGGAAAAAAACTCTGGCAACGATGTAGAGCTGCAGAAATATTACGAAGATGGTAATTTAAATGTAAAATAATTTCTTATTAATAAAATTTATGACGCTATATATTTCATCTTCTTGGACATCTTCGTCCGCATTTACTATTGATTGATGATATATGTCTTAAGCTTTCTGGGTCAAAATAAAATAAATGCTTGCTGCTCGTAATTCTTTTAAAAAAGGAGCGTTATCATTCCTTGTTGAATTTTACTAGAAATGTAAATAAAACCCTTTGATTATTAATAATAATAATAATAATAAACATTTATTTAACTTCAAAACAATACAAGTTAAGTCACAAAAAAATAATAATAATAATAATAGGTTTTACAGAAGATCATTTACAAATTCATTTAAAGAATAATATGACTTACTAGCTAAGATATATTTAAAAGAAAGTTTAAATTGTTTTAAATTTTTATTTCTGATTGAAAGGGGGATTTTATTGAATATAGTGTAACCAATATTCATTTTGCTGGATACTTGCAATCGAGACCTTGGCACACTAAGATCCTCTTTGGAACGTATATTGTAGGAATGGCACTCTTTGCGGGTTGAAAGATTTCCACTACTCTTCTTTACTTCTAGAGCTTGTAGCAAAATGAATTGCGAATGGAGTGTCAGTATATCCAGTTTCTTGAATACTGGCTTACAAGAAGAGGTTTTTGGTGCGTTTACTACAGCCCTTACTGCCTTCTTTTGTAATATAAAAATCTTCTCTGCTTTTGGCGCATTGCCCCAGACTAATAGACCATAAGACATAATGGAATGGAACAATGCGTGATATACAGTCAAAGCTAAATCTTGGTTGGTTGTTTTTCTTATACGACGAATAGCATAAATTGCTCTGTTGAGTTTACTACTAATGAGAGTTACATGACACTTCCATGTCAATGCAGAGTCTATTCGTAAACCCAGAAAATCGGCTACGCCAGGTTTAGGGGATCTTCTATTGGACGTAAAGGTAATAGTTTGCGTTTTTCTATGATTTAAAGTTAAATAATTCTGCTGGAACCACTTAGTAGCTTCGAGATTGGCAGTATCATGCTTGATTTGTAACATATTTTCATCCCTGTCGTTCACCAGTAGAGTTGTGTCATCAGCGTATAACACACTGTTGCAAGAAATATTATTGGGAAGATCATTTATAAATATAATGAAAAATAAAGGCCCAAGGATACTGCCTTGGGGTATTCCTGTTTTTAACTTACATGGCTTGCTCAATTCGGAGTTATGATCAACTATTTGTATCCGATTTGTTAAGTAAGATGTGAGCAATTGAAGGAATGTACCTCTAACGCCGTAATATTCAATTTTTTTTCAAGAATAATTTGTGAGGCATTCGATCAAAAGCCTTACTAAGATCGCATAGCTGAATGGTGCATTCTTCTTTATTTTCAAGAGCGTTACATATGTTCTTCATTAATGTCAATACTGCATCGATGGGTCCCGCATAGCACGAAATCCAAATTGATTTGTTGAAAAGTACGAAAATTTTTCGAAAAATTGTGTTATTTGCCTCTCTATGATACACTCGAAGATTTTAGAGAACACAGGAAGAATAGATATTGGCCTGTAATTATCAGCAATAGATCGGTCATTTTTTTTATGAATCGGTCGTACTTTGGCAATTTTCATATTATCGGGAAACACACCGTTTTCAATGCATTTGTTAATAATATCACATAGTGGATCTGCTATTTCGAAAGAAATATTGGTATTGAAACATATCGTGATAAATGTAGCCACAAAATACAGTGAATAAAAAATTAATCCTAAAAATATACATGAACAAGTCTATTCTTGTAAAAATATCAATAATCCATTGACCTTCTTTTCCATTTTAATAAATTTTCAAAATACATAGTAAAACATGAATAAATAATATTAAAATCGATTGAAAACTTTTCATTTTTATTCTTATTTCCTTCTTTCCATTTACATAACTGTTTGCCGCAGTGTGTCTACGGTGTATTGTGCTATGCACAGGTAACATTCTGACAGGTGCCCTGTTTGTTGCCAGGCAACGCGTTCGCGCTCTGTACCAAGCGAAGGGCTTTCATCTGGAGCACTGGGACACCCTAACACAGATATTAAATGCACGGATAGATTAGTTTGTATATAGGTAAGGTTTGTGCAAGTTTTATCAGGAGAATAGAACCTTGAAGATCTTTACAGAATGGGAACTTATGATGTACGCTCGATGAAATTTAATTGTTTGAAGTTGTTTTGTTCCATCATTTAGGAAAACTATTGAACGATATTATATTCGATATTAGCACGTGTGTTTTGGTCCAAATCAATGCTACTCAAAATATTCGCAGTAAAATAAATAAATTTAAAAAACTACGAATAATTTCAGAAAGGTCGTTAAAAAATATCCTTGAACTGAATGGTCATTGCGACCATAAGTCATTAATAGAGCCAGGTAGAACGAGTACAGGAGAGGTATTTAAGATGGATCTTAGGGGTAGATAGAACGACACCAGGGTATATTGTAAGAGAGGAACTGAAAAGGGATAAGATGAAAGTGGGTACAGGAAGGAAGGCGGTTAAGTACGAGGAGAAAGTTAGAATAGAAACAGACCAAAAAATAATGAGGGAATGCTGGGAAGAAAGAGCCAGAGAGGAACAGAAAGGAAGATGGTACGCATGGGGGGAGATGAGAAAAGAGTATTACTGGAGATGCGGAGTGGATGCGACAGAGGTGGAAAGGAGAAGAAAAGACGGGATAAGCGTGATTGAGGAGTTGTATAGGAGGGAAAAGGAAGTGGGGGAGCAAGAAAGGACAGTCAGAATAGACAATTCAAGGAGCGCAGGGAGATATAAGGAGGTCAGAACTATAGGGGGTACCAAGCTACTTGAGGGGTGAAAGAGGAAGGTCAAGAGGGAGAGTTAGGAGGATTGCGAGGCTAAGGTCCGGGAATGAAGAGAGAGGAAATAGATATTGGAGAAGACAGGAGGATAAGATGTGCAGGATGTGCGGGGAGGAGGAGGAAGATATAGAGCACCTCGCGAAGAGGTGTAGAGAGATGACAGTATGGTCGGGGAGCACATTAGACCTGTTGCACGAAGATGGAAGGGGGGAGAGGTGGGCGAGGGAATTAGAGGCAAGAAGGATGGAGATTGGGGAAGCATAACAGGAAGGGGAAACGGAAAGAAGAAAGAAAAGAGAAAAATATTGTAAAATGTAAATTGTATTGGATGTTATTGTTATGTGTTTTGGATTGATTGTTTTATTTTTTTATTTTATTTTTATTTTTTGTAAATGTTAACACCCTGAACGCCGCAAGGCCTAGGGGAATAAAGAATATATATATAGAGCTAGGATAAAAAAAGTTTTTAATTGTCTATTAGTTCCAAATTACATTGGCCAGAGGCGTGCCAATTTATTCGTTAAACTCATATACAGTAATACCCCGCCACTCGACGTTAATTCGTTCTGAAAAAGCGTCGAGTAGCGATTACGTCGAGTGGCGAGTCGAATTTCTCCATAAGAAATAATGGGAATCATATGTACATATATACATATGCATATAAGGAAATACATACATTTATATGTTTTTCTTTTAGCTATGCTTGCATTTCTATCCTTTGGACCCATAATTATATTTATCACTTATTTTAGCAAAAAACAAAAAGTTCATAGCTGCACTAAATCTGAGTTGTTGTCGTCAAGATATCTAGGCGAGAACTGCTGACCATGCGTTCATTTTGCTTTGTTTACCAAAATATGTATCACGTGATCGGTACTCGATCACGCGTCGGATAGCGATACTTCCAATTTTCCCTGTTTACCGATTTTATGAGTCAATGGAAAATTACTCACAAGTTGATGCAATATACACAGACTACAGAAAAGCTTTTGATAAAATAGATCATCTAATACTTATGCGAAAACTTCAAAAATGTGGTGTCCACGGCAACCTTTTAAGATGGTTTTCATCATATTTAACAAATAGACTGCAATCTGTTGTCGTCAATGGCTTCAGTTCTGAGTGGACACATTGCACTTCTGGTGTTCCACAAGGTTCTGGCCCCATTGTTATTCAATTTGTTTATTAATGATATAATAAAATGTTTTAAGTTCTGCAAATATTTATTTTATGCGGACGACATGAAAATTTTTTACCCGATTAGACAAACCGATGATTGTCATAAACTTCAATCTGATCTCGATAGACTCTTATCAATATTGTCTAGATAATAATTTAACTTTAAACCTAAAAAAATGTCATAAGATTACATTTGGAAGGAATCGAAGCTTGTTTGATGTCAATTATCATATAGGGGGTACAGCTATCAGCACTGTTAACAATATTAGAGATCTTGGTGTCATTCTGGACAGCAAGTTAATACTTGATGTGCATATTGATACTATAGTCAAAAAAGCATACAAAATGTTAGGTTTTCTTTACGTTCATGCCGCTGTTTTCAGAATCCTCTGTCTGTTATGACACTCTATAAAACACTGGTTAGAAGTCTTGAATTTAACCATTTGTTGGTCCCCCCAGTATTTTGTCTATCTTAACAGAATTCAAGCTGTGCAAAATAAATTTACTTATTTCATGAATCGAAAATTTCCTACTTTCAATGTTAATTTACAGCAACTTGAAAAACAACGTAAAACAAGGAATCTAGTATTCTTGCACAAGATTATGAATGGTTTGGTAGATTGCTCGGAACTAGTTCACAAAATCTCGTTAAGGGTACCTAACTCAATTAGAAATTTTGAACTTTTTTCTGTGGCACCAACTCGAACTAACTATTATTTAAACTCTAGTATGAATAGAGTATCTATTTTGCATAACTTTTATTCTGATCTTCCTGGTTTTCCAGACATATTCTGCAGGTCACTTGTAAGTTTTAAAAAGCAAATTTCAAATTTGATTTAATTATACATCAATTCTTTATGTAATTTTAATAAGATTCTAGCCTTAAGTTTATACTACAGATGATTTTTTGTGTAGTATGTAGTGCCAAACCTGTAATTGGGACATCTTGTCCTGTTGGATTGGCCTAATAAATAAAATTAAAAAAATTAAATAATATAAAATATACATCATATCATAGGTCATGTAACTCCTCATTTGGGACACTCCTCAATGTCGCTTTATTCTACAGTTAATAGCTAGGTCTTTTATTTGGTTTTTCTGTGTTCATTCTATTAGTTTTAATCGCGTAGCATCTTTTTCTAATATGTAGATTAAAATCCAATGATCTCTTTAGATCAGCGATTCCCAAACTGTGTTCCGTGGAACCCCAGGGTTCCGCGATAAAATTCAGGGTTTCCGCGGGACAAGGTGCTCTTTATATCATTCTTGTTTCATAAAAATGGATATTTAAGAAAAAATAATAAAAAGAATTTAGGATAAAGTTAAAAATTTCATCATTTTAAAAGTAGATCAAGAAAAATACAAAAAAAATTAAAACAAAAAACCAGAATAAACCACTTTCTGGTCTATAATATCTTTGAAATTATTTTGCAATGGTCCAATATTAATGCGGACACCTTTATTTTGGACGTTAGTCATTGCTGATAGTACTAGGCTAGAATAGTACAATATAATGAGTATTAGTATCAAAAAGATATAATACTTCAAGAGTAATATAAAAAATAAATTCGGACGTTTCAGAAACTGCTCAACAATCTGTTTCCGTCTTCAGCGATCACGAGAAGTGATAAACATTTCAGTTTTCTTCGAGATTTTATACCGAGTATTGTAAGAGTGGGAGCAGGTTATAGGTGCGTTGCTATTGGTTGGGTGGTTGGGATCAGGACCGGATTAAGGTTGTTTGTCACATTATTGTGTGGTAATGAGTTGTTTGTTACCGGATTAGTGACTTGAGGACTAAAAGGATTGTTTTGAATAATGGAAAGCCAGAGTTGAGGAAATTCTATGCTGGCTTGGCTAACAGCATCTCCAGAGTTTTCGATCAAAGCAGACTCTTTCAATTTTCTCTTGAACTTGTTTTCTTCATACATTAAGGGTTTAGCATCTTGGAAATGGTGTTTATTTTCCCAAGCATGTTCAGCCAGTTTGGAACTGTAAATTTCGCCCTGCTGAACTTTCTTCTTATGCTCGTTTACCCTAACATGTAGAGGTCTGCAAGTCTCGCCAATATATTGTTTCCCGCACTGGCAGGGAATAGAGTAAACACAGTTTTTGTTTAGGACAGATTTGGGTTTTGTACATGATAGGATAGATCTTAAAGTCGAACTCGATTTGAAGGCTACTTGGATATTGTGCTTCTTTAGTATCTTACCAATTTTCTCAGATACTCCTTTATAATAGGGCATAGAGACATATCTCAATTCGTCAGTTCTAGGTGCGTCATTTTTCTTATGATTGATAGCATCAGTAATAATTTTATGACTGTAGCCATAATCCTGTAAGGTGGAACGGATGTTCTTCAATTCAACTTGAAGCCTTTTAGAAGAACAAATTACTTTGGCTCTATTAACTAGACTCAGTGCAACAGCTCTCATAGTGCTATTATGGTGGAATGAGTTGAAATTAAGATATAGATCTGTGTGTGTTGGTTTTCTGTAGACCGTGGTTGCTAGAACCCCCTTGCCATTTCTGATTATCAATAGATCTAGGAAAGGCAGTTGATTGCTAACTTCCAGTTCAACAGTAAACTTAATGTTAGTGTGTACTGAATTTAGGTATTTATGGTATTCGTGGAGTTTATCTTTACCATGTGGCCATATGACAAAAGTATCATCAACGTATCTTTTCTGGTCTGATATATATGTTGAATTTACCTCATTTATCAAAAAATTTATGTGAAGTGTGAATATTCACACATTTAACGGTTTCGCAGCTATATAATAAGTGAAGGCGGTATGCTGAGTGTGTAGGACAAATTTTACTTTGTAGTAATCACGGCAAAATGAACGATATTTTTAAAATAATTTATCGTCTGTTAATCATATAATAAGACTGGTTATTAAATTTACGCTCTTAAAAATTAAATACAACATTTGTCAAAATATAACTAGAATTTTGACAAAATAATTTCAACATAATAAAAATGCAAAAAAATAACAGAAAAAATAAAATTCACTCCGTACTCGAACTCGAAACCCTTCGTTTTCCAGCTTACGACACCAGTGCTCTAACCCATTACGCCATCGCACGCCTTGAATGTGAGTGTGTTACATTGGTATAACTTTTATACTTTGAGAACCAAAAACCACAATAAATGCGTTATTTTCCGAAAACATAATCTGAACAAAAATTCCTGTTGTACTATTTCGGTTTACACCAATATACATTACTTAGAATTTTTGGAATAGGGTGTGGGACAAATTTTTTTTTGCACAATTTTGGCAAAAATCACATCAAAATAATTTATTTTGCAAAAATAAAAATTTGATCGTTAATCCACGTACTAAGGGCTTTCATTTGCTACCCTACTCAGAATTAAAAAAAAATATTTTTGTTTTCGATGAGCACATATTTGTTTATATTTCTAGGGGGGTATGTTTTTTAGATGTTTTAGTATTTTTCCTATGTGCGGGTCAAAGAGTTGTATAAGCATGCCAAATTTCAACTCTCTAGGTTTAGCCGTTTGGCTACAATTTTTACCGAACAGACAGACAGACAGACAGACAGACAGACAGACAGACAGACAGACAGACAGACAGAGAGACAGAGAGACAGACAGACAGACAGACAGACAGACAGACGACAAAATGACGGTATAAGGGTTTTTTGGTCATACCTACAAAACCCTAAAAAGGCCTATTCGGTTTTTGTTACTGTTTGCAACTAAGTACATTTGTGAATCTGGATTTTCAAAACACGCTGATACAAAATCGAAATATCGCAGCAAACTAAATGGTGCACCAGATATGCGAATTCGATTAATCAATATTATACCAAATTTTGAAAGGATATTAGAATCCAAAAAGTAACTTCTCATTAAATCTAGCTGCATTATCAAAGTCTCACACTTTATATGAAAAATATAAATATAAAACAGAGGCAAATCTAGCTCGCTTATTTCATGATTTGAAAAGCAATAAAAGAGTTTGTTAAAAAAAAAATGTTTTTTTCTTAGTTTTTGTAAAAACTTAAAAGGTAGCTCTCGTGTTTTAATATGAATACGATGAACTTTAATGATTGAACATTCCTTAGCCAGAAGGGCTGAATATTGTTTTTTAAATTAAATACTGACCCAAGAAGAGACTTTAAGAAAGACAACCTTCCATTTCACACAAACTCACAAAAGAGACATAAAATCGTACCCAACACTGTAATATTTCGTGCAGGGACTACATTAACACGCAATATCTCTCGTTGTGAAATCTTCATTCACCCCATGTGTCCTATCCACATTATTAATATCAAGGGTACAGTACTGTGTATCTCCATCTTTTCTTCCATTACATCTCCTTGTTTTCTGATATCTTTGCACATTTAACAACCTGACATCTGTACTTAACGTAAGCGTAAAAGCACTGTGGTAGAGGTATTTGAATCTCATTTACTCGACTATTGCATACTTGTTGCTAGGTTTGTAAGCAACAAATGCCAAGTTTACCTGTTGAGTGTTGGGGGATTGTTTGAGTGCGTGATTTAAGAACACGGTTGCTTAAGAACTTTTAGAGGTTTTCGAATATAAATGTAAGAGTTTTGAAGGAGTAAAACGTGAGAAGTGGAGAATATTTAAACAAGAATGTATAGGAAATGTTTTAAGGGGTGATAATTTTTAGTAAGTGTGTACTTTGTTGCTTTTTGTTATAGACGACATTAAGAGTGGATGTAGGGAGAAATAATGCAGCATAATAATAAAAATATTTTATTAAACCAAAAATGTATATTTGCACAATGGGTTAGTCAAAATATCATATGGAATACAAAGAGAAAAGAATAACAATAATGTATATGTTTCATGACTTACTATGTCCGTAGGTAATATAATTAATGAATTAATAGGATTCGGATAAGTGAAGTTTATTTAACTAAGTTTATGTTTCGATTTTACGAGGGCTACCTTTTAAGTTTTTACAAAGAACGAAAATTTTTCAAACTGTTTAATTTTATTGTTTTTAAATTTTATTAACGGCCTTTGTTAACTAGAACAATGACCCAGACATGGTATTTGTTCAATATTTCCTAACTCAGGATAGCACAAGTACACAAGAAGGAAAGTATAGTGCAGAGGGGTCCGTCTCTGCGGGATTTATACAAACTGGAATCAGACCATCGGAAGGGAAGACAGTAGAGATGTACAGTTAATTCTAAGAACAGTTTTAAATGTCTAGCTTTATGTTGTTGAGAAATTTTATTACGTATTTGTAATTTTTTTCGTTTCTGCATAACTCCGTCATTGTTGTAGGAACGTTAATTCTGTTTATTGATAATTCCTGTATGTAGCCGCGTCTTTCGTCCGTGAAGTGTAGGCAGTCAAATATGATGTGTTCCATAGTTGCATCAGACTCATAGGCACAGTCGCATACTGGAGACTCAATTATGCCCATCTTGTATAGGTGTGCTGGGTAACACCCATGATTATTTCTTAGTCGTACGATTTTAACTATCTCACCTCTTTTCCAGTTGTAATAAAAAAACCAAGGTTTTCTTATCACCGGCTGAATCTCGGCATATCTTTTTCCTACAGTCAAACTCATTGCAGTGTATTCTCTTTGCCATATGATTTCTGTTCTTTTTTTGAGAATTGTTTTTATATCGCTTGGGGGGAGAGATATATCCAGTGGAGTACCCTTGCTGGTGGCTTCTTTCGCTAATTTATCCGCTGTTTCATTTCCTAGAGTACCACTATGTCCTTTTGTCCAATGGAATATGATTTGTTGTTTTTCCGCAAGTTCGTATACAGTTTGGAGTATGTCATAGAGAAATTTGTTATTCTTATCCATAGGCATATGTATCCCTTTAATAGCACTTTGGGAGTCAGATATTATAGATATGTTTTTTTTGCTGTATTTCACGGCAGAACTCCACGGCTTTCTGTATGGCTACCACCTCGGCTGTAAAAATGGACGTTTGGTTTAGAAGTTTAAACAAAGCTGAATGATCTGACTGCGGATCATAGAATGCGCAACAAACTGTTTCATTGCTTTTTAAAATATTCGCCTTTAAGATATATACACTTTTGCATGCGTTCAAACCAATTCGCGAAACATTTTTTCCACACTAAAGTTCTTTTTCTTCTTCTTCTTCTTCTTTGGGCACTATCAGTCAGGTTGACTTTTGGCCTCACTCACATAAGCCCTCCATCTCGATCTATTCTTTGTCAAGTCTTGCCAAGTACCCTGTATACCAATACTTGTCAGATCTTCGGTTAACTGATCTCTCCATCTCTTGCGAGGTCTTCACAGGTCGACGGGTATTCAATCTTCCTAACCATTCTGTCCTCCATCCTCCTCATAACGTGTCCTATCCACTGTAATCGTCTGCATCTGAGTTCTTGGGTGATGCTTGGCCTTGAGTACAGTTCTCGGATATCTTTGTTCTTATTGATTCTCCATTCACCATTAATTTGAATAGGACTCTGAAGTTGGTATCTCAAAAACTTGGTTTTCGAAAGCTTCAACAGCTTCTTGAGGTGATGAAAATCGCTGTCCACGTATTTTTTGTTTGACATTGGGGAATAAAAAAAGTCGTTAGTTCGATGTTTTTTTCCTTCAAATAATCAATTGTTTGAAGTGCTGTGTGGGAGCTTGCATTGTCATGATGAAGAATGATTGAATGAAGGTTTTTGGTTATTTTTCCTGATTTTGTCAATAACTTCTGGCAAGCAAATTGTTGTATATCATTCAACATTAACTGTTCTCCGATCCTCTAAAGGAATGGTTGTGACATGTCCAATACAATCGAAGAAACAAACGATCATTTTCTTGAAAATGCTTCGTGAACGAATAACTTTTGTGGGTTTCGGTTCATCTTGGAAAACCCAAATAGTGGATTGTTGCTTAGTGTCCGGTTCATATGAATAAATCCAAGTTTCGTCACCTGTAACGATGTTGTATACGGATTTTGCAGTGCCTTGGTTAAACTTTTTGAGCATTCCCTTACACCAATCAACACGAGCCTTTTTTTGAGCTTGGGTCAAATTATGTGGAATCCATCGGGAACAGATCTTTTTCACAGCTAAATGTTCATGCAAAATTAAATGTATTGCAGTTTGCGATTTCCTTAATATTTTATTAAAACGGAACTCCGATGGTACTTTATCTATCAATTGGTACACTAAACCTTCCAAGCCGTACAATAAATTTCTTCTCCGAACAAATCTATAAAAAAAAAAAATCGCGACTATAAAATCTTATAACCACAGAATTTAAAGTGTCCCTAAATATCATAGAGAAAATTTTAAAAACTTGCTCACTGATTGCGCTTTTGAAAAGAAAAATGGTAGACAGGAGCTCTGATACACCCGTGGCGGTCGCTGAAGCATGTCTGGGAGGGCAATAGGTATGATCGGACATGTTCGTACTATATCGCTCAACAGTAGTATAGCAACGACAAAGCACGAGCGTGTCCGATCATGCTGATTGTCCACCCAAATGTGCTTCACCGACCGCCGCTGGATATAACCTATATACACTTGTCATTACACAAAATATGGTTTCTCGCCAAATTATCGTCAAATGATAAAAATTGTTTTACCACTACGTTTAGGAAATAATATTGTAATAGTGTGGTATGCATGTATTATACAGCAATCCTGTAAATAACTTTGTATTCAGGACAATATATAGGCCAAAACAATCAGTCCTGGTCTGAGGAATACAGGTCAATGTTATGGTTCAGTTAGTAGTAAATCTGTAATAATAGTGGGAGTATAATAGGTAAGAGCAAATTGGACATAACTACAATCGGTGGGAGGTGTTCCAGTTTCAATTAGATGGTTATTAACATTGCAAATTAACGTCTTATGATGATAAATACCAGAGATCTCTCTAATATACTATCTAGTATAATAGTATATTGACCATGATAATGTACCAGCAGGCAACTGTCTATAAGCGTGAGCGTTTATTTGCAATTGATAGGCGTAAATGATAACAAAATTAGGGGTACTGTATTTATTATACAGTGAATTTATATTTTAATGCAATATGTACTATGTCATTACCACAGTTTTTGACAGCAATATAAATCGTGTTCATTTTCATTTGCAACATAGAAAAAACTATATTTACTAGCAAAATCAAAATATTTTATTGAAAACACAAATAAAAAATAATAATAAATAAGTAACTAATAAAAACTTATAATAAATGTTCAAAAGTTTCTCCGTTTACTTGCATACAAAATGTTGCTATCATAAAAATGATTCAAAACATGCAGCAATTGCTCTTGAGGTATATTGTTGGATGCTTGAACAATTTTGTCTTGCAGTTCAGCAACATCCCTAAGTTCTCCATTATATACTTTGGCCTTTAAATATCCCCAATAAAAAAAATCATTGGGTGCCAAATCCGGCGATCTCGTTGGCCAATTCATCAATCCTCCTCTTCCAATGCAGCTATTTGGGAAAGTTCTATGTAAATATTCTTTAACTATTCTAGAATAATGGACTTGTGCGCCATTATGTTGAAACCATACTTGTCCATTAATATTCAGGTTTCGCAACGCAAGTAATATTTGGTTTGGCAAAAGGGCTAGATATTTTGTGGCATGAAGGTTACCGTCAATAAAAAAAGGCACTATAATATTGGATCCTATTATCCCTGCCCAAACATTTAATTTTTGCGGCCTTTGAGTTCGGGAGGAATGAAACAAATGTAAATTTTCTCGACTCCAGTACCTAAAATTTTGTCTGTGCACTTCACCATTTAGAGTAAACGTTGTTTCGTCAGTAAATAAAATTCTTTGAAGCATTGTTGGGTCGGAATTAATTTTTTCAAACATTTCAAAACAAAAATTCATACGTACTGCTGCGTCCCTTTCTAACAATTCTTGATGATTTTGAAATTTGTATGATCGAAACTTTTCTTTTTTTAAGAAGTTAAAAACAGATCCAATACTGATACCAACGGTTTGTGCAATTGATCTTAAAGTATTTTGTTTGTTTTCTTTCACTTGTAATAATATTTCCAACTGCTTCTCTTCTGTAAGCGCGTGGGATGTTGTTCTTTTTTTATTATGTTTTGACATCCTTCGCGATGAAATTTATTAATTAGTCTTGAAATTGTAGAGGGATTTGGTATTGGCCGATCTGAATAAGTTGCACTAAATACAGCAGAAACTTCTCTTAAACTCATTTCGGAGTTATACCAAGTTACCATCATTATTTTTTCTTCAATCTGTATACATGTTGATTAATTTTTAAATCAGCAATGAGCTAAAGTATACACACTAATTGTCTATGTTGCAAATGAAAATGAACACGATTTATATTGCTGTCAAAAACTGTATCCATGGTAATGACATAGTACATGTTGCATTAAAAAATAAATTCCCTGTATATACGAGGGCGGATTGATATATAAGATCTCCAATAACGCCATTGTGTGAGTAGTGGGGATGGAAACAAGTTCTAACCTGCAAACGGTAATTTCGAGTATCTCGTCTTAGCATGCAAAGTTTTAGTTTTCTGTGTACCGTTGTTGAGTAACAGTGTCATTTATCATGAGTTCGATTTCTGAGATGAGTACCAAACAACGATCCGTGATAGAATTTTAAACACTGGAAGGTTGCGCCCATCGAAATTTACATGTAAATTTAATTTTTGGCACAAAAAATAAGAAGAATAAATAAATCAAACATTTAAAATATACGAGGTTTGTTCAAAAAGTACCGCGAATTTTGTGTTTTTTCAAAAATTATTTATTTATTCATGAATATCTATTTTGTCCCCTTCTAAGTAATCCCCACCAAATATTATACACTTGTGCCAACGTTTTTTCCAATCCTCGAAGCACTTGAAAAAATCATTTTTTGTGATCTTGTTCAGCTCCTCCTTCGATGCCGTCTTTATCTCCTCACTCGTAACGTAGCGTCGTCCTTTCATGGGCCTCTTCAGTTTCGGGAACAAGAAAAAGTCACAGGGGGCCAGATCTGTGGAATTCGGTGGTTGCGGCATTATTAGTGTGTTGTTTTTGGCCAAAAAACACGACGAATTTTGGTACGAATTTCGCGGCGACCCGTCTCATGCCCAAATCATTGGTAAAAATCGAATGGGACGAGCCAATCGATATGTATAGTTCCTCAGCAACTTCTCTAACGGTGATTCGACGATTGGCCAATACTATTTTCTTCACTTCATCAATGTTTTTGTCTGTTGTTGACGTGCTCGGGCGTCCGGCTCGCTCTTCGTCGTTCACATCTTCTCGGCCCTCTGAAAACATTTTGTACCACCGATAAACGTTGCTTCGGTCCAAGGTAGCTTCACCATATGCCACAGTCAACATTCGGAATGCGTCCGCACACTTAATTTTGTTTTTCACACAAAATTTGATACAGATTCTTTGATCCATTTTTTGGTATAGGCAAAAATCTAAGACGAGCCAAAACACGTGCAAGCAAAGCAACTGTCAAAAATTAACTGAACATTAAAAATGGCCGAACTTGTCGGCATAAGTGACAGACATGAGTACCAACATAACGCCACAAAAAAATCGAAAATCGAATATACTTAACCCGCGGAAATTCAAAATTCGCGATAATTTTTGAACAGACCTCTGAACAGAAGATTATATAAATACATAATATTGGACAAGTCATTATTTTTCATATATAAAAACATTTGATTATTATTATGGTCAAAACAGTTTAAGATTTCTACAAGAAAAAAATGCAGAAAATATTTTTAATATATACAAAATCTTGCGTCAGTGCAGTTGTCATAGAAAACTTATCAGTTGTTTTTTATTACTTATTACTTATTCATATTACATTACTAATAGAAATACCTTTAGACGTTAATATTTAATTAATTAATAAACCAAATAATCAATTTATTTATTTCGTCCTTTAATAATAATTTACTGATAAAACAGTTTATGTCAAATATAAAATAAATATAATAAATAAATTTATAAATTTTAAAAAAATAAATAAATAAATAAAATTAAAAGTAAAATTTTATAAAAATCAATACATGAGTTTGTCCGTTTTAATGACGTTGTAAAAGATACTTATTAAGATTATAGTAAAACTTTTTTATTAAGAAGTCAACAAGCTGACATTTAAATGTTTTAAGTGATCCATAATCTTTGAGGTGTTACGGCAGATTGTTGTAAATTTTCTTTGATAATACGTTCGGGTTGTTGACGTAATAGCAAATTTAATTTTTGGTACTTGTAAATGTGCTTTATTCCTCGTGTTGTATGCATGTATATCTAACTTTCTGTCATAATCTGACAAATTTTGTTGTACATATACATAGGCTTGATACATATACATGCTTGGTAAAGTCAATATCTTTAGATCTTCTCCCACTCACATGGTCACTACTTGCTTGGCTTCTCACTCGATACAAGAATCTGGCGTCAGTGTCGTGGTCGTCACCTTTTGGACTAATACGTACAGCGGAGTTGGCTATGTTCCACTAACTCCATATTTTATGACTGCCGGTCTTTTTGTAACGAAAATTAACCCAGTTCCAATATTCATTCGTCATGACAAATATTTCCTCATTATGAAAATGCGATGTCTGCATTTTCGTAATCAGGCCACATACGTCAGACGCTGACGAATAGTTTTTAATCAGACAGCTGACCGTCAGATTGTCTGGATGTCGTAATCCTGACCTAGGATTACCTATGTGACAATATTAACACAAAATGTTCTTTGGCTGCAACCAACCATATAGACCATATAGTAGAATACATTTTTGTAGCCGTAACAATCTGATGAGTTCTGAACCTGTACCCTAACAAAGTATACCGTATGACAGTATAGAATATATATTTGCAAAGTAATAGGTTCTGACTTCTTTACTACATGTCTTGGATATAATACTTGGAATTAATTTCCAATATTCTTGGGGCATCCTCTTGCATAAAAACTAAATTTGAGTATCCTAAGTAAGATGCTGATATACATTGAATACGATTGAATAACAGATTTTTTATTTTTAACCCTTGCCAGACCATTTATGGGTCAAATTTGACCCAAAAGTTGAATTCTTTTAAATAACTCTTTTATTTTTTAGAGTTGTTTATTGTCGTACTAGGACTTTTCCTTATATATTATAACTATTTATTTTACGATGACTTTTTTTTTATCAAGCCGATTTCTTGTTTTATAGTACGGGTCTAGCCTGACTCGATTTTGGGATTTGTTAGTAATGTCTTATATCAATACGTAATGCGTAATTACACACCTGCAATAATGCAAGTTTTGACAAGTTTATTAGTTTCACAGTTGCTTTTTCATCATATCTCAATCGAGCGAGCTAAGTTACTGTTCTGTTTGTATTATAATATTATTATTATTAATATTACAAAAGATCCGAGCAGTTCAGGAAATAAACGAGGCCGTTGTTTTAGTTGCCATGGAAATAATAACAAATATGCAAAGAAATGTGACAAATGCAATAAATTCGTTTGTCCAAAACAATCAACTGTAATAGCAATAAAACATATTACTTGCAATTACTGCCAAAAAGATGAAGATGAAGAATAATTAAAATTCTTCTGATATGTTCTATGTAATTATATTTTTGTGTCGATGTAATTATTATATTTTGTTATATGTATACAGTCTGTTCCAAACGGTTAAGCGGAACTAGATTTTGCAATCTAGTTACTTTCATCATTTAAATCATGCCTTTCGGCCGTTTTGTTTAAGCTTTGTAAATCATACTTACAATAAACATTTTTTGGTTAAGGTTAATATCATTTTAAAATGTCATTTTCTTTATATTTTGATTTTTTGTGTCATTCTTAATACAAATTTCCCATTTATTTATTTTTTTGTCATAAAATATAAAAAAAAAAAATATTTAATTTTGACATATGTCATTCGTTTCCATGGTTTCATTGTTGGAATTTTAAATTCTGACATCCCAACGTGAAAAATGAAATAACCCAAGCAAGGTCCCTTCTCGTGACAACCTAAAAGAACTAAATTCCCATTTAGTTCCGCTTAACCATTTGGAACAGACTGTATTACATTTATAAATTCTGTTTGATTTTCATGTAAGTTGGCAATGTCATAAATAATTTTTTTTATAATGCTTTACTCACTTTTATTATTCAAAATTAAATTATTTAGACCCTATTCTGTGATTTTTGACATGGTGTTAAATTGACAGGTTACTATGAAAACATATTATGTACAAGTAAAATTAACATCTTAAGATCTTGTTAAAAGTTACAGAATAGGCCCCTTAAGTGGACATAAATATGAAACTTGAAATATGGGTCTTAAACACATTTTGAAAAGTGGGTCACGTATGACCCATTTTTGGTCACAAAAAAATCAAAACTATTTTGGTCCGGCTAGGGATAATCAACTGGCTAACATTTAATTTACTTTTAGAAAATTTAATGGAACTACATTTCTCATAATTTAATTGCTCAAAGAATGTAAATCTTTGTTAACAATTGTTATAAGAGGTCGATAATCTGAGTCAGACACATTACTGTGGTATTACCTGCAAAAGCTACAAGTTCCAAACTCAGAGCATCCTCTACAATGGCATTTACATATAATATATACAAGAGAGGCCCCACTACACTACCTTGTGGGAGCCCTTGGATTACAGATAATTGATTTGATTTTGCCTCACCAATTTGAACATATTAACTCACAAAATATAGCAAAAAGGGAAATGAACAAACTTGTGTTACCTTTAAACTTCAATAACCCACATTCAAAAATTCAGCCAACCCATGCATTTTAACAATGCCAAGTAAATTAGACCCTTTTTAATTAAATTTACGTTATTAATCAACCATACAACCACCCTCATTATAATACAGAATTACAAATTTTTCAATTACATCCTCATATCTAATTACACGGGTATTATCATATATCCTATGTTATCAGTTAACGTTGAGGGCCAGTTTCCTTTTTACAAATCGATAATTGTACAATACACCAACGTTTTCCATTAACATTGAGTAGGCGTTGCAAAACAGGCTATTATTATTTTTAAACATGGTCCATATGTGGGAGGATTATCTAATCGGGGTTTTTATTTGGGTTTGTTTGTTTACATGCGAACATGTTGTCACTTGTGTTAATAACAAATATATACTAGTAATAAATTTACTCGTTTGATTACTTCCTGGGAAAATGTACTGTTCTCTATTGTCAACTGACAATAACTGAAGCGCCTCTAGTGAGATTTTGAGAAACTAAAGGTTGTAGGATAGTCGAGTTTGTGACAAGCATGGGAATATGTTCTTAGAAGTGAAAAGACAGTTAAAGACCATTTTAGAGTGTGTTCCCGTGTGTTTCAATAAATATCACATGAAGATACCATTGAACCTGTCAAAAATATCCTACCAAAGTCAGCCATGATGTGAATGCAGTAGCGCCTCTATCGGTAGTGTCAGATGCCAATAGCAGTGGTTCTCAACTTGTGTTCCGCAGAACTCTAGAGTCCCGGCCATAAAATTAATAGTTACTTATTATAATGGAAGCCTGTCTGAATTTTGTGATCTTGAAGTTGGTGTTGGACAAGGGACAATAATTGGGCCGTTGCTATTTATACTGTACATCAATGACCTTCCAAAGAATGTTAATGCATCCACCATCAACTATGCAGACGATACTACATTTATAAATAGCGGGGTACAGTCCAATCAAATACAAGAGAGTATTAAAAACACAAAAGCCGAGGCCTCCAAATGGTTCCATGAAAATCATCTCAAACTGAACGAGAGTAAGACAAACGACATGATTTTCAGCTTAAATAAGACCTTAGACAAGAGAGAACTATTATGAAACCGAAACAATTAAGTTTCTAGGTTTCATGTTAGATTCCAAGCTAAATTGGAGACAGCATGTAAATGCTACTGCTAAAAAAGTGAACACATACAACTTTATGCTTCACAAAGTGATAAATCATGTTTCTTTGGAATCGGCCAAATTAGTATACTTCTCTTACATACAGTCGACCCTTACGTATGGAATAATTCTTTGGGGAAATTCTATTGAGTGGCCGACTATTTAAATTGCAGAAAAGAGCAGTGCGTATTCTTGGTAAGGTTGGCAGAAGGACATTTTGTAGGGATATTTTTCCGCAGAATTATCCAACAAAAACCATGCCTCGATGCCTCTGCCTATGACTCCGGGGTCCCAAACACCCGGGGGCCCCGGGAATTTACCCCGGCTACCCCCCTCCCTTTCTTGTCGGGCATGATGGTAGTACATACCGAAACTGCAGTCGGCATGTGTAATAAAACATTTTATAAAACTTTGCCAACTGTATCATTTAAAAACCGATTACCTCTATTGAAGTTATTTGATTTTCAAAGGTTTCTCAGAGTACTAAAATTCCTGTATCTCTCACGTCTCTTGTAACTCTGACCTCTTCTATCCCTGTCATGGAAGTACATTCTGCTTTCACCAGAGAACAAAATTAAGTCCCTATGTTTGGTATTTTTATAGCTCGAGTCGATTTTGATCGTCAGTGTATATATTTTTCGACCGAAGTATTTTTCAAAGTCTCAATATCTTTCGTATGTGCGGGTCAAAAAACTATAATTTTTCAAGTCTCCATAGGTTCAGATTTTGGTTACAATTTACCGATTCACGGTAAGTTCATCGAAAATCAATTCATCGAATGATCAATTCATCGAAAAAAAATATTTTGTAAATATTTGAGAGGAATGCCGAGGGGATCGGAAAGCCAAAAAAGCAGTGGTCAATAAAAGTTGACAGACTACACTTATTAAATAACTATCATACTTGGTCTGTTAATAATTTTTTAATTTTCCATTCAGAAAATACGCCAGGTAAAAGATACCTGTTGGATTATTTTGAAATCGAACAGGGCTCCTTAGATCAGAAAAACGCGGTTAATGGAATCATAAATGTACTTAATACACCCATTCTTAAAGGATTATAAAAATGGTATTTCCCCATCTGTTAAGTCTTAAGGGTTGTGTTATGTACATCGTTTTACTATTCATATTTACTATACCACACATGATTTGTTCAATGTACGGTGATTCTAAACAGGTGGCATTGTTATGTTAGTGTGAGTTTGTTTTGTCACTAAACTAGATGATGGGTAGCTCGCTTCGCTCAGTTTCTTCTAACCAAACCCTTACTAACCTAACCTAAGATAGTGTTTTGATATTAAACTAGAAGATGGGTTGCTCGCTTCGCTCGGCTTCTTCTAACAAAACCCTTACTAACCTAACCTAACCTAAAATAGTGCTTTGTCCTTAAACTAGAAGATGGGTAACTCGCTCCGCTCGGTTTTAGACTTTTACTAACTAAACCTAACCTAATTACCTTGTTTTTAGATGCATAGTACTTTATTTTCCCCCATATTAGCCCAATTAAAATGCGTATCATGAATTTATAAAAATTATTTGCGTGCAATTGCCCACAACCTGTCTTATTAAACCTTAAAAACAAAAAATTTATTTCTTTTATTATATAAGTTTTCTTATTATATTTCTTTATTTATATTCAAACACTTTATTTACCTTTTTTTAAACCATATAAAATTTTTTATGCAATTATTTCTTAGTCTGTCTACTTTTATTGACCACTGCTTTTTTGACTTTCCGATCCCCTCGGTATTCCTCTCAAATATTTACAAAATATTTTTTTTTCGATGAATTGACGATTTGATGAATTGATTTTCGATGAATTGATTTTCAATGAATTGATTTTCGATGAATTGATTTTCTATGAACTCTTCGGTTACCCAATTTACCGTATGATAAACAGACATACGGTAAATGGTTGGTGATATAAGTAATTTATCTACGAACCCTAAAAATGCAAGAAATAAACGTTGTAAAAATTTAAATTATGCAAAAATGAAGGTTTTATTTGAAGCGATAATTGGTGGGAATAATTGACTGGACGTAATGATTAATTAAGATCAAACAATACGTTCGCTGAGTATAATTTGAGGCAACTGAATTGTACACAATCCAAGTATTGACTTTTGTGAAAGGTTTCGCTGACCAAGAGGGTCTAAAGAGGTCTTTAAGCAAATACTACTGGATTATTATCGAAAAATGGACTGAAAGCTGGCAAATAGTCTATACAAATATTTGAACAATGGCTATTGACTGACAGTTAGCACACTTCAGTTCGTTCACATATGAAATTGTACAAATTTTACTTGTTTAACTTACAGTATTTAAATATACATTTTAGATTAAAGATGGAGATAAGCGCACTTTCAAATATTATTCAAACAAATATTCATAACATTTTGGCTGGATTAAAAGATCAGTTTATTTAAAATTATTTATTTACAGCAGAGGTTCTCAAACTCCACGTGTACTTTCAACCATTTACGGCACCTTCAGGCCTGTGAAAATACTCGAAAAATGAGTTCCATAAGGACTGAAGAAATAAAATAAAACACAGCGACTTGTGTGTGCAGTGTTGTAATAGATACATTTGAAAATATATCTAGATACAGATACAGATACTTGAGGAAAAATTTATCTAGATGCAGATACAGATACAAATTTTAAAAAGTATCTAGATACAGATACATTTTTTATTACAATGTATACTTTTCAAGATACTTTTAAGATACTTTCGGAAAAATGAAAACACCACAAAAAAATTGATGTGAAGTGTGAACATTAACACATTTCAGGGTTTCGCAGGTATATAATAAGTGAAGGCGGTATGCTGAGTGTGTAGGACAAATTTTACTTTGTAGTAATCACGGCAAAATGAACGATATTTTTAAAATAATTTATAGTCTGTTAATCATATAATAAGACTGGTTATTAAATTTACGCTCTTAAAAATTAAATACAACATTTGTCAAAATATAACTAGAATTTTGACAAAATAATTTCAACATAATAAAAATGCAAAAAGAAACAGAAAAAATAAAATTCACTCCGTACTCGAACTCGAAACCCTTCGTTTTCCAGCCAGTTTAAGAGTGCCCTAACGCATGTCGCCATCGCACGCCATGCATGTGAGTGTCTTACATTGGTATAACTTTTGTACTTTGCGAACCAAAAACCACAAAAAATGCGTTATTTTCCAAAAACATAATCTGATCAAAAATTCCTGTTGTACTATTTCGGTTCACACCAATATACATTACTTACAATTTTTTTAGATTTTTAGTTTAAACCATCTGGGTTACAGGGTGTGGGACAAAATTTTTTTTGCACATTTTTGGCAAAAATCGTATCAAAATAATTTATTTTGCCAAAATAAAAATTTGATCGTTAATCCACGTACTAAGGGCTTTCATTTGATATCCTACTCAGAATTTAAAAAAAATATTTTTGTTTTCGATGAGCACATATTTGTTTATATTTTTAGGGGGGTATGTTTTTTAGATGTTTTAGTATTTTTCCTATGTGCGGATCAAAAAGTTGTATAAGCATGCCAAATTTCAACTCTCTAGGTTTAGCCGTTTGGCTACAATTTTTACCGAACAGACAGACAGACAGACAGACAGACAGACAGACAGACAGACAGACAGACAGACAGACAGACGACAAAATGACGGCATAAGGGTTTTTTGGTCATACCTACAAAACCCTAAAAAAGAAATAACTAGAGCAAGGAATATATTTGTTCACAATAAAAAATAAGTTATGCACTATTATTACTCTTAAAATAAACACAAATAGCCTTTGAAGCTGTGTGTCAGAAATATTAACTAACTATATACCTATGTAATCTTTAAAAAAATCACTTTTTTATTCCAATTTCAGCGGATATCTCGAACATTTTTTGTTCGCTAATAAATTACTGATTATTAAATGAGTATTTAGTTAGGATGACAAAAATAAAACAACAATTTTATTTCTTATATTTCTTTATTTAATTCACATTTATAAAATTAATTCTTATTCTTAGATTAGATAATTACTTAATGGTTGTTTTACTTAACCGTTGTTAATAAAATTATTTAATTTTTTTTTTTATTTATTATTTTTTTAAATTTATTCAGAGCTGGAAATACAATTACACTTTATTAAAATTTTATAGATAAAAATAAATTAAATAAATAAATAAATTATAAGTTTGAGAATTATGATAAAATACAAGTTCTATATATAATTAATTAAATTTTGGAAAACATCCTTTTATTTTTTTCCTTTTTTTTTAAATAAAAAATAAAAAAATAAATAAAAAATAAAAGAATGTTTTCCAAAATTTAATTAATTACATATAGAACTGTATTTTATCATAATTCTCAAATTTATAATTTATTTATTTAATTTATTTTTATCTATAAAATTTTAATAAAATGTAATTGTATTTCCAGCTCTGAAAATGGCTGAAGCATGTTTTTACTCCCACCAAGCAAGAAAGACTTTACTGGTCGCTGATTGGTTAATTTAAACTTAAAATTCAAATATCTGAATGATGCTAAATGTATTACCAACTTGAAAAATCGTAAGGACATATTTTGTAAAAAGACCTTGAAAAGGACAAAATAGGAAAGTATCTGAAAAAAGTACCTGAAATACAGATACTTAGATACTGATTTAAATATCTAGATACAGATACAGATACATATTTTAAAATGTACCTAGATACAGTAACTAGATACTTGCACAGTATCTAGTTACTGTATCTAGGTACAAATACCTAGATACATTTCAACAATGTGTGTGTGTTCTTAATCACTACAAAAACAATTACCGTATTAGCCCGAATATAATGCCTCATTTTCATGGTAGTGTCAAAGGCGTGACAGGGGCGTGAGGCGTGGTGTTATATTTACAAGTTCGAATTTCATGGTGGTGTTGGAGGCGTGATAAGGGCGCGTTTTCGGTTTTGACATTTGTATATAACCCAAATTTAACCTAAAAGTTTGAACAAGTGTTTGGAGTAAACGGTTATTCAATTTCATTAAATATGTCGTCAAATCGAAGGAGACGTCTAGCTCTTTTTTATGCATATTTAGACTTAATGCGATATGAAGAAAAGCAATGGTGGGTACGCCCCATATATAAAAACAGACGGCAACAGAGTTATTATTTTAACTTGTTGCAAGAAATGAGACACAAAGTACACAGACAGTTACTTCAATTACAAGAAAAGAATTTAATACACAATCTTTTTTACTGAAATAAATTTGACATCACAGTTTAGAATGAAGATTCTGTTGGCCCCTACTTGGGGGTGTATTATTAGTATACCCACTGCATGACATTTCTGCAGACCAGATATTTGAAACTGAATCCATAATAATAAACTTTATGACTGCCGACAACATTGTAAAAGTTGCTATTTCGCTACATCAATTTACGTTTTTTTTTTTTTTAGGAAATTAATATAAGTTTCTTGCTAAAGATCTCACCATTCCGAAAAAATATATCTGTTTCTATGGTTTCGAAGGTGCGGCCGGCGCTAGAGTTGAAATTTCTGAACTTGCGACACCGGGCTTGTAACACCGCGCCTACGATACCATGGTACGGGTTTTTTCAAAATAAAGCGATCCTATTGGTTGAATTTTTTGTTCCACACTTCCAACACCAGCATGAAAATGAGGCATAACGCGACCCTGAATTTAACGCGACACCAAATTTTTTCATGAAGATATTTTGAAAAAAAAAAGTTATCAGAAAATCACATCGGTATCGTTAGTTAGGAGCTTTCAGTCTCCCATAAAATGTCATATTCAGACCCATTTAAATTATTTAAAAAGCAGCATTTCTTAAAACCATCACTATCGATCAGGGACGGACTTTGGCCTAGGCCAAAGTTACAAAAACCGTACGAAGTATGGACACGCCAGCTAGTATTGATTAATATCCTTTAAACTTTGCAATCCAAAGCAATCGTTTTGTGCAAGTTTTGTTCAAATTTTCAACCATTTAATTATTTACTTGAATATTAATTAAGTGAATGTAAAACCAAACATTACTTTTTTGTCCCACTGTAATTAAATGTTTAGTAAATTAATCACACATTTAGTAAACGTATAATTTAATCTAAATTAAACACAAATTCAGTTGAAATAAATTGTTTAATAAAACTTGTATTTGATAACACAGTTGAACAAATATATTAACTCCGTCAGATATAATTACCAATTTGATTTGTTCATTTAGAATTATTTAGAGTTATTTTACTACGTTTGTTAATTTGATTCTACTTCCACTGTTTATTTCCAGAGTTAGGCCAGTGAATAAAATATCTTAAAAGGGAAAGTAAACAAGGAAATTCGAAACCTAACTTTATTTTGTATGTTTATTGAGTTTTTTTTTTTTACAAGTAGAACTTTGTTCAAAAACTGAATTCAAGCTGTTTATTGCGTATAAAGTTTTTCTACAACGCGATCAATGTATTTCCACGCGTTATGCAAAATCTTGCATTCAAAATAATATTTTAAGGGCAAAATAAAAATGTCTAAATCTTCTTATAGCCGTTTGCACCGGACATAGTTAACTCTTAACTAATAATAAAAATTAGATTTAATTGCACTGCGTACTTAATTCAGGTTTAAGTTGGTAACTATTAAAAAAATTTAGTCACTACCATGGGTACGGATTAAATTGTAATTAAGAATTTGACATTTCTTGTTTAACATCCCTCTATTTATAATGAACTTATCCTGTCTGTTCGTCCGGTCGTGATGATTCGGGAAGATTTGTCCGATTTCGTAGGCATAAAAAAACTATAGACACCCCTATATGCTTTGACCGATATGAATAATATTTTGCAGATTTATTCTCTAAAAATCAACTAATATAATTACATACAGAAATGTCTAGGGCTTCGTAGGAATAAACAAGAAATTCTAGATACTCTTATATGCTTTGACCGCTATGAACAACATTTTGCAGATTTATTCTCTAAGAAACTGCGGATAAAATAACATATAGAAATTTCTAGGGTTCGTAGGTATAAACAAGAAACTCTAGACGATCCTATATCCTATGATTGCTATGAAAATTTTTTTACAGATTTATTTTCTTAGAATCTTTGGAAAAAATAACATATAGAAATGTCTAGGGTTTCGTAGGCATAAACAAGAAACTTTAGACACTCCTATATCCTTTGACTGATATGAACAATATTTTGCAGATTTATTCTATAAGAATCTGCGGATAAAATAACATATAGAAATGTCTAGGGTTTTGTGGACATAAACGAGAAACTCTAGACACTCCTATATACTTTGACCGATATGAACAATATTTTGCAGATTTATTTTCTAAGAAACTGTGGATAAAATAACATACAGAAATGCCTAGGGTTTCGTAGGCATAAACAAGAAACTCTAGACACTGCTATATACTTTAACTGATATGAACAATATTTAGCAGATTTATTCCCTAAGAGTCTGCGAATATAATAACATACAGAAATGTCTAGGGTTTCATAGGCTTAACAAGAAACTCTAGACACTCTAATATCATTTGACCGATGTGAATAATATTTTGCAGATTTATCTCTGTATAATACTGAACTTATTTTATATTTACACGATTATTTAAACTGATTTGAGATATTTAATACATTTTGGTTAAAATAAATTAAATTGGTTGGAAATATTTAAAATATTTTGGTAAAAATTTCAAATTTATACATTCAATAGTTTGCACCTTTGAAATTGTAAGACATGTTGGTATTAAAACATGGTAAAAAATGTCACTTTCTTAAAATGTCATTCCATTTGACACATGTCATAAAGATAATTGATTTCTTAGTTATAATGGTCATAACCAACAAATCTGAATTAGGTTATATAGCGTAAGAAATATTTTGAAATGACAAATTTACATTTAAAAGTCAGTACTACATTATAAAAGTAACCAAAATAACTAGATCTGGTTTGACTTTACAAAGGTGAACGCAATATATTAAAGCGGTTAAACAACTAATTTTTACTGTGTAATAGTTTCTCACGATTTATTTAAAACTGATTTGAGATATAGTGTAAGTACGCTTTTTTCCGTGTGTGCCTTTTTCCGTGTGCGCTTTTTTCCGTGTGTGTATTTTTCCGTGTGCGTGTGCCAATGGTAGTTCCTTTTGGGGAGGCCTCTTTAGCAGCTGTGTCGGCTTTCTCATTGCCTTGTATACCAATGTTTGTGTATACCAATGTATACCTTGTATACCAATGTATACCAAATTAAAATAACCAGCGATACATTTTTACCAATATTTATTATAACGTAGTGTCTATGAGATTATTGAGCCAGAAATTAAGTCTCAAGAACGACGTAAAATACCAAGGGTTGGGACGGGGTCCGCAAAAAAACAAATGTTCAAGAGGGGGTCCTCGGAATACATAAGTTTAAGAACCCCTGGTCTAGATAAATACATGAGCTATAATGTAGTCGTTGATACAAAAATTCTGACAAAAATTTAACTAATTTTTTCTAAAAAAAATTAAATCTAATTCGCTCCAAGCTCTTTTAACATAATAGTCATAAGAGCTAGCAACGTCACAAAAAAGTTTATTTTAGGTCGGCTGGTTTTTCCATATTTCTCTTTCTTATTGAAGTTAGGTAGGGATGCGGTACGTCTGGCACCTGGGAGCGGTTGCATTTACCTGTGCGCAACTCGCCTGTATAGGTAAAAAGTGGATATTTTTAAATCATTTTAAGACATTTTTTTTTTTTTTATATAATTTTCTATGTCTTTTTAGCATTATAAATTTATAGTTGCCAGACAGTTTCGTTGTTGCTAACATTGGGCCAGATCTAATTTAAGTATTTAAAAAAATATAATTTTCAAACCATTTTAGTATAGCTGTAATTTTAATAGGATATAGTTCTGTAATCAAATAATACAATATTAATTTGCCAGACGGAAATTTCGTTGTTTAACTAGGAACCAGACCAATTTAAGTCCCGGGGAGAATAGGTAAGTTAGAAGAGATAACAGTAAAACAATCACAGCTGCTATTTATTAAGTTGGCGTCGTCCACATGAGTTTTTATGTTTGCTTGTTTTTATAAAATAAAATAAAGCAGAATTTTATCGTGATGAGTGAGGAAAAAGAAAAATGTGTTTTTGTTCAAACAAAAGTAGTAAAATAATAAAATTTAAAAAATAATAATAATTTTATTTAATTTAAAAAAAAAAAAAAATTAATTTTTTTTTACAGATACTCGGGTCCTAGAAAATGACGATACATCTGAATACAATAATAATAATGATATAAGGAGTGATAACGATGATAGCAGTGACGATGATACTGACGATGTAGCATTTTATTGTGACAGAATTATTCAATAAAAATACTGAATTACATTTTATGTTTCATTTCCTACATATTTAAAATAAATTATTTGTTTTATTTTGCTAATAATACTACTATTTTTTATCAGTTGTTCTCATCTCATTTTACTTTATTATTCTGCTCTATTTTTTTATGAAATTCTAACCTATATAACCTGTCTCTCTCTAACGCCCTCTGTTGCAGCTATCTCTCTCACGCAACCAACGAATAAGCTGCCACACTCTTCTAACTTACCTATTATCCCCGGGACTTAAATTGGTCTGGTTCCTAGTTAAACAACGGATTTTCCGTCTGGCAAATTAATATTGTATTCTCCGATTACAGAACTATATCATATTAAAATTACAGCTATACTAAAATGGTTTGAAAATTATTATTTTTTAATTACTTAAATTAGATCTGGCGCAATGTTAGCAACAACGAAACTGTCTGGCAACTATAAATTTATAATGCTAAAAAGACATAGAAAATTATATAAAATAAATAAAATGTCTTAAAATGATTTCAAAATATCCACTTTTTACCTATACAGGCAAGATGCGCACAGGTAAACGCAACCGCTCCCAGGTGCCAGACGTACCGCATCCCTACCTTACTTCAATAAGAAAGGGAAATATCGAAAAACCAGCCGACCTAAAATTCTTTCTCGAAAACGTTGCTAGCTCTCGGACTATAATTAAAGATGAAATAACTTTCCAGAGATGTCATATATTATTAATTTATAAATACACATAATTAATGTTTTTCCTTGCGTTCAACTTCATAAATAATGTCCTCAAAAACAAGCTTTTCTCCTCTCTTCATTATTAACTTGCTATTAACAATTTAAAACCTCCGCTCACTCGAAATACATTTATTCCGCCATTTATTATTTTATACTTCCTCTGAAGTGACCACATTTACATGACCACCACGTCTATAATATGCTTACGTCAGTGCTTAAAAGATGCAAGTCACGTAGAGATTGGCTAGTTATATTTTATAATTTTGTTTGCTTAAATTCTGCGGTACATATTACACGAATTTAGGAAGGTAGGTGCGAAAAGTAATGCATAAATTATTGTAGATTGAAACCATTTTATATTTCCATTTAAGGGGAGGCACAATGGTATAGTGCTCATTAGTTTCTTACAAAATACAAAACTAACAATCTATCTATATTAATAAAATTAGGTTACATCTTTTTTTTTTTCGACCTCATATTTGGTTTCTACACGTATCAGATGATTATAAAATGATATCCTCAAAAAAAAATCATTTTTTTTTTTGTCTATCTGTGTGTCTGTTTGAGATTCTGAAAGCCAAACGAGAACAAAAAAATAAATAAAATTAAAGACACTCTGAAAGCCAAGCGAACAACGAACAAAAAAATTAAAAATCCATAAGTGTAAAAGTTCATTCTCAATTTGGTTAAAATTTTAATTTAAAAAAAGTAAGAAGTTCACTATTTTTAACCAAATCACCGTATAAATCTTCATTTATTCAAATAGTGTTATTTTTTAACATTTATTTTTTAGTGTTATTAAATATTAATTTTTCAGTGTTAAAATTAACACTACTTTAACACTATAATTTAACCAGTATGTAAAAATTTAGTGTAAACTTTACACTTAATTTCCCAAAAAAAGAAGTGTAAATAACTAACACGAAGAACGAGGAACTTCATGGTATATTAAGAGTTCATTTTTAGAGTTTTGTAGGTATGACCAAAAAACCCTTATACCGTCATTTTATCGTCTGTAGGTCTGTTAAAAATTGTGGCCAAACGGCTAAACCTAGAGATTTGAGATTTAGCATGCTTATATAACTCTTTGACCCGCACATAGGAAAAATACTATAACATCTAAAAAACATATCACCCTAAAAATATAAACAAATATGTGCTCATCGAGAAAAAAATATATTTTATAAAAATTCTGAGTAGGGTATCAAATGAAAGCCTTTAGTACTTGGATTAACGATCATAATTTTAAATTATTATATATTATTATATAAAAAAATAAATTATTTTGATGCGATTTTAGCCAAAATTGTGCAAAAAATATATCCCACACACTATAGCCCAGATGGTTTAAACTAAAAATCTGAAAAAATTCTAAGTATACATTGATGTGATGTGTAAGTATACATTGATAATATACATTGATGTGAACCGGAATAGTACAACAGGAATTTTTGATTAGATTATGTTTTCGGAAAATAACGAATTTTTTGTTTCTTGGTTGACGATGTACAAAAGCTATAGTTACGTAATATACTATACTAGAAAACGTATCCTGGTCTAATGGTTAGCTTTCTCGCTTGCTACCTGCAAACTAGGGTTCGCTCCCAGGCAGAGGAGACAATTTAATTTTTTGTATTTTTTTTTCATTTTTATTTTGTTTAAATTATTTTGTCAAAATTCTAGTTATATTTTCGCAAATGTTGCATTAAATTTTTAAGAGTGTAAATTTAATAACCAATTGGAACTATCGGAATTATATTTTTATTGTATGTGTCATGTATACGGAACCAGAGGGGCGGATCATATGACTTAAAACAACCAATGGAAGGCCATAGGTGCAATTTTCAAAATCTTAATGAATCTTGCTGTATAAAAAAAAATACTGCACATATTTAGAAACCTAAATAATGGTATTAGATATTCGAATTAAAATTAACAAAAAAATATTTTAACCATTTACTACATGAATTTTTATTTTTGGCTGAAATAATTCATGGGCATTAGGAATTGGTTCTTATTGATAAAAAAAAATATATTTAAAATATTAATTATTATTTTTATGAAAAACAAAAAACATAATTAAACTTATAATTTAAGGTTTGTGCCATACATGGAAAATTATTATTCTACATTATGTTACAAAAGAAAGTGATTCTGTATTATTTGCTCGTCAATTGCTGGGTGTTTTTCATTAGGGATTAAAAGCAGTCGCCCTCGAATTTTTGAAAGAAAAGGCCTTATCTTCTAGTTGTCCTTTCTCAATAAATTCAGAGATATTGTTGAAGTGAAAATTCCGCTTGATATCCTCAAATCTATTGCAGCCCATTACTTGAGATACTGCAGGATCCATTGCTTTGTATGTGGTATATATGAACATTCATGAAGTAACGTTCTGATTTACTTTTAAAAGTAAAATAAAATTCGGAATGTGCCATATATGGTACACTATGCGGTAAATGGTTAACATAAAATTTGTTTTGAAAGCTCTTAGATTAACAGATAAATTATTTTAAAAAAATCGTTCATTTTGCATCGTGATTACTACAAAGCAAAATTTTTCCTACATACTCAGCATACCGCCTTCACTTATTATATACGTGTGAAACCCTGAAATGTGTGAAAAATCACACTTCACATACATTTTTTAGTGTACCATGACGTATCTTTAACACTACTTTTTTAGGGTGTGAGTGTGTAAGGGAGGTATTTTTTAGAGGCCCTATATTCCCCTCATGAGTAACGTAAACGTAACTCGCAGATTGCAGTCTTCTTCCACTCACGGTACAAATTATAACACAATTACTTCATTTCCCTCCACAGGTACCACGACAAACAAATCAGAAACTGTACCTTTCCTTGTCTATTATTTAGTTGTGTATACACATATTTATCTCTGTTGCTAAGTGGTTAGTGTGACATAGGCCTCTTTGATGTGAGTTCAATTACTGTACGTGCGAATGTGGTTTACCTCAGGATGTAGCCTGGAAGGGAACGGACTGTCTCTTTGTGACGTCACTTCTGACACACGTCATGAATTTAGTTAACGTTATTATTTATTCGAAAAGTAAATAGGATTTAATTACAGGAATACATTTACGTCAAGCTTGTTTGAATTTTGATCAAAGTTGGCCTTTGTAACAATTTTATTACATATAGTAAAGAAAAATTCGGGCAGGGCAGTGTCGGAGACACATTTGCTACGTAGAATACGTACAGTGACATAGTATGATTTTGCTGCTTGTAGGCCACGAACTTTTTGCCGCTCTTTATAATTTTATATAGAAATATCAGGTCGTCAAGGATAAAATTTGTAGTTAATAATATTGCCAAGTTTAACAGCTTATTACTTGACGTATGAGTTAGGGTTGTACATCGAAGGCAAATCATCGATGTTTAACATCGATGTTAACATCGGCGCTTACTATCGATGTTGAAAAAACATCGAAGGAAAAACATCGATGTATCGGAAACATCGATGTTTCCGATACATCGATGTTTTATTAATAATAAAAAAAGCTATTTATTTATATCATATAGGTTTTATTTAATAATGTAAAGATAAAATCCGAAAAAAGTAACACATAATACATAAAAAGCATTTATTAGATTTTGAAATAGAAATATTCCTTTTTAATAGTAATTAATTTCACATTAATATTATTATACCCAATATAATAATCCTAATTTGTACCTACAGTCCATTCCAAACGATTAGGCGGAACTAACCGCAATTTTCCTTTGGTTTAGGCGGAACTAGATTTTCAATTCTAGTTACTTTTACCGATTAATTGAAGCTTTTGATCATTTTGTTCAGGAAAAGCCAACTTCAATATATAAAAAAATAGCTAATGACAACTTACAAAAATCCAGGGATTGGAGGAATAACAACTGGGAAAGTGTCAACAAGACTCAAAAAGAAAAAGTGTGTTGGCGTCGTTGGTCGTTCCCATTGGAGGTGAAGACCTTTTTTTGCTCATCACTTACATTTTAGAGGTGAAGACCTTTGTTTTTTTTTTTTGCTCATCACTTACATTTTGGAGGTGAAGACCTTTTTTTGCTCATCACTTACATTTTGGAGGTGAAGACCTTTTTTTGCTCGTCACTTACATTATAAGTTTCTTCTTATTTTTTCGTATTCTGCTAACTACTAAGAAGAATAAGAACTAACACTATTAGTATTTTCATATCACAATAGATGGCGCTTATATTTTGTGTACTAATTTTAATAAAAATTAAATTTTTAAGATTCCAGCGCCTCTAGCGGTAGTTTCTGAATTTCAAAGTTTAAACATCGACATCGGTAGTAGACATCGATGTTTTATCCATACTATCGCCAGCTAACCATCGATGGTAAAAACATCGATGTTTTTAAAACAAACATCGATGTTTTCGATACATCGATGTTTTTTTCCCATCCCTAGTATTAGTTCTTACGTGGAACTACGGCATCGCAGATCTCACGAAACATTAATAGTGTATTTGGCTCTAGTGTTACTACGCAACAGACAATATAAAATTGGTTCGCCTTTTTTTTATTTGCTCATCATTTACATTTTGGAGGTAAAGATCTTTTTTTTGTGCTCATCACTTGCATTTTGGAGGCGAAGACCTTTTTTTGCTCATCACTTACATTTTAGAGGTGAAGACCTTTGTTTTTTTTTGCTCATCACTTGCATTTTGGAGGTGAAGACCTTTTTTTGCTCATCACTTACATTTTATAGGTGAAGAACTTTGTTTTTTTTTTGCTCATCACTTGCATTTTGGAGGTGAAGACCTTTTTTTGCTCATCACTTACATTTTAGAGGTGAAGACCTTTGTTTTTTTTTTGCTCATCACTTGCATTTTGGAGGTGAAGACCTTTTTTTGCTCATCACTTACATTTTAGAGGTGAAGACCTTTGTTTTTTTTTTTTGCTCATTACTTGCATTTTGGAGGTGAAGACCTTTTTTTGCTCATCACTTACATTTTAGAGGTGAAGACCTTTGTTTTTTTTTTTGCTCATCACTTGCATTTTGGAGGTGAAGACTTTTTTTGCTCATCACTTACATTTTAGAGGTGAAGACCTTTGTTTTTTTTTTGCTCATCACTTACATTTTGGAGGTGAAGACCTTTTTTTGCTCATCACTTACATTTTAGAGGTGAAGATCTTTTTTGCTCATCACTTACATTTTAGAGGTGAAGACCTTTATTTGCTGATCACTTACATTTTAGAGGTAAAGACCTTTGTTTTTTTTGCTCATCATTTACATTTTGGAGGTGAAGACCTTTTTTTGCTCATCACTTACATTTTAGAGGTGAAGACCTTTGTTTTTTTTTGCTCATCACTTGCATTTTGGAGGTGAAGACCTTTTTTTGCTCATCACTTACATTTTATAGGTGAAGAACTTTGTTTTTTTTTTGCTCATCACTTGCATTTTGGAGGTGAAGACCTTTTTTTGCTCATCACTTACATTTTAGAGGTGAAGACCTTTGTTTTTTTTTTGCTCATCACTTGCATTTTGGAGGTGAAGACCTTTTTTTGCTCATCACTTACATTTTAGAGGTGAAGACCTTTGTTTTTTTTTTTTTGCTCATTACTTGCATTTTGGAGGTGAAGACCTTTTTTTGCTCATCACTTACATTTTAGAGGTGAAGACCTTTGTTTTTTTTTTGCTCATCACTTGCATTTTGGAGGTGAAGACCTTTTTTTGCTCATCACTTACATTTTAGAGGTGAAGACCTTTGTTTTTTTTTTGCTCATCACTTGCATTTTGGAGGTGAAGACCTTTTTTTGCTCATCACTTACATTTTAGAGGTGAAGACCTTTGTTTTTTTTTTGCTCATCACTTGCATTTTGGAGGTGAAGACCTTTTTTTGCTCATCACTTACATTTTAGAGGTGAAGACCTTTGTTTTTTTTTTGCTCATCACTTACATTTTGGAGGTGAAGACCTTTTTTTGCTCATCACTTACATTTTAGAGGTGAAGACCTTTTTTGCTCATCACTTACATTTTAGAGGTGAAGACCTTTGTTTTTTTTGCTCATCACTTACATTTTAAAGGTGAAGACCTTTTTTTGCTCATCACTTACATTTTAGAGGTGAAGACCTTTGTTTTTTTTTTGCTCATCACTTGCATTTTGGAGGTGAAGACCTTTTTTTGCTCATCACTTACATTTTAGAGGTGAAGACCTTTGTTTTTTTTTTTTGCTCATTACTTGCATTTTGGAGGTGAAGACCTTTTTTTGCTCATCACTTACATTTTAGAGGTGAAGACCTTTGTTTTTTTTTTGCTCATCACTTGCATTTTGGAGGTGAAGACCTTTTTTTGCTCATCACTTACATTTTAGAGGTGAAGACCTTTGTTTTTTTTTTGCTCATCACTTGCATTTTGGAGGTGAAGACCTTTTTTTGCTCATCACTTACATTTTAGAGGTGAAGACCTTTGTTTTTTTTTTGCTCATCACTTGCATTTTGGAGGTGAAGACCTTTTTTTGCTCATCACTTACATTTTAGAGGTGAAGACCTTTGTTTTTTTTTTGCTCATCACTTACATTTTGGAGGTGAAGACCTTTTTTTGCTCATCACTTACATTTTAGAGGTGAAGACCTTTTTTGCTCATCACTTACATTTTAGAGGTGAAGACCTTTGTTTTTTTTGCTCATCACTTACATTTTAAAGGTGAAGACCTTTATTTGCTGATCACTTACATTTTAGAGGTAAAGACCTTTGTTTTTTTTGCTCATCATTTACATTTTGGAGGTGAAGACCTTTTTTTGCTCATCACTTACATTTTAGAGGTGAAGACCTTTGTTTTTTTTTTTGCTCATCACTTATATTTTAGAGGTGAAGACCTTTTTTTGCTGATCATTTACATTTTAGAGGTGAAGACCTTTGTTTTTTTTTGCTCATCACTTACATTTTGGAGGTGAAGACCTTTTTTTGCTCATCACTTACATTTTAGAGGTGAAGACCTTTGTTTTTTTTTGCTCATCACTTACATTTTGGAGGTGAAGACTTTTTTTGCTCATCATTTACATTTTGGAGGTGAAGACCTTTTTTTGCTCATCACTTACATTTTAGAGGTGAAGACCTTTGTTTTTTTTTCATCACTTACATTTTGGAGGTGAAGACCTTATTTTTGCTCAGCACTTACATTTTGAAGGTGAAGACCTTTTTTGCCAATCACATGCCGGTCCGCAAATTTTTCCTAGGTCGCTTGCCGGTCCGCCATGAAAAAAGGTTGGGAAACGCTGCCCTAAACGCCGCAAGGCCTAGGAAAAATAAAGAATATATACAACTAGATCTGAATGTTAAGTTAAGAGCCTCAATTTAGTATATATAACTAGGTAGGTATAATAATCAAATAAAAACCATAACTTATTGAAATAATCCAATATCTGCTTATCAATAGTACTGCATTGTTTCATATTCGAACTAAAGCACATTTATGAAATTTAAAACAATGGTTTGTTTTCTGTTTGTTCATTATCAAAAAAGCATATCACATACAATTCCAAATATCTAAGCCGGATAAACAGAGTAATTCAGAAATAGCAATAGTAATCCGAAAATCTATGTACATTAATATATTGGAAATAGTCTGGTAGAAGCAATTTTATGAAGGTATTTTTAATTTGAGATAATGAACATTTGTGTGTCAACATACAAACAAAGCAAAAGCCATCGTATGTTCACTTGTCCAGTAGTGGAGAGCGCATTTAGTTAATTGGTAGGTCACAATGGCGCTGTCCCAGGAAGCTATCGGCTATCTATAGTTCTCTTCAGCGGTTGTTGTTTGTTGCCTCATTGTTCACTATTTACACAATTGAGATACATGTTACAATGACCGTTCGAGATAGATACCAACGGTGTTATATCGAATTAATTTTCAGATAATGGTGCTTCCAAGAAATTTCATGTTATTGAACATTGTTTCAATTGCTTCTACTCCCGTTAACTGATATTTACAAATATATTTGAAAATACAGTAAAACCTCGATATAACGGACTAATTGGGGGGGACAGGGTGTCCGTTAAAGCCGATAGTCCGTTATATAAAAATATGTAGGTTTAAAATAAATCAAAAAACTTTTTTTTGAAAATATGTACACTGTATTTTGATATTAATAAAAAATACAAAATTCTATTTAATTGTCTTCGGATATTCATCGTGAAGTGACGTTGCTGTTTGATATCGACGCGCTTGCTTTCGGTAATCCTGCTTTGAAAAAGGAATCAAGTTTTGTTTGCACTTTTGAAGTTTGCTGTTTTTTTTTATAATCAACTCTCTAAAATTACGAAAATGCGTATAATATAGTTGAACTTCTTGCAATTATCAACTCTTAATTTTTGCGTTTTAGTTTTTTACATATATTTTACATCTTGTTCTATAGAAAACGGACACAATCTGTGAGTTTTTATCAACATAATTACTTTTATTTGTCAAAAATGTTACTTGCAATCACTTCTGACTAGTGATTTGTATTAATTTGAATTAACTGTTCATATATTAATTATTAACTATATATTATTATTATATATTCATTATTAACTATATTAATTATGTGTAATATTAACAGGACGTTTTTAATTTTTTTACATTTGACCGGATTTTTCGTCCGTTATATCCGAAGTCCGTTAAAAAGAGGTCCGTTATATCGAGGTTTTACTGTACGTATTATATAGATATTAATGTAGTTAGTTTTGACCCATAGCATTTATCGTTATCAGCGTCTAGTACAGCGGTCGGGGAACCGGGGTAAATTACCCCAAATGAGGTAAAAATGAAATTTTTGGGGGTAATAAGAAAATTTTTCCAATTTGCTATTTTATAAACGTGTTAGTAGTGCACTAAGGAAAAGGGCGCTGAGGGGCTTGAGTTAGGGGCGCCTTTGCGAAGGTGAGGATCTTTTTCTTTTGCTCATCATTTAGATTTTGGGAGGTAAGGACCTTTTTTTTGCTCGTCATTTGGATTTTGAGAGATGAGGACCTTTATTTTTGCTTCTCACTCAAAATTTTTTTTTTATAAGCCAATGGGGTAACGTTGGTGAAAATAATTATATCTTTGGGTAATGAGTAAAAATGTTCCCCGACCCCTGGTCTAGTATAAGGTAGTAATTAACATAATTATAAACTACCCAGCAAACATTGAACTAACGGCCGAACGCCGGCAAACTGCTTTTACGCTGGTACATTGCTGGCACCAGAAGTAAGTGCAACGCCAGTATTAATAATGTACTTCACATTTGTATTTCGCACTCTGCCTATACGAAGTACTTTACCAGCATTTTATAAGCATTCCTTATTTGTATTAATCCAAGGTTATTTCTAGCGGGCCAGTGCTTATGTTTATAACTTTTTTTGAATGTAATAATTTGAAAAGTCTGACCGTTCTTAGTCATAAAACACCCTAATGGCGTGGCCTTCGAGGGTCGGT
Source organism: Liopterus haemorrhoidalis (assembly GCA_963971575.1). Taxonomy (NCBI): domain Eukaryota; kingdom Metazoa; phylum Arthropoda; class Insecta; order Coleoptera; family Dytiscidae; genus Liopterus; species Liopterus haemorrhoidalis. Next base: position 5,806,779 of record OZ020624.1, read on the forward strand.
ACAAGTGATATTCTGTGAGTTCAAGTTGGGACGTGTTGGTGAACAGTTTATGTGTATTTGAATAGTTATTGATTGTGAGCATTATACAGTTTTTTATTGTGATTTGTGTGTGTTTTGTTAGATTTAAGGACGTAGTTTACACAAACTATTTCATATTAAATTGTTTAATTTTTAGTTTAGTTCAATCATAGTTTTTTCATGTAATAAAATTTTCAATTATTAATAAATCTGATACAAGATTATAAATATGTCATTTAAAAAATATAATTTGTCATATTTCATTTTGAATAGTGACATCTTAAATATTTTGTAAATATAATACTAACCTAAAATAATACAAACTTAATCCAAAACTGTAAAGCTTTTTTTACAATATAACCAAGTTTCTAAAAGTCAGTAATACACTATAAAAATCACCAAAATAACCAGATCTAGTTTGTTCTTACAAAAGTGAACAGCTTATAGCATTAATGCTTATAAAATTTGTTTATTGAATTTATTTTAACAAGTATGATTTCTTTAGGTTGGCACTCTTCAAGTCAGGGGGAAAAGATGTGGTAGATAATACAAGACGAATATTGGCGAAAATTATTAGTCACCCCTTATCTTTAGGATGAAATTGGTTTGACCGAAATGGCAGAAAACCATTTTCTTAAAATTCTTCATTAAATTAATAAATTAAAGAAACTAATTCCTGTTATTCCTGAAATTATATTTATTTAATATTTATAAATAAATCAATAAATTATAACTGTTAATTCAATTTACAATCGGCTAGTTTTACCATCGTTGAATAAATTTATTTAACAACTTAAGTTAACAATATCGCATCATTCTATTGACAGCAATGTTAATTTCTTCATTAATAGTTTAAAACCGATGCGATATTGTCAACTTTACTTGTTAAATAAATTTATTCAACGATGGTGAAAATGGCCAAATGAGTATTTATTTTGCACCTAACCATTAATTTATTTTAATACTGGGTAAGTACACATATATTACATTTGAAACACTAGAGAGTGGGTATAATATAAGCACTAGTCTGTCAGAAATAAATCTTGCAACTAATGCGATTATTTTGCACTTTACCGTTGCTGGGCCAGCAACTGATACATCAATGGGCCAGCTAACGGCCACGGGGACACCGGGGTACTGGCCCAGTGCAAAATGCCAGCACTGGACCAATGCGAAATGCCAGCACTGGCCCAGTGCGAAATGCCAGCACTGGCCCATTACTTTCAATGCACTTTACCGTTGCTGGGCCAGCAACTGATACATCAATGGACCAGCTAAGGGCCACGGGACACCGGGGTACTGGCCCAGTACGAAATGCCAGCACTGGCCCATTACTTTCAATGCCGGCGAGTATGTGCTTTACCAGTACTGGTCCGGATAAAAATGTTTGCTGGGTACTATACTAAAATATGTTGAACAGAAGTATCTGTATTATAAAATAAACTAGCTGGAGTACCCGTTCTTTGTACAGTTTTTGTATAGTACATTTTTGCTGTAACGTAATATTTTTGCTGTAATTGTATGATAAGTGAGATATTTCAGTTTCAAGTGGAACAAAATAATCGTTTCTTTATTTTAAACAACTCTTTTGTGTATATTTTTGATGTTAAGTAAATAATAAATAAGATACTTGGTGTATAGGTAGCTCTCTCCATTAGTGGCGTATTCAGGGGGGGGGCACGTGCCCCCTCATATTGTTGAGACGTGATTGTTTGAAATGATTGGATACTAATGCAAAAGGTTCACTCAACCTTTTTTTTTATCAACAAATGCGAGGTAATATCCTTTACAAGTAATATAAACAAAATAACCCACGACTACCATATTAACAATATAGTGCTGCTTAGAGTAAAGTGAAAGACTTAAGCTGCATTCAGAGCTCAGTAAATTAACACTCTGTGCGTTATGGATAGTTTTTAAACGAGTGCAATTGGTATGATCGGACAAGCTCGTACTATATCGCTCAACAGTAGTATAGCAACGACAAAGCACGAGAATGTCCGATCAAACCAAATGACCTCGTTTAAAAATTATCCATAGCGTACAACGTGTTGATTTACAGAGGTGTGAATGCAGCTTTAGGTGTACTATTTAGACACGATTTTAATTTTATTGCCCACATAGACAATATAGTGAATAGTGCCTGAAAAACTTTAGGATTTATACTAAGAAACAGTGGTAGTTTTAAGATGTCTACAATTTGGTTACTGTACTGTGCACTAGTTCGACCTAATAGTGTACGCGAATACAATCTGGAGCCCAAAAACAATGTCCCACAAGAATCAAATAGAAAAACTACAAAAGAGATTTGTAAGAAACCTGACCCTGAAATTAACCGGAACATATTCTTTTCGTATCTCTTATGCAAACCAGATAAAAAACCTAGCTGTCAATAATAGCAAGAAATTTCCAACATTAGAATGGAGACACGACATCCACACTTTGAATTTCGCGTTTAAATTATTTAATAATAAACTAGATGCCCCAGAACTTTTTCAAAATTTAAATATTCGAGTCCCTGACATAAGATTGAGAATTAAAAATGATCACTTTTTCAAAATTTCAGAATCTATGTCACCACTGAACAAAATGCTCAGTCTAGTAAACAAGCAAGTCTCTGATAGAGATGTAGATATCTTTTACGATAGTTATAGAAAGTTTGTTAAATTAAAATAAATTAGACTAGTTATATTGTATCTTATTGTACATTTGCTTATATTGTGTATATTCTTTATTTTATTAATTATTAGTATATCTATATTATTGTTACTATAATTGTATTGTATTTTTCCCCAGTACTATGTAACTGGACTTGTGCACTACTGTACAAATCTGTATAGTTACTGGTTAAATAAATAAATAAATTTATACTCTGACAAAGAAAGGTCATGAACCTAAGTGCTACACATTTACTATTGAGATATGAATTCAGTGTAGCGGAAATGTGTCAAAATCAAGCTTTCCAATTATATACTTCTGTTTATTGTGACTATAAATGAGAATCTGTTAAATATAGCCACAAATCAAACAACATGGCGACGCAGGATAGCGTACACAGCGTACGCAGTTCTGTGTGGCCCCTTGCGTTGTCTATAAGGGGAATTTCCCTTCCCTCGCATAGCAAACAAAGCGTACGTAGTCCTCTATGTGGCCTAAGGTTAAAAATCTGGTTTAAAATAACTCCATATCATAAACGCAACAATGGACTTGACCCTTCAAAACATCTGTTTGCAATAAACAGAACAAAGAGAGAAGTGTAATTTTTATGCTTATGCTCCATAGCATATCTATTATAAACCAGACTTATGGCGGTATTCTGAAGTTAGATGTTAAGTCGCACATCAACGGAATCGCCCGAAATTGAACGATGTTAGAAAAACGGTATTGTGAAACGTCGCTATGTTAACGTTCGTCGATGTGAATTAACATTTTAGTTGTTAGATTAACCGCTAGCAAATAGCTCGACGGAATTGAGATTAGAGTGGTGTTAAATTTTATTTTGAACAAATTTTCAACTAAAATCACTTCGCTTTCGTGATTGTCTATATAGAAATATATTATAAGCTTAAAAAATAACGGCTCAAATTCCACTCAGTACCGAAGTACAGAATGGAATTTTTACCAAAATAACATTTCTTTTAACATGTAAAATACTTACTGTTCGAACGATGCATTTTGAAGCGATTCACTCATTTTTTTAAATTCTGGAACTTTGCAATATATACTGTTTTCAGGTAACTCAACGGTGTGACTGATCTATTTTTGCAAACTATCCTATTTATGTAAGAGATCTTTGGTAGGAATTACCGGGGTTAAACAACCCCTCAATCCCTGTGATTACATATGTTACAGATTAGAACATTTTTCTGAGAAATTACTCTCATTAAAACGGGTCGAAATTACCTGTGTTAAAATTAGCTGAATTGTAAAAACCCATGTTGATTTACAATTCAAAACAAAAGAAACAGGTTTTGTAGTAATATGAATGACATCAAACACTGGAATTCCATTAATAATTATAACCCGTACCTAATCCTGCAGTATCATTTGGTTTAGCCTTCAAATTAGATTTTTCTGCAATAGTAGTTATATTTTGAATGTCTTCTGTTTTTATTTCTAATTTATAAATAATTATTTAACCGTTTTAAAAACGTTAACCCAACAAAACATAATTCTTACACGGCTGTCAAAACGAACGTGAAGTTAGCCCCAGTGTTAATTCTACACCGGAAACAAATTGTAACATTGGATTTTACATCGGGTTGTTCAGAATACTGATTTTTTCAGCGATGTTAAATCTGATTTAATAGAGCAGTGTTATTTTCATTGGTGTTAAGTTCACGGGTGTTACGATGGAAACTTCAAAATACCGCCATTAAGTGTGTCTGAATATCTGTTATATGAAGCAACTGTTACGCTACAGGAATATCGTTTTCTAAAATTAGAAAAATAGTTATTTAGTAAATTAAATTGTCACCATTAATAATATATTTAAAAAACTATCAATAAAAATGAACAGTGAACTAAAAAGGTAATGAATACAATTGTGATGTATTTAGAACATGTCGGTGATAAATATGCACCCTCCATTGAATACAATTGACAATTAATGACACGCTTAAATAAAATATAGTATAAATGATTTGAAGCGAATAAATCAGTAAAATGCAGTATTTAATGATTTAATTCGTCATTAGTAAGTCAGTGAATTAAACATTCACTGAAAATACATTTTCATAATTAAAAGTTTTCCTATATGATGAATTCGAATATAATAATGGATAATGAATTTCAGCTGTCACATTATTCATTAACACCTACGTAGGACTCTGACGTAATACGAGGGCTACCTTTTAAATTTTTGCAAAAACTAAGAAAGCATTTTTTTTTTTTACAAACTGTTTTATTGCTTTTCAAAATACTCGCCTTTAAGATTTATACACTTTTGCTTGCGTTCAAACCAATTCTCGAAATATTTGTTCCACTCTGAAATTGGTATCTCAAAAACATGGTTTTCGAAGGCTTTAACAGCTTCTTGAGGTGATGAAAATCGCTGTCCACGCATTTTTTATTTGACATTGAGGAATAAAAAAGTCGTCAGGGGATAAATCAGGTGAATACGGGCAATGAGACATTAATTCGATGTTTTCCTACTTCAAATAATCAATTGTTTATTAATTGTTTATACATGCTTGTATTGTACAATTGTTTACACAATATTAATTGTCTATACATGCTGTGTGGGAGCTTGCATTGTCATGATGAAGAATGATGCGACGTTTTTGGTTGTTTGTCCTGATTTTGTCGATAATTTCTGGTAAACAAATTTTTGCATAACATTTCTCATTAACTGTTTTGCATTAACTGTTCTCTGATCCTTTAAAGGAATGGTGTCAACATGTCCAGTATAACCGAAGAAACAAACTATCATTTTCTTGGAAGTGCTTTGTGAACGAACAATTTTTGTGGGTTTCGGTTCATCTTGGAAGACCCAAACAGTGTATTGTTGCTTACTTTCCGGTTCATATGAATAAATCCAAGTTTCGTCACCTGTAACGATGTTGTATACGGATTTTGCAGTACCTAGGTTGAATTTTTTTAGCATTCCCTTACAAAAATCGACACGAGCCTTTTTTGAGCTTCAAATTATGCGGAATCCATCGGGAACAGATCTTTTTCACAGCTAAATGTTCATGCAAAATCAAATGTATTGCAGTCTGCGATATACCAAAGGATGCTTCTATCTCATGGTAAGTCACATGCCGATCTTCTTCAATCATTTTGCGCACAGCATCGATGTTTTTTTGAATCACAACCGATTTTGGTCGACTTTCATGAGATCACTGACGGACGCACGACCACGATGAAATTCTGCAACTTATTGTAAACAGTTTTTTCTGATAATGATTCATTACCAAAAGTTGAACGAAGCGAATCTATGCATTGTTGTTGAGTTAGGCCTTTACTAAAATCGTAAAAAATCATCCAACGAAAACCTTCACGAGTAATATCCATTTCTTCACAAACTTGTTTTTTTTAATGCTCACTGTCGGCAAACTGCTGAGTCAATTTATAAGCTGCCACTGATTTCACAATAACAAATGTGAAATTTTACGAATATAGTGATGACATATTTCAATACTACCATCTAGTGGTCGTTTGTAAAAACATGTTAACCCTCGTAGAGTTAAATTGTGGTACCCCGCAAGCAATAGTATGTGGTGTGCTTGAATTAATTTTTATTTGCACAGTTTGGGTACTGCTTGCGAGATTACTGGTAAAAAAATGACTAGTGTCTCTAATACCATTTTTTCAAGTTTTTGTAAAAGTATGTCATGATATTAGTGTGTAGCTCCCTTTCAAATCCTTGAGTAATTTGTTCTACTATTCAAAATACTTGTAGAGTGCTTGAATGTTTTTGTCTGAAGCGAAATATATTGTATAATGTAAAAAAAAAACTACATAAATTGCAACTGCGTCAATCTCTCAAGTGCAAGCTAACATTTTTAAAATAACAAATCCTTAATCCAGGATTAGTCTCTGCATATTCATGCATAAAACATCCTCTCTAATTCAAAAATACGTGATTGTATAGCCAATATATCCGAGTATTTTCTTGAAATAAGTATATAATCCCCAAGAGTATCAAAGGTGAAACTTAAATTCAGAACATAGGGTATTAATGTAATAAGTACCAACATATGTGAGTTAAATTTCCCTGGTTTCCGCTACAGGAAATTGAAAATCCCGTACGTTTACCTCTTCAAGCTTTTCATATTCGTAATGGACGATTATTAAATGAAAAGTTAACGGTGAAGCTTTTTAAAATTCATCCTACTCTAGTATGGTTTCAGAGATTAATGAATCACGAATTCCAATGTTGGTACGACTGAAGCTTACTTCAAGACTGATTCAATAATCTGGTGATATATTCATATGCAACTATTAAATATTTAACTAGGTTTTAAATCAAAGATTAATATTGGATTTAAGTTGTAATATCCAGGACAGTATGAAGAAAAATAAACCTCTTTCGCCAGGATTTGGATTTGGATGTTGTAGTTAACTGCACTTTGCTTTTGTAATAATTATTTGTAAACGATATCATCCCAGCAAACATTTTTATACGGGCCAGTGCTGGTAAAGCACATACTCCCCGGCATTGAAAGTAATGAGCCAGTGCTGGCAATTAGTACTGGGCCAGTACCCCGGTGTCCCCGTGGCCGTTATTGGCCCATTGATGTATCAGTTGCCGGCCCAGCAACGGTAAAGTGCATTGAAAGTAATGGGCCAGTGCTGGCATTACGCACTGGGCCAGTGCTGGCAATTCGCACTGGGCTAGTGCTGGTATTTCGCACTGGGCCAGTGCATATATTATACCCACTCTCTAGTGTTTCAAATGTAACATATGTGTACTTACCCAGTATTAAAATAAATTAATGGTTAGGTGCAAAATAAATACTCATTTGGCCATTTTCACCATCGTTGAATAAATTTATTTAACAAATATAGTTGACAATGTCGCATCGGTTTTAAACTATTAATGAAGAAATTAACATTGCTGTCAATAGAATGATGCGATATTGTTAACTTAAGTTGTTAAATAAATTTATTCAACGATGGTAAAACTGGCCGATTGTAAATTGTATTAACAGTTATAATTTATTGATTTATTTATAAATATTAAATAAATATAATTTCAGGAATAACAGGAATTAGTTTATTTAATTTATTAATTTAATGAAGAATTTTAAGAAAATGGTTTTCTGCTATTTCGGGCTAAGAGTACAGAACTGTCAACCAAAAATTTGACCGGAGGTAGTTTTGGATGACAGTTCTATACTTTTCAGTCGTACCAACACCAACTTTTTAGTTTTTGTTTATAACTTAACTTTTAGTAATTTATTAAGTTGATACGAAGTTTATTTAGTTCATATAATTAAATATAAACTTAGCACAATTAAACAATATTTATAAACTAGGGGCCTCAGCCCGGCTACGCCGGTCTTCTCCCCTACGTTGTTAAAACTCGTCGCTTCGCGACTCGTTTTAATATAATTTTGTCGCACTTGTCGATTATAAAACACGTCGCTCATCTTTTTTTAACACTATTTTATGGAAATTCCCCCTACAAATATCTTAAGTTTTATCGTTAGTTCACCTTAAATACTTAATTAGTTTTCTTCTATCAAGAAATACGTTCAAAATGTGCAATCTCGTCCCATTTTAAAATGCAAAAAATTTGACAGCTGTCACCTTCTGAAATCTTGTAAGCATATTTCCAATAATGGCCCAGATTCTTTGAAAAATGTTTTCTGATGCCTCAAAATATTATCTCGCACGTCAAATAAGCTATCTTGAACCATTATCACCACTTAACACTTTGATTAACCCTGAAATTTTTAATATCTATAAATCTGTTTAACACTATTTTATGGAAATTCATCCTGCAAATGTCTTAAACTGTATCGTTAATTCACCTTAAATCCTTAATTAGTATTCTTCTCTCAAGAAACACGTTCAAAATGTGAAATCTCCTCCCATTTTAAAATGCAAAAAATTTGACAGCTGTCACCTTCTGAAATCTTGTAAGCATATTTCCAATAAAGGCCCAGATTCTTTGAAAAATGTTTTCTGATGCCTCAAAATATTATCTCGCACGTCAAATAAGCTATCTTGAACCATTATCACCACTTAACACTTTGATTAACCCTGAAAATTTTTAATATCTATAAATCTTTTTTTAACACTATTTTATGGAAATTCGCCCTGCAAATGTCTTAAACTTTATCGTTAATTAAGCCCAGCGATACATTATTTCTACAACATTCATATGATACTAGAAATAAGCCTTGTGCCATTTCAAATAAAGTTTATAAGGCTGTAGGTCAACGTTGCTTCATCTTTCATATTCCAAAAATACACAACAAATTTCAAATATATTTGCAAGAAAATAATATCTCAGTAGGTACGTACAATTATAATAAATGGGTGAAAATATTTTGTAAAACATTAAGTCTGCAAGAGGCATCTAAGTTAATCAAAGTTAATTCAACTTAATTAAATTCAAATTTAAATAAGATACATTGTTTATTTATTTATTTTATTTAATTCTTTTTTTCTCTCTGTTTTGTTAATTTGTTGTTTTTTTTTTTTTTCTTTTCTCTTTTCTTCAATGTAAAAAGAAATGTGCAAGCACGCACTCTACAGTGCACACGTATGTAAAATAAATTATATGGTAGCCACATACAGACTGAATAGTCTTTAGTGGTATTTTGTATGTATATTTTTCAACAAAATTTATTGTATTTATTTTCTATGTATATAATTATTTTTATATATATAAAGCATTTTTTGTATTTACAAATTGAAAATTGAAAAATAAATTTGAATTTGAATTTGAATTCACCTTAAATCCTTAATTAGTATTCTTCTGTCAAGAAACACGTTCAAAATGTGAAATCTCGTCCCATTTTAAAATGCAAACAAATTGACAGCTGTCTCCGTTTGAAACCTTGTAATCATATTTTTGCCTCAAAATGCTCAAATACTGGCCCAGATTCTTTGAAAAATATTTTCCAATACCTCAAAATATTATCTCGCACGTCCAAAAAGCTATCCTGAACCATTATTACCATTTAACACTTTGATTCTCGCCATAAATATTCTGGACCGGCCGTCTTGTATTAAGAATATTTTTGAATTATCGTCTGATAAAACCTGTCCGTGCCGATCAATGGTGACTTTGATTCGACACGGATTCGAGGAAAAAATGCATGATTTTTATCAATAAAAATTAGTCAGTACCCCCTGTCAAAATAAAATTAAGCCTTAGCACTAAAAAAATATCACCCGGATAAGACGGCGGTTCATATTCCTCTCTCCGCGTTACCGGAAAAATGAAGATACACCAGAAGTTGAATAGAATATACATACCAACACTTGTACAATATAATAGTAGATTGGTTTACTATAACCAAATTGTTGTCTGCTATCTGAACCTAAAAATTTTTAAGTTGGCAATGAAAAGTAATAAGAGATGGAAGATATAAAATTTATCACTGTCTCTTATTTTTTTCCCCCACTATATTCTGTAGTATCAAAAGTTGAAATGACGTCAGAGTTGGATAGTATTGAAAAAAGTATTGAAAAAAGTATAATGTAGAATGGACTTTATACTATCAAATTTCGGAAGTTCTATAGTATAATAGCTGGTAATCAATGCTGCTCCCACACTAGCGTCCCTACATACATACGTTCAGATTTAAAACAAGCTGCTGAATTCCTAAAATTTAATAAAATTCATCGTGAATATTTCATAAACCACATATTGTTAAAAAGATAAACGTTATGTCGTGAACGCCTTGTCAAATATTTTCCCCACATGTGTTAGTATAATGAAGCTCGCACTGTGTTGACCACATATAATTCTGACATATTCATGCGCATAGTCAATCATTAGAATTTCCAATTATGTCCAAACCAATGCTTCGGCGGTATTTCAACAAATATGTGAACAATTTATCTTTCCACACACGAATTATGAATTCCTTTCAATATTTCAGTTTTAACTGAAATTTTATTTTTGGGGCCTTAAACCGTTAATTACCACCTGAATGTGGGAAATAAATTTACGTTATTTTTAACTGATATAAACTAACTTTGGTTTCAGCGGAACTAGATTTTCAATTCTAGTTACTTTTACCGATTGATTGAAGCTTTTGATAATTTTTTTCAGGAAAAGTCAACTTTAATATATAAAAAAATAGCTAATGACAACTTACAAAAATGAAAATTCCGGTTGGTTCCGCCTAATCGTTTGGAATACACTGTACCATCCATAAGCTTAATCGCACCTTACAAAAGTTAGCACTACCACAATAAAAATACGTCTACTTGAAGTAGGCCTCAGATATCGAGTTGTGGATAAAAAACACATATTACGACTATAAACAAAAATTGATGTGAAGTGTGAATATTCAAATATTTCAAGGTTTCGCAGGTATATAATAAGTGAAGGCATGCTGAGTGTGTAGGACAAATTTTACTTTGTAGTAATGACGGCAAAATGAACGATATTTTTAAAATAATTTATCGTATGTTAATCATATAATAAAACTGGTTATTAAATTTACGCTCTTAAAAATTAAATGCAACATTTGTCAAAATATAACTAGAATTTTGACAACATAATAAAAATGCAAAAAAAACAGAAAAAATAAATTTCACTCCGTACTCGAACTCGAAACCCTTCGTTTCCAGCGCATTTTAGCTTACGACACCAGTGCTCTAACCATTACGCTATCGCACGCCTTGCATGTGGGTGTCTTACATTGGTATAGCTTTTGTACTTTGTGAACCAAAAACCACAAAAAATGCGTTATTTTCCGAAAACATAATCTGATCAAAAATTCCTGTTGTACTATTTCAGATCACACCAATATACATTACTTAGATTTTTTTTAGATTTTTAGTTTAAACCATCTGGGCTACAGGGTGTGACACAAAAATTTTTTTGCGCAATTTTGGCAAAAATTGCATCAAAATAATTTATTTTGCAAAAATAAAAATTTGATCGTTAATCCACGTACTAAGGACCGCCCTGGGGCGCTAGGCCAGGAAGGGCGGCGGACAGTCAGGTCATCACTTGTATTTTAAAAGTGATTACCTTTTTTTTTGCTCTTCACTTGGATTTTATAGATGCGGACATTTTTTTTTTCTCCTTACTTGGATTTGAGAAGTGAGGACCTTTTTTTTGTTTCTTCTCACTTGGATTTGGGAGGTGAGGACCTTTTTTTGCTCTTCACTTGGATTTGGGATGTGAGGACCTTTTTTTTGCTCCTTACTTGGATTTGAGAGGTGAGGACCTTTTTTTGCTCTTCACTTGGATTTGGGAGGTGAGGACCTTTTTTTTTCCTTACTTGGATTTGGGAGGTGAGGACCTTTTTTTGCTCTTCTCTTAGATCTGGGAGGTGAAGACCTTCTTAATTATTTTTTTTTAAGAGGGCGGTAAAAAAATCTCGGGGCGCCAGACTTGCTAATGCCGGCTCTGGACAAGACCTTTTATAAAAGATTAATTTATCAGTTAAACTTTAAATTACCATAGAATACATTATAAAATATCTCTCCGTTTTAAATTTAGAAACTATCTAAAGCAGAGGTTCTTAAATTTATGTAGTCCGAGGACCCCCTCTTGAACAACATTTTTTTCTAAGGACCCCAACCCAACCCTAGGTATTTTACGTCGTTCTTGAGACTTAATTTCTGGCTCAATAATCTCATAGGCACTACGTTGTAATAAATATCGCTGGTTATTTTAATAAATGGTCTTGTGCATTTATACAGGAACACTTTTATTAGCATATAGAATAAAAAACATAAAATTAATAAAAATAGTAGTAAAAGGAATGAAAAAAGTTACAAATTATAATACGTTAAATTCATACAAACATTTCTTGGTCAAATATTGGTTAAAATAGATCTTATTATAATATGTTTTCTGTAAATAATTTGCAGTTGAATAAAAATAATTAAATTTTTACTAATTATTGTTTAGTTATGTCAATAACTAGTTAGATAACAACAAATACAAAAAGCCTTGACCATGTAGGATTTTTATTAAATGAGTTATTTGAATAAAAGCGAAAAGTTGGGGGGGTAAACAGGGCCGCCGCGTGTGTATGAGGCGCCTTTGTGAAAACTTTTATTTGGCGCCCCTTACCCCCAACCCTCCTCAAAAAAAATACAATATTTATACAAAATTTAAAAATATCTACATACATATATAATCAAACTACAGATCGGAGTAAGATAAATGCAATAATATATGTTTTTTAAAATTGTTCATAAATAATCAATCTTTTATTATTAAAATAAAATCACATTAAAGATAATGTTATATTTGTATTATTGATAATATAAATTAGATCACATTATAAATGTACCGATTACATGTTAGATTTGGTGTATTATAACTGTATTTTATTATAACTGATGTATTATAACTAAAAAGGGCGAATGCTGATTAAAAAAATCATATAATATTTATTCTTCTTGCTTTAGCCGCCACAAAATTCTTAATTAAATCTCTAATATCTAAGGTATCCATGATATCATTTTCGATGGATATTAACGATAAATCCGTTAGACGGTCACCGGACATTGTGGAGCGTAAATAATTTTTAATAAGTTTTAATTCTGAAAAACTCCTTTCTCCTGAAGCTACTGAAACTGGTAAAGTTAAATAAATACGTAATACTATAGTTTTATTGGGAAAGGTGTTAGTTAGATTATTTCTATAAATATAGTTTAATACGTCGTGCGGAGACATGTTGTTTTTTACAAAATATTGCAAACTTTTTATTTCATCAAGCAAGGATACACCGTCAATATCCCGATTATCCCAGTTTTTTTGATCGGTAAGTTGGATGTGTATATCTTTGCTGTGTTTTGTTAAATCTTCATATTTCAATTTGCTTATGTCGTGAATGAGCTTAAAATCATCCTTATGATTTTTTAACTGTTCAAATCTTTCTGTGATAATTAGAATAAGAATTACCAAGTAACCATGTATTAAACAAGTTAATATTTTAAGCATTTTAAATATTTTAATTTGTATTTTCTTTGGAATGGCGCCCCTATGATCAGGCGCCTTTGTGCTGGTCACAACCTTTCCTCCCTCACGCGGCGGCCCTGGGAGTAAAGTTAATAGGTGGAGGGTATATGCCCGACAATACAGGTAACCATTCTGATGGTGTGGAACATGTAGCACCAGTGATCGTTCGCATTGCTGTATTCAGTTGGACCTCAATTTTACTTGTATGAGCACTGTTCTTCCAAACTGGGGAGCAGTACTCTAACTAACCAACTTTCTCAAAATTCAGGGATCAAACAAGTAATCTAAGCGTGATATTTCAATTTTTTTAAATTGCAACTAAAATTCGACGTAAAACAATCATATAACCTATTTTCAACTGTATTTATTATTGATACGTAAACAATAAATGATAATATATAATTTAATAAACAAGTAATTGGTATTCATGTGTATATGTGCAGTACAATAAATATAAATGATATTTACGTATTTCTGCATGGTTTATATGCACAGTATTTTAAACAAAACTAAAACAAACTATTTTAATTCAAAATGAACGACTCAATGCACTCATTACATCTCCACGCAGGAACTTTCGTAACAGAAATGTAATTAAAAAAATTCATATAATTGGATGAGTCTGCATGTAAAATAAATATAGGTTTTGTACAGGAATTGTTACGAGTATTTTTAGTAAAACAAACATAGAGTTGTATAAAAGTCTCGTTTCTGGTAATATTACATTATTAAATTATGAAATAAAAATATATATTAATGCCCTGTCTTTCCATCTTCAGGTAAACCACTAGGTAACTATCTGACAGATAATTGATATCTGACAGGTGATTGAGCGATTTTCAACGTTTACCAACATTTTGTTTTCGGATGAAGCTCATTTTCATCTTAATGGCCACGTAAATAAGCAGAACTGCCGCTACTGGAGTGCAACGAATCCGAAACGCAAACATCAGAAAGCCCTACATTCGCCTAAAGTGACCGTATGGGCTGCGATGTCGGCGCGAGGAATTATCGGCCCTTACTTTTTTGAAGACGAAAGGGGGCGTGCAGTTACAGTGAATTCAGAGCGTTATGTGGAGATGTTAGACAACTTCTTGGTACCTTTCCTGGCTATAACCAAAGAACATGGTTCCAACATGACGGAGCAACTTCACAACGCCCAATATGTCTCTGCCACGTGTTCGTGAAATTTTCTCAGGCAAATTGATCTCCCGGAGAGGTGACATAAATTGGCCTCCACGCAGTCCAGATTTAACCCCTGTGGACTTTTTCCTATGGAGTTATCTTAAATCTAAAGTTTACGCCAATAAACCGACTTCACTGGCGCATTTGAAAGAAAATATCCGTCACGAAATGGCAGCCATCCCTGAGTCCACCTGCCGAGACGTCATAAGTAATTTTACTGTTCGATTAAATGAGTGCCGAGAACGCGAGGGTCTACATTTAGACGATATTATTTTTAAGAAATAAATCCCCAAAAAGTGTATTTTAATAATTAATAAACATTTTTTCTATATACGGCTTACTTTTTTTTTAATCGATCCACTAAATATAAAATTTCTTTTGAGACACCTTGTATAATTAATTATTACATCTTCAGTAACCGTGTTTGTTTAAGAAAGCCAAGTCATATTTGGCCATCATAAATTATCGTAGCAATAAAACAACAATATGACATTATTAATTACATAGACAGTTATCAGGGAAGATTGATAGTGAATGCAGGCGACCATATATTTGTTTATAAATCAATGTTGTTGACAGTGTTGGGTGAGTATGTAGGAGGTATCGTGTTTAAGATAACGTGTAGGATGCTCTGGTTCGGATATGCGCATACATGAATAGAGAGAGGTCGGGATAATACAAGGATTGTACCAGGAAACGGTGAGAATCCCGCATCTGATCGCCTCAAGCTACGTAGAAATCCACTTTTTTATATATTCTGAAATATGTTTTGGTTTCAGGTTTGAAAATATTTGGTTTCTTGCAATAAAAATATTTATCTGCCTCACTTAATCCTATATATAATATATTAGTATGAAATATTTAAAATTATTAACATATAATTCTACTTTATAAATTACATTGATATACAAAAAATTGATGTGAAGTGTGAATTTTCACACATTTCAGGATTTTGCAGGTATTTATTAAGTGAATGATGATTATTTGGGATGCCAAAACAAATTTTATATTAAAATATTTTTTTTGTTAATTTTAATTCGAACTCCTAATACTATTATTTAGGTTTCTAAATATGTGCAGTATTTATTTTTTTTTTTTTTATATAGCAAGGTTCATTAAGAATTTTAAAAATTGCGCCTATGGCTTCCATTGGTTGTTATAAGTTCCGCCCCTCTGATTTCGTGTACATTGAAACAGAATTAAATTATAATTTAAACAATTTCCACTGGTTATTAAATTTATGCTTTTAAAAATTAAATGCAACATTTGCTAAAATGTAACTAGAATTTTGAAAAAATAATATAACAATATAAAAATTCAAAAAAAAAAAAAACAGAAATAATATTGTCTCTTCTTGCAGGGTTCGATCCCTCTCGGATCGAGTTACTTGGGTGAAACGTCAGCGTCAAAACCACTACACCAGCATACACGTTCCATAGTAGCGTGTTACAAAGCTATAACTTGTGTACATTATTAGCCAAAAATCACAAAAAATGCGTTTTTTTCCAAAAATGTAGTCTGATCAAAAATTCCTGTTGTACTATTCCGGTTCACACCAATGTTCATTACTTAGAATTTTTTCAGATTTTTAGTTTAAACCATCTGGGCTACAGGGTGTGGGACAAAAAATTTTTTGCACAATCTTGGCAAAAATCGCTTCAAAATAATTTATTTTGCAAAAATAAAAATTTGATTGTTAATCAACGTACCAAGGGCTTTCATTTGATACCCTACTCAGAATTATAAATATATATTTTTTTTTTCGATGAGCACATATTTGTTTATATTTTTAGCGGGATATGTTTTTTAGATGTTTTAGTATTTTTCCTATGTGCGGGTCAAAGAGTTGTATAAGCATGCCAAATTTCAACTCTCTAGGTTTAGCCGTTTGGCTACAATTTTTACCGAACAGACAGACAGACGACAAAATGACGGTATAAGGGTTTTTGGGTCATACCTACAAAACCCTAAAAAGCACTTGATTACACAAAAGCACTTGATTACACAAGTGCTTTTATATAACCAAATTAAAGTGAAACGCGATAAGTGGTTTTTTTGATGAGTATTTCTGCACTATTTTGATTTGAAAAGAAATATTGTGAATGTGCTCCATCGGAAATATTATGTAGATTTGGTTTCGACTATTCATGAGTGGTTCAACTATTCCAAATTATCATTGAAAATTTTTGGACTTTCACCAGCACTGGTAGCGTTATTGTCGTCGTATCTTCTAGATCGCAATCTATCTGTTTGCTATTGTGGTCATACAACCTCACCTTTTAAAGTCACTTCCGGAGTCCCACAAGGATCAAATTTAGATCCTCTTCTTTTTTTAATATTTATTGATGACATTAATAATGTAATAGTCAGTGAAAGATTAGTTTTTGCCGACGATCTCAAAATTTTTCGAACTATCTCTTCAAATAATGATTGCCACATTCTTCAAAACTACTTGGAAAATATCTCTAATTGGTGTACCTTAAACAATCTTAACCTCAATCTTTCTAAATGCAAAATTCTGACATTTACGAAAATGGAACCTCACTATTTTCTCCTATTCGATACTTAATCAGTTGTTATCAGTTGCGAAAGTACCCGGGATCTGGGCATTTTTCAGCTTTCAGTGAATTTATTCTTTAATGCAACATGTACTATGTCATTACAATGGATACAGTTTTTGACAGCAATATAAATCGTGTTAATTTTCATTTGCAACATAGAAAAAACCATATTTACTAGCAAAATCAAAATATTTTATTGAAAATACAAATAAAAAATAATAATAAATAAATAACTAATAAAAACTTATAATAAATGTTCAAAAGTTTCTCCGTTTACTTGCATACAAAATGTTAAGCGATCATAAAAATGATTCAAAACATTCAGCAATTGCTCTTGAGGCATATTGTTGGATGCTTGAACAATTTTGTCTTGCAGTTCAGCAACATCCCTAAGTTCTCCATTATATACTTTGGCCTCTAAATATCCCCAATAAAAAAAATCATTGGGTGCCAAATCCGGAGATCTCGCTGGCCAATTCATCGTCCCTCCTCTTCCAATCCAGCTATTTGGGAAAGTTCTATGTAAATATTCTTTAACTATTCTAGAATAATGGACTTGTGCGCCATTATGTTGAAACCATACTTGTCCATTAATATTCAGGTTTCGCGACGCAGGTAATATTTGGTTTTGCAAAAGGGCTAGATATTTTGCGGCATTAAGATTACCGTCAATAGAAAAAGGCCCTATAATATTGTTTCCTATTATCCCTGCCCAAACATTTAATTTTTGCGGCCTTTGAGTTCGGGAGGAATGAAACAAATGTAAATTTTCTCGACTCCAGTACCTAAAATTTTGTCTGTGCACTTCACCATTTAGAGTAAACGGTGCTTCGTCAGTAAATAAAATTATTTGAAGCATTGTTGGGTCGGAATTAACTTTTTCGAACATTTCAAAACAAAAATCCATACGTACTGCTGCGTCCCTTTCTAACAATTCTTGATGATTTTGAAATTTGTATGATCGAAACTTTTCTTTTTTTAAGAAGTTAAAAATAGATCCAATACTGACACCAACGGATTGTGCAATTGATCTTAAAGTATTTTGATTGTTTTCTTCCACTTGTAATAATATTTCCAAGTGCTTCTCTTCTGTAAGCACGTGGGATGTTGTTCTTTTTTTATTATGTTTTGACTTAAGAAATTCTTCGCGATAAAATTTATTTAGTCTTGAAATTGAAGAGGGATTTGGTATTAGCCGATCTGGCTAAGTTGCACTAAATACAGCAGAAACTTCTCTTAAACTCATTTGGGAGTTATATCAAGTTACCATCATTATTTTTTCTTGTTGATTAATTTTTAAATCAGCAATGAGCAAAAGTATACAAACTAATTGACTATGTTGAAAAGGAAAATGAACACGATTTATATTGCTGTCAAAAACTGTATCCATGGTAATGACATAGTATTTGTAGCATTAAAATATAAATTCACTGTATGTACTTAAATAATAAATTTTAAGATGTTCGATATATAATATAAGTGATAATTTGAGATTGCGTCATTTATTTTCCCCATTATTAAATTTTTGTACTTAAGTAAAATGGCGGGGAGATAATATACGTGTCTCCTTGCGGATCTCCGAAGTGAGAATAGCCTTCTATGGTAAAAAGTTCCCCACCTCTCCCCTAAACACTAATTATCTCTTATTTTCCGTGTGATGCTCAACCTGTTACAACAAAATTTATTAACGAATAAAAAATTTGGTGCGACATAAAAAGTAGCATCCCAAGTAATAAAAGAGTATCACAAAAATGAAAAAAACTTGTCCAGTAAACTCATTAACCGATATTATCATCCATTCTTCTTCAAACAACAGCTGTACAATTTTACATCATAAATTTTTCGCCGAGCGTACCGAATAATTTCATTGGTTCTCTACTTGTGATGTATTTTCAGTGATGCTTTTCTCGTGAACAGCACTTGAAGGGCTTAAATGTTGGTTCACAATAGACTGATCGATATTATATGTACATAAATCTGCTTTTGATTCTCTATCCGATTTCAAAATATAATGCCTCTAATACTCTGAATTCATACGAATTGTAATAGGAAACCTAATGATGTACGGTTTTAATTACTTCTAATCACTTCTTCCCACGAATTCTACACTGATGCTATTTATCTAAATATTCAATTTGTAGGTATTTCTGTTTTGTGGTTTTAGAAAATCAGGAGAAATTTTACCTAAAATAGTAAGTACAAATGAAGCAGATTATTTTTGATTTCAAGATAAAGGAGTTTTTTTTTTTCATTGAATTTTTGTAAATTTTAACGCACACTCTTCCTGTATGTTGGTATCTTCATCATCCAGCCTCTCTTGTCCACTGCTGCACATAAACCTCCCCTGTTAAGCCGCATTCAGACGTCGGTAAATTAATACGTTGTGTCGCTATGGATAGTATTAACGAGGGCAATTGGCATGATCGGACAAACTCGTACTATATCGCTCAACAGTAATAATAATAATTTTATTTAGTGCTTGTACAAGTTTTCACACGTTTACACCAGTCAAAGATCATACATAATTATTAGAAATATAAATTGAAATATAAATTATAAAATTACAATACAATTGCCAGATGGGTAATTAAATAGAGAAGGATTTTTAGTATTTGCTCCAATCAATGCTGTAGTACTCATCAGTGCTGTACAGACAGTTTTCAAGAAAGACCTCTCTAAGTTTTTTCTTGAAGGTCCTGTTATTAACATTTCTGACAACAGAATGCAAATAATTGAAGAAACATGCAGCCGAGTAAAGACCGTTTCTTGACTTCTCAAGTCTTATTTTAGGGAGACAAATAATGTCTTTAGAGCGGACATTATAAGAATGGCTTGAGGAAACGGTGACAAACTGGGCTGCGTTTTCTTTAACATACACCAGGCAGATATATACAAATAGGCTGTACACTGACATTATTCTACATTTTTTAAAAAGTTCCCGGCAGTGGGTTCTGGAGGGGACATTATTCATAATTCTAAGAGCTCTTTTTTGGATTATGAAAATGCGATTGATCGATGAGCTTACTCCCCAATGGACTATACCGTAAGACAAACCTGACTGGAGTAGTATAGCAACGACAAAGCACGAGCATGTCCGATCATACCAATTCCCTTCGTTAATACTATCCATAGCGACACAACGTATTAATTTACCGAGGTCTGAATGCGGCTTTAGTTTCCATTTCATTTGATCTAGTGCTGTATTTATTTATTTACTTATTTATTAGTTTTAGTACACTACAAGCCAATTCCTAAATGGCACATGAAAAATATTTATATAAATGACACTTATATAAAACAAACATATTAATCGTACATATATAATTAACAAGCAGAGCCGCAGTAAGGAAAACTTGCGCTAGGGGCAGAGCCGTGTTTTGGCGCCCTTGGTAAATAAAAATAAGGTTCCTACCTCTAAAATTTAAGTGATGAGCAAAAAAAGGTCTTCACCTCTCAAAATCCAAGTGATGAGCAAAAAAAAAGGTCCTCATCTTCTTCGCAATGGCGCCCCTTAACAAGCCCGTCCGCGGCCTTTTCCTTAGTGCGCTAGGGGCCGTCGCAGATTTATTCTCTAAGAAACTGCGAATAAAATAACATACAGAAATGTCTAGGATTTCTTAGGCATAAACAAGAAACTCTAGACACTCCTATATCCTATGATCGATATGAAAAATATTTTGCAGATTTATTTCCTAAGAATCTGAGGATAAAATAACGTACAAAAATGTCTAGGGTTTCGTAGGCATAAACAAAAAACTCTAGACACTCCTATATCCTATGATCGATATGAAAAATATTTTGCAATTTATTTTCTAAAAATCTGAGGATAAAATAACGTATAGAAATGTCTAGGGTTTCGTAGGCATAAACAAGAAATTCTAGACACCCCTACATCCTATGATCGATATGAAAAATATTTTGCAGATTTATTTTTTAAGAATCTGCCGATAAAATAACATACAGAAATGTCTAGGGTTTCGTTGGCATAAACAAGAAACTCTAGACACTCCTATATCCTATGATCGATATAAAAAATATTTTGCATATTTATTTTATAAAAATTTTAGGATAAAATAACGTATAGAAATGTCTAGGGTTTCGTAGGCATAAACAAGAAATTCTAGACACTTCTATATCCTATGATTGATATGAAAAATATTTTGCAGATTTATTTTCTAAGAATCTGAGGATAAAATAACGTATGGAAATGTCTAGGGTTTCGTAGGCATAAACAAGAAATTTTAGACACTTCTACATCCTATGATCGATATGAAAAATATTTTGCAGATTTATTTTCTAAGACTCTGCAGATAAAATAATGTATAGAAATGTCTAGGATTTCGTAGACATAAACAAGAAACTCTAGACACTCCTATATCCTAAGATCAATATGAAAAATATTTTGCAGATTAATTCTCTAAGATTCTGTGGATAAAATAAAGTATAGAAATCTATAAGGTTTCGTAGGCATAAACAAGAAATTCTAGACACACCTGTATCCTTTAAACGATATGAACAATATTTTGCAGATTTATTCTCCAAGAATCTACAAATATAATTATGTATAGAAATATCTGGGATTTCGTAGGCATAAAAAAGAAACTTCGTATTTTTTTTTTTTAAATAATTGTAAAAAGTAATGTTTTTTTTTTTTCTAAATAGTCAAATAGTTTATTTTAGAGATATTTTGTTTTTTTTTTTATTGTTTTCAAAGCTTGCTACGTTCAACTTTGTAAAACTTATGTTGATTATTATTTTGTAAATAAATGGTCGCCATTTTGAAATGGTTAACATAAAAATATGATTTTTTGGTGTCATTCTAAAGCTAATTTAATGTACTTTTAGGAAAAAAATATAAAATTATTTATTTTCTATGCTAGATCAAAAGTTGACATCCTTTCCGGTGAAACCGGAAGTGCCTCAGAATTCTTATAGTAAGCTTTAGATGGACCCTTTCGTCACTTTTGTTCTGAAGATTTGTTTGTATATTTACAAATAAAGGAAACATTCGGGGTGCCCCGTTTCAAACAAACACCCTGTATAATTGGAGATATTTTTAATAAAATCTGTAGCAGTAAATCTGTAAAAGCCATAAACATCTTTAATCTTTTAGAAAGACGTCTTATATTCAGCAGAATCAAAAACATTTTAAGCAGACTTACTCGAATATGCGTTTTAATTTGCAACAAGATTTTAAAGAATGCTTGCTCGACGCAAAGTAGGGTCTGTGTGTGTAGAAGTTTTTTTTTTTTCAGTTTTTCATATTAGGTTGTAACAAGCTAAAGCGTTCTTTTAACGCTACGAATTCTAAAAATACTCTTTTTTTATTGTATGTTCCTTAACCTAATATATCATATAACATTACTTTTTCAACATGTTTCTTTTCCACTTCTCTAAATATTGATATATACGTGAGTGGATTAAACAGAATAAAATATGCATGAAACGAAGGTGAAAAATAAACAATATCAAACATAAAGGATAAAGATATACGTATATAAAGTACACAGGCGTGAATATAGCTAAAAGAATAATTCTGATACCGTAAAAGCAAACTGAATAAATATGCATATACGAATACGTACGATGACTGTCAAATCATGAATGCAATTTGAATAAAAGAAATGAAATGTATTTTAGGGATTTAAAAAGAGGGATATTAAATAAAGATTTTATAAAGCTTTCTTCTGTTACTGAATAATTTTAAGTGACAACATCGTCCCCATATACTCATGGACTGATTGACACTTTTTTGAGCAAAATCTATATTATGTTATATTTAAAAATTTTATGTGAAGTGTGTATTTTTACACATTTCAGGGTTTTGTAGGTATTTAGTAAGTGATAACAAATCGTGGGTACATATTATCTTACATATAAAAATTGATGTGAAGTGTGAATATTCACACATTTCAGGGTTTCGCAGGTATATAATAAGTGAAGGCAGTATGCTGAGTGTGTAGTACAAATTTTACTTTGTAGCAATCACGGCAAAATGAACGATATTTTTAAAATAATTTATCGTCTGTTAATCATATAATAAGACTGGTTATTAAATTTACGCTCATAAAAATTAAATACAACATTTGTCAAAATATAACTAGAATTTTGACAAAATAATTTCAACATAATAAAAATGCAAAAAAAAAACAGAAACAATAAAATTCACTCCGTACTCGAACTCGAAACCCTTCGTTTTCACGCTTACGACACCAGTGCTCTAACCCATTACACTATCGCACGCCTTGCATGTGAGTGTCTTACATTGTTATAACTTTTGTACTTTGTGAACCAAAAACCACAAAAAATGCGTTATTTTCCAAAAACATAATCTGATCAAAAATTCCTGTTGTACTATTTCGGTTCACACCAATATACATTACTTAGAATTTTTTTAGATTTTTAGTTTAAACCATCTGGGCTACAGGGTGTGGGACAAATTTTTTTTGCACATTTTTGGCAAAAATCGCATCAAAATAATTTATTTTGCAAAAATAAAAATTTGATCGTTAATCCACGTACTAAGGGCTTTCATTTGATACCCTACTCAGAATTTAAAAAAAATATTTTTGTTTTCGATGAGCACATATTTGTTTATATTTTTAGGGGGGTATGTTTTTTAGATGTTTTAGTAATTTTCCTATGTGCGGGTCAAAGAGTTGTATAAGCATGCCAAATTTCAACTCTCTAGGTTTAGCCGTTTGGCTACAATTTTTACCGAACAGACAGACAGACAGACAGACAGACAGACAGACAGATAGACAGACAGACAGACAGACACACAGACGACAAAATGACGGTATAAGGGTTTTTTGGTCATACCTAAAAAACCCTAAAAATCAGCTGTGGCCACCACAGGACCGACCGCCATCGTAAAGTACTTGTATAAAATACATTCTAGCAGCAGACTAGAAATAACTTGGCCTAATATTTTCTAACAGAGATATTATTTATCATGACCACGGAAACGTTACATAAAAGTATGAAAAAATTTACTCTCGAAATTTTTCGTTTTATCAAAAAACGTCTCAAATAAAAGTTATTAGTTATTACATTTATAGCAACTTTTGTTCAATAAATTTTTCTGTTGCTCAGTATTCGCCAAAATCGACACGAGTCAAAAGTTGATCAACTCGTGTCATTGATGTCAAAAGCTTAAATATGTAGTTTCATAAAAATCCTTTTAGCCTAATTTGCTCTGCACGTGTACACAGACGGACAGACGGACAGACAGACAGACAGACACACAGACAGACAGACAGACAGACCGACAGACAGACAGACGGACCGACAGACATCATGCTAAAAATAGTCAAAACGTTATGTAGGGACCTCAATTCGTGGAGATCCATCGAAATCTCGAAATATCAAAATCGGTATGATCACAATACCTCCCTTATATATGTTGACGGTCGGTAAAAATCAATTTCTGGTTGTTTGTTTGTCTGTTCTTTATGCAAATCCAAACGGATAGACCAATTTTCACCAAATTTAGTACAGGGGGGGTAAAATAATTCGAGAAAGGTTTTAATGAGGGTTCCAACTTCGCCCATGTTCCTCTATAAGGAGTTAAGAGAGTTAAACCATTAGTTTGAATTGATTACATAGGTTAAAAAATCAGCTGTGGCCACTACAGGACCGACCGCCATCGTAAAGTACTTATATAAAATACATTATAGCAGCAGAGTAGAAATAAGTTGGCCTAATATTTTCTAACAGAGATATTATTTATCATCACCATGGAAACGTTACATATAAGTATGAAAAAATTGAGACTTAAAAAAATTTTACAGAAATTATTCGAAATTTTTCGTTTTATCAAAAAACGTCTCAAATAAAAGTTATTAGTTATTGCTTTTATAGCAACTTTTGTTCAATAATTTTATTCGAAATGTTTTTCTGTTGTGAAATATTCACAAAAATCTTAAAATCGACACGAGTAAGCTCCCATTTTTAGTCAACCGATTTTTACTAAAAGTTGATCAACTTGTGCCATTGATAGCAGGAGCTTAAATATGAAGTTTCATAAAAATCCTTTCAGCCGAATTTGCTCTGCACGTGTACACAGACAGACAGGCAGACGGACAGACAGACGGACAGATAGACAGACGGACAGACAGACCGACAGACATCATGCTAAAAATAGTCAAAACGTTATGTAGGGACATCAATTCGTGGAGATCCATCGAAATCTCGAAATGTCAAAATCGGTATGATCACAATACCTTCCTTATATATGTTGACGGTCGGTAAAAATCAATTTCTGGTTGTTTGTTTGTGTGTTCTTTATGCAAAGCCAAACGGATAGACCAATTTTCACCAAATTTAGTACAGGGGGGGTAAAATAGATAGAATAGACAGAAAAATTATCGACTCCCGACTCTCGACTCCGGAGTCGGTATTTTTGAAAATCGACTCCGACTCCGACTCCGACTCCCGACTCCTTTCACTGGTAAATTGTAAAGTCTATTCCAAATGTTTAAGCGGAACTAAATGGAATTTTTATTTTCTCAAATTATCACGAGTTTACTTTTTAACTATCAAAGTGGGCTTTTGTTAAACAAAATGATACAAAGCTTCATTCAATCCTTAAAAGTTAGTAGATTTCGATATCTAATTCCGCTTAAACCAAGCAAACAGACTATACTTACATTAAATATCTTGGGTTGGGGCGAGCTGTTTTTATAAAATGTCATTTTCATTTCATCTTGACTATTGAGTAATTTTTAATACAAATTTTCAAATATATTAGTTTTAAAAAAAAATTATTTTGTATTTTATATAAAGTCTGTTCTTTTGGTTTTGGCGGAACTAGATTTTCAATACTAGTTACTTTTACCGTTTGATTGAAGCTTTTGATCATTTTGTTCAGGAAAAGCCAACTTCAATATATAAAAAAATAGCTAATGACAACTTACAAAAATGAAAATTCCAGTTAGTTCCGCTTAATCGTTTGGAACAGACTGTACTTTATTTTTCATAACATGTCACTTTTTTCTTTTGACATATAGATTTTAGCTGCCAACATGAAACATAAAATAATCACAAAGCCCCTTACAACTTGAGAAAATAAAAATCCAGTTTAGTTTCGTTTTAATATAATAAACAAAGTATACAAAAAAAGAAAAAATAGATATTACTAAAAATTAACTAAATTTTTAACTGAAAAGCATGAAGGAAACCGGAATTGAATATTTTTAATTTCATTTTCGTTCATGAACAGAGAAAAAATGTCGTTCCTGTTCTCATTCTTTAACAAATTCTGGTAGTATGGTATTTTGCTTTCGCTTTCGGATTGTTCTCATCCTTGATAAATATGTAGACAAAGAGTCGGGAGTCGATAACTTTTTCCGACTCCCGACTCCGACTCCGACTCCTCCAAAAAGC
Source organism: Liopterus haemorrhoidalis (assembly GCA_963971575.1). NCBI lineage: Eukaryota > Metazoa > Arthropoda > Insecta > Coleoptera > Dytiscidae > Liopterus > Liopterus haemorrhoidalis. The sequence continues at coordinate 5,833,545 of OZ020624.1, forward strand.
TTCGACTCCTCGACTCCCGACTCCCGACTCCGACTCCCCATCCCTGGTTTTAATGAAGGTTCCAACTTCGCCCATGTTCCTCTATAGGGAGTTAAGAGAGGTAAACCATTAGTTTGAATTGATTACATAGGTTAAAAAATCAGCTGTGGCCACTACAGGACCGATCGCCATCGTAAAGTACTTATATAAAATACATTCTAGCAGCAGAGTAGAAATAAGTTGGCCTAATATTTTCTAACAGAGATATTATTTATCATGACCATGGAAACGTTACATATAAGTATGAAAAAATTGAGACTTAAAAAAACTTTACAGAAATTATTCAAAATTTTTCGTTTTATCAAAAAACGTCTCAAATAAAAATTATTAGTTATTGCTTTTATAGCAATTTTTGTTCAATAATTTTTTTCTAAATGTTTTTCTGTTGTGAAATATTTACAAAAATCTTAAAATCGACACGAGTAAACTCCCATTTTTAGTCAACCGATTTTTACCAAAAGTTGATCAACTTGTGCCATTGATGGCAGAAGCTTAAATATGAAGTTTCATAAAAATCCTTTCAGCCGAATTTGCTCTGCACGTGTACACAGACTAGGGATGGGAAAAAAACATCGATGTATCGAAAACATCGATGTTTTTACCATCGATGGTCAGCTGGCGATAGTATCGATAAAACATCGATGTCTGCTACCGATGTCGATGTTTAAACTTAGAAATTCAGAAACTACCGCTAGAGGCGCTGGAATCTTAAAAATTTAATTTTTATTAAAATTAGTACACAAAATATAAGCACCATCTATTGTGATATAACAATACTAATAGTGTTAGTTCTTATTCTTCTTAGCAGTTAGCAGAATACGAAAAAATAAGAAGAAACTTCTAATTTTTGCAAACAATGCGAACGACCAACGACTCCAACACACTTTTTCTTTTTGAGTCTTGTTGACACTTTCCCAGTTGTTATTCCTCCAATCCCTGGATTTTTGTAAGTTGTCATTAGCTATTTTTTTATATATTGAAGTTGGCTTTTCCTGAACAAAATGATCAAAAGCTTCAATTAATCGGTAAAAGTAACTAGAATGGAAAATCTAGTTCCGCCTAAACCAAAGGAACAGACTTCATTTCAACTTAAAAAAGTATAAAAATAATTATGTATGACAGTGTTATTTTTATGTTAAATAATATAAAATTAACATTAAGATTTCTTTATTAGTATTGTAATAAAATCCAATATTTCATTTTAGAAATGTAAAAATAGTAAGGTCTGTTCCTTTGGTTTAGGCGGAATTAGATTTTCAATTCTAGTTACTTTTACCGATTGATTGAAGCTTTTGATCATTTTGTTCAGGAAAAGTCAACTTCAATATATAAAAAAATATCTAATGACAAATTACAAAAATGAAAATTGCGGTTAGTTCCGCCTAATCGTTTGGAATAGACTGTAGGTACAAATTAGGATTATTATATTGGGTATAATAATATTAATGTGAAATTAATTACTATTAAAAAGGAATATTTCTATTTCAAAATCTAATAAATGCTTTTTGTGTATTATGTGTTACTTTTTTCGTATTTTATCTTTACATTATTAAATAAGACCTATATAATATAAATAAATAGCTTTTTTTAATATTAATAAAACATCGATGTTTCCGATACATCGATGTTTTTCCTTCGATGTTTTTTCAACATCGATAGTAAGCGCCGATGTTAACATCGATATTAAACATCAATGTTTTGCCTTCGATGTACAACCCTAACACACACAGACAGACAGACGGGCAGACAGACCGACAGACATCATGCTAAAAATAGTCAAAACGTTATGTAGGGACATCAATTCGTGGAGATCCATCAAAATCTCGAAATGTCAAAATCGGTATGATCACAATACCTCCCTTATATATGTTGGCGGTCGGTAAAAATGTGCTTGTTGGATGTATAGAGAAGCAAAAGAGACTATTGAGCACATGATGGAGGAATGCGGAGAAATAAGAAGTAGGGAAGGAAGAAGAGAGGAGGTTTTGAGCAAAAGTGGAGGAGGATATACATGGATGAAGGATGTAATAACAAGAAGGAAGGATATTAAGACATTGGAAACAAGAAGAGAGAAAAAAACAACAACATTAAACTATGCAATCAAAAAGTCCATACTGGTGAACAGATTTCAAGCCGACAGGCAGAAATTAAATATTTTATTATAAATTATAAGATTAATGGTGCGATTATGGTCCAACATGTAAATCTTACAGAATTTAAGGCTAAATGAATCTTTAACTTCGACTGTTAAATTATTTAAAATTTTGCTATTATGGTCAACTAAATTTAAATACTTCAGCTACAGAATTGTGACTGTGTTAGAGGCTAATTAAGTAACGTTCAACTGAGCATTGTCTGTCTCTGTCTGTGCGCATTGAATAAAGAGAGAAAGCAATAATAAAGACATGTTAATTTAATGTTTTTAGTGTTGGCTGTCGGAACATATAACGTGATATAACCAAAAACTTAAAAACTTTATTTATTGAAGAAAAAACAAAAAAATACATAGCAAAAAGAATTCAAAGTACATGATTTATGAAACCATGTATACAATATTTCCCCAAATATAATAAATAGTAAAACAATAATTTCAAGATAAAAATGTATGTTCATAGGTAATTTTCATACAAAATAACACACATGGCTTAAGCGATTCGTAATGAGCCTGCATACTTGGTTTATAGCTTTGCTTAAACTACTCTGGCTCATGCAATTAAAACTGGAGTTCCCCACAGCTTTTTGGTCAGAACCAGTTGCCAAAAAGTTGATACTTCCTAACACTTTGAGATGTAATGGAAGTTCGTCTTGCCTTGTAGGTTGTCCATTATGTAGTGGCTGCAAAATTTCGTAGAAAATCATTTCTTTTGACAGCCGAAAAAAAATTCTAAAACTCTCATTAGCCATTTCAAATGGATTTTCTGTGTCTCTTATAAATCTTCGTTCTATGCGAAGATTGTTCCTAAAAATACATAGTAAATATTTTTGATAATTTATAATGTTTATAAATTTATCTTTTATTACCTGTTGTCATCTTCTTCGGCAATTAAATGAACTAAAACATGGATCAATTCCATTTTCTTGTAAATAAAAATGTTTAACTTTAAATACAATTTCGGGAAACGTTACAGTCTGATCCAGTGTCAAACATAACCTCAAATTTAGCGCTATGGAGAGATATATCTGGCTGTAGCTTAAAGAAAAATTTAAGGATTTATTTAACGTTAAATGGTGACCGTAATTGCACTTCACGCTAAAGCCTGTGACCTTCACATTTAAAGAGCTTAAATATTTAACTGAAATGACCATAATCGCACCATAAGAGATTTGTAATAATAAATGTACATAAAATGTATAAATATGTTTGAAATATAAAACTGAATTGAAGTGGTCAAAGAAGAGGGTTGTCTCAATTACAAATTCTGTATCTCACACTTTTATAAATTCAGTTCGAAACCAATTACAATTTTTAAAGATGAACATGAAAATAATCAATATATTCTTATTAACCAAATAGTTTACAGCATGACTTTATTTACCTAGTAAAGTAATAAGAGAGTAGGAAACCCCAAATGATCCATAAATGAATAAACTAGACCGGGGTCTTTACCGGCAATGCAGTGTCATACCACCGAACCATCAGAGGTCTCTGGTGGTGAATAAATGCATGCACTACTTACTCGAAACTCTAGTAGGTACTCGATAATAATTAATTCTCTGCTTTACGATGTTTGCGTCATAAAATTAGGCCATTAAATTAATTGATGAAGAATGTCATAAATTAGTGAAACAGAAGGATAACGCTTCTAACATCCTATCTAGAATGATTTCTCCTTTTAGTACTGTCTTACAAGGTGTGGTAAAAAAATATCCGAACTAAAAGCTTTATTAATATTTTTATTTTATTTTATTTTTTATTTTATTATGATCGGAGCACAGACGGGACTGACCCAGTAAAGTGCACACATTTACAATTTACAGTGTTTACAATGTTACGATGTAGTTACAATGTTATTATATTTATGTTTTTTATTAGATTAAATAGAAGAAGATTGAGGATCACTTATAGTATGCAATTTATTAATACATAATTTCCGGAATTTTTGTTTGGAACAATTGAAAATATCTATATGAGAAAAAATTGATGTGAAGTGTGAATATTCACACATTTCGGGGTTTCGCAGGTATATAATAAGTGAAGGCGGTATGCTGAGTGTGTAGGACAAATTTTACTTTGTAGTAATCACGGCAAAATGAACGATATTTTTAAAATAATTTATCGTCTGTTAATCATATAATAAGACTGGTTATTAAATTTACGCTCTTAAAAATTAAATACAACATTTGTCAAAATATAACTAGAATTTTGACAAAATAATTTCAACATAATAAAAATGCAAAAAAAAAAAATCAGAAAAAATAAAATTCACTCCGTACTCAAACTCGAAACCCTTCGTTTCCAACCAGTGCTCTTACCCATTACGCTATCGCACGCCTTGCATGTGAGTGTCTTACATTGGTATAACTTTTGTACTTTGTGAACCAAAAACCACAAAAAATGCGTTATTTTCCGAAAACATAATCTGATCAAAAATTCCTGTTATACTATTTCGGTTCACACCAAAATACATTACTTAGAATTTTTTTAGATTTTTAGTTTAAACCATCTGGGCAACAGGGTGTGGGACAAAATTTTTTTTGCACAATTTTGGAAAAAATCGCATCAAAATAATTTATTTTGCAAAAATAAAAATTTGATCGTTAATCCACGTACTAAGGGCTTTCATTTGATACCCTACTCAGAATTTAAAAAATATATTTTTGTTTTCGATGAGCACATATTTGTTTATATTTTTAGGGGTGTATGTTTTTTAGATGTTTTAGTATTTCTCCTATGTGCGGGTCAAAGAGTTGTATAAGCGTGCCAAATTTCAACTCTCTAGGTTTAGCCGTTTGGCTACAATTTTTCCGAACAGACAGACAGACAGACAGACAGACAGACATACGACAAAATAACGGTATAAGGGTTTTTTGGTCATACCTACAAAACCCTAAAAAGGAGATTATACGTAGTGGAAATTCTAATGATGGGCAAGTTAGTGAATGAATTTGTGTTTGAACTGGTTTGATGGAATAGGTTAGTACTTCTGGTATTGTATGTAGGGATTCGAAACTCGATAAGATGTAGGAGTTCGCTAGAAGAAGTTATGTTATTAACTATTCGGTAAAGCATCAACATGTCAGATAAAATACGACGTTTTTGAAGCGGTAGAATATTTATTTCGAGACAGGAATCGTAGTAGTTACCGTATTGGACATTACGTTTAAAGCAGAAATATTTTATTGCTTTTTTCTGAATTTTTTCAATTTTGAAAATGTATTTGTCATACGAACTATTCCAGATAACGGATGAATAGTTTAAGATACTAGAGACGCACGCAAAGTAAAGATTTTTAAAAGCGTATATAGAAATAAAACTTTTAGTAGTGCGAATTATAAAACCTAGCATTTTTAGGGTTTGCCGCATATATATTCGACATGCAGTTCATAGGAAAGTTTTGAGTCTAAAAGCACTACTAGATCTTTAATTACTGATGACCGTTTCAAATCCTGCCCGTTAAAGATATATTGAAAAGAATGTATGTTTTTGTTTCTCGTAAATGATATTATGTGACATTTATCGAGGTTAAGAAATAATTTGTTTTGTTGGCATTAAAGGTATACGTTTTGAAGGTCTGATTGTTGAAGGTATCCGATGGTCTCCTAATTGGAAGGTATTATTTCATATCATCGGCGAATAACAAGAAATTTGCATGTTTTATTACTTAGACGGTCGTTTGTCGACGTAGAAATGTCGTTGATATAAATTAAGAAAAGAATTGGCCCCAGGTGAGACCCCTGAGGGACACCGGAAGTTATGTTAACGAAATCAGAAGTGAAGCCGTTAATGGTGACCGCTTGACTTCTATTACTTATATATGAAATAAGCCATCTGAGAAGGTCGCCGTGAATACCGAGAGAAAAAATTTTACTGATCAAAATATTGTGGTCAATTTTATCGAAACATTTACTGAAATCTGTGTAGATTGAGTCCACTTGTACCCTTTGGTCAAGATGTTCCAACAACTGTTGTGTGTAAATGATTAAATTTGTTCCGACAGATCAGCCGCGAAAAAAACCATATTGTTCAGGAATTATATGTTGTTAAAATAGTTATTTCAGTTACAAAGAATGTAAGTACATGTTAATATTCAAAGTATGTTTTTACGAGCCAAAGCAATAACCAAGTTTTTATTTAGCGATGCTTCAACTACAAGGTTTTTAGCGGCGGCATAAGTTTAGAATAAGTTGTTTATACGAGGGCTACCTTTTAAGTTTTTACAAAAACTAAGAAAGAAATTTCAGAAAGAAATATATCCTATTCCGAACCGTTTCCGAGATGGAGCTATTGAAATATATACCAAACTAGGGGCCTCAGCCCGGCTACGCCGGGCTTCTCCCCCTACGTTGACAAAACTCGTCGCTTCGCGACTCGTTTTAATATAATAAGGCATTTTGCCGCAATATTGATTATAACACTCGGGAAGTTCTAATCTATACATACAATGTTCAGAGGATTATTCAAATCAGTTAATTAATTTACGTTTGTACCATTTAAACGTAACAATAATATTTTATTTCACTATAAAGAATACATGGATTCTGAATAAAAGAGAGAAAAATTAATAAAATAGTTAAATATTATTGCATATGATTCACTATTAATTATGTCACTTGGAAATTTAGAAAATCTTTTGAGTAACACTGATAAATGTGAAATTTGCGGATTTTCGTTGTAATAATATATTCGTTGTAGTAATAGTTTACGTTATTAAATTTAGTATTTTGTTTAACTATTTAAAAAGGTATTTATGATTTTCAGTTTTTTTGAAAATAATTTGGTTTACATGTAAATATATTATAGTCGTTTTTTAATTTATTTAATCACTAAAATTTCGCCTATACTTGTTATAATTCAGTAATGCGAAGGAATTGCCTCCTAAATTTGAATGTCGGTAGTTGTTTCGTTGTTCAAGAGAGGCGCTGATGAATACTTTTATCATAATTTTTAAGTTTTTTTGAAATACGTCTTAAAATTAGCATTTTTACTGCAAAAAAAAAACAGCCGAATGACCTTCATGATGGTAAAAAAAACACTTTCATCCTATAGTAAACAATTATATAAAGAAATAAGATATTAAAATGACATCTGGGTATTTTATACTTCAAGATTTAACACAAGTAAAATTACGCGACTACTAAATAACGAATATTATTCTGTCTTATCTATCCTCTTAATACACTCTACTTTATACTTTCGTTAATATAGTTAGTAAAATAGTTAATAACATACAGTTTCCAGAATTAAAATAACAAAACTGCTTAACAAATCTATCCTCACCCTGAAAACTTATTTGAACGTATTCTACGGATAGGTTTAACATTTAAAACGTTCGAACGACCCTTAAAATATATTTTGATAACTCAAAACTGATTCTTACTTTCTTAATTCTTACTTTCTTTTCCGTTTAATAGCATTTTTAACTGAAGACAATTTTATGATCAGCAACAGTTTTCGAAATTTATGAAAATGTGTTAAAACCTTTAAAAACTGCATTATCTTTATCAACTCTTATGTATTTTTTACACATTTCATCAATTTTATTAATAAAATACCTTCAACTGTAGTTTTCCAATTCAGTTTTGGTCTGAAATCGCCTCCTAAATAGTAGAAATATGAATAAACATCTTTTATCGTCTGGTACAACCTATGCGTGCCCATTGCTCGGCACGGATCGGTGACGATCAACGCCACGGTTTCGAGGAAAAAATGCATGATTTTTATCAATATAAATTAGTCAGTACCCCCTGTCGAAATAAAATTAAGCCTAAGCACTAAAAAAGTATCACGCGGATAAGACGGCGGTTCATTTTCCTCTCTCTGCGTTACCGGAAAAATGAAGATACACCAGAAGTTGAATAGAACATACATACCAACACTTGTACAATATAATAGTAGATATTGTTTGGCTCGAAATAATTTGGATTTCATATATGAGTTCCAGGTTTAAAATTCCATGTCTCTTTTTAAAATTCATGGTTATAAAAAGGTAAAATTTGATGTACATTAAAAGTTAGTTGTTACAATACGAAGGCTACCTATTAAGTTTTTACAAAAACTAAAAAACTAAGAAAGATTATTGTTTTTACCGACCGCCAACATATATAAGGGAGGTATTGTGATCATACCGATTTTGACATTTCGAGATTTCGATGGATCTCCACGAATTGAGGTCCCTACATAACGTTTTGACTATTTTTAGAATGATGTCTGTCGGTCTGTCTGTCCGTCCGTCCGTCCGTCTGTCTGTCCGTCATAGCTTAACCAAGCTCCACTTAATTTTGAGTATAAATTGACAGGAGAAAGGACAACTTAGTTTTCTATATAAAATAACCACGATATTACTTTTAAATTATTAAACGTGTGTTTTTAAGGTATGTATGATTTTTGATTAGTTAATCGAGACAATAAATTCTTAAAGTTAAACCAAGACTCACTGTATATTCTCTCCCACAGTTTATAATGACATTTTTTGAGGTTATATATCTATAAAGATTAAATTTGCTTTAATTTGCATAAAAATTGTTAAACTGCTGGAGGATTCAAGTTAATTTAATTACAGAAATGTATAAAAATACATAAAATTGAATAAGTGTTTATATTGGTTATTTTTTAAATGTTCTAAAAGTATTTTGAATATTTTTCAGCTATGAGATGAGACAAAGTATATGTTGTTAAATTTTTACATGGAGAGAAGATGAAACGTCTTTATTTGTGTATTCGAAATGTATGAAATTAGTTTTGGTTCAGGTTTATCGAATATTTGTACTGAAAAACCTATCATCAAATTTTAGTCTCTCCGATAAAAACTGTATGCTGTTATATAAAATGATTACGTATGGTTTAAAAATAAAATTCTAAAACTGAGCTATCTATATAGTTTGTAATCAGAATAGTAAGCAGTGCTATTATTAATATTTAACACAAGTTAATCGTAGTAACCCGTAACTGATTATTCATTCCGTACTAATTTCAAATCTGTCACCGATTTGTTTACGGAACACAGTTTTTGAGAAAGTTTTACTACTGATCACTACCAAAAGTAACAGTGATATAAACTCAAGCTCAATTACAGGCCGGGGGCGTAGCCCCCAGCTCCACGAAGGGGGTGAAGACCAGCGTAGCCGGGCTGAGGCCCCTAGTTCTATAAATAATGGACGCATAAAATTACACTTTTTAAAGTTAAACTAATACATGAACATATTGTTTAAAAAATATTTCAAACGTTAATATTTTATAATAAGAGTTCATGTATAATCATTCTATGTTTATAAAAATTTAATCTGGTTTCTTGATTGTTTGAATTGAGCAATTATCTCAGTGGTTTTATAATTATTGAACGCTGAGTATATACGGTTGTAGTCCATTTAGTAATATACTCAGAGCATCAATTATTTAGATGTTTCTTAAATTAAAATTAAAAGCAATTAAGATATTTCCGTGATTATATCAACGACTGTACATCTTCATTTTTTTGATGGAAGAACAAATTAAATTTCAAGAGAAATTTAAAAATCCTCTAAAAATTGTCAGAATTAAAAAATTAATCTTACAAATTGAACATGGAATTAATTTGATCGGTTATAAAATGATTATTTGAATTAATAATATACTCGCTGAAAAAATGTTTAAAAAAATGGGACCGTCTTAAGATTGTACTTTTAAGGTTGAAAAACATATTTAACCGTTTTAATAGGAAACTATAATATTTGCGTGATTATATCAACGACTGTAAATCTTCATTTTTTTGATGGAAGAACAAATTAAATTTCAAGAGAAATTTAAAAATCCTCTAAAAATTGTCAGAATTAAAAAATTAATCTTCCAAATTGAACATGGAATTAATTTGATCGGTTATAAAATGATTATTTGAATTAATAATATACTCGCTGAAAAAATGTTTTAAAAAAATGGGACCGTCTTAAGATTGTACTTTTAAGGTTGAAAAACATATTTAACCGTTTTAATAGGAAACTATAATATTTCCGTGATTATATCAACGACTGTAAATCTTCATTTTTTTAATGAAAGAACAAATTACATTTCAAGAGAAATTTAAAAATCTTCTAAAAGTTGTCAGAATTAAAAAAATAATCTTCCAAATTGAACATGGAATTAATTTGATCAGTTATAAAATGATTATTTGAATTAATAATACACTGGCTGATAAAAATTTTTAAAAAAATTTGGACAATCTTAAAATTGTACCTTTAAGGTTGACAAACATATTTAACCGTTTTAATAGGAAACTTTAAGGTAATACAATGTTTATACAACAAGTCTGCATTAACAAACATTTGCTTACTACCATAAACAAACTGTAACAATAATAATGCCCGCTAGGACAGCTAATATCCTTCAAGAACTACCAGGAAAAAGAAATACATCGAAGAATATCCCTAGGATGGAGAAAGTTCTGGGTTCTGGGAGGAATATTCCAAGACAATTTCTCAAAGAATATAAAAACAAAAAGTTTTAATTCCTGTGTAATTCTTGTACTTAACTATGAATGCCAGACATGGACAACTAAAAAGAAGCAAACTGAAAAACATGTTAAAGATAAATGGAAAGAGTTATGTTGAAAATCAAATTAAAGGACAAAGTAAGGGCAACAACAATCAGAGAAAGAACCGGCTTCATGGATGTCGTACGGAAAGCAAAGTAATTAATGATTAATGAATTAATGAGGAACACAGAATCAACAATTTGGTTTCCAATGTTCAAAAAAAAAGGCAGATTTCATGAGCAAACTACCTAAATAGATTGTAAAAAGTATCATATATAACTAGCAGTAGTATAAATGTGTAACTAGCAGTTAGTAATTTTTTTAAAGAAACTGAATTAAAATAAATACGTAGCACATAATAATCAGCCCTGCAGGCCAAGCTGGCCCATGAACTATTTGACGATTTTTCGCCATTGCTCGCGATTCTTAGCTTTGGCTTCCCATTTCTTTATCTCCAGTGCAGACACCTTTATTTTGGACGTTTGCCATTGCTGATAGTACTAGGCTAGAATAGTACAATATAATGAGTTTTAGTATCAATAAGAAATAATACTTCAAGAGTAATATAAAAAATAAATTCGGACGTTTTGGAAACTGCTCAACAATCTGTTTCCGTCTTCAGCGATCACGAGAAGTGATAAACATTTCAGTTTTCTTCGAGTTTTTATACCGAGTATTGTAAGAGTGGGAGCAGGTTATAGGTGCGTTGCTATTGGTTGGGTGGTTGGGATCAGGTATGGGTAGGGACGGGACTACCTGCGGAGGATTAACGACCGGATTAAGGTTGTTTGTCACATTATTGTGTGGTAATGAGTTGGTTGTTACCGGATTAGTGACTTGAGGGTTAACAGGATTGTTTTGAATAATGGAAAGCCAGAGTTGAGGAAATTCTACTCTGGAGATGCTGTCAGCCAAGCCAGCATTTTACCAAACAGACAGACAGACAGACGACAAAATGACGGTATAAGGGTTTTTTGGTCATACCTACAAAACCCTAAAAATGAAAAGTACATTTAAAAGACATTTTTTTGAGGAAATATTGAAGCAATATTTTAAAGAGGATATTATAAATAAAAAGTCCATTAATATTGTCATTTAACAGTTATTGATGATGTGCAAAGGATGAGTACACACACATACATCATATTAATTGAAACTGTGATGTCAGGCAATAATTATATTAGCAAGCGACAGGACAGACTGATAAAAATAAATTGATTATGTCATTAAATTTGGGACATCCATAAATAAATGTTTTTTAATGAAATTTCAAATCGATTTAGTTCAAGATGTTTTCATTTTATGTTAATTAAGTTTTAACACGTTAAAATATCAGTAAGCATCTGAAACAAATTATATTATTTTAATGGGTTTTATTAAAGAGAAACTTTTGGCAAGAAAAACAGAAACTGAAAACATATTTTCAGTAGAATTTTAATGGGTTTATATGAATGGGTAGAGTAAGAAACGAGAAAATGAGGAGGAGAATACAAATAAAATAAGATGCTTCATTAATCGAAGAAAAAAAGGTATTTGGTATAACCGCTATTATTTATGAAGTTTCTTTATTTGCGTTTGGTTCTGTTTTACATAACGATTAGTTATTCTACATCCATGTGTCTCTCAGTAAGTAACATATAAACTAGGGTTATGTATACATAACTAACTGCATTTAATGTTTGTTTGTAGACCTTGAATAAAGTTAGCGAATGGCTAACGATATATAGGCCTTATATGAAATAATTGTGGTTCCTATCGACACAATATCCTCTTTTCCCAACTATCCAAGTATATATATATATATATATCAGGTCTACAAGTATGAAATGCGGATTTTTTTCAAACTTGCCGCGCAAACAGAGTGTATAGTTCAAAGTTTCAACACATATGGCGTTTTGTTAAGTTATCATTAAGTGTCAAATGCGTATAGGTTATAATTTCAAAAGTGATCATATAGTTTTGTTTTACTGTGTTAAAAATGTCAAATTTTGTACCAAATAAAGAGTATTCGCGGACAGTACTACTGTTTTGTTTTCAATTGAAAAAAACTGCTGCTGAATCATACCGACTGCTTCGAGAAGCTTATGGTGAATATGCTCCATCGCAAGATACGTGTGAACGATGGTTTCGGCGTTTCAAAAGTGGTGACTTTGATCTTACAGACAAAGAATATGGAAAACCTCCAAAAAAATAGATACAAGATACAAAATTGGAAACATTGCTACAGGAAGACGATAGTCAATTACAAAAACAACTAGCAGAGCAGTTAGGCGTTAGTCAACAAGCTGTTTCCAATCGCCTACGAGAGATGGGTAAGATCCAGAAAATCGGTAGATGGGTTCCACATGCATTGAATGAGAGGCAGGTGGAAAAACGCAAAAACACTTGTGAAATTTTGCTTGCACGATACAAAAGAAAGTCTTTTTTGCATCGTATCATTACTGGCGATGAAAAATGGATTTATTTTGAAAATCCCAAACGCAAAAAATCATGGGTGAACCCAGGCTCACCATCCACATCAACTGCCAGACCGAATCGCTTTGGAAAAAAGACAATGCTCTGTACTTGGTGGGACCAAAAGGGTGTGATCTATTATGAATTGTTAAAACCTGGTGAAACAGTTAATACCCAACGCTAACAACAACAACTGATCGTAATGAACCATTCGCTGCTCATAAAACAACCAGAATACGAAAGAAAACAGCACAAGGTAATCTTTCTTCACGATAACGGTCCATCACATAAGGCAAAAGCAGTTTGCAACAAATTGGAGGCACTCAAGTGGGAAGCGCTACCCCATGCCGCTTACTCACCAGACTTGGCACCTTCAGATTACCACTTGTTCGCATCGATGGGTCACGCACTTGCCGAGTAGCACTTTTGTTCATATGAAAATGTGAAAGAATGGCTAGATAAATGGTTTGCGGGGAAAGGGGAAGAGTTCAACTGGCGAGGTATTCACAAATTGTCTGAAAGATGGGAAAAATGTATAACCTCTAATGGAGCATACTTTGAATAAATAAACTTTTACTGTCCTTTTGAGTATAATGTGTTTTATTTAAAAAAAAAAATCAGCCTTTCATACTTGTATACCTGGTAATATAATCGACAAATGACCATCTACGTTAAAGATATATTTATTTGGTAATCACGTATATACAAAGAACCCTCTGGAGAGAATATATCCCACCTCAGAGTGACAGAGAGAAACACATATTGCAAGCAGCACTTTGCACAAGATTGAAACAAACACATACACAAATACACAAGTCTACTCCAGAACACAAGCTAAGTGATATTTAATCAAGTTAATTAAGGAACGCGCCTTGCGACGTTCCTATGTTTCGCGAGACGAGACATCTGTTGGAGACACCAGCAACGAGCGGGAAGGGATATACATCTGTGCTCCACAGACAGGTATCTAGCAAGAACGAGGATAATTAATAAAAACAAATTACGAACATTGTACGGATGCATGAGATATGTACTTGGGAACAAGATTAAATATAAAAATAAAGGTATAAGCTGCGTTGGGATAACTGAACTCAGGAAGCAACGTCGCCAATCGTACCATAAAAATTGTATTTAATAAGTATGTGCACCTTTGGCATTTAATTTGAGTTTTTGATCACGAAAAAAGAATATTATTTCTCGAGACAAAGAACTACATGAATGGTACACAAAAATAACGCAGGCCTACTACGGAAAAGTGTCATATATTGACACAATCGAGAAAAACGTATTACGTTTCAGTATTTCTCAAATATTTTAAAATAATTTCAAAGTAACTTTGTAATGCTTTATGCAAAAGTGCTTTTCATTAGTGTCGTAGAAGTACAATATAAAAAGAAAATTATGTCATTTGTTTGTAAGTTATTCTACTGATTAGATAGATATAGTTACTCTTACTTCTTCGGTCAGCCTGAAGTAAGATTCACCATCGACTTCCAAGTACGCCATATATTTATGATCGTTTCGGTTGTCTTTAGCTATATGAACAACCTTTACCGTAGCTTTGTTGTTCAAACAATCATTTTGAGCTAATATTTTGTATTCCATGTCTTCAGGTTCTAGTTTCTCAGATAGGCCGAATATTTTAACTCGTGGAGCTTTCTTCTTTGGCACGGTTGCTACACAGTCTGTGCCTAACTTTTCGGTAACAGATTCTCTCAAGTTGTCTATTGCTTGTTGGTTCTTACATTCAATTGCTATCCCACCCTTGCTGATATTTCTTACACCTAGAACTGAGGCTGATAGAGGGTCAATGTTTTTCCTAATGGCTTCTTTGGTAATATCACTTCTCTGGTCGGTTTTTTTTTGGTTTGATTACTAGGACAGGATCTGATTTAACTTTAGATTTTAGTTTGTTAGCATATTGTCACATAGGTAATCCTAGGTCAGGATTACGACATCTAGACATTGTGACGGTCAGCTGTCTGATTAAAAACTATTCGTCAGCGTCTGACGTATGTGCCTGATTAAGAAATGCAACTATTGCAATTTTCATAATGAGGAAATATTTGTCATGACGAATGAATATTGGAACTGGGTTAACTTTCGGTACTTAATAGATGGATGTCGAGAATATTGAGGTAGTAGAACATAGCCAACTCTACTGCACGTATTAGTCCTGGCCAACACGGGGTGGACCGAAGACTTCCCCAACTCCATGGACCAATTGCAACATTATTTTGTAATTGTTATATACTTATTTAATAAATTTTTTATGTTGAAACCAGGAGTTGTGTCTGAATCAAACCACCCACGTGACAATATGACACAGCTTCACTTCGCATCTCGTTGTTTGTTTGAACATCTTCAGATATTTTTGCGATGAGTTTTTCGGTCGCTTCTGTTTTCCTGTGTAAATTCTCCTCGGTCCTCTGTACTTTTCTATCCACAACTTTAAGAGCCTCTTCCTGTCGACATATCTTCTCGTGAATTGCTTCCAACAGGTTTTTCATGGACCGACCCTTACGTACGATGCAATCTCCGCAGAGCCAGCCAATGCACGCATTCGTCGTTATGAACTTCCATTCATTATCAAATTTTTTAAAATAATTTCAAAGTAACTTTGTAATGCTTTATGCAAAAGTGCTTTTCATTAGTGTCGTAGAAGTACAATATAAAAAGAAAATTATGTCATTTGTTTTTTTTTTTATTTTTTTTTTTGGCTTTTTTTGGTTTAAGCAACTATGGTCATTAAATCATAGAATTTTAAACCTTAAAACTATCTCATGGCAAGACTAGATAACAAACTATGTGAGGCATGTGATGAACAACTCACCGTTAACTACATACTAATTAACTGTCAACTCTACACTAACTTATGTATAAACTACAATTTACAACAAGATCTTAAAGACATCTTAAGACTCAACAATGACCAATAACATACTCAATTTCTTACAGGCAACCAATAATCGCCATCTAATATAAGTTTTTTTTTTAAGTAGACTTTATTTTACGACGGTTCAACAACTTGGTTTTTAGCGTCTTACATGTTACAAAATACTTATTTCTAAATTACATGTAGTTTTCTTATTTAATACTTAGGAGTGTAGTATTACTTTATAAATATATTTAAATTTGTTGGATAAGTTTTGAGTCTGTCAGATAGTTCCATAGGTTACTGATGGCCTCGGGTGTGTTCTTCAGTGCTTCTCTTAAGTTGTCTGGTATGCTGTATTTCTGGCGAACGGGCCTATACTTCTCACATTCGGTGATGATATGTTCTACTGTCGTAATTTCATTGCAATGATCGCAGATATTGGCGTTGCTTCCATTTAGAAGGTGTTCATGAGTAATTTTTGTGTGGCCAATTTGCAGTCTTGTAAGGGTCGTTTGCGTTTTTCGGTCACAGGTAATGTTCCATATATTAACGTCATCTTTGATATTTCGTAGTTTATTGCTGTTATCTATTCTGTGCCATCTTTGCAGCTGTTCCTTGTAACTGGTTTTTGAAATAATTTCGAACACGTACTCTTGTGGGATGGTTGGCTTTGCTTGTGGTACATCATTTTCTGTCCTGAGGAACTGATCAATTTCTTCGTTACCAGGGATGCCCTTGTGGCTTGGGATCCAGAGAAGAGTTATTTTGTATCCTAAATTTAGCTGGGTGTTATGGATTAATTCTTGGATATCCTGTATGCTTTTTTCCTTGGTTTTTGTGTTCATGATATCTGTTATGGCGTTTAGGGCATCTGTGCATACGATAAACGTATTTGTGGAAGCGTTAGTACTTATAACTTCTATAGCCATTTTTATGCTTGTTATTTCAGCGATTTTGATTGTTGTTTCTGAAGGAAGACTGTAGCATTTGGTGATGGAGTTAGTCTTGAATCCTACGATGTATTTATCACGGTGTTGAGAGGCGTCGGTGTAGTAATAGGCTGCGTTTTCTGGTTGTTCTTCGCAGATTTTCTTGAACTCTTCCACGTATTTGGTGTTAGTCGTGGAACTTTTCTTAAACTTGTTGAGTCGAAGGTTTACAGATGGTACTTGTATGGTCCAGGGGGGCAAGCTATGGTGAGTGGTTGCATCTATCATGTTGAGGTTGAGGTTTAGGTCTTTAAGGCTATTGTAGATGGTTTTCTGGATAGGTGTTTTACATCTTGGGATTATTTTTCTATTAGGATTTTGCTCGAATAAAGAATTGAAAGTTAAGTGTTTAGGGTTAGTGGCTATTTTGGCAGCATATTTTGTAATTAGCATTTTTCTTCTGCTCTCTAGGTCGGTTTCTCCTGCCTCATTGAGGATACTACTTATTGGACTCGTTCGAATAGCCATAGGAGCTATTCGTAATGCTGAGTTTTGTATGATTTTTAGTTTTTGGAGGATGCTTGGTTTGGCTGTTCCATATATTATACTTCCGTAATCTAACTTTGAGCGCACTACCGCTTTATATAACATTAGCAAGGTTTTTTTATCGGCTCCCCATTCATAATGTCCAGTTGTTTTCATCAGGTTGATACGTTGATTACAGTCTTTGCGTAAGTCTTCAATGTACCAATTGAGTTTCTGGGTACCAAGTACCAAGGGGTTTCCAATTGAGTTTCTGGTCGAATGTAAGTCCAAGGAATTTTTTGGTGGGTACAAATTTGATTGGAACGTTAAGTTTAAACAGTAATAATGTACCAATATACCAATTATGTAACCACAGTAATTTCAGACACAAATAGCCAAGCAGCTGATGAGTCTTTAAATAAATATACGAGGTTTGCCTTTTATATTTCGGGATTTGAGATCAAAAACAATTATTTATCACAAAAGTGGCTTTAATGTTTTTGTATGCGTTTGACCCAATTTTCGAAGCACTTTTTCCACTCCAATTGAGACTTTTTCCACTGCGATTGTCAAATTATGTGGGATCCAACGCGAACAAATCATTTTGACGGCCAAATGTTCATGCAATAGTATGCTGGTCCCACTAATGCCCAAAGATATCTCAATCTCACGATAAGTCACATGACGATCTTGCAGTATCAGTTCACGTACAGCATCAATGTTTTCCGGAATAACAACCGATTTTGGACGACCTTCACGAAATTCCTCCTTAACGCTACGTACAACCCCCCGAGAATATTAGTTTCTTATAGAAAACTAACAATCTGAAATAAAATTAGTGACAATCTATACATCAAACTTTGCACATAATTTTTATCTATCTAATAGGATATTTTTGATTGTATTAAAAATTATTGTAAAAATGTTATTGCTAAATAACTTAAAAATAGGTATTACACAACAATGTTCTGTAATTTTTTAAATATATTTGTGGGTTTTAAATAATTTTTATAATTATATAGTTTTGTGTAGAAATGTTCAAATAATACGTTAACATTGTTTTCGACATGATTGTTTATAGTTTAGAGCCTTCGTCGAAAAATATTATACTTGATGATAATGAAATGCCACTTGGTACAAGTATTCTTTACATAAAATGGAACATTTTTATCTGCCGCACCTATATTGAGAACCGCGGCAGATTCGAGGTGGCGGCAAATGTAGATTACCAAGTACAATAACTATAAGTAATTTTCACAATAGAAAAAATTATCTCCAAACATATTTGTAGAATGAAGCTTTAGCTACAATTTGCCGCATGGTACACAAATATGCGTCGAATGGTTTACAAGATGGCGTCTATAACGCAAGTTGTTTATTTACAATTACATGACAGTTCTGTTGCCAATTAAAAATATCCTATTAGGTAGATAAAAATTCGCTGAAAATTTTGATGTATAGATTGTTACTAATTTTATTTCAGGTTGTTAGTCTTGTATAGGAAACTGTACGGTTGTGCGCACCCTTAAGCGAACTACGGCCACAATTGAAGTCGGCAAACCATCAATAAACAATAGTCCTAGATGGCGCTTTATCGTCAAAAGTCGAATTAAGTTCATCGTTGTTGAGTTAATCCACGTCGAAAGTTGTAAAAAGTAATCGCTCGAAAATGTTCCCGATTTAATTCCAATTTTAGCCGAGATGATTTTTTTCAAGTTACTGAAAACAACACAAATTGCGCTCGTACATAAAAACGTTCTGAGTACGTATACCGTCAAAAATGTAAAACTTTACGATAGAAGCGTCAGTTGCCAGATGGCAGCACTAGTTTAGCGCAATCCCGAGATATAAGGAGCAACCCACGTAATTAAAAAAAATGGACAATGTTTACAATATCCCCCTTCAAACTCTATACAGATGGCAGCACATAACGACTACATTAAATAATTCAAGAATTGTCAGTGGCTCTAAATCAAACGTTTCTGGAAGCGAGCTAACCATCTTCTAGTTTAATGACAAAACACTATCTTAGGTTAGGTTAGGTTAGTAAGTGTTTGGTTAGAAGAAGCCGAGCGAAGCGAGCTACCCATCTTCTAGTTTAATGACATAAATAAAAGTTCTGCACAGTCCCACCTGTTTAGAATCTCTGTATATTGAACAAATGACGTGTGTGTGATGCATGCACAGTGTGCAGTGGGATGTTGTAAATCTACACCAAAAAAATAAATAAATAAATAAAATAAATACGTATATTATCATTTGAAAATTTTACTTGTTAAATATTTAAATGTTTAAATTTTACCTGTTATATATGTGGTAATTTACACTGACTTGGTAAAAAAATTCCAAAATAGTAAAATTTGGACTTGGTCACACAGTAAGCCCACGATAACTATTGCTGCTATGTAAATTAAATTTTAGTTTTAGAGCGTCGTGCTGTAACTATATAGAATAAAAGCATGGTTATTGTTATTATAGTTTTGCAATAAATGCAAAAATCCTCTTTTCAGAAGTTTTTCTTATAATTTATAAAGTTTAAAATTTAAAATTATTCTAAATCTATAGACGTAACATGTATTTAAATCTCTTTACAAGCAGCTTGCTTTAAAATCTCTCTATATTATGTCGTTATATGCAGGAAAAGTTAGATAAGAACTTTTAAATTTTGTATTCTTGCCTCAAGACAAGAAACTTCATACACTCTACCGTAAAATACTTGTAGAATAAAACCAAGAATTTACTGAAACGAGCAGCAAAAGGAATTTTGTGGTTAAAAGAAAATATACACACATCAAAATGGTCCAAGGATATTGAATTGGACAATGAATTACCTAAAGGTATGTTCAGAGCTATTAAATTAGTAGACTGTGGACTATATCTTGTGCACTGTTGATTATCACTACAAGTTTATCATATGGTAAGGCGAGCAACCATTCAGAGCTTTAAGTTGTACATTGTCGATTGTGAATCGTTTTCTAAACGTTGTAGTTAATGAGTTATTTTAATGAGACTGATATATAAACACATTAGCTATCTCAGTCTACATCGGAGAGAACGGTCATATTTATTTATTGAAATAAAGGACACTCCAGACCAAAGGTCCCAAATGTGCCCATAGTCCCATACAAGTTTTACTACCTTAAGTTAATCTTATACTATAATATAATAAAATAATGTTATGTTCAGCTCATTTGGTTTTTGTTTACATATATGTATCAAATATACAATTACATGGACATATGTATTATGTATGACTTTACATCTAGTTATGTCAATGTAACATCTGGCGTTCCACAGGGTTCACGCTTAGGACCACTGCTCTTCTTGATTTATATCAATGACGTTAATCAAGTAATAAAAAATTCCGACTTTCTTCTTTTTGCAGACGATTTGAAAATTTATCGAAAAATACAGTCTTTATCTGATGCCAATCTTCTTCAAAATGACATAGATAATATTCATAACTACTGTACCACGAATAAATTATTCCTTAATTACGATAAATGCTCTATAATTTCTTTTACTAGAGTTCATGGTAGAAATTTATTCAACTACAATTTTGAAGGTACTGTCATCACAAGAACTGATGTTGTAAGAGACTTAGGCATTCTATTTGACTCCAAACTGTCATTTGATCCCCATGTAAATAATATCACACCAAAGGCCTTCAAAATGCTTTATCATTAGGTCAACTAAAGATTTCACATCAACTGCAGCCCTTAAGTCATTATACTTTGCCTATGTTCAGAGTAATCTTCAATTTGTCTCTGTCATTTCTATTTATATAAATCAAATTGAACGTATTGAAAAAAAAAAATCCTTAAATACTTATGCTTCAAAAATAATTACAACTATATCAATTATAATAGCCATACAAATACTCAATGACGAAAACCCGGATGAAACCTGGATGAAGAACATACTAAATAAAAGACTGTAAATGACGTAAAATTTAAAAAAAATGTACTGTACATATAATAATTGCACACTGTTTGCTACTAGAAAATGTAAATGTATGAAAATTTTAACACCGCAAGGTGAAAAATAAATCTTTTCTACTTACTACTACTACAACTGAGTGACTATTCTATTACAGGGCTAATATATTACAGGAGCGCATATAATGCAGTACAAATTCCTTAAAATTTGCCAAATAATAGATAATGGATCTCTTTTAATGCAGACAGTCATAAATTAGTGCTATTTATTTGTTATTCCTGCGATTATTTTTCGATGGGTTGCTGGCTATAGTGTGGATCATTAAATAAAGCTGCCACAGTGATCAGAACGTCCAGTAGACGACAAGTATGTTCATATATTATTGTAAAGATAGTATTTCAATCATTTTTTTATAGGTATTTTCTTCTTTGTATTTTGAAAAGCTTTTTTCGCCCGAGTTCTATCGGTGATTGCAAAAATTCGTGTCCGATTTGAAATAAAATTAAATAAAACACATTTTCGTGGAAAAACATTTTTATTAATCAGTAATGTACTCCCCATCATTTTCTATATAGTAGATTCTTAGAGAATAGATCTGCAAAATACCTGTCAAGAGACCTCAAGAGTCCCCAGTTAGCCAATCACGAGAAACTTAGGAAAAATGACGTCACAGTGTTACCCAGGTCACTAACACACACTTGCTAATTATATATGTAAGTACGATAAATAATTGGTCCAGTCTAAATGTCACACTGATCACGTGGATTTCATATATATAACCGGGGGTCTAGAACGGAGAACTTACCTACTCTTATCAGGGGCGGATTTAGCTTGTACGGGGCCCCTGGCTGAAAAATTTGTCGGGGCCCTAGTATTAAACTTTCTTAGTTTTTTGCCCTAGATTTTTGTTTACAATTAAAAAAGGTTATGTTTACTAGTATAATCATATTCTTGTCATAAGTTAAAATTTTGTGAAACAAATACTCTAGTGATCATATTTGATTTTTTCAGGGTTATAGTGGTACTAGGGCGCCGGCCTGGTACCTTTTTTGAGTGGCAGGGCTTCGCTCTGGCACTTTTCTTAATTCAATAACTGTAAATACTATATAATTTATTTTTGTCAGCTTGACATAATTTTATCGCTTGTTATATAGTAAGGAATATTTCTGAATATTTATCTAGTTAAATATGTTGGTTTAAATATTGTCAAATAAATATTTCAAGATTTTGAACGTTTTTTGTTTTTTTTATTTTTATTGTCTAACGTAAGCGCCCTGCCACTTTTTTTTTACGACTACACCCTTGATTTTATTCTTATTATGAACCTACTCAAGTTAGTTAACGTATATATTGTTTACAAGTATAAAGTTTATTTATTTAAGAAAAAAAAAATAATAATAATCATCTCTTAAAGAACATCCCTTTCAACTGTTAATGAACTTTGAAGTTATTTTTCAGGTAAAAAAGCTAATTATATAAATTAACAAAAACTTAAATAAAGTAGTACTTATTCTTAAGACAATTTATTTAAAAGTCTGCAGCATATTACTACTGGCATAAAGTGACTGAAAAAAATGTCAAAAAAACGTAATTTTAAAAGTAAACAACTTAAAAAGACCCAAAACTGTTTTCTTTTACTACTGCACAAATTCTAGTAATATAAATCAAAAACTTACCTTTTTAGGTCGTCTAAATCCAAAACCACAAATTACCACCACATTAAGTGTAAATAAAACTGTAAAACTCAATTTTTTTTGTATTTGACGCATCATCATCATCAAGCCTTGTCCATCATCGGGTGATTTTGGACTGCCTCTAAAGAGAGCATAGGCTGTCAATAAAATTTCTCCATCTAACTCGTCTATCTGCCATAGGCTTCAAGTCGGTAATGTTGTTATAAATTCTTTTGTCTTGGTTTTGAGAGCTCCATGCATTTATTTCTAGCAGGGTTGAGCGACGCCAGGTGTTCTTGGGTCGCCCTCTACGCCTACTGCCCTGAGGGTTGTATGCTAGTGCATAGCGACACACTTCGCTAGGAGCCCTTCGAAGAGTGTGCCCTAACCAACCATACTTTCTTCTTTTTATTTGCAGATTAATGTCCATTTGACCAGTTCTTTCTCCCAATTCTACGTTTGATATTCTACGTGGCCAATAAATGCGAAGAATTCGTCGAAGACATCGATTTACAAATACTCGCACTCTTCTCTTGATAGCTTCTGTTACGAACCAAGTCTCGCAGCCGTACAGAAGAACTGACGTCACGCATGCCCTGAATATGGTAGTTTTCGTGGAAGTACTGTAGATCGCAGAATTCCATACACGGCGAAGTTGGATAAATGCGCCTCTCGCTTTGCGTATTCTGCTTTCCACATCTAAATCCGCGCCACCGTCCACAGACACAACACTCCCCAAGTACTGGAAATCATCCACACGCTCGATTTGATGGTTACCGAGCAGTAAAGGTCTATCGGTTTCTGCATTTATCCGCATTTCTTTTGTCTTGGAGCTATTGATTTTCAATCCAACTTTTGCAGATTCAATCGTGAGGTCATTTAGTTTTTGCTGCATGTCTCCATGCTTATGCGACAACTCACATTTATCGTCTGCAAAATCCAGTGACTCCAGTCTGACTGTTGGTGTTAGCGGATTCCAAATGATTCCTCTGGGTTTGTTAGCTGTTGATCGTCTAGCCACGGCGTCTAAAACTATTTGACGCATGATCAACAGCAATTTGTATATCAGTGACTAAATGTGCCGTTCGTATTTGTAACATTACAATTGTGACCTTGCAATCTACGGCCTAAGCGGCGCCCAGCGACGCAGTAAATGCAGTAGAGCCATTCCGAACAGGCTGATCGAACATCTTCATAATTTCACAAATTCTGTTCTTCATTCAATTGCATATAAATTATTTTCAGCATTAACTTTTCAATTGTAGTATATTTTTTTATTACATTATTTGGGGGCCCCTAAAATCGGGGGCCCCTGGCTGCAAACCAGTCAGCCCCCCCCCCTTAATCCGCCACTGACTCTTATACGCCAGATAGGCGTTGAAGACTTTTAAAACTACAAAACAAATGATGATAGCCATTTCATAAATTTAACGAATAATAATGGACCTAGTGTTTTTGTTGTATTTTTGTTTGAGGAGGAGGAATGCAACATATTTTACTGAGGAATTACTTAAAAGAAAATAATGATATTATTTTCAGACCAAACTCTGCTAAAAATGTATTAAAATGAGCACGCGTTTTACTGTCAGTGCTATGGCGACCCAGTAGTTCCTTAAAAGTAAGTCTTATTTGCAATAATCGTAATTAGTATGTTTTGAGAACCTACTATTTTGTTATTATTCGGAAAAAATCGTTTTGAAATAAAATTTCTTTTAGAACAATGCTTGATAGACAGTTAAGTGAAGCATCGTGATAAAGTTATCATGTATAAAAAGTTTCTAATAATAACATTATTTGAACAAGGGAGAAACTTTTCTGTAGAAAACAGACAAGCTAAAACCTAATATGAAAAGTTTGAGTAATGAAGAAAAAGATTTTGACATGTTTTGTAATGAGCGGATATGTTACTTTTATACCTTAGGTATTTATTTTCGTGTTCATTTACCTTGTGGAAATATGTTAATATTATAGAGAACACATATCGGAACAATGAAACAAGCATTAAGATGGAAGATGGAACTGAAGAGGATAACATTGCATATGTATATGCGGATGAGTTGTATATTTAGGGGCCAAGAGTTCCAGTTCTTAAAAAACTCCCTAATAGTTATTCGACACATAATATATTTATGAAGCTAATAAATTTATTGGTGATTTCCAACTTACAAAATCCTTCTAATAGTTTATTAGCAACATATTTTTTTGTTTTTGTATTAGTATTAGTAAGTTTATAGATGTCGGGCAGTAAGGTAGTCAGCTTTCTTGTGGAGCAGAATAGTTTCGGCATTATTCCACTGACGGGGCGATATGCCTTCATACAAGCACTTATCAAATAGAAACTTTATTGCATTTAACAGAGCTGGGCCTCTAGCTTTTAATGCTTCTATAATAATAATAATAATAATAATCTCAAGAAAAAATTCTCAAGTCCAGCTGAGAAGAATATCTCTCTCAAGGAGGAGGAATAGAGGTCCAAGTATATGGACCTCTTGTCCGAGCTTAGAAAGCTGTATCCCGGGTATAAAGTTAAGCTTGTAGTCCTGATAGTTGGTGTTTTGGGTGGCATGAAAGCCTCCTATCGAAGGGAAATCGAGTCCATTCCCGCCTGTAGATCTTCTGCCAACTCTTTGATCTGCAGGATGCAGAAAGCAGTGCTGCTCGGGTCGCTCCGCATTGTGCGGGCACTGGATCTGGTGTAATTTCCGCGGCTGCATATCGCCAGGGTTTGGGATGCAGTCGTGTGTATTTAGCTCCACTAGTCTCTAGTATGACGCGGCTCAAAAGGTTGCTGAAGTTTGAGATTAGTGGACGCTTGTCAAGACCTGACAAACCCCATAATAATAATCTTTATTGGTGTTTTTACATCACTGAGAATGTGTACACAAGTCAAAAATATATAAAAATACAGTAGTCTGGAAAATAGAATAATCACAATACAAATAACATATTAAAAATGAATAAAATGTTGTTAAAAAATTTAAATTTCAAAAATCATACGTCATTAGACTAAATTATTATTATGTCAATGTACATAAAACAGAAATAAATTCATCAATTGAGTAAATACAATTTTCTAATAGAAGTATTTTTATCTCGCTTTTAAATTGTTTGAGCGTTTTTTTATCTTTAATAAAGTCGGGTAGCTTATTGAATAGTTTTAAACCAATTGTGATAAAGCCTTTATTAGTGTTTTCATACCTATTACGGGGTATCTTAAATAAATCTTTGTTTCTGGTATGGTAATTGTGACTGTCTTTATTACAGTCAAACTTCATTGTATTGCTGTAGATGTGACATAATAAGTCTAGTATGTAAATACTCGGCACTGTTAATATTTTAAACTTTGTAAAGTATGGCCTGCATGAAACTAAAGTGTTTTTATTAGCTATGCATCTAATTATCCTTTTCTGTGCAATAAAAACACTTTTTATCATTGAAGATGATCCCCAAAAGCAGATTCTATATTTTATTCTACTATATATTTGACCATAATAGAATTTTATAATGGTGTCATGACTTACATGATACTTAAGATTTTTAATTTGGTAGTGAAATGAGTGTAGGGAAGATACTAATTTCTCACAGTGGCATTTCCAGTTTAACACATTGTCAATATTAATTCCTAAAAACTTGACTGAATTTTTGGAGTCAAGGGGAATATTATTAATATCAATGGTCAGTTCAATATTTTTTGAATTAAAGGACGGATGAAATATCATAAAATTTGTTTTTGATGCATTTAGAAATAGACTATTAGAAGAGAACCAGTTATTTAATTCACACAATAGGACACTTATTTTTTCCTGTAGTTCAGTTTTATTCTTCCCAGTTATTACAACAGAGGTATCATCGGCAAACATTGTAATAAAATGCTTTAAGAAAAAAGTGATATCATTTATAAAAAGGATAAATAAGATAGGACCCAGAACAGAACCCTGAGGCACACCAATATTGACTGGCAATAATACCGTCCTCGCTTTTATAATTATATTATTATGTATATCAAAAATTCTTAGGATACTTATCTTATACAAGACGAAAGATATTAAATATAAATACAACAATTTCTTAAAATTTCCTTTCCATTTGAACGTTTAAATGAAATTTCCCCTAACCAATTCAACAATACGTGTGGCACAATGCATTTTTTTCCAGCCACAATACGAAGTTACTCAACCATAAGCAACATATGAAAACCGCCATGTATATTTGCACATACTACATTATGATGATTGCAATTTTGACTTTTGTTGACATTCGTTCTTCCGTACAACCTGTACGGGGAACAAGAACTTTTGAAATTTTAATGTACGCACATAAACTGAATTTTAATAAAACTCGGATTTGAATTTCTCTACCTCAATTTAATATGAAATTTTATAATGAAACTTTTTGAGATAAATACTATCTTTGATAGAAAATCTTATTTATTATTATTATTATTTATTCTTTACAATGTAACACACAAGAAATCTTCCCTTAAGGCGGCGCACAACCCTATAGTTCTCAATAGTTTCTTATACAAAACTAATAATCGGAAATAAAATTAATAACAATCTATACATCAAAATTTGCAGCGAATTTTTATTTATCTAATAGGATGTTTTTAACTGTAGAAAAAACTGTTATGTACTTGTAAATAAGCAAATTGCATTATAGACGCCAATCTTGTGAACCAATCGACGCATGTTTGCGTACCATGCGGCAAATTGTAGCTAAAGCTTCATTCTACAAATTTCTTACTAGCTATTTTGCTCTATTGTGAAAACTACTTACAGTTATTGTACTTGGTAGTCTATTTTTGCCGCCATCTTGAATCTGCCGCGGTTTTGAAAATAGGTGTTACGGGAAAAAATGATTTAATTTTCGTTAAGAATACGTGTACAAAGTGGCATTCCATTATCATCAAGTATAATATTTTTCGACGGAGGCTCTAAACTATAAGCAATCAAGTCGAAAAAAATGTTGACGTATTATTTGAACATTTCTACACAAAACTATATAAATATAAAAGTTATTCGAAACCCATAAATAAAATTAAAAAATTACAGAACAATATCGCTTATGTCTATTTTTAAGTTATTGAGCGATAATATTTTTACAATAAATATTTCTACAATTAAAAATATCCTATTAGATAAATAAAAATTCTGTGCAAAATTTGATGTATAGATTGATACTAATTTGGTTTTAGATTGTTAATTTTGTATAAGAAACTAGTAACCTCTTGGGGTTATACGCAGCCTTAACGCTTTCGCGCTGACTTTTTTTATTTATGGAAATATGGTTTCTCTACGAATAAACTAACGGAACGTAGCTGTTCACTTTTGTAAGAACAAACTAAGAGAAAATTTTGTTTTCAATAGTTTGCACCTTTGAAACTGTATGTCATGCTGGTATTAAAAAATTTCACTTTTTTAAAATGTCGATCCATTTGACATATCGTCGGCTGAAAATAATAAGGTTGTATGTGACATTTTTTGTCAAATGCACTTTTCAATACTATAGAGTTGTATGTCACGTAACCTACTTGTTCCAATAATTTCCATAAGATAGCATTACCGGTGTCGGAGAAAAAAGCAGAAAACCATAGTTGTATGTCTTAAAAAATAAAAAACTTACAAAACATAGTTGTATTTTACACCCATGCATTTTAATTGTTTTTTTTTTTTTTTAATTCATAATTTATGGTTGTATGTTTGACATACAACATCTTTTATGTTAAATATAAAACATCTTTTTCGGGCACCTGGGTTACAAAAAATATTAAAAAGAATAAAACAATGTCTTGAAGACTTGTTAAATATATTTAGAGACAGTAAGGTTTCTACAAATAAAAATTCGTTACCAGAAAACAAGGTAATCGCTTTAAAATCTATGCTGGGTTGGATGCCTACTATGGATATATCTTATTATGAAACAATATTGCCAAGAAAGTAAATCTCAAGAAAATAATAAAAATACAATTTATTTCGTTTAATTTTTTTTATTTCGAATGTTTCAGTTTCAGTTCAAATTATCTTAATTTATTTTAATTTTTTGTAAGATTAATGTTTAATTTGTTATTATTTTGCAAGCATATTGTTTAATTTGTGTTATTTAATCAAATAAAAATTTAATACGTGACTAACATTTCTTTTACTTTTTCTGGTACCTTTTTAACAATTTTCAGAAACCTGAAAACTGAAGCTTTACCTATAAACTGAATTTCCTCCCGATATTACTTTGAACTACAAAGCTGTATGTAACGTTAAGGTACTAAGTTTCGTGTTTTTCTTAATCACAAAGTTGTATGTTCATTTTGTAATTGTTAAAATGTTATTAATCAATTGTTTTTTTTTTTTCAAAATAATGCGTTAATGATAATAACATATCAATATATAGTTATTAAAAAAAAATTCTTCCTTGTATTGTAACCTTATATTGGTTTTCAAAATTTTTGAAGCTTGTTTTCTCAAATGTAATACACTTCGACATACAACCTTATTATTTTCAGCCGACGGCATGTCATAGTGGAAAATGATATCTTAATTATAATGATCATAACCTATAGACCTAAAGTCGGTTTTACAGCATAGGGAATATTTTTAATTGATATTTAAAGTCAGTAATACACTATAAAAGTAACCAAAACAACCAGATCTAGTTTTTTTTTCTAAAAATGAACAGCTTATACAAACTACTAAAATAGTAGCCGAAGTGAGGCAAACTAAACTAAAATTAAACAAAAAATAAGTTCAATTAATTAATTAATTTGTTATGTTATATAAATAATTTGTTATGTTGCAAAAATAACAAAATATTCTAAATTGGTCGGTACGACCTTAATTACATGGCTTGGGTAGAAAATAACAGCGTTCTAGGTCAGGGGTCGGCAACCTTTCAGTGACAAAGAGCCAAATCTATATTGAAAAAAAAAAAACACAATAACATGGAAGAGCCGATAAAAAATATATGCTATATTTAAAAAAAAAAAAAAAACGTAAAAATTGTTTATTTGTTTGAAAATAATCAAGTATTACAATAATATAATATTTACGTATACATTTAGTTTGTGATACCTATTGTAGTTGCCAGTATATTACAATATAATTTTTTAGTGGGACGATTGCTCCTGTATAGTGTTCTATAAGACTTCAATATCTGGTGAATATTCAGTAATCTTTAACTTAAGGCAGCACTCTAGTTTCAGGTCAGTAAGATTACTTCTTAACTGACTCTTTATTAATTTCATATGTGAAAAGATTTGCTTACAGTAATATGTGGATCCGAAAATTGTCAGTAGCCCAAAATCATAATTTTTTAAAAGATTGAACGATTCTGGAAGACTGTTCCAAGCTTCGAAAAGAACTTTATCTACATTTTGAAGATTGCGAATTTCGGTCCACTTATGCTGGGAAGATAAAATTCACTTTTTTCTTTCTAAATTTTCCAATTCAGAATTAAGTTTTAAGAATATATAATTCCATAAAACTTTGGATTTCAAATCCACTAATTGAAGGTGATAAATGTAATTGCTACTTATCTACTTCAATTGGTTTTGTCAAGAAAGCTTGTGTAGCTTTATATTTTCTAAACTCTTTAAATCTATCTCGAAAAGCTTCTTTCATGTTAACAATAGTTTGTGCAAAAAAAATTGCAGTAATAACATGTTTTTGTAAATTAATAAAATGTAAAAATGTTTTTGCACGTAAATCATTCACAAATACAGATAACTTTTTTTCGAAACAAATAACTTCTTCTAAAAGGAAATATGCAGTAACTCGGGGAATTACCGGGCGTGAATTGCACCGTAAAACATTCTGAAAAATACAAAACCTGTATAGTACAGGCAGAAAGTTGAAAATTAAAAAATAGATGATATTAAAATAAAAACCAGTCAATTTTCAAAGAGCCACCTCTGGTGAAGAAAACTTCTAACAACCTAAATTATATTTTATATAAGGTAAATTATCCTGGGGGGGGGGCAAATGCCCCATATGCCCCCCTCTGGTTACGTCCCTGCAATAGTGGTTAAATTTTTTTTAGATTTTGTCATATGTAGATTCTTGTATTCTGTTATACTGTACTTGTAACTGCAATTCTTTGCCTCTTTCTAAGGTATGTATTTGTAATTTTTTTATTTAAACTTTGATTGACCATCCAGTTGCTTAACCCTAGAACCGCTACTGCATATACCGTTAAATAATTTATTTTATTTTTAAATTTTACATTTAAATAAGTTAATAATTGCAGGTTGGATATTTACCGCCATTTCTCACCGAAATATTTTTTACCAATACAATTGAATATTATTCTCTACATCGGTATTTTATAAAACTTAATTTATTCTTCGTCTTTATAAATTAACGAATTTAACAGAAATTATGTTTCTGTAAATTTTTTTGCACGAACATGTTTTTGTCGTTAACCCTTTAACAAATCGACCGAACGAAGGTCCAGAAATAAAGCAGCTAAATAACTGAACAAAGACACAAAAAAAGTAACTAATTGAGTAAAGGAAGCGTAAAAAGGTTTCACAAAGCTTCAACAAACCAATTTATTTTTTGTTTTAATATTACAAAATGTCGTGTATATATATATATATATATATATATATATATATATATATATATATATATATATATATATATATATATATCTACAGGACCGGCGGTTGGGAAACACTGCTCCAGGTAACTATCTGACAGATAAGGTTATATGATACTTTCTGTGCTGAATTAATGTCATTCCGTCTTTCAATACAAATATATCTATCGGATAGTTATCTAACGGATAATGAGACTGATGCATTGAATTCACTGCTTGGTAATGATATTTATTCAGAAGATAAAGTTCCAAATAACATTATCTGTCGGATAGTTACCTAGTGGTTTAAATGAAGGTGGAAAGACCGGGCCTTAAGGTCATAATGCCCGGGGGGACACCTTAGCCCTCCAAATGAACCCGTAAATAAAAAAATTAACCTGTATAAAATTCTCGAGAGATAACTCCATTATACTTCCAATAGTAATTTTCATCCCTTTCTGAGATCTCAGAATCATCATTGATAGCCCAAAAGTCATCCTATTATCACCTCTGTCCTCCCATTTTACCATATAGGCCGTGTCTTCAACACTACAGCTCTGAAATTTTAATAAATCCTCACTCAAAATATATAACTATTTATATAAAGATACAAAGTAACAAAATATAAACGTTTTTAGATCATGTAGTACCAAGTAACTTCCAAATTTAACGTTATACCTCATCTTCAATAATAAAAAAATAGTGTATTGGGTCCGGTAGTTCAATTTCAACCACCTGTATTCTATTGATAAAATATTAATATATGTGTTTATTCTCATAAAGAATTATTTTAAGCAATTCTATTCCTTATGTATTAATTGTTAATGACTATATTCCTTAATGAGCTTTATCAGGATTAACCATCTTGATATGTAGTGATACGTGATTTTTCAAGTGGCGTCTTCATTTTTTTCTGACGTTTTTAGTTATTTTTAAGTGATAAAAGTCTAGAAAATACTTGAAATAATGTGTTATAGTGTGGACTTTAGTGTTTGGACTCCATGCAGACCAGAATTGGAGCGACTGGAAAGGTATTTGTAGAAATTTTTGTTAATTTAATAATGTAAGTCATTGTTATGTAGAATGTGCTTCTATGGACAATATAGAAACACATACATCATACACTATCGGCTATAACTAGAGAAACAAAACCATTTTTTAAATCATTTTCATAAATCCCGATTATTGACTAAATGAATATTGAATTATATTGGTATAGCAACAACAATTTATAAGTTAGAACCTGCTCTTAAAAATATTTGTTGTACTGGTACAATAAATAAAATAATTAACTTTCTGCTGCAGTAGACCATCTGCATATTTCTTTTGTAAGACTTAATAATAAAACAATTTTTTGTGGTTAAATTTTTTCCTTTGCCCTAGCTCCCGTTCTTGTCCCGGTTTAGAGTTTCATAATTATGGTAAGCCTATATATATATACACACACACACATATATAAGGGGGCCGCAGAAAATATTTAAGTTATTTTGGGGGGTCCCATGCCAGAAAAGGTTGAGAAACACTGATCTATTCGATTTAAATTTAAAATTACCTCTTCTGTTTACAGCAACGAGTCTTAGGATTACTTCCATAAACCCATTACCGCATTGTTAGGCTTCTCAACAAAAGTGGCAGTTTCATTTTGAAAATACTATACCAACATTATCTTAGTGTTGATGGTGATCATATCAATCTTTACACAGTTTCACTATAGGTGACCTAGCTATTAAATATAAAGGATTGGAAATTCATTTAAACCAGGACTCCATAGTAAACATTTGAAATATTCATGATGGTTTGACACAGTTTGAATGACACTGTTCAACTGTATCCTATAAAAAGTAATCAATATATCTGTTTCATTTTGTTGCATTTAAGTGAAAGAGATAAACAACGAGTATGAAAATAAACGGAGTGCCAGTGTGTAAAATTGATAACAACAAACATTTTCAAAAAGTTTTGATAAAAGTACAATGTGCTAGGGTAAATTAACCATGCTGTCAGAAGGAAAAATAACAAAAACATCTACAATACAAGTGAAATATGTGCTACAGTTAAAATAGCAAAAAATCTCTACATTGTACTCTTTTGATATTTTTACAACCATGAGCGATTTATAAAGTAACTACCAAAATCAGTGAACCATTGGAATTACAACAATGAAAATATTTATTTATTTTTTTATTTGCATGTGCTTCTCAAAACCAGTTATTTGCAGGTACGCCACAAGGTTGACAGTCGCCAGTGTGCAAATATTCATAAAACTGTCCTCCAAAAAACATAATTCCAAAATCAAAAGAAATGAAAAAATTTGTTTTTGATAACCAAAAAATGTTAAAAGACTTGATTCTGTAACAGTGCCAAATGTTCATGAACTCAAACGTAGCGATGTTAGTACCAATAATATTTGGATGGACCACACACTTACATACATACCCACTCATACACCTCACTTATACATTACACACACATACACACACACCCTGTCACCTCTGAAAAATTCTAATGTAAATCAGGTTCTATGTATTTATATATTAAGATTGTAAATTAATTTTAACATAAAATATCTAAATTAGTATTGCGTAACATTTACTACAATTATAAAACAAATGCATACTAATATGATACAAGCTTTTCTGATAGATAAGTTTAGTTTATTAGTTTTCTGTAAATAATAAAATGTAATATTAATAATGGGAAATAAAATATGAAATATGAAATATGAAATGTGGTAATCAAAAAGAGGATAGGGCCTTTGTCGAAGCCACGGCTACAGGTCTTTCATCCCTGAAACTGTTTCATGTTAAATTGTTTAATTTTTAGTTTAGTTCAATCATAGTTTTTTTCATGTAATAAAATTTTCAATCTATATATATAAAATCGTAACTAAGCTACCTACTCATAATCAACGCCCAGCCCAAACCACTGAACCTACAATCATGAAATTCGGCGAGTATATTCCCTCCATGACGTAAGCACCCACTAAGAATGGATTTTTCGAAACTCATCCTCTAATTGGGTGAAAAGGTGGTTAAAAGGGGTAAAATGTGGCTTCACGGTTTCCTTAATATCTCTTACGTCCAATAAGATATCGACTTGGTTTTTGCTTACAAAGATTACTCATGTAAATATTAAAAAACTTATTTCAGGATTTTGTGCTAATCGACCCCTAAAGGGGTGAATCTACAATCAGGGTGAATTATAGAACCCTTCGCATCTTCTGTGTTTATTGTGTTATAACATTCCTTTTTGGCATATAGGTGTCTTTTTAAAATATTTAGAAAGTGTTTTGACAGTTTTTTTAAATTTCACCCCTAAAGGGCTAAATTGGTATTTTTTATTCAATAGAATTTCGTCTTGACAAAGAAACATAAAATTCGGGGAGTATATCCCTTTTATGACTTAAGAACCCCCTAAGAAATCATTTTTCGAAATTCGACCTCTCAGGGGTGAAAAGGGGTGAAATGTGTTTACACGGATTTCTCAATTTCTTTTAGGTCAATAATATATCGCCTTGGTTTTTGCTTATAAAGATTATCCATTAAAATATTAAAAAACCTATTTCAAGATTTTGTCCTAATCATCCCCTAAAAGGGTGAATCTACAATCAGGGACAATTATAGAACATTTCTTTTTGGCATATCGGTGTCTTTTTAAAATATCTCGAATTGGTTTTGACAGTTTTTTAAAATTTCACCCCTAAAAGGGTAAATGGGTATTTTCAACTCGATAGAACGTCCTCTGGACAAGATATATGAAATTCGTAAAGTATATTCCCTCTATGACGAGATTTTTCTAAATTCAACCCCTAAAGGGGTGAAATGTGATATCAAGGATTCCTTAATATCTCTTAGGACCAATAAGATATCGACTTGGCTTTTGCTTATAAAGATTACCTATACAAATGCCGAAAAATTTATTTCAGGATTCTTTCCTAATCAAAAAAAGTAAATCTATAATCGGGGTGAATTATACAACCCTTCGTATTTTCTGTGTTTATTGAGTTATAACATTCCATTTTGGCACACCGGTGTCTTTTCCAAATATATCGAAATAGTTTTGACAGTTTTTTTAAATTTCACCTCTAAAGGGGTAAATAGGTATTTACCCCTTAATGGGTATTTTTATTCGATAGAATTTCCCGTGGATATAGAGACATGAAATTCGGGAAGTATATTCCTTCCGTGATGTAAGCACTCACAAAGTAGAGATTTTTCGAAATTCGAGCCCTAAAGGGGTGAAATGTGATTTGAAGGATTCCTCAATATACCTTAGGACCAACATTCCATTTTGGTACATAATTTTCTATTTAAAATATTTAGAAAGCGTTTTGAAATTTTTTTAAATTGCATCCCTAAAGGGGTAAATTGGTATTTTTTATTCGAAAGAACATTCCTTGACATATAGGTATGAAATTCAGTAACATGTTTAGTAACGAACTGAAAATTTTACACTAATGAGCCTTTAGCGGGGTGAATCTACACATGAGGAGAGAGTAAGCAATGTGATCTATAGAGAACCATGACTTATAATAATTGCACGATGATGGCAAACCGTCAATATACCGTAGCGAAGCACGGGTACTCATCTAGTTATTAATAAATCTGTTACAAGATTATAAATATGTCATTTAAAAAATATAATTTGTCATATTTCATTTTGAATAGTGATATCTTAAATATTTTGTAAATATAATACTAACCTAAAATAATACAAACTTAATCCAAAACTGTAAAGCTTTTTTTACAATATAACCAAGTTTCTAAAAGTCATTAATACACTATAAAAATCACCAAAATAATCAGATCTAGTTTGTTCTTACAAAAGTGAACAGCTTATAGCATTAATGCTTATAAAATTTGATTATTGAATTTATTTTAACAAGTATGATTTCTTTAGGTTGGCACTCTTCAAGTCGGAAAAGATGTGGTAGATAATACAAGACGAATATTGGCGAAAATTATTAGTCACCCCTTATCTTTAGGATGCAATTGGTTTGGCCGAAATGGCAGAAAACCAATTTCTTAAAATTCTTCATTAAATTAATAAATAAAATAAACTAATTCCTGTTATTCCTGAAATTATATTTATTTAATATTTATAAATAAATCAATAAATTATAACTGTTAATACAATTTACAATCGGCCAGTTTTACCATCGTTGCATAAATTTATTTAACAACTTAAGTTAACAATATCGCATCATTCTATTGACAGCAATGTTAATTTCTTCATTAATAGGTTAAAACCGATGCGATATTAATCTTATCTTCATGGGCTATATTAAAATACATAGTAACTGTCTTTGATTTATTGAGCACTATTTTGTTGTTTGAGAACCAGTCGGACATATTACCAATATTGTTATTGGTTTTTTCAACGAGCCTGTTTATCGACTGGTTGCACTGTAAACATGAGGTGTCGTCTGCAAACTGCGTAACCAAGGCGTCGTCAACACAGTTTGGAAAATCATTTACATAAATGAGATAAAGTAACGGCCCAATTACACTTCCTTGTGGAACAGAGCATGTTTGAATAATAGGGGTGGATAAACTGTTATCTATTTTTACTATTTGGGATCTATTTGATAGGTATGAGGCAATCCAATTTAGTGCTGTGCCTCGATGCCTAATATTTCTAATTTACCTAATAGGTTTGTTTTCGTTAATTTTTATATAATTTATTAGGTTTGTTTAATTTGAATATATTTGTCTTTTATTGGACGCAAAGCTATTAATAAAATTATTACTAAATCTGGAAAAAATATTTAAAAAAAAAAATTGTTTACAAAGCTCGGTCAAGAAATTCAAATATTTGCTTCTCTTTAAATTCTCTTTGGAAAAGATGTTGGTGTCAGTTAGACACAGATTTTTTTTGTTCCGCCGCTGCTCACCCTATGCATGTTCTGGTCCTTTGGCTCCGAACATCGAATGAGATAATTGAAATGGAGGGAATAAATGATAAGAACCTTTTCTATCAGAATTCTCTTTCTCTACTTTCAAGAACTCTTTTGCTCTTTTTCAACTCGATCTTGACATGCCATTCAGTTTCTTTCAATCGTATTCTACAGGATTTCTGCTACATTTTCAATATTTTTAAAAGTTTCCTATGTTAAAAACTGAAAAGAATTAAATGTTTGCAAATCTTGGAACTATTGGTGGTTTCAACATTACGTAATTCAAAGCTTGATACTTAATAGTAAAATATATGGAAAATTTGATTAGTTTTTAGAAACGTAATCAATAGGTGTGTTCGATTTGCACATTTGCAGTTACTGTTTACTGCCGCGTTAAAAAAATCTGTTCGTTTTGTTTCGCAGTAACTGCAAATTTGTTCGATTTGTCGAAATTTACTGCCAGTTTATGACGCTACTGCGAAAAAGTTACAGCTGCTTCTCTTGCGGATTATTTGTTACGGCTGTGTTTGTTTACCTTTTTGAGTTGGTACCATAGATAAAGAATAAATGGTCGGTACTTTGTTTTTAACTTTTTGACAGGAATATGGCTAGCATATTTGTTTTGATATTTATACTATATTCTTTGATGGCTAATGTCTTACAAATTCTTGTTTTGAATATCCTGGGACAATAGTTACTACAAAATTTTTCAGTTTTTCTATCCTGGGGCATTTTGTAAACCTCGCAAATACAGTTCATAACTTCATCATCCGAACTCGAAAAATCTAAATCTGAATCAGATGATTCTGGATTTGATAATATTTCAAGATCCATTAAATATATCTAATATTTTTCACCCTTTCGACACTAAGCTGACCAGATTTTTTTCACAGAAAATGAGTACACTAAAACAAAGGTTACACTCCAAAAATAATGAGCAAAAAACAGACGTCCTCATTCAAAAATACTAGTGACGAGTAAAAAAAAAGGTCTTCACTCCCAAAATAGAAGTGATGAGCAAAAAAAAAGGTCCTCACTTCTAAACTAGAAGTAATAAAAACAAGTGATCATCAAAAAAGAGTATATTCAGTTTTTTTTTTATAAAAAGTAAAAGTATAGAAAATATTACTCAAAAAAGAGTATAATACTCTTAAAAAGAGTACGTGTGGTCACCCTATTCGACACACAAGATAATCTCCGAACCAAATCGTAAAAAGATTCCTAACCTGAAAAGTTATCTGACATCTGTCTGACATTTAACATTTACGTCAGACGTACTTCTTATTCTTTACGTATAAACAAATCGAACAGAAAATTAATCTCGCTGTATGTTACCAGTTTTTAGGAGGGTTGTACATCGAAGGCAAAACATCGATGTTTAACATCGATGTTAACATCGGCGCCTTACTATCGATGTTGAAAAAACATCGAAGGAAAAACATCGATGTTTCCGATACATCGATGTTTTATTAATATTAATAATACACAAAAAGCATTTATTAGATTTTTAAATAGAAACATCAATATTTTTTAGTAGTAATTAATTTCACATTAACATTACCCAATATAATAATCCTAATTTGTTCCTACTATTTTTACATTTCTAAAATGAAATATTGCATTTTATTATAATACTAATATAGTAATCTTAATGTTAATTTTATATTATTTAACATAAAAAGAACATACTGTCATACACATTTTTTTTCACTTTTTTAAGTTGAAATACATATTACATTTTTTATAACACTAACATAGCAATCCTAATATTAATTTTACACTAACATTACAATATAATAATCCTAATAATAGTTTTATTAATAAATAAATTATAATTATATTTCCCAATACGGTAATTCCGGGGATTGGAGGAATAACAACTGGGAAAGTGTCAACCAGACTCAAAAAGCAACAAGTTTGTTGGCGTCGTTGGTCGCTGCATTGTATGCAAAATTTAGAAGTTTCTTCTTATTTTTTTCTTATTCTGCAAACTGCTAAAAAGAATAAGGAACTAACTCTATTAGTATTGTTATATCACAATAGATAGCGCTTATATTTTGTGTACTTATATTAATAAAAATTAAAATTTTAAGATTCCAGCGCTCTAGCAGTAGTTTCTGAATTTCAAAGTTTAAACATCGACATCGGTAGTAGACATTGATGTTTTATCGATACTATCGCCATCTGACCATCGATGGTAAAAACATCGATGTTTTTAAAACAAACATCGATGTTTTCGATACATCGATACTTTTTTCCCATCCCTAGTTTTTAGTAGTAAACTGCTAACTGCAGCGTTTTACTACTAGCGTTTAGAAGTATAACGCGAAGGTGCAATTCGAACATACCTAATGAATCAAGTGAAATATAAAGGCCTTATCAGTGTGTATTGTTTTAATATTTATCATAATCAATCATATTTATATTATATTCCCAGTGTTTAATAACTTTGTATTACTTATATTCTATTTATAGATTTTTTTTTCAGGTGATCTATATTATCATCTATTGCACATCTCCTGGTCCGTTTGGTAAGTTAATTGTTTTATCTTATGCTGGGAAATATAAAGAGAAAATAGGTCAATTATCTTGGAAATCCACAGAGTATATTAATTTACTTGGTATCTTGGTTCTTTACAAAGACAAAAAAAATTAAGAGAATTTTATACTGTACCTAGTAGGGACATAAATACTGTTACAAATATTTTATGAAATAAAATGAAAACTACAATTAAGTTTTTTACCAAATTTGATTGACATTTGTACTTATACATAAGTTATTCACAATTGGTATAATTATTCAAAATGACCACCTTTGGCTTTAATGCAGGCCTTAAGTCGTACAGGTCAATCATCGATAGCCGCACGTACGAATTCCATGGGAAAATTGGCTACAGCTCGAGCTAAAGCCTGTTTCAGAGATTCAATATTTGGCTATCGTTTGTGTCAAACCATGTCCTCTAAAACGGTCCATAGCTTGTAATCTAAAGGATTCAAATCTGGACTTGCAGCGGGCCAATCTTCTACGCCGATAAAATCGGGAACATTGTTTAAAAGCCACGTTTGGGTTTTTTTAGCCTTATTGCCTGGAACAGAATCCTGCTGGAATGTCCATGACTGATCTTGAAAGAGAGTATGATTGAAGGGTTTCACAACATCTTCCAGGACCGTTTGTTGGTAGACTCTAACTGATGTTTTCACCCCTTTTTCACAAAAATGAAGGTCAGTTACGCCATCATAGGAAACGCCTCACCAAACCATCACTAAAGCTGGGTGGTGACCTTTTTCTAGCCTTGGAACTACTTCCGAGGCTTCAGTAGATGACCAGTAGATGGCATAAACTCTGTCATTTTGTTTGTTGAATTTTTCCTGTATAGTAAAAATTTTCTCGTCGGTAAAAAGGATTTTCTTGTGTTTGTCTTCTGCGTACTTGATTAACAAGCGTTTCGATTTTTCGGCCCTATTTTTTTAAGAGGCACAGTTAGTAATTGTTCAGTGCGGCGTTTGAAGGCCCCAAGACTCAAGTCTTTTTTCAAAATGCGATTTTCGCGAAATTTTCATTTCGCGGGACATAATTCTTTGTTTTCGGAACGGATTTCTTGCTATTCTGGCCTTAAGAGCTTTGATAGCTTGTGGCGTGCGTACTGTTCTCGGGCGCCCGGATCTTTTTCGGTCTTTTATGTCCCCAGTTTCCT
Organism: Liopterus haemorrhoidalis; assembly: GCA_963971575.1. Classification (NCBI taxonomy): domain Eukaryota; kingdom Metazoa; phylum Arthropoda; class Insecta; order Coleoptera; family Dytiscidae; genus Liopterus; species Liopterus haemorrhoidalis. Next base: position 5,874,805 of record OZ020624.1, read on the forward strand.
CAAACAATTTAATGCACCGATATACAAACATTCGATTAATGCCGAGCTGACGTAGCGTCTTAAAAATGTTTGATGTTTACATCTTACATTTATAAAGCGCAATAACTACAATTCGGTTTTCTTTGTCTGACCATTCCATGGTAACACACAACACAAAATCAAATTCTTTCCACAGTAAAGTAATTTATAGGTTAACTCACGATTATCAACTGTCTAAATTTGGGTGCGCTCATTTGTATTATTTTTATTGGGTGCATTCATTATTGTAACTGTATTTATGTCCCTACTAGTTACTAGCAAGGAAATCACTGTATTTGTGAATAATTCATAAAAGGCTTCGAATTTAGAAAAAATAATACAACGGAATTATAATTGACAGAGGAGTCCGTGTATTCTCGGTGAAACATAGTTAATATAAAATTAATAAATAAATAAAGCACTTAGCTAGTTTCACAAATAAAATAGTTATATCACAAATAAAAGTTTAATAATACTCCGGCAGTAACGCCATCAACAGTAGTTCAAATTACAAACTAAATTTTTTTTTAACAAATATAAACTGTATCAATAAATATTAATGGTAGGGAATACAGTTATAAACATAAATAGAAAATAGTTTACCAGGTTAGAAACCGAATTTCAATTGTCATTCATGTAAATTATAGAATTTATTAAATCACTATATAAATATTGTCTATGTATATACCCCCCCTCCTTCCCAGAGTAATTTTATTATTATATATTTTAAATTTAATTAAATCCCGGGATTTAACGGAACAAAAATGTGCTATGTCCCGGGATCCCGGGATAACAAAAAAGCCGGGAAACGAGAAACCCTACTAGAAACGCATTCCGCAATTAGACTAGGATTTTGGAGAATTTAAATTAGGATTTTGGAAAACTTAGATTAGTTATTTGGTTATTGTCATTAACAAAATTAAATTTATGTATGCGTTATACAAGATTTTAGCAATTATTAATGTCGTAAGCATGTAATAAAATTGGGGCAATAAAAAATAGATAGTAGATATTAATAATAATTGTTCTAAGTTTATTTAATTTTTTAATTTTATTATGATTGATGTAAATACAAAATAAGTTATAATAAATTAGAAAATAAGATGATTAAATCACGGAGTATTCTTTCATTTTCATTTTTTCTGAGTAATCAGTTTCTTCAGGTACGTCACCGACACAGCACTGATCTTTTGTGGGTGGTTCTTCATATCCACTCTTGTAACGTTAAAGTTGCGTAATACTGCAGTTGCAACCAATTATAATCTTATTGCTCAAATTCGAAGCGAATATTAGAATTATTAAACATTGTATTGTAAGGCGTGGATCCCGGCTAACGTTTAATATAAAATATCCTTCTCGACACCGTTTATTTCAGCCTTTTTTTCACAGAAGAAAGCAGTTTGACTAACATTTCATCCCAGGCTGCAACACGTGGATAGCGGGCAATTTCGTAAAATACTCGAAATTTGTGTATTTAAGTTTCCGTACAAGGCATACAAATGAAATCAGACATAAGCTGGATATTGCACGAGATACTTTTTTCATATTTTTTCTCACCGTGGACTGGTGCACTGTTATTTTGGAGTTAAGGCATTATTTCTACAACTAATAAAATTAAAACAAATTATATTTTTTCAAGTCCATTTTGCAATTAATTGTTCCAAGAAATCATTTCATTTCTAACTTTTTGACAGTGACAGCACTTATTTGTTACTTATTCGCTACTTTGACTACCGAATAACTTATCTGCCAGATAGCATAGTTTATTCGTAGGAATAACTTTATCTGAAGGTGGAAAGTCGCTTTATTGTTTTTATCCGTCAGATAACGTTACCAGCCACTTTATCTGAAGGTGGAAAGACCAGCCCTTAGTGTCATAATGAAACTCATTATAACACTCAATTCAGTTTCATAATGTCCCTCTAATGAATGCAAAAAAGATAAATATTGTTGGATACTTTCCAGAAATACTCACCGGTAAAATCAAGTTATTAACCTATATGAAGAATAAGAAAATGAAGAAATTTAAATACAATAAAGCTTTCACAAAATATTCAACGTTTCCAAGAGAAATTAAATTAACATTATCCAAATATTTATTTATATAATAACTCAATTTTCTTTTGTAACTCAAATAATTTTTCAGTGAAATTGTAGCGTAAGATAAGAGAATATTCCTAACAATTTAAGGACATCTGTTAGCCGTTGAGAACATGAATATGCAAGGCTATCATCCGCTCTCTATTACCAAATGAATAATTTATACTCTAAAATCTCATAAATTTTAACTGGTCGTATAACTTGAAAATTCTGTGTTATCTTTTAGAAAGGTATACAGTACTCTTTAAAGAAATGACGCACATAAAAAAGATATGAAAATGTGATAAATATTGACGATATAATGCAATATTTATGGGAAACTGTTCAAATGACATAAAAAACGATGGTGTTTATATATATATATATTGTAAAATTGACCAATAAAATTGCATATATATGTTGTAAAATTTATAAGAGGAAGAAGAAAATATTGAAATTACCACCTCGAAGGAGCAGACATTCTTCTCAATCTAACATCGCGAATGATGTGTAGTGATGACATGATTATGTGTCATCTTTGTTTAATACTCTTCGGACCACTCGTCGCTAAGTGATTTCAGTATTCATGCAGAGTTTAGATTTAAAAAATCAGCACCGACCGCCATCATAAAGTACTTGTATAAAATACATTCTAGCAGCAGAGTAGAAATTACTTGGCCTAATATTTTCTAACAGAGATATTATTTATCATGACCAGGAAACGTTACATGTAAGTATAAAAAATTGAGAAAGGCTGGGCGGGGTTATGCAATTTTCAGAATCTTAATGAACCTTGCTACATAAAAAAAAAAGAAAAAATACTGCACATATTTAGAAACCTAAATAATGGTATTAGCCATTCGAATTAAAATTAATAAAATATTTTAACATAAAATTTATTTTGGCATCCCAAATAATCATCATTCACTTACTAAAACCTGCAAAACCCTGAAATGTGTGAAAATTCACACTTCACATCAATTTTTTAATTTTCAATTTTTGGTACTTTTCGACAATTTTATTTGATGGCCTATTTATAAAGTTGTGTGCTAGCCACTAAATCTTATTTTTTTTTCTAAACTATTTAAAGTCTGAGGATTTCAAAAATTTAAACCGCAGGTCTCTATCTCTTACCGTTTTTGAGATATGATTGTTTGGAAAATTAAAATTGGCATTTCCATATTTAAAAAAATGATAAATACATAATAATATTAAAAAAATAATACATAAAATAATGTAAACCTATGTTTGTTAATAATAATAATAATAATAATAATAGTTTATTTATTTAGCTAATGCTAGTAAGAACCATATTAACAAACATAAACATATAAACATTATAATAAACATTCATATCAAATTTAATCCTTATTTTGTCAATTTAAACCATTATTTGTCCACTTACTTCATGCAAAACGTGATTTTTGGCAAATTTAAATATCGATTTTTCGTAATTTAGTGCTTTAAAATTTTATTAACATATTTGAATTCATTCTTTGAGACCTTAAAAATAAGTAGGTCGTAAAATAAGGTTCCAAACTTGTTACAAATTGGTTTGTAATGTTTTCTACAATAATTTCAAAACTTTATTACTGTGATAAATCATATTTTGAATGTTATCTTCTCAAATATTTTTAATATCAGCCCTGCCTACGAAATCCTGTAAACTATGAAAATTCACAGTTTATATATTTTTTCAGATAAACATGTTTCGTCGCATAAATGTTTACGTAATTCCTGCTAATGATATAAAAATAAAATTTCCTTATCAACTTATTTAAGAGAATTAATTATTTTTTTAATCCCATACTAATTCATTTGTGGTTAACAAAATATCGAGATAACATTGAAATGTCTTTCTTATAAATTCAGAGTTATTTTTTGTACGTATTTTAACATTGAATATATTGGGTGAAGTGAAAGTGTAGTTATTTTTGGAAATTTGGGTATTAAATCAGCAAACAATATCTCAAAAATGGTAAGAAATAGAGACCTAAGGCTTAAATCTTTAAAAAATTTAGTTTTACGATGTTTTTTCTGTAATATTTGGTCCGTAATGACCTAAAACTAATTGGTAAAATTTTGATTTTATTTTGTAAATTTCAAAAATTCATATCTCAAAAATGATAAGAGGTAGAGACTTGAAGTTTGAATTTTTGGAATTCTTACACCTTGTTTTGTTCGTAATGACCTAAAACTATTGAAAATTTTGATTTTTTTGTAATTTTTAAAATTCATATCTCAAAAAAGGTAAGACATAGAGATTTGAGGTTTGAATTTTTGGAATTCTCACACCTTGTTTTGTCTAGAAAAATTAATGTTTGGTCCGTAATGACCTAAAACTATTGAAAATTTTTATATTTTTGTAATTTTAAAAATTCATATCCCTAAAAAGGTAAGAAATAAAGACTTGAGGTTTGAATTTTTGGAATTCTCACACCTTTTTTTGTCTAGAAAAATGTAATGTTTGGTCCGTAATGACCTAAAACTATTAGGGAAAATTATGCAACTTTTTGTAATTTTAAAAATTCATATCTCAAATAAGGTAAGAAATAGAGACTTGAGGTTTGAATTTTTGGAATTCTCACACGTTTTTTTGTCTAGAAAAATGTAATGTTTGGTCCGTAATGACCGAAAACTATTAGGGAAAATTTTGATTTTTTTTTTGGAATTTTAAAAAACTCATATCTCATAAAAGGTAAGAAATAGAGACTTGAGGTTTGAATTTTTGGAATTCTCAGACCTTGTTTTGTTTAGAAAAAATTAATGTTTGGTCCGTAATGACCTAAAACTATTAGGGAAAATTGTGGAAAAATTTTTCAATTTTTTTCTCTTTAGATAGGGTGACCATTCGTCCCGCATTTTGCGGGACTGTCCCACATTTTAACATTTTGTCCCGCATTGAGATGCGTCCCGCAAAAGTCCCGCATTTTAACATTTTGTCCCGCATTTTGGATTTGGGAGGTGAGGACCTTTTTTTGGATTTGGGAGGTGAGGACCTTTTTTTTGCTCTTCACTTGGATTTGGGAGGTGAGGACCTTTTTTTTGCTCTTCACTTGGATTTGGGAGATGAGGACTTTTTCTTTGCTCGGTCCCGCATTGCCTTCTTAAGAAAATGGTCACCCTATCTTTAGACTCTCTATAGGTTACGTCTTATAAGTGTTACGTCATTTTACAGAGAGCTGTAACCCAACTAGTAATTCGAGGAATTGTGGTTGCAGATTTATGGATGTTAGAAAAGTGTTTTGACATAGAAGGACATTAACTATGAAATATATTCACATGATTGTGACACTGATTAATTGCCCTTAAGATTTCTTATGTCGCTCCAGATTACTCGTTAAATTAATCTAATGGAATTCCGCAAACATTTCTAGATAAAAAATGGCATTTTTAACAGATTTTTGTTACACTAGATATGATACATTTGCCATATAGTTACCAAATTAATGTGCAGTCTATAAGATTTATGACAAAATGCTATTTAATCAAAAACACAAGATAGAAAAACAAAACATATATTTTAGTTTACATTTGCCTCGTTTGTATCCATACAATCTTTACGGCAGTCGTACAGATTTTCGAGCTCTGTAAAAAATGTAATTTTGTTTTATTATCTTTAATTAGTTGCTTACAATATTTTCAATAAAAATAATTAAAATAAAGCACGAAAGAAGAACATTGTTAATAAGTAGACTTATGAAAGAAACTAATTGTGTAACATTTGGACCAGGGACGTAGCCAGGATTTCAGCTTGGGGGGAGGAGCAAAAATAACAAAATACTCTAAATTGGTCGGTACGACCTTAGTTACATAGCTTGGGTAGAAAATAACAGCGTTCTAGGTCAGGGGTCAGCAACCTTTCAGTGACAAAGAGCCAAATCTATATTTAAAAAAAAAAACACAATAACATGGACAGCCGCTAAAAAATATATGCTATATTCAAGAAAAAAACGTAAAAATTGTTTGTTTTAAAATAATCAAGTATTACAATAAATTAATATTTACTTATACATTTAGTTTGTGATACCTATTGTAGTTGGGCTCCGTGAAGTTAGCAGTCCACTGAAAGCACTAACGAAAATTCGTCGGCCATCCGTTAGTGCTTCGTTAGTGCCTATTAGTGCTTCATAAAAAATCGTAGCCACCCTAACCGTTTTCGAAAAAAAAGCAATTCAAAATGGACTGCTAACTTCACGCTTCGTTGGAAGCACTAACGAAAATTCGTCGGCCATCCGTTAGTGCCTCGTTAGTGCCTGTTAGTGCTTCATTAAAATTTGTAGCCACCCTAACCGTTTTTGAGAAATTGAGCATTCAAAAAAATAAGCGTGAAGTTAGCAGTCCACTGAAAGCACTAACGAAAATTCGTCGGCCATCCGTTAGTGCCTCGTTAGTGCCTGTTAGTGCTTCAATAAAATTTGTAGCCACCCTAACCGTTTTTGAGAAATTGAGCTTTCAAAAAATCGACCGTGAAGTTAGCAGTCCACTGAAAGCACTAACGAAAATTCGTCGGCCATCCGTTAGTGCCTCATTAGTGCCTGTTAGTGCTTCATTAAAATTTGTAGCCACCCTAACCGTTTTTGAGATATTGAGCATTCAAAAAAATAAGCGTGAAGTTAGCAGTCCACTGAAAGCACTAACGAAAATTCGTCGGCCATCCGTTAGTGCCTCGTTAGTGCCTGTTAGTGCTTCATTAAAATTTGTAGCCACCCTAACCGTTTTTGAGAAATTGAGCTTTCAAAAAATCGACCGTGAAGTTAGCAGTCCACTGAAAGCACTAACGAAAATTCGTCGGCCATCCGTTAGTGCCTCGTTAGTGCCTGTTAGTGCTTCATTAAAATTTTTAGCCACCCTAACCTTTTTTGAGATATTGAGCATTCAAAAAAATAAGCGTGAAGTTAGCAGTCCACTGAAAGCACTAACGAAAATTCGTCAGCCATCCGTTAGTGCCTCGTTAGTGCCTGTTAGTGCTTCATTAAAATTTGTAGCCACCCTAACAGTTTTTGAGAAATTGAGCTTTCAAAAAATCGACCGTGAAGTTAGCAGTCCACTGAAAGCACTAACGAAAACTCGTCGGCCATTCGTTAGTGCCTCGTTAGTGCCTGTTAGTGCTTCATTAAAATTTGTAGCCACCCTAACCGTTTTTGAGATATTGAGCATTCAAAAAAATAAGCGTGAAGTTAGCAGTCCACTGAAAGCACTAACGAAAATTCGTCGGCCATCCGTTAGTGCTTCGTTAGTGCCTGTTAGTGCTTCATTAAAATTTGTAGCCACCCTAACCGTTTTTGAGAAATTGAGCTTTCAAAAAATCGACCGTGAAGTTAGCAGTCCACTGAAAGCACTAACGAAAATTCTTCGGCCATCCGTTAGTGCCTCGTTAGTGCCTGTTAGTGCTTCATTAAAATTTGTAGCCACCCTAACCGTTTTTGAGATATTGAGCATTCAAAAAAATAAGCGTGAAGTTAGCAGTCCACTGAAAGCACTAACGAAAATTCGTCGGCCATCTGTTAGTGCCTCGTTAGTGCCTGTTAGTGCTTCATTAAAATTTTTAGCCACCCTAACCGTTTTTGAGATATTGAGCATTCAAAAAAATAAGCGTGAAATTAGCAGTCCACTGAAAGCACTAACGAAAATTTGTCGGCCATCCGTTAGTGCCTCGTTAGTGCCTGTTAGTGCTTCATTAAAATTTTTAGCCACCCTAACCGTTTTTGAGATATTGAGCATTCAAAAAAATAAGCGTGAAGTTAGCAGTCCACTGAAAGCACTCACGAAAATTCGTCGGCCATCCGTTAGTGCCTCGTTAGTGCCTGTTAGTGCTTCATTAAAATTTGAAGCCACCCTAACCGTTTTTGAGAAATTGAGCTTTCAAAAAAATAAGCGTGAAGTTAGCAGTCCACTGAAAGCACTAACGAAAATTCGTCGGCCATCCGTTAATGCCTCGTTAGTGCATGTTAGTGCTTCATTAAAATTTGTAGCCACCCTAACCGTTTTTGAGAAATTGAGCATTAAAAACAAAATAACGTGCAGTTTGCAGGTCATGAAAAGCACTAATGAAAATTCATCGGCCAACCGTTAGTGCCTCGGTAGTACCCTGTTTGTGCTTCATTAAAATCGAAATCCACCCTTACCGTTTTTGAGAAATTGAGCATTCAAAATAATTAACGTGTAGTTTGCAGGTTATGAAAAAAGCACTAAAGAAAATTCATCGGCCAACCATTAGTGCCTCGGTAGTGCCTGTTTGTGCTTCATTAAAATCGGAATCCACCCTAAGAGTTTTTGAGAAATTGAGCATTCAAAAAAATAAGCATAAAGTTAGCACGACATAGAAAGCACTAACGAAAATTCGTCGGCCATCCGTTAGTGCCCCGTTAGTACCTGTTAGTGATTCATTAAAATTGGAATCCACCCAACCCGTTTTTTAGAAATTGAGCTTTCAAAAAAATAAGCGTGAAGTTAGATGGTGATTGAAATACTATATTTTTCTATAGATGGGGGTAGATTTATCTAAGATATATTAATTTATTTATTTATATATTTTACATCGGCCTATTTCTGCAACCAGGCTAATCGCCGATGCCAGGGGCGAATTCCTACACCTGGATGAGAGGTGAATGATTGTGAAATGAGAGTAATGTATACATATTATTCTCGCCCGAATAATATCACCAACGGAGAATCGAACTACCGATCGCATAATCCAGACTGTTTTCACCAGTCCAAACTGTACAACTTAATGCGCTCGACCACTCTGAGCGCAATATTTGAGAATAATTTTTACTACAATTTTACACCTTCACACATATCATTGTATTTTCAACTTTATCTAATTAATGTAGGGCGAACTTGCAAATTAACTTCGATGATAGAATAAGCACCCAGAATTATCTGATAAGTTGAAAAAGGTATGAAAACAACTAATTAATTATATCACAAGTAAAATTAGAAGAAGTCAATAAATATGTAATCTGTGTAAAAAAATCATCTATATCGTCTAATGTAAATAAGCAATTTTTAAGAAGTATTGGACTAAATATGACGATTTAGGTATGAGAAATGATAAGCAGAAGATCTAGTGTAATAAAACACAATATTAAAGGAAAGTTTCGATGTTAGTATTTAATATAATCAATATAATAATATACAAATAACAAATCATCAAAACAGTAACCGACGAGTTCATCGAAAATCAATTCATCGAAAATCAACTCATCGAAAATCAATTCATCGAAAATCAATTCATCGAAAATCAATTCATCGAAAATCAATTCATCGAAAATCAACTTATCGAAAATCAATTCATCGAAAATAAATTCATCGAATGATCAGTTCATCGAATCGTCATTTAATCGAAAAAAAAATCGAAAAAAACAAAGTAAATATTTGAGAGGTCAATAAAAGTAGACAGACTAAGAAATAATTGCATAAAATTTTTTATATGGTTTAAAAAAAGGTAAATAAAGTGACATAGTGTTTGAATATAAAAACACTATCGTAGGTTAGGTTAGGTTAGTAAGGGTTTGGTTAGAAGAAGCCGAACGAAGCGAGCTACCCATCTTCTAGTTTAATGACACAACACTATCTTAGGTTAGGTTAGGTTAGTAAGGGTTTGGTTAGGAGCCGAGCGAAGCGAGCTACCTATCTTCTAGTTTAATGACAAAACACTATCTTAGGTTAGGTTAGGTTAGTAAGGGTTTGGTTAGAAGAAGCCGAGCGAAGCGAGCTACCCATCTTCTAGTTTAATGACAAAGCACTATCTTAGGTTAGGTTAGGTAAGTAAGGGTTTGGTTAGAAGAAGCCAAGCGAAGCGAGCTACCCATCTTCTAGTTTAATGACAAAACACTATCTTAGGTTAGGTTAGGTTAGTAAGGGTTTGGTTAGAAGAAGTCCAGCGAAGCGAGCTACCCATCTTCTAGTTTAATGACAAAACAAACTCACAATAACATAATAAAGCCACCTGTTTAGAATCACCGTAAATTGAACAAATCATGTGTGGTATGACGCTAGTGGTATGACCTATTCCCTAGTTATAGCGAAAATTTATATTAATAAGAAAATTAGTTTTTACGAAATAACATAATATTACTAAGCATTTTCGATTAACGTGCCATTCGATAAATTGAGCATTCGATAAATTGATTTTCGATAAATTTGCTTTCGATAAATTGATTTTCGATAAATTAATTTTCGATAAATTTGTATTCGATAAATTGACCTAGAATCAATTCCGCAGGGTTCTAAATAGTAACTGTGCAAAATTTGGTTTAAATCAGTTACACGGCCTAGGAATGTATAGCGAACAAACAAACAAACAAACAGACAATTTTCCTCTTTTATATATATAGAGAAGAAGAAGATGTCCAATTATTTTTATTATGTATTTTCTTTCTCGCGTTCAAGACGCGGCACACAAACCTAACGGTCGAAGGAGAAAAGTGCAGGTAGACCATCGAATTGAAAAATAGAGCGGTTTTTGCTGTCAATGCAAGTAAGTATGGCAAAAGATTTAATAGGTAAATATAAAGTTTTGCAGTTTATTTATATTTTTTTATATTTTATATTTTTAATAAATATAAAGCAAGCCGCACACAATTGAGATAGATAAGGTATTATACTCCGCGTCTTTGGTGCTATATATTTTAGTTTGCAATGCAGTTGATGATAGTCGATGGTAATATTCGTTTAGTTCGTTCGTCACAAATATATTTAAAAATTATTATACCCAAAATTATTGTGTTCGTATGCTGTAGCATATAAGTGTAACATATAAGTGTAACATATAAGTGTAATATTGATATTCGTGACCCCCCCCCCCTTTTGACCCTCCCTGTGACCCATGAACCTATCGTTTATAGGTCAGAAGTAATCACAGAATGAAAATCACAGTAAATAAATTAATCTGATGAGTCAGTTTGATCGTTAGGTGGTAGAGCGGGCTGCCGGATTAACAATACTGCTGGTTCAAAAGTTCTGCTTAGTTGAAGTAAATTTTAAATTGTGTTTTGATGATTTGTTATTTGTATATTATTATATTGATTATATTAAATACTAACATCGAAACTTTCCTTCAATATCGTGTATTATTACATTAGATCTTTTGCTTATCATTTCTCATACCTAAATCGTCAGTCATATTTAGTCCAACACTTATTAAAAATTGCTTATTTACATTAGAGGATTTAGACGATTTTTTTACACAGATTACATTGACTTCTTCTAATTTTACTTGTGATATAATTAATTAGTTGTTTTTCATTTATACGTTTTTCAACTTATCAGATAATTCTGGGTGCTTATTCTGTCATCGAAGTTAATTTGCAAGTTCGCCCTACATTAATTAGATAGGGTTGAAAATACAATATGTGTGAAGGCGTAAAATTGTAGTAAAAATTATTTCCAAATATCTTAAGATTCTTAACATATCTTAGATGCCAACGGAGTGGTCGAGCGCATTAAGTCGTGTAGTTTGGACTGGTGAAAACAGTCTGGATTGTGCGATCGGTAGTTCGATTCTCCGTTGGTGATATTATTCGGGCGAGAATAATGTATACATTACTCTCATTTCACAATCATTCACCCCTCATCCAGGTGTAGGAGTTCGCCCCCTGGCATCGGCGATTAGCCTCGTTGCAGAAATAGGTCAATGTAAAATAAATAAATAAATAAATTAATTAATTAATATATCTTAGATAAATCTACCCCCATCTATAGATAAATATAGTATTTCAATCACCATCTAACTTCACGCTTATTTTTTTAATGCTCAATTTCTAAAAAACGGGTTGGGTGGATTCCAATTTTAATGAAGCACTAACAAGTACTAACGAAGCACTAACGGATGGCCGACGGATTTTCGTTAATGCTTTCTATGCCCTGCTAACTTAATGCTTATTTTTTTGAATGCTGAATTTCTCAAAAACACTTTGGGTGGATTCCGATTTTAATGAAGCACTAACAGGCACTACCGAGGCACTAATGGTTGGCCGATGAATTTTCATTAGTGCTTTTCATGACCTGCAAACTGCACGTTATTTTTTTTTAATGCTCAATTTCTCAAAAACGGTTAGGGTGGCTACAAATTTTAATGAAGCACTAACAGGCACTAACGAGGCATTAACGGATGGCCGATGAATTTTCGTTAGTGCTTTCAGTGGACTGCTAACTTCACGCTTATTTTTTTGAATGCTCAATATCTCAAAAACGGTAAGGGTGGCTACAAATTTTAATGAAGCACTAACAGGCACTAACGAGGCACTAACGAATGGCCGACGAATTTTCGTTAGTGCTTTCAGTGGACTGCTAACTTCACGGTCGATTTTTTTAAAGCTCAATTTCTCAAAAACGGTTAGGGTGGCTACAAATTTTAATGAAGCACTAACAGGCACTAACGAGGCACTAACGGATGGCCGACGAATTTTCGTTAGTGCTTTCAGTGGACTGCTAACTTCACGCTTATTTTTTTGAATGCTCAATATCTCAAAAACAGTTAGGGTGGCTACAAATTTTAATGAAGCACTAACAGGCACTAACGAGGCACTAACGGATGGCCGACGAATTTTCGTTAGTGCTTTCAGTGGACTGCTAACTTCACGGTCGATTTTTTGAAAGCTCAATTTCTCAAAAACGGTTAGGGTGGCTACAAATTTTAATGAAGCACTAACAGGCACTAACGAGGCACTAACGGATGGCCGACGAATTTTCGTTAGTGCTTTCAGTGGACTGCTAACTTCACGCTTGTTTTTTTGAATGCTCAATATCTCAAAAACGGTTAGGGTGGCTACAAATTTTAATGAAGCACTAACAGGCACTAACGAGGCACTAACGGATGGCCGACGAATTTTCGTTAGTGCTCTCAGTGGACTGCTAACTTCACGGTCGATTTTTTGAAAGCTCAATTTCTCAAAAACTGTTAGGGTGGCTACAAATTTTATTGAAGCACTAACAGGCACTAACGAGGCACTAACGGATGGCCGACGAATTTTCGTTAGTGCTTTCAGTGGACTGCTAACTTCACGCTTATTTTTTTGAATGCTCAATATCTCAAAAACGGTTAGGGTGGCTACAAATTTTAATGAAGCACTAACAGGCACTAACGAGGCACTAACGGATGGCCGACGAATTTTCGTTAGTGCTCTCAGTGGACTGCTAACTTCACGGTCGATTTTTTGAAAGCTCAATTTCTCAAAAACTGTTAGGGTGGCTACAAATTTTATTGAAGCACTAACAGGCACTAACGAGGCACTAACGGATGGCCGACGAATTTTCGTTAGTGCTTTCAGTGGACTGCTAACTTCACGCTTATTTTTTTAAATGCTCAATTACTCAAAAACGGTTAGGGTGGCTACAAATTTTAATGAAGCACTAACAGGCACTAACGAGGCACTAACGGATGGCCGACGAATTTTCGTTAGTGCTTTCAGTGGACTGCTAACTTCACGGTCGATTTTTTGAAAGCTCAATTTCTCAAAAACGGTTAGGGTGGCTACAAATTTTAATGAAGCACTAACAGGCACTAACGAGGCACTAACGGATGGCCGACGAATTTTCGTTAGTGCTTTCAGTGGACTGCTAATTTCACGCTTATTTTTTTGAATGCTCAATATCTCAAAAACGGTTAGGGTGGCTACAAATTTTAATGAAGCACTAACAGGCACTAACGAGGCACTAACGGATGGCCGACGAATTTTCGTTAGTGCTTCCAACGAAGCGTGAAGTTAGCAGTCCATTTTGAATTGCTTTTTTTTCGAAAACGGTTAGGGTGGCTACGATTTTTTATGAAGCACTAACAGGCACTAACGAAGCACTAACGGATGGCCGACGAATTTTCGTTAGTGCTTTCAGTGGACTGCTAACTTCACGGAGCCTTGTAGTTGCCAGTATATTACAATATAATAATTTTTTTAATGGGACGATTGCTCCTGTATAGTGTTCTATAAGACTTCAATATTTGGTGAATATTCAGTAATCTTTAACTTAAGGCAGCACTCTAGTTTCAGCTGAGTAAGATTACTTCTTATCTGATTCTTTATTAATTTCATATGTAAAAAGATTTGCTGACAGTAATATGTGGATCCGAAAATTGTCAGTAGCCCAAAAGCATAATTTTTTAAAAGATTAAACGTTTCTGGAAGACGGTTCCAAGCTTCGAAAAGAACTTTATCTACATTTTGAAGATTGCGAATTTCGGTCCACTTATGCTGGGAAGATAAAATTCACTTTTTTCACTTTTTGCTAAATTTAAAAACCGAAACCGGAACGAAATGAAAATAACGGTTAATTTCGGTTAGAACGAAAAAAAAAAAAAAACGGTTTATTTCGGTTCAATTTCTTTTTTTTTTTTATTAATAAATGAATTAATTAATCGCTTTCTTTAGTTCTCCCTGATGAAATGTAATGCTTCTTTCGTAATCGTAAGAGTAACCCCTACTCTTTCATTTGACACTGCCTACCAGTGTTGCCACTGTTTGTCATAAATTTATGGTGCAGCATTGCCTGAATTTTTTTTATTATTAGATTACCTCAAAAATTATATTTCTTCGATATTTATCAGAATATCTGAAATTCTTTTCAGAATTTACTAAAAATTAAGACCTGATAATTATGTGACAACTGGTAACACTACGCATTTCTTGAAATGTATCTTCAAAAAAAAAGAAAAAGAACTAGGTATGATTGTAAATGACAAAGAAGGGAATTCACAAACGATTTTCAATGATTCGATTAATTTGTCTTTGTCACACCAAATTAATAACTTCAATCCTTCTAGAGAACCAAAGAACACTAATGTGTTAAAATACTGGTCGGAGAAAAGTATTTTTTTCCCTGAATTAGCAGATTTTGCAAAAATAATAATGGCAGTACCAGCTACACAAGTTAGTGTAGAAAGAAATTTTTCGGTACTAAAACTTATATTAACTGACAAAAGAATGAATTTATCAGAATCTAATTTGGAGAATATATGAATGTGTCGATTAAATATGAATTTTTAATTTTATTTTCATTTTAAATTTCAAATGTAATTTTTTCAACTGAATGAACTGTGATTAATAATTTTAATATAATATTATTTAAAAAAATATTTGTGTTATTCTGTTTTCTTCCTTATAATATTACGATTCTACGAACTATTATTTTTTATTTTTATAAGAGAAAAGTTCACATTGTTTATTAAAATTTAACTTGTTATTTGAACCGGAACCGAACCGGAACTGAACCGTAATTTTTCGACGAACCGAAACCGGAACGAAAAACGTTTACTTGGAACGTAACCGAAAACCGGAACGAAATAAATTTCGATTCGACTCTCTGGTTATTATTATTATTATTAATATACTTTTCTGAAAGAAAATCTCTTCTGGTTACAGTTCCTCCGTTCGAGGATTCCGCGATCCGCACAGTCTTATCATCCGTAAGCAACCGTTTCGCCACAGATCACGGCAGGTCATAAGCAATAATATTAAAAAAATTCCAAAAGTAATACCGTAAACTTTGAAGATATCATAACCAGTTATACACGTAGTTTAAAGTTATATGATAAAACGTAATATATAAAAACTTATGTTGTTCACTTTTACTTTTATATGGGTAATTTTGTGTTGTAAGAGCATTGAGAGAAGAGAAGAGTGAGTGAGAGTGAGAGAGAAATCGCATGTGTGACACGAGATGAAAATATCAAGTAATAAGAGAACAGTAATGGCCTCTTGTGTTAATATAAAATAACAAGCTAATATTCTCTAGGGTCCTCTACTCCCTCATAATTGGATTATTTTACTAAAACTTGCAACCTGAGATCGCTTTATTTAAGCTTATTAAAATAACATTAATATGAAAAGAAAATTAATATACCTTTTAAAGGATTATTTAAAAACTAACAGGGCTATTCAGAGAAAAAATATTAAACACTGTTTAAATTAAAAGGGCAATGTAAGTTAGGTTTCGCGCAACATATAGATGAATTTGTTTCAGCAATAGAACTTAGACCAAATATAGTTAATAATAATAATAATAATAATAATAATAATAATAATAATAATTTTATTGCTCAAAATATACATTTTAGATATAAATATATACAGATTTTTACACTTGGGGTGCTATAAAGCAATAAAATACAGGTCCCATCAGCGATGGGTACACCACATGAGCGTAGTTGTAATAAATAATTGGATAAAACATAGTCCTCTTGCTAAGGCCTTAAAAGAGGTATAAGCACTGGCTTATTTGGTACTGGGTTTGTACTGTCATATAGTAAATACACATATCGGAACAGTCTAGGGATATTGAAAAAAATATGAAAATATATTGCTTATTATACATTTAATGTTGCATTTCAATTAAAGTATGCAATTATGAGTAGTTGGCTATGGAACACAAGTAAAAACAATAACCAATAAGACAAAACAAATACAAATTTGACAAATTTTATTCAGTATGTGATCTGTATGTTGATCACATGTTTCATTTTAATTCGATTTAAAACGTTTATATTAATAATTGCAGTGTTTTTAAGTAGTAACATTATTTTTTAATAATGGAGCGACAGCATTTAACTGTCAATACCAGTCAGTGAATCCAATACGTCAGTCTCATTATCCGTTAGATAACTATCCGATAGATACATTTGTATGGAAAGAAGGGATGACATTTATTCAGCAGATGAAGTTATAAATAACCTTATCTGTCAGATAGTTACCTGGAACTTTATCTGAAGGTGGAAAGACCGGGCTTTAATGTTTAAATCTCTGGTGCTGGCATCAGCTACAGTAATTTTGTCCTTAAGTTACCATCATGAAATTACCAGTTTTGAACTGACTGCGCAGACGCACATTTTGAATTATTATAAACAAATATGGATATTTCATTTCATTCTACAATAAAGAATATATTACACCTGTATTAACATGTAAGTCGATACATTTTATCTCAATTATTGTAGCTCTGTATTTTATTAAACACATTATTAAAATAAATATTTTTATTATAACAACAAGTATAAACTTCTTATAACGTCGATATAATACAGTATTCTTGTTTATGATAATATAAAATGTTGACAGCACAAATTCAAGGAGATTTTTTTTATAATAGAAATTAAGTTGGCAATGCGGACGATGTTTAAGACGCAGATCTCTGTCTTAACATCGCTTGTATTTAGACAAGGCCATACGGTTTCACATTAGCGTTTAAAGATACATTCACTTTAACATCCGATCTTAAAGTTCTAGTGTGAAAAGGGTATAAGATTGGAAGATTTTTTTTTTTCTGAATGACAACCATACACATAACAAGGAGTGTTTAATCTTCTTTTCTTAAATTTATCACTTTACTCGTTGTAAAAACGGAGTGAGAATGGACAGAAACAAAAAATACATGCTGAACCATAAACAAAGACAGTATACTTTTATCAGGTGTTCGCCTTAATGCCGCTAGAGGGATACGCGTTAATTTGAGTCACCAATAACTTGTCAATAAAAGTGTATTAAAATAGGAAACCTTATTTATTGTTTAGCTCTTGTAGCAAATGTTGATTCATTCAACATTGAATACGTCGTTGTATGCAAAGAGGCATTATCTAAACACAGTTTAAAAAACTCATGACAAAAAACATGATCTTATAACAAACAACCCTATCAAAATAATTTTAAAACCTCTCTATCGTATTTCCAAATAAATGTCCTAATAAAAAACATAATCACCTCAATAAATGTTCCCCAGTTTACAAAAACGTAATACATAACAATAAACACAACATTTTTCTCAGCTCTGGAATAAGGGTGATGAATAATTTCACATAATCGCCGTCCTCCCACGGGAACATTAGACTGAAGCTGCCTGAGGTGGAGTCCACTTCCAGTATTACACACTTCATCACCTGCAAATGCGCACGGCTCTATTCTAAACAAAAGGATCCAGACAAATATTTTAGTACTGCATTGACAATTTAAAATCTTTGAAACATGCAAGAAAAAAAATTAAATACAACTTGGAAAACGACAAGGGAATACAGGAAAGAAAACAATTGTTTCAAACGACCACTAGATGGCAATATTGAACTGTGTCATTACTATATTCGTAAAATTTAACATTTATTATTGTGTAATCAGTGGTAGCTTATAAACTGACCGAGTAGTTTGTTGATAGTAAGCATTAAAAAAAAGTTTGTGAAAAAAATTATATTACTCATGAAGGTTTTCGTTGGATGATTTTTTGCGATTTTATTTATATATATATATATATATATATATACAGGGTGTTTGTTTGAAACGGGGCACCCCGAAAATCTCCTTTATTTGTAAAGATACAAAAAATCTTCAGAACAAAAGTTAAACTAGACAAAAAGGCCCATCTAAAAGTTACTATAAGAATTCTGAGGCACTTGCGGTTTCACTGGAAATTATGTCAACTTTTGATCTAGCATAGGGAATCGATAATTTTATATTTTTTTCATAAAAGTACATTAAATTAGCTTTACAATGACACCAAAAAGTCATATTTTTATGTTAACCATTTCAAAATGGCGACTATTTATTTACAAAATAATAATCAACATAAGTTTTACAAAGTTGAACGTAGCAAGCTTTGAAAACAATAAAAAAGATATAGTGTATCGGACAACACCAACGACGATAGAAGATTTAGAAGAAAGGGTTAGAAGTGCAATCCGGGATATCCAAGAGTGTACTCTTATAAGGGCGATGGAAGAGTTTTTATTAAGAATGAGAAAATGTGTGGACAATAATGGTGGTTTGATCGAACATTTGTAATTTTTTTTTTTTGTAAAATAATTGCAAAAAGTAATAGTTTTTTTTTCCAAATAGTCAAATAGTTTATTTTAGAGATATTTGTTTCTTTTTTTATTGTTTTCAAAGCTTGCTAGGTTCAACTTTGTAAAACTTATGTTGATTATTATATTGTAAATAAATAGTCGCCATTTTGAAATGGTTAACATAAAAATATGACAATGACCCTTTTGGTGTCATTGTAAAGCTAATTTAATGTACTTTTAGGAAAAAAATATAAATTTATCGATTCCCTATGCTAGATCAAAAGTTGACATAATTTCCGGTGAAACCTCAGAATTCTTATAGTAACCTTTAGATGGGCCTTTTTGTGTAGTTTAACTTTTGGTCTGAAGATTTTTTGTATCTTTACAAATAAAGGAGATTTTCGGGGTGCCCCGTTTCAAACAAACACCCTGTATATATATATATATATATATATATATATATATATATATATATATATATAATTACTCTGTGTTTTAATAAATCATGAGAACGCCATTCTTAAATATTAGGTTATACTCTGGTATTTCGCAAAACAACGTAGAACTAAACAATATTACTATTCGTTAATTAAATAATAACTCGCTACATTTTCACCACAGTTAATCTATAATTCCTAACAAAGTTAATTATATATCTTCGCTCTGAAGTAGAAGGCTTCATTCAGGGATGCTGAGAGCGTACCTGCCATCCAGTACATCAAAGAAAATTGCTTCTTTTCGCGCTTTTAATTTGGAAGTGACACAAGAACCCATATTCATTCGCCATTATCTCGCATACTGTGGACCACAACCAAACAAGTTGGAATTATTCAAGTAGACTAATAGTAGAGTTGTAGAAGTCTTTTGGATTTCCACCGAATAGATATAATATTGTCAGTTGAGTAGGTATAGTCTTTATTCTAGTTACAGCTACCAAATACAGCTCCAAATTGATATCAGCTTGATAATGATTGTAAGAACAATCGAAACGTTGCAATAATAATAAATAAATATGTCTCAAAATATAGGTTTTTTTATTAATCATCTTAGTGATCTCCAAAAAAGTGTCAAAAAAGTTAATAGACGCGGAAAATGGTGTAGTGTTCAATCAGTGTTGTATATATATATATATATATATATACAGGGTGTTTGTTTGAAACGGGGCACCTCGAATAACTCCTTTATTTTAAGAGATAAAAAAAAATCTTCACAATAATAGTTAAACTAGATAAAAAGGCCTATCTAAAGGTTACTTATATATTTAGTTATATTTTTTTCCTAAAAGTACATTAAATTAGCTTTACAATAACACCAAAAAATCATATTTTTATGTTAACCATTTCAAAATGGCGACCATTTATTTACAAAATAATTATCAACATAAGTTTCACAAAGTTGAACGTAGCAAGCTTTGAAAACAATAAAAAAAGAAACAAAATGTCTCTAAAATAAGTGCCTCAGAATTCTTATAGTAACCTTTAGATGGACCTTTTTGTCTAGTTTAACTTTTGTTCTGAAGATTTTTTGTATCTTTACAAATAAAGGATTTTTGGGGAATTTTCGGGGTGCCCCGTTTCAAACAAACACCCTGTATATATATACTTATTTAAATAAATTTTCAGCCCCTGAAGAAGGTCTAAAAAGTTAGACCGAAATATCGGGCCTTAGTAACTTTTGAGTTTACTTTACTCCACCGCTATTCCCAATAACTTTTATATCTTATATATATATATATATTATTTGGATCTTGACGTGTGTATGTATAATTAAAACTTCTCTGTTGATCGTCAATTATAAAATATATATTATGAATTAATAAAATGGAGACGTTTCGGCCACGAAAATGTGGTCATCATCAGTCTGAGGAGGTGTGTGTTAGAAACAGAATTCTGTTTCTAACTGGTGTAAACTATTCACACACCTCCTGAGACTGATGATGACCACATTTTCGCGGCCGAAACGTCTCCATTTTATTAATTCATAATATATATTTTATACTTGACGATCAACAGAGAAGTTTTAATTATATATATATATATATATAATTATATATTTTTCTTTCTATATCCTTTGAGAAATTGCCTTGAAATATTTCTCCCAGAGATCAGAACTTTCTCCATCCTTGGGATATTCTTCGATGTATTTCTTTTTCCTGGTAGTTCTTAAAGGATATTAGCTGTCCTAGGTAGATTGCTTTGTCAACACAGATTATACATCTTCCGTCAAGTAGGATATCTTCTTTTGGGGAATTTTTAAAGATTTTTCTCTTTTTTCCGTTTATTTCTGGACCCACTTCAGAGCAATGTGTTCTCAACTCAAATATCATCTCTTCTAATTCTTCTTTTGTTTTTGCTAACAGTGTGACATCATCTGCGAATCTTAGGTTGTTAAATTTTCTTCGATTCACTGTGATGCCCCTATTTTCCCAATTTAGTTACGGAAAGCTTGTTATAAAACGTTGTTAAAAAGTTTTGGTGATTGAGTTTCCCCTTGTTTTACTCCACGTGTTATTTCGAAGCAATGCCCAGGTTTTTTCAGTTTTATTCTTACATAGGTGCTGTTATATATATTTTTTATTATATTATTGTATTTAGTTTCCATGCCTATTTATTCCAGTGAGTTTATTATACTTTCATGTCCGTTGGCATCAATGGCTTTCTGAAAGTCAAAGGGCGATGTAAAGAGTCAGATTATATTCTTCACTTTTCTGGATAATTTGGTTGATATTTTATTGTTATTTTATTTATTTTACATCGGCCTATTTCTGCAATGAAGCTAATCGCCGATGCCAGGGGGCGAGCTCCTACACCTGGAATGATTGTAAAAATGGGAGTAATGTATAGGTATACATATTATTCTCGCCCGAATAATATCACCAATGGGAACTTGAACCAGCTACGTCACAATTCAGACTGTTTTTACCAGTCAGAATTACACGATTTAACGAGCTCGGCCACTCCGTTGGCTAATGATCTGTTGTTGAATACTCACTACGGAACCCTGCTTGTTCTATTGGTTGGTTTTCATTTAGTGATCGTGCCGTTCTTTGAAGTAACATGTATGGTAGTAGTAAATATGTTGTGTAGGCTTGACAAAATACTTATAAATCATAAATATCCAATACCGAATTTTATTTGTAAATATGTTTCTTGGGTCATTCTTCCTCAAATTTTGCGGTCGTTATTTTACGCGGTTACTAAATCCGAAGAATTCTTTATTAATACCATACTGGATTCAAAATCATTTAAATTAGATTTTAAATTTAATATAGGTCGAGGGATGACGTTACAGGTAACTGAGGGGAATATGAAGACATTATTACACAGCTCTGTAATGTCGGTGATAAATAACAGAGTTAGAAATACTCGAGGATATTGTTGCATAACTTGAGAGGTTGTTAACCAGTGGAGAAGAAACGGTGGAGCAAATAAAACGAGTCTAGATATTCCAGAAATAGAATGTGCTGGAAATTTAATACTCTCTTTGATGCTTTGGTGAAACGAAAAAAAATCTTCGTTCTGAACTTTCACTTCGAGAAAGTAAATGTACAAGGTGTCTCAAAAGAAATTTTATATTTATTTAGCTTACTGCGTGAACGCAACGTATCCGAGGGGCGCGGAGGTTAT
This sequence comes from Liopterus haemorrhoidalis, assembly GCA_963971575.1. Classification (NCBI taxonomy): domain Eukaryota; kingdom Metazoa; phylum Arthropoda; class Insecta; order Coleoptera; family Dytiscidae; genus Liopterus; species Liopterus haemorrhoidalis. Next base: position 5,897,290 of record OZ020624.1, read on the forward strand.
GTCAATCGGTAGCCTGGCTCTTGGGAATGCAGTCGCTATGGAAAAAGTTTGAAGAGACTGGTACAACGCTGGATAAATCAAAATCCGGGCGACCTAGGTCATCAAGAACGGTAGAAAACGTGGAGAATGTTAATCAGTCTGCTTTAAATGTGCATAGATCATCATAACATCGCATTATGCACAAAGACCTAAAGCTGCACCCCTACAAAATTCAATTGGTGCAAGAATTAAAGCCCCAAGATACCAGTCAGAGGCTTAATTTCGTAAATCAGGTGATTGAGCGATTTTCAACGTTTACCAACATTTTGTTTTCGGATGAAACTCATTTTCATCTTAAGGGCCACGTAAATAAGCCGAACTGCCGCTACTGGAGTGCAACGAATCCGAAACGCAAACATCAGAAACCCCTACATTCGCCTAAAGTGACCGTATGGGCTGCGATGTTGGCGCGAGGAATTATCGGCCCTTACTTTTTTGAAGACGAAAGGGGGCGTGCAGTTACAGTGAATTCAGAGCGTCATGTGGAGATGTTAGACAACTTCTTGGTACCTGAACTGCAAACCTTTCCTGGCTATAACCAAAGAATATGGTTCCAACAGGACGGAGCAACTTCACACACGTCCAATATGTCTGTGCCACGTGTTCGTGAAATTTTCTCAGGCAAATTGATCTCCCGGAGAGGTGACATAAATTGGCCTCCACGCAGTCCAGATTTAACCCCTATGGATTTTTTCCTATGGGGTTATCTTAAATCTAAAGTTTACGCTAATAAACCGACTTCACTGGCGCATTTGAAAGAAAATATCCGTCACGAAATGGCAGCCATCCCTGAGTCCACCTGCCGAGACGTCATAAGTAATTTTACTGTTCGATTAAATGAGTGCCGAGAACGCGAGGGTCTACATTTAGACGATATTATTTTTAAAAAATAAATCCCCAAAAAGTGTATTTTAATAATTAATAAACATTTTTTCTATATACGGCTTACTTTTTTTTTAATCGATCCACTAAATATAAAATTTCTTTTGAGACACCTTGTATAAATGCATTGATTCAAAACTCATATTTTTCTCCTAATGGAATCGGGAAGATGAAAATATTAGCAGCAAGACCGTCAACAGACTTGATCGCGCTTTGCGGCAAACAATTAAATATCGCCCCAAACAGGGCTCCCCTTAGGCTGTGGCAAGTGGGGCACTTGCACTAGGCCCCGCGCGTCCACCAACAAGTAATAAAATAATAATATCCATTAACCCTTTACTGCATGAATTTTTATTTTTGGCTGAAATAATTCATGAGCATTAGGAATTGGTTCTTATTGATAGAAAAATTAATTAAAAAAACATATTTAAAATATTAATTATTATTTTTATGAAAAAATAATAATTAAAATAATAATTTAGGGTTTGTGCCATACATGGAACATTATGATTCTACATTATGTTAAAAAAGAAAATTGATGTGAAGTGTGAATTTTCACACATTGCAGGGTTTCGCAGGTATATAATAAGTGAAGGCGGCATGCTGAGTGTGTAGGACAAATTTTGCTTTGTAGTAACCACGGCAAAATGAACGATATTTTTAAAATAATTTATCGTCTGTTAATCTCAGAGCTTTAAAAACAAATTTTATGTTAAAATATTTTTTTGTTAATTTTAATTCGAATACCTAATATCATTATTTAGGTTTCTAAATAAGTGCAGTATTTTTTTTATATAACAAGGTTCATTAAGATTTTGAAAATTGGGCCTATGGCTTTCATTGGTTGTCTTAAATCATACGCTCCGCCCCTCTGGCTTCGTATAAATGACACAGAATGAAAATATAATTCCAATTGGTTATTAAATTTACGCTCTTGAAAATTAAATTCAAAATATGCTAAAATATAACTAGAATTTTAACAAATTAATTTAAACATAATAAATATGAAAAAAAAAACACAAAAAAAAAAAATTGACTCCACAAGCCAGAAACGAACCTGTGTAGTGAATAACGATCCTGTGTGGTTGTCGAGCAACTGAGCCACTAGACCACCAAACGCTTATCAACTGAGTGTGTTATAAGAGTATAACATGTATGCATCGTCAACCAAAAAACACAAAAAATGCGTTATTTTCCGAAAACATAATCTGATCAAAAATTCCTGTTGTACTATTCCGGTTCACACCATTATACATTACTTAGAATTTTTTCACATTTTTAGTTTAAACCATCTGGGCTACAGGGTGTGGGACAAAAAATTTTTTGCACAATTTTGGCAAAAATCGCCTCAAAATAATTTATTTTGCAAAAATTAAATTTTGATCGTTAATCCACGTACTAAGGGCTTTCATTTGATACCCTACTCAGAATTTTAAAAAAATATATTTTTTTTTCGATGAGCACATATTTGTTTATATTTTTAGGGGGATATGTTTTTTAGATGTTTTAGTATTTTTCCTATGTGCGGGTCAAAAAGTTGTACAAGCATGCCAATTTTCTACTCTCTAGGATTGCTACAATTTTTACCGAACAGACAGACAGACAGACAGACAGACAGACAGACAGACAGACAGACAGACAGACGACAAAATGACGGTATAAGGGTTTTTTGGTCATACCTATAAAACCCTAAAAATGATTCCGTATTATATGTTCGTCAATTGCTAGGTGTTCTTCATTAGGGATTAAAAGCAGTCGCTCTCGAATTTTTGAAAGAAAAGGACGTATCTTCTAGTTGTCCTTTCTCAATAAATTCAGAGTTATCGTTGAAGTGCAAATTCCACTTGATATCCTCAAATCTATTGCAGCCCATTACTTGAGATACTGCAGGATCCATTGCTATGTATGTGGCATATATGAACATTCATGAAGTAACGTTCTGATTCAGTTTTAAAAGTAAAATAAAAAATAAAAATCGGAATGTGCCATATATGGCACACTATGCGGCAAAGGGTTAAAAGTATTATACTAAGTTTTAAAGATATTTAGAAAAAAATAAATAAAACTCTGAATATAATTGTGTACGTCAGCGGTTTCCAAATGGGGGGCGCGACCCCCTTGGGGGTCATAAAAGATTCACCAAGGGGTCGCGGGTCGCAGGATTTTCCACTTTAGCTGTTATTAAAACAAAATATCGCGCACGGTTTCTTCATATAAACCGCGATTTAACGAATTATGTGCGAAGAAACAAGCCCATACTTCAAATTAAAATTGATTTTTATTACATTTTTAATTTGTATTACATATTTAATATTAATATAATTTATTTTTATATGATTTTCGTGATTTATGTTGTGAAAATAAATAGTTAGGAAACTATTTACATTACATATTTTTGCTACTTTTGTGCTTATTATTTCAATAAAGAAATTATTTACAAATTGTTTATAAATTTCTTAAATGGGGGGGGGGCAGAGATGGATTTTTTCTAAGGAGGTCGTTACTGAACAAAGTTTGGAAACCGCTGGTGTACGTAGTAATTAAAATATATAATAGCGTTTAATGTTTCATTTTTACTAATGACTAGAGTCCGGCAAATATATGCAACGGTACTTTAGTTTGGTGTTTTTCGATAAAAAGCGGCACATGTGTTATCTGTAGAAATAAAATGTAATTATATATATTTGTAATGTGCTCTGCTGACAAATAGTGTAGCGTATTAAAAATTTTATATCTTATAAAAAACTGACCAATGGCAAAGGAGTGACTGGAATTATCTCGGATATAATCCCAAAATAATGAGGTGTCCTTATTAAGATAAGAATTCATTGCGGTTCAAGTGTTTTATTCTTTTTTTTTTGTTGGTCTTTATTTCCAAATAGTAAAAAATTGCAAAATGAAAAGTTTATAAACGATATTATTTATTATTAATAAATAGTATACACTAGCAAAATAAATGCAATTTTTATATCAATAATAGTAAGAAATTTTTCGACTTGGTGTGTGTTGTAGTGAGTTTTTTTTTCTCAATAATAATAATAATAATTAATAATAATATTTATGAAAGTAATAAGTTTTTAATTATTTAAAGAAATCATTAAGTAGATTTCTAAAATTTAATTAGAAAAATTAGTTCTTTTTGATGTATATATTTCCTTGAAAATAGAAAAAGACCTTTCTACATCAAAACTTGTTATTAGTGCATAATTATAAAAAGTATATATTTCTTTATATTTATTAACTATATCCTGATTTGATAATAAATTGATAGAAAATTGTAGTAATACTTGTAGGTCGGGATTTTTATTAAATATACCATCAATTTTTGCAGACAAGTGCAAACCAAACTCGCCGGGAACCGATTTCAGTTTGTTTACTGTCCAATAAATAATATTTAAAGATTCAGACAACGGCTGGTTTTGTTTTTCTAAATTTACTATGGTTGAAGGAAGAAATTCAAAATTAGTCTTTATGAACTTTAAACTCTTCATAAATATTTGGTTTTTGTATAATATTTTTAATATTATAATGCTTTGAGCATCCAGAGTTAGATTGAAAATAAAAGATTTTAAAACTTCAAAATTGTTAACATTAAATAACGCCGCTTCAAGGCGAGTTCCCCACCACAGGATTTGGTGGTAAGGGTAAATATGGACATAATTTTTTATATAAGGATACTCTTAATGGCACTACCCTTTTTTACCAATCTCCTATGTCAAATAGGGTTTGGGAAAAGAACCTGGTATAAGCGTTTCACTTTTGTAAGAACAAACGTAGAAGAAATTTTGTTTTGAATAGTTTCTATCTTGTGTGTAATGTTGGTATTAAAAAATGTCATTTTTTTAAAATGTCGATCCATTTGACATATGTCATAATGAAAAATGATATCTTAATTATAATGACCATAACCTAGAAACCTAAAGTCTGTTTTACAGTGTAAGGAATATTTTTAATTGACATTTAAAGTCAGTAATACACTATAAAAATAACCAAAATAATTTGATCTATGGTTTATTTCAAAGTAGAAAAATGTGTGTAAGAAGATGGGAGCTGTTTGTCCTTGCTTCGGATTGTTTTAGATCGTCATACCTATTACACTGTAAAAATATTGTTTTTAGTCCAAGTTGACAGATGTTCAGTGTCGTACATTGGAAATATATATTATTTATGTTATTTAATTTTTCTCATATATTTTGTTATTATTTACTTATTTAGACTTTTATTTATATTATTGGCGTAGATTTTATGGAGAAAATTCTCCATGTAATTTGTTTTTACGCAGTTATATATTTTTTAGGTTATCTGACATATAAATATTTTTTGACATTTGATAATTAACAGATCAAGAGAGAGGACTAATGTGAGGCCAAAAGACAGCCCAGCTGATTGTGCCCAAAGAAGAAGTTATTGATATAATTTTTAGACCTTCATATAAGCTGTTCACTTTTATAAGAACAAACTAAGAGGGAATTTTGTTTTCAATAGTTTGCACCTTTGAAGCTGTATGTCATGTTGGTATTAAAAAATGTCACTTTTTTAAAATGTTGATCAATTTGACATATGTCATAATGAAAAATTATATCTTAATTATAATGATCATAACCTTATTAACCTAAAGTCGGTTTTACAGCGTAAGGAATATTTTTAATTGACATTTAAAGTCAGTAACACACCATAAAAGTAACCAAAATAACCAGATCTAGTGTGTTCTTACAAAAGTGAATTGCTTATATATACATATATTTTTAATTTTTATTTACAATAATTATTTAAATAAGAAACTTTAGCTCTGAAGATATTTTGTTTGTTTTATTGCTTTATTTAAACTGTTTTAGCCAAATCTCTCATTTTATACACATATAGTACATAATTTTTAAAATTAATATTTTTTAATTTCTTATATAATAACCGGACAATATGATGTGTTCTCTATTAATTTTAAAATTGTTATTTTATATCGTGACTATTAACTAAGGTATTGTAAATTTAACATTGTTTTTTATTCTTTAACTCATATTTGATATGTTTTTATTATTTAATAATTATTTTATGTTATATTTTAAATTCCGACAATTTTGTAATGCTTATTTTAACTACTTGACTTGTTAAATTTGAACACTATAATAATTTTATACATGTAAACTTACCAATTTAATAATTCTATATTTCTATATATCTTTGTAGCTCTGATGAAGATTTAAATTAAAATCGAAACGTTAGCGAAGTTAATAAATTTGTTTTTATTTTCTGACTGGTCCGAATCCTATTACCTTCAACTATAATTACTAACTTACGGACGTAACTCATCTAATCAAGGTTAAAAATTATTACTGAAATATTCGTTCAAAATAGTTTAAAATAGCACGCCTATGGCAAAAGTACCGTTGCATATATTTGCCGGTCTCTAATGATAAGTCACGATATAAAAGCAACAGATAATAATAATTAAATCTACAACATAGAAGCATTTTCTAAATCTAGGCTATTAAAACTTAATATGTACTCAAAATCTCATTTAGGTTAGTAACAGTAACGAGATTAATCTTAAAATACTTGTATTTAACGATAATGCATATCTGAGCGCTAATTGAAGTACATGATATAAATCAAAGCAGCCTCAAATAGAGTAGAATTATAAGAGAAACTTTAGACCAATTAAGAAAATTACAATAATTAGAAATTAATTCAGAGTCCGCAGGGCTGGTCGGTAAGAAGATAAGGGCAGAGAGAAGGCAATTTCAACGTCGAGCGACACAAAAACTGCTGTTTAAAATGTAAATTCTCTTGTCTGGCTTTATAAATAGTGCTTTTGCTCAGGCCACTGGAAAATATCTGTTGCGCAGTTATTAAGTACCATGCTGCTTACTGGATTCTCTTCATACAATCCACTCTCGCTAAGCAAATATTTATGTTGAATATACTACACATAGGTTATATTTTTAATATAAATGCTTTTGATGACACGTGCGGAAAATTTAGACAGTTATTTAAGCGATATTTTTTCTCTTTATTGGGATGTGGTGCTTGGCAAGGAAACTACAAGGTGTCACAAAAGAAATTTTATGTTTAGTGGATCGATTAAAAAAAAAGTAAGCCGTATATAGAAAAAATGTTTATTAATTATTAAAATACACTTTTTGGGGATTTATTTCTTAAAAATAATATCGTCTAAATGTAGACCCTCGCGTTCTTGGCACTCATTTAATCGAACAGTAAAATTACTTATGACGTCTCGGCAGGTGGACTCAGGGATGGCTGCCATTTCGTGATGGATATTTTCTTTCAAATGCGCCAGTGAAGTCGGTTTATTGGCGTAAACTTTAGATTTAAGATAACCCCATAGAAAAAAGTCCATAGGAGTTAAATCTGGACTGCGTGGAGGCCAATTTATGTCACCTCTCCGGGAGATAAATTTTCCTGAGAAAATTTCACGAACACGTGGCAGAGACATATTGGACGTGTGTGAAGTTGCTCCGTCCTGTTGGAACCATGTTCTTTGGTTATAGCCAGGAAAGTTTTGCAGTTCAGGTACCAAGAAGTTGTCTAACATCTCCACATAACGCTCTGAATTCACTGTAACTGCAGTGAATTCATCTCGTCACGAACAGACTGATTAACATTCTCCACGTTTTCTACCGTTCTTGATGACCTAGGTCGCCCGGATTTTGATTTATCCAGCGTTGTACCAGTCTCTTCAAACTTTTTAACCCAATGTCGAATGAGAGGAATGCTTGGCGCATCATTTAAGTGGCGAAAACCTCGAATACTGCAGAATTTTCTACGCGCTACAGTCGCCGAATCACCGTTTTTGTAAAACTCTCGCACGCATAACGCGCGGTCTGCTCCCGAGAAACGCTCCATAGCGGCTGAATTCCCAAGAGCCAGGCTACCGATTGACATAACCCCCGCGCCCCTCGGATACGTTGTGTTCACGCAGTAAGCTAATTAAATATAAAATTTCTTTTGAGACACCTTGTACTATTATCCTTGCTACCTTTATTTTTGTCGGACCACAAATAAAGAAAATAATGGCCAGTGACGAATTTTCACAGATACTCAATACTCATAAAAGGAAAACCTGAAAGCAGTGTTTCATGGTTTTCTCGAAAACAACAGAGCAGACAATTACAAAGAGCTTATTGCAACTATGCTTGATAACTTTAAACTCATGGGTTGCAGAATGTTCCTTAAAGTGCATATGTTACATGCGTACTTGGACCAATTTAAAGATAACATGGGAGCCTATTCGGAAGAACAAAGTGAACGTTTTCATCAAGACGTGATGGACTTTGAACGTCGTTGTCAGAGGCAATACAATGATAGTATGATGGGGACTATATTTGGGGACTAATACGAGAAAGTCCATACAATCACAGAAGAAATACAAAAAATAATAATTTCTAAACTTTTTTATATATTCTGTTACAGTAGTTGTTTGTTTCGAATGGTTTTCTTATAAATAAAACTGATTCGAATTCATAACAAAAGTTTGTATTATTTTTACATACAATAAAGGTCTGAAAAAAGGAAAATTTTCTTAAAATCCGTAATTTCATTCTGATAGCTACAAAAGCAAACTTTTTCGAGTAAAACTATTTTTTCTTTAATTAATAATGTGGAAGAAATAAAAATCAGATATGCAGAACCCAGACTCAAAATTCCTGTTGACCGGTAGTATAGAACAAATATTCCTAAACATCCAATATTATGTTGGCTTCTTACAATTATAAATACCTACAAAACCCTGAAATATGTGCAAAAACCACACTTCTCATCAATTTTTTATTATTTGCATGTTAAATAAAATATAATTTCTGATCCAGGTTCATTAAATGGTATTTAATAATTCCATCTCGTACAATTAAGGTTAATAATAGATATCCTTCATGGTAGTCTCGTTCCACTATTAAATGTGTGAATGAAAAAAATAAATGGCATAAAAATTGGAAAAGATATAATAGTAAGTTAGATTATGTAACATTTTCAATACTGAGAGGTCTATCCAAATATTTAATCTCACAAGATTATGATAAATATATTAGAAATGTGGAGTCAAGCATAGCGCTTGATCCTAAATATTTCTGGAATTTTGTTTCTAATAAAAAACGCAGTTCCACAATCCCTAACATAATGCATCACAATAACAAAACAGCCAAAGACGGGCAGTCAATTTCCAATCTATTCTCACAGTATTTTCAATCAGTTTTCGAGCCACAAAGTCAAATAATAATTAATAACAATTGCCCAAATAATACTAACGTATCACTAGGTGGACTACACATATCAAAAGATAATATTAAATCTACCCTTGCTAATCTTGATACTAAGAAAAGTGTAGGCCCAGATAATATCCCATCACTATTTATTAAAAATTTAACAGACAGCCTCATTTTACCTTCGTATATAATTTTTAACAAAGCCCTCAACGAAAATACTTTTCCAGATGTATGGAAAATAGCTATCATTGTGCCCATCTTTAAATCTGGCGACAAAAGTTTGATGAAAAATTACCGCCCGATCTCCAAATTGTGTGTTTTTGGGAAAATTTTAGAATCTCTAATTTACAATTTTATATATGAATCAGTAAAGCATCATCTTACACCACAACAGCATGGATTCTATCGCGGCAGGTCCGTTGAAACAAATCTTGTTGAAGTTATATTTACTTATACATTAAAATAATTTTATATACGTTTCCATAGTAACGTCACTTGATAGATTTTGTGTTGAGTTGTCAAAATATATTTTACGTCATGTTATTAATTAAATAATAAATACAGTTTAGCACAATATTAAGTTGTTTATTTTGTCTTTTTATTTGTGAAACTTTGACATGGTAGCAGAGCGTGGTTGCGAGTTGGATTAGTTGTAACAAATAAAAAATGGATGTTACCCGTGTTCAGATTGGGCTACTAGAAGGGAAGTCGAATTGGACGACTTGGAAATACAAGTTATGTATTTTATTAAGAAGCATACCTGGCGGAATTGATATTATTGAAGGTAAATTAAGACCACCTTTAAATTTAACATCAACCGCAACTCCAGAGCTAAGTTCTAAATATGAAAAAGAATTAGCAGAATTTAATAAAGCCGACAGCAGTGTGTTATTAGTACTTACAATAAATATGACACAAGATACACTTCAAAAGGTGATGAGATTTGAAACTGCTCGTGAGGTATGGTTGGAGTTACATAGGTTGTTTGATGGTCAAGTGGAGGATAAAGCCTATGATTTGTGTATGCAATTCTTTAGTTATCAGAGGAAGGATGAAGATGATATGGCAAGTCATACTTCAAAACTGAAGAATATTTGGAATGAATTACAATTAGAAATTTCTAAAGATAAACTGGTTACTGGTACTAACTGTAAATGTGATTTACCGGAATTGTTATTGATTTGCAAATTATTAGAAACGTTGCCAGAGCAGTATTTTTCTTTTAAGTCTAGTTGGATGATGATGTCCAAATCTGATCGTACTATTGATAATCTTACTACTCAGTTATGTGTTTACGAAAAATCGTTATTATCTAAAAATGAAACTATTAAAGAAGCACTAACAGTAAAATCTTTGAAGAATGACAATAGTACAGGAGCTTTAAGAGCAGAAAGAACTAATTCAAACTATTTTAACAACAAAAACAGATACAAAACAAAAAGACAGTTTAAATGTAACTATTGTAAAGAAATTGGACATATAATTAGATATTGTGCAAAATGGAAGGCAGATGGAAGGCCTAATATGGAAAATAGTAAATATGATGAAAATAATAAAATTAGTCATAATAAGACTAATAATATAAGTTTAATAGCTGAATCAAATAATGTGTTGTCAGCTGAATGTGATCCGAAAAGTTGGTTTGTGGACAATGGGGCTACTAATCACATTACGAATAGAAAAGACTTTTTTGAACATTTTGAAATTTTTGAAGAGTCACACACAGTAACTACAGCTAATGGAGAGATGATAAAAGCAATAGGGAAAGGTACAATTATAATAAAAACTAATGTAAATGGTCATTATGAAAAAATAACATTAACAGATGTGTGGTATGTGCCAAAAATAAAGAAAAACTTATTCTCTATCTTAGCTGCTCAAGATAAACATATGAAAAGTAAGTTTATTTCAAAACCCGAACTATGTTATCTCCAAATTAATGGTAGGACTATATTAGTAGGTAAAAGGAATCGAAATGGCGGTCTTTATAAATTAGATATAGAAACTGTTAAACCTAACAATCAAATTCACATCAATACAGTTTCTAATGAGAATCTTTTGCAACTTTACCATGAAAGATTAGGACATCAGAACAAAAGACACGTAAAATCACTATTATCTCGTGAATTAGGTATCAATGTGAATCTAGATAGTGAATTGTGTGAAGGATGTATTTATGGAAAAGCCCACAGATTTAAATTTGGATTAAGGGAACGAGCTAAAATGCCTGGTGAAATATTGCATTCAGATGTATGTGGTCCTTTTGCAACTTCACAAGGAGGTCATCGTTATTTTGTTTTGTTTAAGGATGACTATAGCCGTTTCCGCTATGTTTTCTTTTTAAAAGAAAAATCGGAAGTTGCAGAGAAGCTAAAAATTGTATTAGCAGAAATTAAAAATATTGGACGTTTTGTAAAAGTATTTTTAACGGATAATGGCAGAGAATTTGACAATCAACAGGTGAAACAAATTCTAAATCAGAATGGAATTAAACATAGACTGATTATGCCTTATACTCCCGAACAAAATGGTTGTTCAGAAAGGGACAATAGAACAATTGTAGAAATAGCTAGGGCTTTAATGCATACTCAAGAAGATTTCCCACAAAGTTTATGGGCTGAGATGATAAATACTGCAGCCTATATACTAAACAAATCTGGTGTATCTGGTGTTGAAGGAAAATCACCTTATGAAGTCTGGATGAATAAGAAGCCAAATCTTAAAAATTTAAGAATAATTGGAAGTGTTTGTTATGCTCATATTCCTAAGCAATGTAGAAAGAAAATGGATAAAAAAGCTAATAAAGGAATATTAATTGGATATGAAAATGACGATGGTTATCGTATATGGCTTAAAGAACGCAAAATGGTCATAAGATCAAGGGATGTAATTTTTGATGAAAAACCTTTATTAACTCTGGATCGTATAAAATTACCAATATCGTTGCCTCGAGAAGAAGTAAGCGATAGTGATGAAAATAAAATAAATGATGATTTTAATGATAAAACAGATTTTAATGATGAAATGAATTTTAATGAAGAAACAGTTCTTAATGATGAAATAGAGGGAGAAGATCATAAAATGGAACTAAGAAACAGAGGTGATTTAAAGAAACCTTCCAGATTTCAAGACTATATTATGTTTGCATGTGAAGATAAAGAACCAAGTACTTATCAAGAAGCCATCAGAAGTAATGAAAATGAAAATTGGTTAATTGCGATGGAAAAAGAAATAAACTCTCTTAAAGAAAATCAAACTTGGGATATGGTAGGATTACCGAAAGGTAAAAAGGCAATCCCTTGTAAATGGGTGTATAAAGTAAAAAGAAATCCAGATGGTTCTATAGAAAAATATAAAGCAAGGTTGGTTATAAAAGGCTACATGCAAAAGAAAGGTGTAGATTATGACCAAACATTCAGTGCAGTAGCTAAATTTAGTACAATTAGAGCTTTATTAAGTATTGCAGCTAGTAAAAAGATGCAATTAACTCAATTTGACGTATGTACAGCATTTTTATATGGTGATTTAGAAGAAGACGTGTATATGAAACAGCCTGAAGGTTATGAAGATGGCACTGATAAAGTATGTCAACTTCGAAAAAGCCTATATGGTTTGAAACAAGCACCAAGATGCTGGAACAAGAAAATTAGTGATTTTCTTATTAAATCTGGGTTTAAAATAAGTGAGGCAGATTCTTGCTTATTTTATAAAAAGCGAGGAAAAGATTTACTTTTATTGGCTTTATATGTAGATGATGGACTTTTGGCTTCAAATAACCCACATATGAAATTGGAATTTTTGAAGAATTTAGAAAGAGAATTTAAAGTGACTTCTAAACCTGCTGATTATTTTTTAGGGTTCCAAATCAACAGAAAAGATGATGGGTCAATCTTTATAAATCAATCTTTTTACACAAAGAAACTTTTAGAACGTTTTGGAATGAATAACTGCAAAGATGTGGGAACACCAATCATTAAAGAAAATATTAAATCAGGGAAGGAAACTAATGATGTAAAGAATTTAATAGATTTTCCTTACAGGGAAGCCGTTGGAGGATTGATGTACTTAATGACTGGTACACGACCTGACATAGCGTATGCTGTCAGTGTAGTTTCGAGAAACTTAGAAAACCCCAGTTGTGAAGATAAGATTAAAGTAAAAAGAATATTTCGTTACTTAAAAGGAACGTTAGACTGTGGAATTATTTTTAAACCTGATTATAAAATAGGATGTTTAGAAGCATTCAGTGATGCAGATCATGGTGGTGACGAAAGTACAGGTCGTTCCACGTCTGGTGTATTTTGTATGTATGCAGGTGGTGCTGTCTCATGGTTAAGCCAAAGGCAAACTTCGGTTGCAATTTCTAGCACAGAAGCAGAAATAGTTGCTGCAAGTGAGGCTGCCAAAGAATTAATTTGGTTGAAACGTTTGTACGATGAAATTGTTGGGCTAACAGATATTCCAACATTGATGGTAGACAATGAAGCAGCTATCAGATTGGCACAGAATCCTGAGTATCACAGAAGGACCAAACACATAAAAACAAGACATTTTTTTGTCCGAGAATTGGTATTAAATGGTGATATATTAATCAAGAAAATACATACTGAAAAACAAATTGCCGATATAATGACAAAGCCTTTGTTCAGACCAAGACATTCAATCTTAGTTGAAGCAATAGGTTTGACAAAATTATTTAATGAGGGAAGGTGTTGAAGTTATATTTACTTATACATTAAAATAATTTTATATACGTTTCCATAGTAACGTCACTTGATAGATTTTGTGTTGAGTTGTCAAAATATATTTTACGTCATGTTATTAATTAAATAATAAATACAGTTTAGCACAATATTAAGTTGTTTATTTTGTCTTTTTATTTGTGAAACTTTGACAAATCTAACAATATATACTGATTTTTTACTAAAAAATATGGATCAACGGAAGCAAATTGATGCAGTGTACACGGACTTCAGTAAGGCGTTTGATAAAATTAATCATAATATTTTAATTAACAAATTGCTGAAGTTCGGTATACACGGCAATCTTTTACAATGGATCATCTCTTACATCTCCAACAGAAGTCAAGCCGTACAAATAAATAGATATACTTCCCCCTTTATTAATATTACATCTGGAGTGCCTCAAGGATCTCACCTTGGGCCATTATTATTTACAATTTTTATAAACGATGTACTCTCAGTTATAAAACACTCCAATATACTCTTGTTTGCCGACGATATAAAATTCTATAAGAAAATTGAGAGTTTTTCCGATTCTCAATTATTACAAGAAGTTCTTAATAACTTTCAAACTTTTTGTGATATAAATAAATTATATTTAAACTATGATAAATGCCAGATCATAACCTTTACTAGAAATAGAACTAGAATAACATATAATTATAACCTGAACAACAAATTTCTCCAAACATCCAACTGTGTGAGAGATCTTGGGGTACTTCTAGATTCAAAACTCTTATTTGACCGTCATATTGACTTCGTCTGTTGTAAGGCCTTGAAAATGCTGGGATTTATAATACGTTCAACAAAAAAATTTCATTCTATTGCTGTCTTTAAGTCACTGTATTTTTCCTTTGTATTTAGTCATTTAAACTTTGCATCTGTTGTATGGAATCCTAATTATCTTCAGTACATCAGTCAATTGGAAAGAATTAAAAAAAAAGCTCTTAAATATTTTTGCTATAAATCCTCTACAGAATATGTAAACTATGATGCGGCATGTCTTTCCTTTAACATGTTACATTTGAGCGATCGTCGCACGCTTACAGACATGCTGACCTTATATAAAGTTGTAAATAATAATATTTCGTCTAATGAATTATTATCATTAATAACATTTCGAATTCCGAGATGCAATACCCGTGGTACGGTACTTTTTCATCAACCCTTGTCAAACACCAAATCATTCGATAATTCAGTAATAAATAGACTTTGCACCTCTTATAATAACAATTTTTCAGATATTGACCTTTTTAACGTAAACCTAATTCAATTTAAACGCCTTTGTATTAATAAATTAAAGCACATACGTTCTGGCTGATATTATATCTTTTCCATTTTATCCGTTCTATACTTCAATACTTTAATATTTCTTTCCTTATTCAATTGTATATTTATACATTAATATGTTACAACTTGTTATCACCGTTTATGTAAACGTGTAAAAAATTTAATAGCGAACACTTCACTGGGTTTGTCCTGTTTGTGTTCCAAACAATGTAAAATAAAATAAAAATGGTATTTTATAATTGACAGGATCACGAACACTTTACAGGATAAAAAGATTTTCAAAGTATTGAATATAGAAAATTTTATTCCACATTCTCTTCCAACAGAAAATATCTTGTTTCCATATAACTATTTAAAATCATATATTGACTAGATATTGCTATAGGAAGAAAATAAAGCTTTCACATAAGACTTGAGCACATCTATGGAACCATGCAATGCAATATAAAAACAGTAAAATAAAATGAACTACTGAATGGAACTTAGACATCAAAGACTTTAATAACGATTGATATTAAATTTTTTATAAAGTTGATTGGTAGAAATTCTGTGGAACACAAGATGGTTAATTTAAAAACAAACTTTTTGTTGGTCGAAAAGTTTATCGGGTAAAAATTTGACTTTAGATGAAATAAATAAGGAAAATATATTGAAAACGCTGAATTTTTTATTTGAAATATTTTATTCTATAATAATGTGTAAGTGGTGATTTCAGAAGTAAAATTTTATTATTAAGGACCGCTTTTACAAACCTCGGATAAGTAGCGGTATAACTATCGGAAGTATAAGTTTATTTCTGATGTTCATTCCAACGTTCGCTTTTATAATGCATTTTTTATTCTTGGATAGTTATCCATGGTTTTATTGTAAATAAAATAAAGTTGATAATGGGCCGGATGAATAAAAATAAGTATAACCTTTTACTTGCTAATTATGAAGCAAATCCTCCCAACAATATGAATAAAAATGCAAGCAAAACCTTCTACTTATGAGTAAGAAGCAAATGCTTTTTTTTTGATCTTTTGCTCACGACAGAAATAAATGGTTATGAATAAAACAGACCTTTTACTTTAAATTATAAGCAAATGCTTCGAAAAACATGCATCTATATATTCATATACTCACTTGTGAAAAAGTGTTGTAGTGAACTAATTGCCATGGCGGATATTGTGCATTTAAGAAATATGAAACATTATAGGCATCGTTCTTCATCACGTCGTACTGACATAAAAGTTAGTTTCGTTTTGAACAGGAGAACATGGAGTGTTTAGCTAATAATTTTTAGGTAACTTTTTTTTGTTGAGATATCTATCTGATCTTGGATTTCAAAGAAGTATCAGTGAGGAACTTGGGGTTGAGCAATCCACAGTATCACTGACTGTCAGCAGTGTTGTTGATCAAATAGTTGCACAAGCTGGCAACTGGATTAAATTTCTTACTTCCCAAAATTTATTTGTGGAGGTGAAAAAAATGTGGCAAAGAAAATACCGTTTTCCAACCACAGTTGAGTCATTGACTGTACACATATAGGGATAGAAAAACCAAAGATCCATGAAGATGAATATGTCAATCGTAAAGCAAAACCTATGCTAAATGTATAGGCAATTTGTGATGCCAGTGAAATGTTCACAATTGTAGGTGTAAAGTGCCCTGAATCTGTATATGACTTTACACCAATAAAAATAAACTGATATGTCAAACATGGAACTCAGTACAGCACTAATACAATTTTGATAGTGTTTATAGGCTAATTTCAAGTTGACAGCAATCAGAAAGAAGTAGTACGATTTTGATATATACTGATTTTCAGGTTTCAACATAAACACATCCTCTTGACCTTTTACTCACCGGTAGAAGCATTGCCTTGTAAGTAAAAGGTAATCATATAAAAAGAAGCAAATGCTTTTACTCCGACCTTTTACTCGAAGCAAATGCTTTTACTTCTACCTTCTACTTATGAGCCATTTACTTCAACTTTATTCATACGGCTGAATATCGGACACATAAACTGATATATTAGAAGTCATATTTTAAATTGACATTACTATCAACAACATCTTTGAGCATGTTTGGCGAAATATTGGGAGATGTCGAAATATTCGATTCAGATAATTCTTTTATTGTGCTATATCTGTGACACTAACGCGTCAGCTTATCGTGTGCAAATATTCATAAAAACGCCCTCTAATAGAATCGAGCCCAAATACCGCCCATGTGTAAATTTTCATAAGATCACCCTCTACTAGTAGAATTCTATTAGAATCTATACCAAATGCCGTCCCTTTGATGAGCCGTTCGTGTGCGGTGCAGGCTATGTACAACCGTACACATTGGATCTGATTGTGGTTCATATTTTGTACTGTAATCCCTTGTCACCGCGAAGCTTACGATCTACTAATATACTGTAGACAAAAAAACGCGAGTAATAAGATTAAGCGCATACATATTATGACTGCCAAAGTTGTAACAACCAGTTCTCTAAGGAAGAAAATTTCACTGGTTAATTTTTTCACTGTATAACAAAATTCACAACCAGTTCGCATTTTGAAATATAAATAAATAACAACCAGTTCATTCGAACTGGCTCCAGCCCGATATTGCATATATACATTGGTATACAAAAACAGGCATTATGTGTACACAATGTGGAAGGGGTGATAGTGGCCAGTTAAATTTGAAGCGCTCAAAATGCTAGGAGCATATTCCAGCAGTAATCGGCTGGTACTCATTGCTACGCTATTAAAAACTAAATAAAATAATTATTTCACAACTGCGTGTAATCAAAACTGCCAAAAAAATACATAGATAACGACGTATTACTGTACTATTATAATTTCATATGGCAATGCCTTGGTTTTAGAGATTTTCAGGTCGTGACTAGCGTCCTCTGACATGACCTAACGATTAGTTTTTACAATAACCGAGACCACCGTGCCCTGTGAAGCGTGCCCCATATTTCCGAAAATTAATTCAGAAATACAGACACTCATTGTAAAGAATCTGAGCCTATGATTGCAACAGCCAAGTTTTTTGTTTTTAGTCTTTTTGCCCATACTAGGTCGATTTCATGATTCCACACTTTCAATGCAAGTGAGCTAACCACTACGCGGCTGCTACAATTATATAACTGTAGTAAAAATGCAAATAAAACTTTTTTTGTTTTTAAATACGTTTATTTAGGGGTGCTCCAACAGCTTGGTTATTAGCACCTCGGGACATTGGTTTACATTATCCTGGTTTTTTTAGATAACGGTGTTTCTGTTGAATGTTTGCTGTATGCTGGTGATGGTACTTAGAAAGTCTATCTGTATTATGAAATTTTGGCCTGGGTGGAGTCTTATGTATTTTGTCGCCTGCAGAATAGCAAATGCTTCAGCAGTAAAAACGCTTGTTTGATGTGGAAGTTTTTAATTTCGTTTTCTGTAACTAGCGCGGCACCAATACTACCTTCAATATTGGCCCCGTCAGTGAAGATGGCAATGTGATTTTTGAATTTTGTTATTATTTTATTTATTAATAAAACTTTATAATGTAACATTTATACCTTTTGACTTTACCGTTTACATTTTTGACTTTATACCGGGAATAACGTTATCCGAGCTTTATCCAACGATTGTAAAAACGCTCCTAATTAAAATGAAATTATTCAATTAGATTTAAAAATATTCAAATTATTATGGTTAAAAATCGAAACAAAATGTTAATATACGCAGATTTGCAGTCGTTGATTATGTCATTATGTTTCGAAATTGGGAAAAAAATCTAACTAAATTAAAAAAGAGTTATTGTTTAGGTTATGTTCCAGATTAACATTTGGTTTAAGTGCGAATTGCTATTGTGGATTGATATGTACAGCGAGCTCGAATCGAGTCTTAAACCATATGAGTGATGTGGGTTTTGATAAGGGACTCTTCGGTGAAGTGTAATGTGGTTATGAGGTTTGGTTTGTCTCAATTTCGCAGCTTTTAATTGTAATTGTTAATTTATGTAAACAATGTATCGTCAATTAATCTAAAATTATCATTAAATGTAATTTAAGTAAAATGGAAAACAAACTATGTGGGCAGACCTCAAAATAAACACCTTGAAGTAGACTGAGAACTGAGATAATTAGAATAATTTAGCCAACCGTGATTTTAGTTAACATGGAAATGTTCCTATAGTAATGTAGTTTTGTAGAAGGTCTATTTATTGTAGTGAATAAAGTTTTTTAGTTATTAATTAAATATCTGTTATATTTTAAAAAATATTTTTGTAACCTCAATCTTATTTCAACACAAGTGCAGAGTTTTAACTTAATATGCACGAGGGACATTCAATAATTAAAGAGACAAGTTGATTTAGACTTCTCAACATAATCCTCTCGAATATTAATACACTTATTCCAACGATAAACTAGTTTTTTTATACCTGATGCAAAGAAATCTTTGTCTTGTTGTTTGAGCCAGTTTCCCACAAATTCTTTGACTTCTTCGTTGTCGCTGAACTTTTTTCCACGTAATGCCTCTTTGAGTGGACCAAAGAATGAAAATCAGAGGGAGCCAAACCTGGACTGTAGGGAGGATGAGGTAGTATCTCTCAACCCACTCACTCAATGGTTTCTTGGGTCAACTTGGCGGTATGAGGGCGAACATTGTCGTGGAGCAATATCACGCCTTTTCTTTGAGATCCGCGACGTTTTCATCTGCATGTCTGAGTAGTAGGCACTGTTTATTGTACGCTGATCTTCCAAATAATCACAAGAGACGACACCTCGCGCATCCCAAAACACGGTCAACATGACTTTTCCCGCTGATGCTTGCGTTTTGAATTTCTTTCGGACAAGTGAGCTGGTGTGCTTCCATTCCATACTTTTTTTTCTGGATTCTGGTTCAAAATGGTGAACCCAAGTTTCATCACACGTTAAAATCTTATTTAGAAAAGGGTCACCTTCCATTTCATAGCGTTCTTTCAAATCTGTTCACACTTAGAGTCTTGTTTCCTTGTGTTGTTGCGTTAACTGTTTCGGGACCCACCTTGCACTTGTTTTGCTGTACTTGAGCTTGTCAATGATAACGTGATGAACTGTGCCAACACTTACTGCAACTTTTTTGCTATATCTTCAACAGTAATAAGTCGGTCTTCACAAATAATGTCGTCAATGCGGGTTTCAAACGAAGGAGTTGACACTTAAACTGGCCGGCCGTTGCTCGTCAGAAGTTCGACTAATTTTGAACTGTTCTACCCAATTATAAAAATTTCCGCGATTCAAACTACTTTCACCATACTGTAAAATCATTCGAGAAAAGATTTTAGCCAGTTTTTCACCTTCAGAAGGTTAGTTGTCAACTTGAGTCACTATACGTTACTATGGGTATGCAAATAATTATAATGATATAGACAGAGAAAGCATATAGTATTGAATATCGATACTTGTAGCAACGAACAGTCACTTATCAGCAATCCGACTATATGAATTATGTGTTGTAACTGTAGTGAACACTTAGGGTGTACACCGAAAGGTCGAAATAGGGTGTCACCTAGGGGAAATAAAGGATTATATATATATAGTAATCGTTTTTTAAAATAAGGCATGACTACGAACTGGTAACACGACGTGATTGAAAATTGCAAGATGTATTGAAACAACATATAATCCCTTTTATATTCAAAGCCCAGCTATGTTGGAGGGCTAGATATATCCCACACAATATTATACAACAGCTAAATGGAAAATTAGAGTTATATGGTCTTCCTGTATGTGAAAATTAATGTTGTATGTAATATGATTACATTTAAACAATGTTTTCAATTAACAACAAACTAGAAACTGAAACAATCTGCCTACATAAAAGTTAATAGAATTCAAGAACAACTGTAATAAACTGAAAATATTTATTTTAAACAATCTAAAACTTCTTTTCTCATTTCGAAGATGTTAAGGATTTTTTACTGTAACAACAGCCATTCCAGTAGCTATTATACTCGCCCTAAGTAGGAATTTGTCTCGCTAAATGAAAATGAACAACATTAAATCCCAGCTATAACAATAAATGTTACAATAAAATGTAGACAAACTAAGAGAAAAAAGTTAACTTTCACATTTAAGCAATGTGTAATACAAAGGTTTGAAAAAAATATTTAAAAGTGGATTAGTCTTATAGGTATATAAACAAAGAAAATATACGTAAAATTTATCTGAGAACTAACGAGTGCATAGACGAGACTTTCCCGAAAAAGACTTGATAAAGTACCAAATTAACAGAATAGTAGCTTACGAGCCCTGTCCACTTTCAGTTGGCCCAGCTATGAAATTATCAGTTTCTTTAGAAATTATTAAATAATAAGTAAAAGTAAATGCTGCTTTGCACATTTTTTGACAATATAATCATATTAGAAGCAAAGGGATCAAAATTTATTCCGTAATATTTAATTTGTGATTATAAAAATAATATTCGTAAAACAAACGTATTTTTTGACTTCATGTATTCTTGTACTGTATATAAAATAACTGGGGTTTTGCGGTAGCTATGCGTAGTAGGCGTTGGAAAACAAAGTTTGTTTATTGACTGTGATGTATTAAATGTTTTAAGTCTAAATAATTTTAAAACATGGGCAGAGGCAAAACTATTGATGAAAAAATTCGGTTAATCATTGTGAACTTAGCAAAACCAGGAAAAACCAATTGCGAAATCGGAAAATTATTAGGCTTGTCAAGATACAGTATTAGAAATATTGTAAAATTGTACAAAACAAGTGGTTCAGTTGCCCCAAAGCCCCAGTACGTGAAGAAAACTACACTGACGAACAATGACAAACGTGCATTGAAAAGAATTATTAAGGATACAAGACGTGCTAACTACAGTCAATTGAGTGTACTGTGGAGCGATGTTGTTGGAAGACATGTTTCAAGGTCTACATGTCATAAGGAAGCTAAAAAATTAGGATTTGGAACCTATAAGGTAATATTTTTTAATCGGACTCTTAAATGTATATTTACAGAAATTTATAAAACTTTCTTAGGCTAAGGAAAAACCATTGTTGACGTCTAAGCAAAAGAAAAACAGGTTGAAATGGGCAAGAGAACATAAAATATGGAATTGTGAAAAGTGGAACAGCGTGCAATGGAGCGATGAGTCTAGGTTTGAAGTCTGTGTACGAGGACAACCGGAGCAGAGTTGTTCGTCAGAAACATGAAACGTATCATCCCGATTGCTTGAAAAGGAAGGTGAAATTTCCAGCATCTGTCATGGTGTGGGGTTCAATGTCTGCAAGAGGTGTAGGAAAACTTCACTTTATCGATGACATTGTTAACACAGCCAAATATTTAAGTATTTTAGAGGAGTCTCTGTTGTCAACTATGGAACATGCATTAATCTCTGGGGAGGATTTTATTTTAACAAGATGGAGCCGCTTGCCATACGTCAAAAAAATCTTTGAAATGGTTCCGTGATCATTCTATTCTACTTTTAGAGTGGGTTTCAAGTAGCCCAGACTTATCCCCCATCGAGACACTTTGGCACGAAATGAAAAAACGATTGCGTATAACACCGGCTAGAACAATTCCAGAATTAAGACTAAAGCTTCAAGAAATATGGGATAATTTTACTCCTCGACAATGCCAAGACCTTGTGGATACTAGGCCTAGAAGAATTAATGCCGTTATAAAAATGAAAGGTGACGTTACCCAGTGGTATCTTCTGAAATAGGTTTCCAAGTTAATGGCTTTCCAATGGAAATATTATCTTATATATACATATATACATTTATATAGGGGGCCGCAGACAATATTAAGGTTATTTTGGGGGGTCCCATGCCAGAAAAGGTTGAGAAACACTGATCTACACCACAATAAAAACCACCTAAAATTTTATAACACAGTATTTCTACTATCTTTAACTACAATTACTTGTGTGCGTGCAAGAATGCAACATTTCCAGTAATTAATAATTTTATGCACATATTCACCTTGACATTTCGAAAATCCTGATATCATAAATGCATGCGTGAACACGCTTCTCCGTTGTAGCATCTGTGCGTATACATATGTTCCTGTCTGTGTGTATAGAGCTGTATGGTAAACCCACAACATACCTATGTATGTATTTATGTTGCTGTTTAACTTCCTCTTGTTACCTTTGATATATCTACCAAAATGTTAGGGTTTATTTCGAACAAATAATGTATGAAATACTACATGTTAGTTTATTAAATTATATACACAAAATTGTTTGCAGTATGAAACAGTTATTTGTACTTGATTGAGTGCAAACATTTTGCAAGGGTGGAAATTATACTAGTTAAACAGAAAAGAAGCCAAGTGCTGGGCTATACAGATTATCATCTTGTAGGGACCTCCGATATATAAAATATGAAATGTCACGGTTGGCTGATTTATTTATTTCATTTGTACTTACTCTGTACATCCCTCACATTATGGGTTCCAGGACTTGCGAGCGGATCAAGTCTGGACTCCCCCTATTATTCCGCTAGCTGGTTGCTATGATTCTTGAAAGGATTAAGGGTTGTTCAATTAAACTCAGCATTTTAGCTAATCTACTTTAATTATGATACGGTTTAAATATTTACACTAATTACACTAGACTTACAATTTCGTCGATACAGCTAAATCCAAAGAGACACAGTCACACACACTAGGCATACTACACCAAACTAACGAACACTACCTTAACGTAAATACGAAATTACTTGGTTACATTTTACTTGTCCGACGAACAGTCTATGGCATAACTTGTCTTGCTCCCCGTCACAGAATTTTCTTTGGGCCTCCTGCTAGGTTTGTCAATTTTTTCTACGGAGCCAAAAACAAGAAACTTGAAGTTTTGATGAGCCCCTTGCAGTACTGCCCCCGCTATTGCAAGCGCATTTATCAAACAAGAAAAGTTTTATTTTACGTTTCTACTCTGTCACTTGATCTTCTTACTTAATACCTAGAATTCCTAAGCTTAAGATATATATATCTCTTTTGTTATATTCTTTCTGATTTGTTTCCTTTATATATTAAACGACTGAAATGAAAGAAACAAGAAAAATATCTACGCGACAAATATATACGTCTTAGTGATCAACGTAAGAAGATTTTCTGAAAAGAACAGGTATTTGAAAAGTTCAAGATAAATCGTGTTGCATCTTTTCTTTAATCTTATTGTACCATTGTCGTTCGCTGAAATACAATCGATCACTATACATTTCAAATAGCAAAATGCAATTGTTTCTCTTTTAGTTGAACAAATCATATTTAAATAAATTAGTGCACTGGTATACTATGGGTTATTTAAAAAAATAATGCACAGGTTGGCACTGCGGGTAGGATGACGCAACAACAGTGTTTTGTTTTCATTTACAACGAACTTTGTTTTAAAAAAAACGTGAGCTAGAAATGGGGCCTGCAGGAGTCCCGGGTATTGTGACTGTTGACGATCAGAGGTCGTACATTTAGATCGAAACTTTACGTGGCAAAAAACCTGACAGAAATCTACAGAGCTTGTGATGGTACAGCCACTGGTACCGATATCACTTTTTATTTTCATCTTATTTATATTATTTGGAATTATGAATTCAAACTTATTTAATACAATATTTAAACTTCAAGGTCATGACTGACATACCTGGGCCTAGCGAGGGGCTGCCCAAGAGGGTAGGGTTAATCAAGTGGTATAAAAAACATTATTAGGCGTCATAAAATTTGACCGCAAGTTGGTACATTTTCATTTGTTCACCGATTGATATATATTATACTTATTTTAAATATGTCTAGTGTTTAACTTAAAATTCTAAGGAACCATTTTTGTGAAGATTACAACCCAAATGTGTCAAATAGTCATTAATAAGTGTGAGTCGTGAGAATTTATTAATTATGTGTATGATCTGGTTTATGTTATTATTATTATTTTGGGGTTTGTCAGGTCTTGACAAGCGTCCACTAATCTCAAACTTCAGCAACCTTTTGAGCCGCGTCATACTATTATTATTATTATTATTATTATTATTATTATTATTATTATTATTATTATTATTATTATTATTATTATTATTATTATTATTACAACTAAAAGCAGAACTCATAAGACTTGTATAGCTCTAAATACTGTACAATTATGAGTATGTGCAAAAACAAAATACATATACAAAAAGTAAACAAAGAGAGAGAGAAAAAAAAACAAAGTAACTAAACAAAGTAACAAAGTAACTAAAAGTTAAACTAAACCTTAATAGTAAACATAGACTAAAAAAAAATAACAAATTTATTGTCCAATGGCTAAATATAAATCCAAATTGTTCACACTTGTCGAAGACATAACATATTCAGGTAGATTGTTCCAAAGTTTAAAAATACGGTTTATTAAAAAATTAGAACGCACATTTTTTTTAAAAACCTCAAGTTTTAACTTAAAAATATGTCCACGCAGACGGCTATTTTGTAGCACGCCGTTGAACCTTCTACATTAAGTTTATATCCCTTCTTAAAGACGGAGACCAAACTGACACAGCAAACTCCAAATGCGGTCTTACTTATGTAATATACAATTTTCGCACTAGTTCCGGTGACGGCTGATAAAAGGATCTTGATATCAAGTATAAGACATAGTTAGCCCTTTTCACTGCTTTTAAAACTTGCGAGGACCATTGCATGTCTGAAGTGACAGTTATTCCAAGATCAATTTGTTCAGTGACTTGTTTAATTGGAACAGTATTTAATTTGTAGCAATATTTAGGATTATTGCGACCGCAATGTAAGACGGTAGTTTTCTGAAGATTGAGAGATAAAAGCCAATCGTTAGACCATAAAAAAATTAAATTAATGTCATCCTGTACAGTCTTGAATCTATTTGAAAAATTGTAGATTTTGGTGTCATCTGCATACATGCTGTAGGGAGAAGAGATACACGCTTTTAAGTCAGCTACATAGATTAAGAAAAGCAAGGGGCCAAGCACAGATCCTTGTGGAACACCACTAAGTACAGGCCGTTGTTCCGATAACTTGTTACCAATTTTAACTTGAAAAAATAGGTCGGTTAAGAAGGCTTTGTATATGTTTATGAGAACTGGAGAGAGAAAGAAGACAAGTCCTCCGTCTAGAATTTAAGGACTATATAAGACTGAGTTACAGCTCAGGGGGTAGCCAGAGAGAGGCCGTTAAAGCGAGGAGGCAGTTGGTTTCCGTTACGGACTGCTAGTAGGTAAACCCGTATATCTTTCACGTATCGTGCCGCCCGTGATTAGCTCATCGACGCGAGGGATTTCTCTATGGAATCGAGGTGGAACAACGCTCGCTTAGCGAAACCTGTTCTCAAAGACACAGTGAGGTTTCTGGGTGGACGTCCACTAGGTTTCACGTATTCACGCCGCCCATGATCATTCCACCAACGCGAAGAATTTCTCTGTGGGATCGAGGTGGAACAACGCTCGCTTAGCGAAGCCTGTTCCCAAACACACAGTGAGGATTCTGGGTGGACGGCCACCAAGCTTCACGTATTCACGCCGACCTTGATCATCCCGCCAACGCGAGGTGTTGCTATGTGGAATCGAGGCGGAAAAACACCCACTTAGCGAAACCTGTTTACAAAGACACAGTGAGGCACAGTCATCACAATCAGACGCATTAATAAACATGTTTGTACTATTTCTGAATGACTAGACCGTTATAAACTATACATAATAAACAATTTAATATTGTGAGCGGTATGTTCTACTTTCTTGGAATTAAAGTAGTAAAATGCCTTAGCAAAGCACGGGTACCCCCCCTAGTTTATTTATAATTGTCAAAAGACAACACAGACAACGTGTTCTTGTTTATGTTCCTATACATATATGCATACATACGTTATTTGTACAGTATATTCAGTTATTTACATTTATTTAAAATTGCACTCGGATGTGCATACAAACAAACAATTATCAATTTGGTATATTTACTTAGACATACATTTAAGTACATACAATAACTGTAAAAATATCACACCCTACATAGTCTAGCAATAAACACTGTTACAAAGTTTTCATTAAAATTTAATAAGATGCTTACAGATATTTTAATTTTCTGTCAGCACATTATGTATCGCATGATATATTACGGTGTATCGCATGATATATTACTTGCTAAACTTGCTATGTACGGTTTCAGTCACAGTAGCTGTTCACTTATAGAATCGTATCTAACAAACAGAAAACAGTTTGTATGTTTAAATAATTCTAAGTCAGATTAGCTCAATATTATGTATGGAGTACCGCAGGGTTCAATTTTAGGTCCATTACTATTTTTAATTTATTTCAATGATTTCTCTTCTGCTATTGAGACGAAATCTATTTTATATGCCGATGATACGACCCTTATAACAAGATCATTGTCCCTGGAACACATGCAACATGTTTCTAGTGATAATTTATCTAAAGCAAAAGACTGGTTTTTGTCAAATAAATTATCATTAAGTGAGGAGAAAACGCAAAATTTACTCATAACAACAAAAAATCATAACTATAATAATCCGGATTGCATTAAATTTTTAGGAGTCCATATCGATCCTCATTTGATATGGGACCATCACGTTGCCCATATATGTGAGAAATTGTGCAAAACCATCTATCTTCTAAGAAACCTACAAAAATCAGTTACAAGGGATGTTTTATTAATTACGTATTTTTCGTTATTTCAGTCGCACGTAGCATAGTACGCTCTTTTAGCATGGGGACACTCTGCCTCTGCTGAAAGAGTTTTTAGACTACAGAGGCGTGCAATAAGAGTGATGGGGAGTGCATCTTATAGAGCCGATTGTAGGTTACTCTTTAAAGAATTTAGAATCATGACACTACCATCACTTTTTATCTATCATTGCTTAGTATATGCCCATCAAAACCTAAATTCTTTTGTCTCTTATGAAGACGTTCACAAATATAACACACGTAATAAATAAAATATTTACCCCAATTTTACACGAATAAATAAATCTAGATATAGTATTAACTATTATTCTATAAAGTTTATGAATTTGTTACCAGTCTCCACCAAAGAATTAAGTTCAGTACAATTTAAAAAAACAATTAAAAACTTATTGACTGAAAACCCAATGTATAGTTTTAAGGAATTCTTTGAACTTAATTTATAACTTCTGTGTATCAATTATCATTTTGTAATTAATTCATGTTATTGTAATTTATCTGATTGACTGTCCATTAATGATTATGTATTGTATGTGGACAATAAATAAATATTATTATTATTATTATTATTATTATGCATAGGCATCTTAAACCAGAAACACCAGTTTTCAGAATAACATCTGACCGTTACAGGGCGCTTAGGTCTATGCAGCCACATTTCAATAGAATAACTAAGTGTTTCTAAATAAAAATCTTCCGCTGTCTTCAGACAAGCGATTTAGGGTGTCTTTTATTGCAAACCATGTCTTAAATGACGGACCAAAATTTGCAGTCTAGGGGATTAAGGTCAGAGCTTCTAGTTGGCCAATCATCAGGAAAAAAAGGCCGGTACATTGCTTTCAAGCCACTACTGCGCAACCTTCGCATTATCAGGCTATCAATGAATCTTGCTGAAAGTTCCTGGGGTGAACAGCGAAGAGGGATTCAGTTCTTTAACTGTCTACTTCAACACGGTTTTCTAGCAGACTTTGACGGACGTTTATACTCCTTTCTTGTAAAAATTAAGCATAGTGGTACCGTCATAGCTTCTGTCCCATCAAACCGTAACAGAAGCAGGGTAATGGCTCCTCTGAATCGTCAGCGCATTCTCACACGCTCTCTCTGTTTAGTGAACTTGTAGCATACACCATGGAGTTCTGGTGATTGAAAGCCTCATCAGTTTTAAAATGCTATTCATGAAAATCTTATAAGAAAAGTCTTCGTAATTCTTTTAGTACTAATACTTTTAGTATACGTTCTAAAGTACACATGTGCGGTCAGGGCTTGCGGTACAAAGTAATCAAGTGTCCTGTATTTACAAGCTATTCATTCCTGGACGTTCAGAAAGAGCCTTTTTATCCACTGCCCTTTTTCAGTGTTGTTCTCCCAGTCTTCTTGCCATCTTTCAATAGAGCGCACTCTGGCTGAGGTGTTTGACTGACTGTCACCTCTTGTCTCGTATGTGGCACGTCTCTCCTTGGCTTGCAGTCGGAGAAGGAGAATACCTGTCACTACTTGAAGAGCCACAGTCGACACTGTATGGTTGGCCGACGCCACCCTTATCAACGCCTTTCTCTCAGAGTTTTGTATAATAGAATTATATAGTCCATATTTTAGGGTTTCGCTCTCTATCGGTGCCCCATAAAGGAGTGTGGAGTGGCCTATCCCCAGCGGGAGTCTTCTTTTACTCTAACTTGCACCCCAGACTTTTGGCATTAACCGACTTAGACGCGCAGATCTCTCTTTGGCTTTAGTCGCTGTCTTTCCCTCTTTTCAGGACCCTGCGGAAATAATGAAACAAAGAAGTGTCTATAATTTTGTCGGTATAACCAAGAAATCTTAGATACTCCTAGGGCCTTTGACCGATCTGCACCTCATTTTGTACCGTTACTCTTTAGAGCCCTGCAAAAGTAATAGTGCATAGAAATGTCTAGAGTTTCGTGATATAAACAAGAAACCCTAGACATTCCTAGGCCCTTTGACCGATCTTAACCAAATTTTGCACAGATACTCTTAAGGACCCTGGAAAAGTAATGGGGCGTAGTAAGTGTTTAGGGTTTATGTATAATCAATTTAACCAAAGCCCTTAATTTTATTTTTTAAATGTTGTGTAAGCAAAATCTGTGCTCTATATAATTTTTGCTAATTATGGTTAGTAAAGTATGGCTGTTTGAGCTTATAATGTTTAAAACTTTTGAAATTGATAGCATATTGAGCATTTGTTTTACTGTCTGGCCAAATTAAGCGTGTCAGATGTGCAGTAGGGATAAAAATAGAATGAGGAGTCTTTAAGCCTGGAACAGAATGCCCAGCGCGCTACGCCGTCAGCGCGCCGTCATTTGCGACGGCGTTGCGTTAGCGCCGTTGAGAATTTCCGCCTGCACACAATGCAATAATTTTTAACGCCGTCAAAAGTCACGTGACAACCTATATCTGTGTTTATATGTGTGCTTTCTTTTATTAAAAGTATAATGGATGATGAAGACTTGTGTGTGATGTTATTTATGTTGTATGCAAGTTATTTATACATACAAACACTTTACCATTCAGTAAAAACTGAGGTTAGGTGTTCTGCGTCAACGTTCAACGGCGTCAAAAGTTGGAAGTTGATGAACATTCAGTATCAATGGCGTTAGAACGCCGCTAGGACGTTACACATTCTGTGCACTTGCGTACGACAGCTTGGTTTTAACTTTCTTCTGACAGATAGCGCCGTCCGAACGCCGTCAACGCGCCGTAGAACTCGTTGCATTCTGTTCCCCACTTTAGTATTCGTGTAGCAGTCGTACAGCATTTTTAGAACCAATTGGGAAGCGTTCGTGCATATATAATGTAGAAATTCTTTTTTTTTCCCAGACTGTAGTCGGACGGCACAACATATGTCTCATTCACTCATAATGCTGTCGCACTTTGCACAGTACAGTGTCCCACCGGCCAGCTTAAGATTACCCGACAGTAGTTAATTAGTTAAGTACATAACTTACGTTAACATAGTTTAAAAGAAAATAATTGCATGGTTTTCTAGACCAGGGGTTGGCAACGCGATGCCCGCGAAGCAATTTCTAAGTACCCGCCTAACCGTGCGAAATTCTATTTCCGAGCCGCTTTTAGTAATAAAAGTTCTGTCAAGAAGACTAGAAGTGTTAGGGCCGGTTTCTGAGAGCTTAGCCGAGTTTAATCTTTTGGTTAAACTCGGTTATAATATAAGAATCCCATACGTAACCTTAGCAACAATTTTCTAACTATTTGGTTATAGTTAACTAAGCTTTCAGAAACCGGCCCTTATAGTTTTATAAATAAATATAATTTAATATTCATTAAATTTTATTGTAAAACTAAATTTTAAAACTATTCCCAATATAGACCCAATATGAAAGAAAGCAATAATAAAAATGGTAATAGAAAATTATTGCGATGGAAATGCTACCACCCATAAATTTGCCAAACATTTTGATACCAGATTTGAAGACTTCTACGAATTGGAGGCATTTTTAACATTTTTATTAGTCCTTTTTCTGAAAGAGAGGATAATGTGACTAATAAAATCGCAACATATTTCGGTATTTCCAATAAGGAGGACTTAGAATTGGAAGTTATAAATATAACAAATGACTTCGTAATCACATCGTAACGAAGAAAAATTCTGGTGAATGGGACTTGGTGAATGGGAATAGCTACGCATTGTTGAGAAAATGTGCTCTAAAATTGAAGTCTCTTTGCGCGTCGACATATGCTTGTGAATGTATGTTTTCTAATATGAAATACTTAAAATCAAAATACCGAACAGGCCTCACTGACGCTCATTTGGACCAATGCCTGAGAACTGGAAATTCTACTTATGTCCCACATTACAACGAATTGGCCGCGAATTTTCATTGTCAAATATCGCATTAATTATCACTTTGATATTATGTATTTTTTTTTATGAAAATTAAAATTTTAAATTGCATTAACATTTTTATGTTTAAATTTTACCCCCCCCCCCTTTTTGTCCCAAGGTGCCCGCCGAACTCCCGCATTTCTGAAATATGCCCACTTAGTAAAAAAGGTTGCCACCCCCTGTTCTAGACACTTTATTTTCGATGATAATGTACAAAGTGTCTCAAAAGAAATTTTATATTTAGTGGATCGATTAAAAAAAAAGTAAGCCGTATATAGAAAAAATGTTTATTAATTATTAAAATACACTTTTTGGGGATTTATTTCTTAAAAATAATATCGTCTAAATGTAGACCCTCGCGTTCTCGGCACTCATTTAATCGAACAGTAAAATTACTTATGACGTCTTGGCAGGTGGACTCAGGGATGGCTGCCATTTCGTGACGGATAATTTCTTTCAAATGCGCCAGTGAAGTCGGTTTATTGGCGTAAACTTTAGATTTAAGAGAACCCCATAGGAAAAGGTCCATAGGGGTTAAATCTGGACTGCGTGGAGGCCAATTTATGTCACCTCTCCGGGAGATCCATTTGCCTGAGAAAATTTCACGAACACGTGGCAGAGACATATTGGACGTATGTGAAGTTGCTCCGGCCTGTTGGAACCATGTTCTTTGGTTATAGCCAGGAAAGTTTTACAGTTCAGGTACCAAGAAGTTGTCTAACATCTCCACATAACGCTCTGAATTCACTGTAACTGCACGCCCCCTTTCGTCTTCAAAAAAGTAAGGGCCGATAATTCCTCGCGCCGACATCGCAGCCCATACGGTCACTTTAGGCGAATGTAGGGGTTTCTGATGTTTGCGTTTCGGATTCGTTGCACTCCAGTAGCGACAGTTCTGCTTATTTACGTGGCCATTAAGATGAAATTGAGCTTCATCCGAAAACAAAATGTTGGTAAACGTTGAAAATCGCTCAATCACCTGATTTACGAAATTAAGCCTCTGACTGGCATCTTGGGGCTTTAATTCTTGCACCAATTGAATTTTGTAGGGGTGCAGCTTTTGTGCATAATGCGATGTAATTTTTCTACCGTTTTTGATGACCTAGGTCGCCCGGATTTTGATTTATCCAGCGTTGTACCAGTCTCTTCAAACTTTATAACCCAATGTCGAATGAGAGGAATGCTTGGCGCATCATTTAAGTGGCGAAAACCTCGAATACTGCAGAATTTTCTACACGCTACAGTCGCCGAATCACCGTTTTTGTAAAACTCTCGCACGCATAACGCGCGGTCTGCTCCCGAGAAACGCTCCATAGCGACTGAATTCCCAAGAGCCAGGCTACCGATTGACATAACCCCCGCGCCCCTCAGATACGTTACGTTCACGCAGTAAGCTAGATAAATATAAAATTTCTTTTGAGACACCTTGTATTATAATTAGTTAAAAAATAAAAATACTAAATTTATTAAAAACTAGTCGACTTATTGCTCACTTTTTTAAGTTTATTTTTATTATTTTTTTTTTTTTTTATTTTTATTTTATACATGAGAGAACTAATTTTCTACCGCTATTCATAACTAATTAATTGGACATAATTTTAATTAGTACTTGATGTGTACTATATAACATCTTTCATAAATGAGCTAGTACACAGATTCTTTTTAGAGTCTATACATTCGCTGTATAAAAGGTCATATGCTTTCATGTAGTGTGCAACATTTACAAAATTATTCCAGTATTACCACAAAAGCAAAAGAAACAAAATTCAAGTCCTATCAGAAAAATTGAACTTTTCAACAGAGCATCTCAAGAGGGAAAATTCACATGAAAACTCGAGTTTTTCATCAAAATAAAATAAAAGTACAACACGTTATTGTGTTTAGAAACTGTACTTCAATATTACTTAGAAGTGATGACTATCATTGTTACTTCGTGTATTGAACTTATACAATTGAACACATACTACATATTGCTCTTTTTTACTTGCTGAAAAAGATTTATTTTAAAAAAATCTCACATTGATTTAAGATTACGCAAAACTCATTTTCTGAAGAATTACTAGAATTTCATAAGGTTGATAAATCACTCACCCAGTAGCGCAATGTTTCTCAAAATGTGGTACGCGTACCGCGTACCTCTGGAGAAACGGGAAGGGTTTGTAGAGGGTACTCTGCAAATGAGTCACGAACAAGTCTTGATATACAGAGTGCGCGGCCAAAATCCGGACAAAATTAGATTTGGATTTCCCGCTGTTCTATATCACTTGAAGTTGTCGCCATTGGTTCTTTAGAAAGCTGTACGCATGTACGAAGCAGTCCTAATCTCAAAATAGTCGCATTGTTGAAACAAAGTGCGGAATATAACCGAAGAGCTGCGATAATTGAAAGTATTCGCGCTGGACGCTCAGCGACAGAAATTATTCGATTTTTCGGTTACCCGAGATCGACGGTTAATGATGTCGTCGCGAAATACAATAAGTCGGAGGAGTCGAAGGAAGGTGCTGCAACACCAGCGAGGAAGATACACTCGAAGGAGCGCGTTGTCAGGACGGCTGAGGTTATTCAACGGGCTCAGGAGCTGATTTTGCAAGATCCAGGACAGTCGATTCGAAAATTGTCATCGATGGTCGGAGTCAGTGAAACAATTATGCGTCAAATCATTCATGAAGACGGTGCACCCGCCCACACTTGTCACTTAGTGCAAAACTGGTTGTCGGACAATGTTGACATGTTTTGGTCAGAAGAATTCTGGGCTCCCAACAGCCCTGATTTGAATCCTTTGGACTTTTATGTATGGAGCGTGATTGAAAGAGGCACGAATAAGTCCAGACATCCAAATGTAGCATCACTTCAAGCCGCTATTAAAGCAGCTTTCAATGATATGGACCATAACGCATTACAACGTGCATGCGAACGTTTCAGACCACGATTGGAGGCGGTTATTCAAGCAAGTGGGGGATACATTGAATAATTTTCTTCTCTATGACGTTGCACATTATTTGGCAAGAAAAATTTTTTTAACTTTTTTATTTTTACAAAAAAAATATAGTTTGAAAAAATTGATTAATTTGTCCGGATTTTGGCCGCGCACCCTGTACACTTTACCTATACAGTATTAACAAGCGCATCGTTCTGTCGTTTTAACATAAACAATGTCTCTTCTCATTAAATAATCTAAATATAATTTAATCCTTTTTATAATATAATTAATTATTTTTCTCGTTGGGGTTTGTCAGGTCTTGACAAGCGTCCACTAATCGTAAACTTCAGAAACCTTCTGAGCTACGTCATACTAGAGACTAGTGGAGCTAAATAAACACGGCTGCGTCCCAAACTCAGGCGATATGCAGACGCGAAATTTACGCCAGATCCAGTGCCCGCACAATGCGGAGTGACCCGAGCAACACTGCTTTCTGCAACCCGCAGATCAAAGAGTTAATAAAAGATCTGCAGGCGGGAATGGACTCGATTACTCTTCAATAGGAGGCTTTCATACCACACAAAACACTAACTATCAGAACTATAATCTTAACTTTATTTCCTGGATACAGCTTTATAAGCTCGGACAAGAGATCCATATACTCGGACTCTTTTTCCTCCTCCTTCAGAGAGATATTCTTCTAAGATGGACTTGAGAATTCAATCATAAACATCTGTTTGGTCTCAATATCCAGGAGGGTTATGTTCGGCTTAGTGGCTGCCAGTAATCTCGAGGTGGGGAAGGAGTAATTCCAATAAATGTGGCCCTTGGTATATTCTACCACCGATTCTATGTCAGAACAGTATAGTCAATACCATAGATATGTCTAAGATGGTAGTATAGCACGTGGAGAGCAGCATTAAGTCCAGGCACGTAGCTTGACGCTGCAATAGATGGACAAGCAGACAGAATGTGCATAATGGTTTCAGCATAGTGGTGGCAGAATCTTTCGGCAAATCGATCGGAATCGATCCGTTTCCGATCTCTAGCCAGCCAAAGTTAAGAAACGAGAACGTGAGTTCAGTGGACAACTCTAGACTTATTTGAAGAACACAGAGTGCATACTTTTACTCATGTGTTATTTTGTCAACATGTCTATATTCCCTCGTTTCATCGAATTGATAACTCTCTGGTAAAGAAACGCCTCTTTACCACTAAATTCGTGTTCACTAGTAAATTGTAATAGTGGGTCCTGACTTCTGAGGATATTGTTAGCTGTAACCAGGACGAGTCAATCGTGCAAACACTTCAGATTAAGGGGGGGTATGATATTTTTGATGATTTTTTCAATTTTTTTATTGGCTTATTCGATTGTATATGTCTTCAAGAGTATCCCATTAAAATTTCAAGTTAATCGGAGAAAAATTGACTGAGATATACTCATTTTAATACTAGTACCTATTATTTGTTTTTTCGCGCCTATCGTATGTATGTGGCGTTGTATCGCTTTTGTGCGCATGTGGCTTTAATATCGATATCAGCTGCTTTATACTCTTAGAGAGGGGACTCGTGACGAATATCTTTGATACGTATATTGAAATATACTTGTATATAAGCTATATATGTGCTGTATATATTTATTTAATAAAAAAACATTCTTTATTTTTAAACGCGTTTTCTGAAAAATAGCTTTTTTTGATGCGGTGTACATCATAACTCAAAAACTAATGAAAGGATCTTTCTGAAATTTTGCACACTTCTTTATAAATCATTTTACTAGGTAGTGACGTTGAGTTTTTGCTTTTGTTTTGAATTTTTTTTTATATAACCATTTTTTCGATTACCAAACACGATTTTTTACGTTTTTTTTCGATTTTTTGACTTTAAAGTCGTACCAAAAATTTAAAACTCGATTTAATAAAAAAAACTCGACGTTACTACCTGAAGAAACTTTTAAACTAACCAAAACTTTTTGAATTATATGTTTCAGATGATTGTGTCACTAGATATCGTGTACACCGCAAATCAACTTTTTTTTAGAGTGTTTACTAAAAAATGACGCCGATGGCTCATTTTTCAATATTTTTCAATAAAAATTTCACGCAATACTCTTCAAGTGTTGTTCTTTAAGATAGACTTTCACCCATTTAGCTTACCTTTACCAGATTTCCACAAATCGTTCTTAAAAATATGCTTAAAAAATGCAGAATTAACCATAACCCCCCCCCCCCTTAAGTAATCCCCGACCACCGTTTTGACGAGGGAGGTAAATGTGCTGGATAGAAGGAATTTGGATGAAGACTTCGGTTGATGTTTATGACCTTTCTGGTTCTCCTGTCGAGATCTTTAAGATCATCAACATTATATTTCATTATACCAAAAGTGTATGAAATTAATGGGACAGCAAGCATGTTTGTGGCAGCGATCTTGTTCTTGCCAGACAGACAACATCTCCATATGTGCCTAAGTCGTGCCATATACTGGCTGCAAAGGGCCTGCTTAATGAGAGGGAAGTTTTTGTAAAAACTTAAAAGGTAACCCTCGTACTTGAAAAATCTGGCAGTCAAAAATTAACATATATTTGCGTGATTCTCGAAAGTAGATCAACCAAACCATGTGCAAGAAGAGGAAAAGTGACAAACCCATTAAATATTAATTATTATATTCTTCACTACAGACATCTATTCATAATTAATGTCCTAGAAAACCAGCTCATTATTTTCATTATATTTACGTTATTAATCTATTATGAATAATGATCCGTGTATAACAAATGAATGATAAATTACTAAAAATAAAAGACTAGAATGTAATGGACGACAACAGGTGATGTGTAAAAATAGGGTTAGAGCAACAAGTACATTACAATCTATTAATTTGGATTAACAAACAAAATTTATTAAATTAATATTCGAAAATTGTTTTCAATTGTCCGTTAGTGTGTTTGTCTATTATGTGATTAAATTTTTTGTTAACGTTTGTGCAAAAATTAATTTGGAGATTTAAAATAAATTGGATTGCTTGTGTATGTGTAGTTTTAGCTCATCAGTTTTTAGGTCAAATTCATTACCTAAAAGAGATTAAAGTGTAATTTGATAATTGGTCATTTTTCTGCGGGGAACCTACTGATAATAGGAATGAAATGTCATGGTTGGCTGATTTATCTAAATATAATATTGATATGTTTCATTTGTACTTACTCTGTACATTCCTCAAACTCAATCAGCCGTATGAATAAAGTTGAAGTAA
The DNA here is from genome assembly GCA_963971575.1 of Liopterus haemorrhoidalis. Taxonomy (NCBI): domain Eukaryota; kingdom Metazoa; phylum Arthropoda; class Insecta; order Coleoptera; family Dytiscidae; genus Liopterus; species Liopterus haemorrhoidalis. The sequence goes on from OZ020624.1 coordinate 5,935,144, forward strand.
ATGCTCATAAGTATAAGGTAGAAGTAAAAGCATTTGCTTCGAGTAAAAGGTCGGAGTAAAAGCATTTGCTTCTTTTTTATATGAATAATGATTACCTTTGACTTATAAGTCAATGCTTCTACCGGTAAGTAAAAGGTCAAGAGGATGTGTTTATGTTGAAACCTGAAAATCAGTATTTATCAAAATCGTACTACTTCCTTCTGATCGCTGTCAACTTGAAATTATTCTATAAACACTATCAAAACTGTACTAGTGCTGTACTGAGTTCCATGTTTGACATATCAGTTTATTTTTATTGGTGTAAAGTCATATACAGATTCAGGGCACTTTACACCTACACTTGTGAACATTTCACTGGCATCACAAATTGCCTATACATTTAGCATAGGTTTTCCTTTACGATTGACATATTCATCTTCATGGATCTTCGGTTTTTCTATCCCTATATGTGTACAGTCAATGACACCACTGCGGTTGAAAAACGGTATATTTTGCCACATTTTTTTCGCCTCCACTAATAAATTTTGGGAAGTAATAAATTTAATCCAGTTGCTAGCTTGTGCAACTATTTGATCAACACTGCTGACAGTCAGTGATACTGTGGATTGCTCCACCCCAAGTTCCTCACCGCTACTTCTTTGAAATCCAAGATCAGCTAGATATCTCAACAAAAAAAGTTACCTAAAAATTATTAGCTAAACACTCCATGTTCTCCTGTTCAAAACGAAACTAACTTTTATGTCAGTACGACGTGGTGAAGAACGATGCCTATAATGTTTCATATTTCTTAAATGCACAATATCCGCCATGGCAATTAGTTCACTACAACACTTTTTCACAAGTGAGTATATGAATATATAGATGCATGTTTTTCGAAGCATTTGCTTATAATTTAAAGTAAATGGTCTGTTTTATTCATAACCATTTACTTCTGTCTTGAGCAAAAGATCAACAAAAAAGCATTTGCTTCTTACTCATAAGTAAAAGGTTTTGCTTGCATTTTTATTCATATTGTTGGGAGGATTTGCTTCATAATTTGCAAGTAACAGGTTATGCTTATTTTTATTCATACGGCCCAATGTCTCCTACATAATGAGTTTATAATCCGTGAGCGGTTTCAGATATGAATCCCCTCTCAAGTCCACTGACTGGTTATGATGTTTTGATGTTAGGATTTGAGGGTGGTAAAATTAAACTTGACATTTTAACTAACCTACTTTAATTACGATTATAGTTTACTATTTACATTATTACTAGAGCTCGGACAGTTCTAAACTAATCTGCACTAACGACCACATCCCTACTATACACTACACTAACATATGTATCTACACTACAACTAATATATGGAATTACTTGTTACATTTTACTCTACTCTGCTGAACACTCTAAATATGCCTTTAACCCATCAGGAACAAAATCTGACTGCTACCTAGAGGCTGACACTGCCTCACTGTAAATTGTTACCTCACACCCTGCGCCTTGGTAATCTGTTTTAACTCAAAAGTCACGACAGTTATGACTTAATAAATTAGAGCAATCTAGTTTGTAAAATAACCAAAATAATGTTTATATTTCAAGACAGAGATTAATAATGTTCGTCCGAATAAATCTAATCAATTAATTTGACATTTTCGCTAACTTCTATAGAGTTTACGATGCCTTGTTCTATGTTCATAATATTAGGGACTAATAAACATGTCCGTACTTAAGTAAAGGAGAAATATATATTTTTTATCATCAAATGTTTTTTAAATATTTTACTTTAATTTGATGATTATATTGAATTTAATTATGAAATTTTATTTCTGAAATAATCCCAAAATTACCTCTCTTACAATTCTGTCGTGTTTTTAACAATAATGTTTTAAAAAATATAACTGAATACCTTTGTCTGAACACAATAAAACCCTGTGGCGGCTTTTCCTTTGGTTACAGGTTTGCGCAACCCCCAAAAAAACACAACAAAATTATTCGATTTTTCGTAAAATTAATCAACACAATATACAGGGTGTTGAATTGCCAAGGTACGTATAGCTAATTGTTCAGAATTTTATTTTGAATTTAATAAATTCATAAAAACTAAATTTAATACTCATTTACAGTATTTAAATACAAGACACATTCAAAAAAGAGACAAGTTTATGTAGAAACAAACTGTATTTTTACAAAATGAGACTTTTACTACTTCTCAACATAATCCCTACGAATATTAATACACTAGTCCCAACAATGAACTAGTTTTTTTTATACCTGAGGCAAATAAATCTTTGTCTTTTTGTTTGAGCCAGTTTCCCAGAAATTCTTTAACTTCCTCGTTGTCGCTGAACTTTTTTCCACGTAATGCCTCCTTTAGTGGACCAAACAAATGAAAATCAGATGGAGCCAAACCTGGACTGTAGGGAGGATGAGATAGTATCTCCCAACCCATTTTGTCAATGGTTTCTTGGGTCAGCTTGGCGGTATAAGGGCGATCATTATCGTAGAGCAATATCACGCCTTTTCTTTGAGATCCGCGACGTTTTTCTCTCATTGCTGTCTTTAATTTGTTCATCAGCATGTCTGAGTAGTGGGCACTCTTTATTGTACGCTGATGTTCCAAATAATCACAAAAGACAACACCTCGGGCATCCCAAAAGATGGTCAACGTGATTTTTCCCGCTGATGCTTGCGTTCTGAATTTCTTTCGGACAGGTGATCTGGTGTGTAATATACACTAGCAGGCTGGTTTGCATTCTGAATGCAAAATGCCACCAACAAACTGCTTACACTGAACGTCAACACACTAGCCAGTCCCCCAACGCAATTTAAGTTTGTTTCCCTAAGAAACTGTAGGTTGCAAGTTTACTGTACCTTAGTACGTCAGCAACCGTGTTACTGTGCGTTAACTGTGTTTTATTTTCGGAAAAATGAATTATGTACAAAGTTTTACAACGGAGCCATTTTTAGTCGATCTTCCGCCGATAAGGCTGACATAAAATATCGTATTCTCTGCTGATGTCTGCCCAAATGTATATTTTTCCACCGTTATTTCTTTCTTTTTTAGTGAATCTCCTAATCGACCAAGAGCGTACCTTTGATGGTACGCGTTTCTCCGGTTGAAAAACACTGACTTAGAACGATACACTTACGATACATAGATCAGATCAAAAAAGACTTCCAAGTACACGAAGAGTACACGAAAAATAGAAGCTTCCAAGTAAATATCAATAACACCTTATCAGAAATTAAAAACATACGAGCAGGAGTCCCACAGGGATCAGTCTTAGGCCCTGTTCCATTCACCGTATTTGTGCACGACATGCCCGTTCCAGCAGATGCAACAATCGCCATGTTTGCAGATGATACGGCAATTGTTACAAAAAACGAGATTCAAAATAGAGCAGTCAGTGATCTACAAATAAACCTTGACATCACTACTGATTATTTTAAAAAATGGTGCATTAAACTAAATACAACTAAATGCGAAATAAAAATGTTCACGCTAAGAAAAACTAGTAACCTGTCAGATATAATTATTAGCAACAACATTATTCCATGGAACCCGCCTAACCAAGCAATAAGATATTTAGGGGCGCATCTCGATAATAGACTAACATGGAGACACCACATTACGAAGAAACTACGAGAAGCTCAAACTAAATTAGCGATGCTCTATACATAGGTAAACAGGAAATCAACCCTAAAAAGAAAATGTTCCCTCTTAATATATAAAGGTATACTGAGACCTACCTTGACCTACGCGTGCATAGTATGGTGTGCAGCACACCGAACACACATTAAAAAATTGAAAGCTTTTCAGTCGAAAGTATTACGGATCGCCACCAACAGCCCGTGGTTTATCAGGAACAGCCATTTACACGAGGAACTGGGTATACTGACAATACAAGAATTCATGAAAAAGTTGTCAACAACATTTTTCCACAGAATTGGACAGTGCTCCGGTGCCACACACTATGACCTGGACAAGCGAAAAATCCACAGAAGATTAAAGAGAAAATTATCGCAAGACACTATAATAGACAGTGACAGTGATAGTGCGGATAGCGAACAATACAATTAAACATTAGTAGCGAATCAACAAACATAAAATGAAGTGACAGGGGAGTTCTTCGAACCGACCCCACAACGTGACAAACCCTGACAAACACTGTATTATCAAAACTATGTGTTACATTATGTATGTAGATCTAGTTAAATAAAGAGTATTAATAAAAAAAAAGAACTTTCGTAACCTGTGGATAAATTAAAAACTAATCTTCTAAAACTGAAGTGATCTGTATAAGAAAAGAGCAAAGTATATCTGATATGAAACGTGTTACAAGTTTACAAAGATAACCAAGTTAAAATAGGTCATAATAAAACCAAGAGCCTCGTCAAAGGATTTCATGGTTAGTGAGACATGATATGCAGTAGGGAGCAAACTGAGAGACCTCTTCCCGTCTCTTCCCGCACCTCATCACTCACTGCTCGTCTGTCTTCATTGCGTACATTATATACATAGTAGAACGGTGAATGATTCTCAAAGTAATCTTTTAGACGAATAGATCAAGTTTTTAACCAATCTTTTTGTCCTGACATTTAAATATAAATGTTTGATATTAAATTTCGTAAAAATACTAGTGATGAATATCGATGTTTTACAAGCATCTTTGATGAAGTCTAGGAAATACCACTAATACCCTTTTCACACTAGATCTTTAAGATCGGATGTTAAAGTGAAACGCTAATGTGAAACCGTATGGCCTCGTCTAAATACAAGCGATGTTTAAGACAGAGATCTGCGTCTTAAACTTCGTCCGCATTGCCAACTTAATTTCTATTATAAAAAAATACTCCTTGAATTTGTGCTGTCAACATTTTATATTATCATAAACAAGAATACTGTATTATATCGACGTTATAAGAAGTTTATACTTATTGTTATAATAAAATTATTTATTTTAATAATGTGTTTAATAAAATACAGAGCTACAATAATTGAGATAAAATGTATCGACTTACATGTTAATACAGGTGTAATAGATTCTTTATTGTTGTGTCTTTATTGTAGAATGAAATGAAATATCCATATTTGTTTATAATAATTCAAAATGTGCGTCTGCGCAGACAGTTCAAAACTGGTAATTTTATGACGGCAACTTAAGGAAAAAATTACTGTAGCTGATGACAGCTCCAGAGATTTAAACATCAAGTGTGAAAGCATACCGATCTTAAACATCGGTGAACTTTAAGTTCACTCGTCTTAAAGATCTAGTGTGAAAAGTGTATTACAGATAGAAGGAAACAGCCGTTTTTTACTTATATTGCAAATCTATCAACTTGTGGCGAAAGGAGCGTCTGCCAATAGAGTGGACCTTGGTCATTGCTCGGGGAGTAAAAACAATCAATGTTATAATATGACAGTTAATTATGTTATTGCATGTTTACTTGATGAATTATACGATAGATGACGAACCTAGTATTGAGTGATCATCTATACCTCGGTGGCAAACAGATAGAACAGGTAGTCAGCTACTAATATCTAGGACATGACATTAGCATTGGCCGAGACCAGGGCCGCCCCTAGGCGGGGGCAAATGGGGCCCCTGCCCCAGGCCCCGCTTCTTTAAGGGCCCCGCGCTTCGACCATCAAGTAAAAAAATGAAAGGAGGAATGACCGGGCCTTAAGGTCATAATGTCCGGGGGAGGGGACACCTTAGCCCTCCAAATGAACCCGTAAATAAAAAAATTAACCTATAAATATAGTATAAAATTCTCCATTATACTTCCAATAGTAATTTTTATCCCTTTCTGAGATCTCAGAGTTATCATTGATAGCCCAAAAGTCATTCTATTATCACCTCTGTCCTCCCATTTTACCATATAGGCCGTGCCTCCAACGCTATAGCTCTGAAATTTTAATAAATCCTCAATCAAAATGTGTAACTATTTATATAAATAACAAAGTAACAAAAAATAAACTATTTTAGATCATGTAGTACAAAGTAACTTCCAAATTTAACGTTATACCTCATCTTCAATAATAAAAAAATAGTGTATTGGGCCCGGTAGTTCAATTTCAATCACCTGTATTCTATTGATAAAATATTAATATATGTGTTTATTCTCATAAAGAATTATTTTAAGCAATTCTGTTCCTTATGTATTAATTATTAATGACTATATTCCTTAATGAGCTTTATCAGGATCAACCATCTTGATATGTAGTGATACGTGATTTTTGCAAGTGGCGTCTTCATTTTTTTCTGACGTTTTTAGTTATTTTTAATTGATAAAAGTGCAGAAAATACTTGAAATAGTGTGTTATAGTGTGGACTTTAGTGTTTGAACTACATGCAGACCAAAATTGGAGCGACTGGAAAGGTATTTGTAGAAATTTTGGTTAATTTTATAATGTAAGCCATTGTTATGTAGAACGTGCTTCTATGGACAATATAAAAACACATACATGCATATACTATCTAGGCTGTAACTAGAGAAACAAAACTATTTTTTAAATTATTTTCATAAATCCCGATTATTGACTAAATGAATATTGAATTATATTGGTATAGCAACAACAATTTATAAGTTAGAACCGGCTCTTAAAAATATTTATTGTACTGGTACAATAAATAAAATAATTAACTTTCTGCTGCAGCAGACCATCTGCATATTTCTTTTGTAAGACTTAATAAAACAATTTTTTGTGGTTAAATTTTTTCCTTTGCCCTAGCTCCCGTTCTTGTCCCGGTTTAGAGTTTAATAATTATGGTATATATATATAGGGGGGCCACCGACAATATTTAAGCTATTTTGGGGGGTCCCATGCCAGAAAAAGTTTGAAAAACACTGATATATACAATACATCTCCCATTTTTTTTTTACAAACTTTAAGACGTTAATTGAAATTTAAATACGGGCTTGATTGTTTGGCCATCTCTGGTGGCATATTGTTGTGGAAGTCATTGCTGGCTAATAGAAGGACTTAAAACCATTTCTGGAGATGGTTCTACTGGAGCCATTACTTCTTCTGAAGTTGTCTTAAATTTTAGCAATTTTAAATGAAATATTTTTGATGTGTTGAAATTTTAAATACGAACAATCAGTGTTGATATCTGGAAGAGAATTATTATAGGAATTATTGGGATTGTTAAAAAAATTCTATATTTCTATATATCTTTGTAGCTCTGATGAAGATTTAAATTAAATCGAAACGTAAGCGTAGTTAATAAATTTGTTTTATTTTCTGACTGGTCCGAATCCCATTATCTATCAACTATAATAAATTACTAATGTTTACAAAAATATTGCTTCATATTTTGTCCTGCTATTAAAAAGGTTCTGTGCACCTATGCCAGTAGTCACGCCACTGATAAAAGTGTAATTATAATCAGATTATAATTAGTAGAATACCACACTGTTCTTATCTAGCAACATTTATACATTTTAATTCAAATATTTTTTACAAAGGACCTGTTTTTTATTTAGATATTGTTTCAAAGTTCATGAAAACTAATTAATTTATAACTTTTTAATTAAAAGAATCCTGTTACAAATAATTTCTACCCACTCTCAGTCAATATTCCATTACAGTTTTATTTTGATGAACTATTTAACATACACCCACCAAACAAAAACATATTTTTTGAAACAACAGTTCAGCAATATCAACAATTTTTCTTTGATGTTGGCAATATGTCTGGAAATATGTTACGAAATTGTAGGGATCAATTCAAGAAGAATATTATACAAAGGGCTTAAATCATTATTAAATAAGTAATATTTATATTTTGGGCCGAGAGTTCCAGTTGCTAATAAACTGTCCAATAAATTTATTAGCAACATTTTTTTTTTTCGGAGTGTTCCACCCCGAAATAGTTATTAGGTTGCTAATAAATAGGCTTATTTGTCTAATAACTTATAGGCAACATGAAGTGCTTAATAAAGTGACATATAACCAAAAACAAGTTCGCCAAATTTTAATACATGTAATATTTCATAAAATTGAAATATGAAACATGTTAATATTTCAATTTTAATTGAAAAACAGTATAATTTTAAAAGAATGTACGAATGTGTAGTTTTTAAACATTTCTATAATGGTGATTTTAGTGTTTTATATACATTTTAGTTGTATTTTGACGAAATCGACGATCTATTTGGATGAATTTATAAATTATGGACAACCGTTTTTAGAATATTTTGGGCATTTATTGTAAATGTGATATATAAAGAACAAAATATAAATATATATTTTTTAATAAACATTGTATTTTATTTTTATATATGTATTTATTTCAATTACGATTACAACACATTACAAACAATACTTTAAGCATTACTATTTATATAAAAATGATAGAAAATAAGAAGACAGACGCAATTATTGGCAGAATAATAAAGATGTGTGACTGTAAATTGCTGATAAGTTTAATTCATATTGTTTAAGGAATGTAAAATAAAGCAAATTATGGCTGTCTTTTTATTTTCATTCACTTTTGTATTATAAAATGCTATTTTTAGGGTTTTGTAGGTATGACCAAAAAACCCTTATACCGTCATTTTGTCGTCTGTCTGTCTGTCTGTCTGTCTGTCTCTCCGTCTGTCTGTTCGGTAAAAATTGTAGCCAAACGGCTAAACCTAGAGTGTTGAAATTTGGCATGCTTATACAACTCTTTGACCCGCACATAGGAAAAATACTAAAACATCTAAAAAACATAACCCCCTAAAAATATAAACAAATATGTGCTCATCGAAAAAAAAAAATATTTTTTTAAAATTCTGAGTAGGGTATCAAATTAAAGCCCTTAGTACGTGGATTAACGATCAAAATTTTATTTTTGCAAAATAAATTATTTTGACGCTATTTTTGTCAAAATTGTGCAAAAAAAATGTTGTCCCACACCCTGTAGCCCAGATGGTTTAAACTAAAAATATGAAAAAATTCTAAGTAATGTACATTGGTGTGAACCGGAATAGTACAACAGGAATTTTTGATCAGATTATGTTTTCGGAAAATAACGCATTTTTTTGTGTTTTTTGGTTGACGATGCATATAGCTTATACTCATATAACACGCTGATTTGTTAAGCGTGTGGTGGTCTAGAGGCTCTGTTGCGCGCCAACTACACAGATTTGTTATACACCACACAGGTTCGTTCCTGGCTTGTGGAGTCAATTTTTTTTTGTTTTTTTTTAAGTTTTATTTTGTTTAAATTAATTTGTTAAAATTCTAGTTATATTTTAGCAATAATAAATTTAATAACCAATTGAAATTATATTTTCATTCTATGTGTCATTTATACGAAACCAGAGTGGCGGAGCGTATGATTTAAGACAACCAATGAAAGCCATAGGCGCAATTTTCAAAATCTTAATGAACCTTGTTATATAAAAAATATACTGCACTTATTTAGAAACCTAAATAATGATATTAGGTATTCGAATTAAAATTAACAAAAAAATATTTTAACATAAAATTTGTTTTTAAAGCTCTGAGATTAACAGACGATAAATTATTTTAAAAAGATCGTTCATTTTGCCGTGGTTACTACAAAGCAAAATTTGTCCTACACACTCAGCATGCCGCCTTCACTTATTATATACCTTCAAAACCCTGCAATGTGTGAAAATTCACACTTCACATAAATTTTTATTAACTTCTCTTCTATCTATATTGTCCTCTTTTTCTGTGATAAAATTTGTTGAACGCCGTTTAATTGTCATTTTAACAGTAACACAAAAAATATACGTAATGTCATTGAATGTAAAGTCAAACTATTTATTGTCAAAATATTTAATGTCAAAATATTCAGTGTCAAAATTTCATCTTACTTTAGCTCTACAAATTTAAGTATAGCTCTATCCCTCTTGCACCGTGTTACTATCTTCATAAGAAATACCAATACAAAAACAAAAAATTATGTTGCTAATAAACTATTAGAAGGATTTTGTAAGTTGGAAATCACCAATAAATTTATTAGCTTCATAAATATATTATGTGTCTAATAACTATTAGGGAGTTTATTAGGAACTGGAACTCTCGGCCCTTCGTCATATAAATCGCCTCTAATGTATCAAGGTATTTGTTATTATTTTGTTTTAATAATTGTACGTTCTGTGCATCGAAATTGTGACCTGTATTATGCCTGTGATATGCTAGAGCTGATTTATATTCACTGAAGATGGCTACAGCCGAAATGTACTGGTTTAAAAACAACCGAAATGTTATTGGTTTAAAAACAACCAACTGAAACTGAATGAATCAAAGACTTTTACCATGATTTTTAGCTTAAACAGAAATTTATCTAATAACACTTTATTTAACATGAATGACAAAATTTTTAGGTTTTTGACTTGATCCACAATTAAACTGGATTAACCATATCCAGTATGTTGCTAGTAAAATTAAGTCTTGTAATTATATGTTACATAAATTAAAAAATTGTGTGCCGTTATCGACGGCTAAATTAGTTTATAATGCATACATAAAATCTGTTATGAGTTACGGGATAATTCTTTGGGGACAGTCCACCAACTGGAAGAGAATTTTTGTATTACAAAAGAGGTCTATAAGAATCCTTTGCGGTGTCGCAAGACGCACCTCGTGTAAACAACTATTTAAAGATCTGAAAATTTTAACGTTCGTTTGTTTATATATTCTTGAAATGCTTATGTATGTCAAAGATGCTAACTTATTAAAAAATAGTGCCATACATAGGATCAATACTAGAGAAAAAAATAATATACGTCTGCCGCGTTTGTATAAACTGTCCAAAACACATCCAAATTACATGAGTGCGAAATTATTCAACAAATGACCGTTATCGGTGCGAGAGCTGAACATAAAAAATTTTAAAACTTGTAATTTATTAATTAATAAGGCCTATTATTATCTAGAAGAATACATGAATGATGATCTAAGAGACATGTCTTTATCATCTTATATGTTTTGAATTTGTGTATATTATTGTACATTTTTTAATTGACTATGTATATGTACTTTCATGTATTTTTTTACTGAAATATATTATTACTAGCAGACCCCGTTGCCAACAACGCTGGCAAACTGATATCGAATAAAAATCAATATAAGCAGGAATTAATTATTAAAATTTGCATGATTCTGCGTATATTAACAAAACAAAAACGTTTCTTGATTATACCTAGGAAATCCTAAAAACCGCTTAAGGCGTGTCGTTTAAAAATTAGTATCGGGCTTGATACGGCCCTCGGCCCATATGCTGGATATCAATGTTATAGCTGTTTCTGATTATACCTAGGAAATCCTAAAAACCGCTTAATGCGTGTCGTTTAAAAACTAGTATCGGGCTGGATACGGCCCACGGCCCATATACTGGACATCAATGGTATTTCTGTTTCTGATTATACCTAGGAAATCCTAAAAAGCCGCTCAATGCATGTCGTTTAAAGTTTAAAAATTAGTATCGGGCTGGATACGGCCTGCGGGCTATATGCTGGACAACAGTGGTATAGCTGTTTCTGATTATACCTAGGAAATCCTAAAAAGCCGCTCAATGCATGTCGTTTAAAGTTTAAAAATTAGTATCGGGCTGGATACGGCCTGCGGGCTATATGCTGGACAACAGTGGTATAGCTGTTTCTGATTATACCTAGGAAATCCTAAAAAAACGCTCAATGCATGTCGTTTAAAGTTTAAAAATTAGTATTGGGCTGAATACGGCCCGCGGGTCATGTTCTGGATATCAATGGTATAGCTGTTTCTGATTATACCTAGGAAATCCAAAAAAGCCGCTCAATGCATGTCGTTTAAAGTTTAAAAATTAGTATCGGGCTTGATACAGCCCACGGGCCATATGCTGGACATCAATGGTATAGCTGTTTCTGATTATACCTAGGAAATCCTAAAAAGCCGCTCAATGCATGTCGTTTAAAGTTTAAAAATTTAGTATCGGGCTGGAGACGGCTCGCGGGTCATTATACGTTGCGTAACATCAATTCAAAACCTGCCCCTGACACAACAACCTTCGCTCGAATCACCGTATGTACTGCAATGCTCTGCTCTAGTGTCTGGTAAGCTATCTGTTTCGTCGTATACGTCGCCCCCTTCTACTAACTTCGTTACCGCCCACACCCCGCAAAACCCATTCATACCAAGCAACTTAGCCTTACGTGGAACACACAGAAATTAGGGCTTTTATATATATAACTAGGGGCCTCAGCCTAGCTACGCCGGGCTTCTCCCCCTATGTTGACCAAACTCGTCGCTTCGCGACTCGTTTTAATATGATAAGGCATTTTGCCGCACTTGTCGATTATAAAACTCGTCGATTCGCGACTCGTTTTTGCCTGTCACGTGGTTATCCAAGTGACGCACCTCGGGCGCGCCCGCGGAATGTCCACGAAACGTCAGCAAAAATTATTATTATTATTATCATTAGCCTATAACAAACAGGAAGTTCTGAGCAATTTAACGGTACATTAATAGATTTATTTTAGTGTGGGTGTGGGAAATTTTTTAGTCCGCGCCTGGTAGCTTCTCGTCCTCATGTTGATATCTAAAATAGTTATTGACTCTAACAACTTTGCTTAGAATATTATTTTTCAGGGTGTCAGGACAGAATTACACTGGACAAAATTACACGGGACAAAATTACACAGAAGAAATTACACATAGACAAAATAACACAGGGAAGAAATTACACAAGGACGAAATTACACATACGAAAATTACACATACGAAAATTACACTAAGACAAAATTACACATTTAATTTTTTTGTGTTTATGAATTTTCTGTTTGTGTTCTTTTATATAAAACATTTTTTTTTAAGGGTTGGATTAAGTAAGTTTTGATGTTTTTTTTGGAAAAATAAAAAATTGTATTTTAAGGGTTGGAAAAAGTAAATTTTAGTGTTATATGAATTAATAAAAAATATGTATTTTCAGGGCTGGATTAAGTAAATTTTAGTGTTATATGAATAAATACAAAAAAATGTGTTTTCAGGGTTGGCTTTAGTAAATTATCGTGTTTTTTTAATACATTTTTAAAATTGTAATTTAAGGGTTGGATTAAGTAAACTATCGTGTTTTTTGAATAAATTTAAAATAAATGTATCTTAGGGTTGGATTAAGTAATTTTTGGTCTCAAATATGAATAAACACCAAAAAATGTATTTTCAGGATTGGGTTAAGTACATTATTTTTTAACGTTAAAAAAATCTAATTTAAGGATTGAATTAAGTAAATTCTAATGTTCTTTTTAAAAAATAAAAATATTGGTTGGATTAAGTAAGTTTTAGTGTTTTTCAGGAAATTGAGATATTTAATTTAATAGGAAGCTGTAATGTACATTTTTTTGTTAATTTCAATATTGAAAAAAAAAATTGAATGTGTGAAATGGAAATATGGTATCGATTGTCGATTGTCGACTTATTCTAAAAAAAACTTTTTTTTTTTAAATGTAACTAAAATTTACTTAATTCGACCCTTAAAAATAATTTTTTCTATTTATTCAAAAAAAAAAAAACACTAAAGTTTAACTAATCCAAGCCATAAAATAAATTTTTTTGCTATTCAATATCACCAAGGGTTACGTAAACCAGCCCTTAAAATACATTTTTTTAAATTTATTTTAAAAAAACACGATAATTTACTAAAGCCAATTCCGAAAATACATTTGATTTGTATTTTTTCATATTTGAGACCAAAACTTACTTAATCCAACCCTTCAAACAATTTTTTTTTATATAAAAGAACACAAACAGAAAATTAACAAACACAAACAAATTAAATGTGTATGAAAAGTTTTGACTTAGTGTAATTTTCGTATGTGTAATTTCGTCCTTGCGTAATGTCTTCCCTGTGTAATTCTGTCTATGTGTAATTTTGTCCCGTGTAATTTTGTCCAGTGAAATTTCGTCATGTAACCATTTTTCAGTTGGTAGATAATATTCTTTTGCCACTTTTCCGAAGGCCTGTTCTAGGAAAATATTTACGTCACGAAGTTTCAGTTAACCGTGATTTAATTGTAAAAGTGGAATGTAAAAGTAATTTACAAGTGTGGCGAGTGACAGAATCGAGTAAAATCTCAATTAAAATCTCAAGTAGCAGACAAGCATGTCAGTTGTTTACTAATTTCCCTTAATCACATAACACAGTACATCGCACCAGGATCTCAGTTGACACGGAAAGACTGCGTTGTCTTTGTGATGCGTAACTTAGCGTAACGAAATCTAAACAGCGGCGCATCTACAAACAAGGATTAAAATTAGTGCGTAATAATCATTTTTCTTTAAAAAGATAATATTCTGGTTTGGTTCGGAAAAATTTTGTGTACCACAAATGTAGTTTCTATTGGGAATAACTGAGAAGAATTTCACCATAAGGCCTTGATATACAAGGTGTCTCAAAAGAAATTTTATATTTATTTAGCTTACTGCGTGAACGCAACGTATCCGAGGGGCGCGGGGGTTATGTCAATCGGTAGCCTAGCTCTTGGGAATTCAGTCGCTATGGAGCGTTTCTCGGGAGCAGACCGCGCGTTATGCGTGCGAGAGTTTTACAAAAACGGTGATTCGGCGACTGTAGCGCGTAGAAAATTCTGCAGTATTCGAGGTTTTCGCCACTTAAATGATGCGCCAAGCATTCCTCTCATTCGACATTGGGTTAAAAAGTTTGAAGAGACTGGTACAACGCTGGATAAATCATAATCCGGGCGACCTAGGTCATCAAGAACGGTAGAAATCGTAGAGAATATTAATCAGTCTGTTCGTGACGACCCGAACCTTTCAATTCGGAACCGCGCAAGTACTTTAAATGTGCATAGATCATCATTACATCGCATTATACACAAAGACCTAAAGCTGCACCCCTACAAAATTCAATTGGTGCAAGAATTAAAGCCCCAAGATGCCAGTCAGAGGCTTAATTTCGTAAATCAGGTGATTGAGCGATTTTCAACGTTTACCAACATTTTGTTTTCGGATGAAGCTCATTTTCATCTTAATGGCCACGTAAATAAGCAGAACTGCCGCTACTGGAGTGTAACGAATCCGAAACGCAAACATCAGAAACCCCTACATTCGCCTAAAGTGACCGTATGGGCTGCGATGTCGGCGCGAGGAATTATCGGCCCTTACTTTTTTGAAGACGAAAGGGGGCGTGCAGTTACAGTGAATTCAGAGCGTTATGTGGAGATGTTAGACAACTTCTTGGTACCTGAACTGCAAAACTTTCCTGGCTATAACCAAAGAACATGGTTCCAACAGGACGGAGCAACTTCACACACGTCCAATATGTCTCTGCCACGTGTTCGTGAAATATTCTCAGACAAATTGATCTCCCGGAGAGGTGACATAAATTGGCCTCCACGCAGTCCAGATTTAACCCCTATGGACTTTTTCCTATGGGGTTATCTTAAATCTAAAGTTTACGCCAATAAACCGACTTCACTGGCGCATTTGAAAGAAAATATCCGTCACGAAATGGCAGCCATCCCTCAGTCCACCTGCCGAGACGTCATAAGTAATTTTACTGTTCGATTAAATGAGTGCCGAGAACGCGAGGGTCTACATTTAGACGATATTATTTTTAAGAAATAAATCCCCAAAAAGTGTATTTTAATAATTAATAAACATTTTTTCTATATACGGCTTACTTTTTTTTTAATCGATCCACTAAATATAAAATTTCTTTTGAGACACCTTGTATTACCACAAGGGTAACCCCAGGGCTGGATTGCAAAACCTAGACATTCAGTGGGATTCTGAAAGTTTGCGTTGTCACTACAAGGGTTAACGTTAGGTAACGGCGGTTTTTGTCGAATAGGGGATAGGCATGATTTTATTTAAATTTTTTATTATATTCCTCTTGTTGAATATAAACATAAAAAACAGTTTTGCATTTTTTTCTTTTTTAATTTGAAGGCTCAATAAAATCATAAATGTATGTAGCGCGCGAAAACGACGTGTGACGTCATACCCCTTTTAAGTGACACAGTACACTACTAGCCTACCCAGTGTACTGCGTACAACCTACCCAGTGTACAGCGTGCAGCCTACATAGTCTGTAGTGAACTTATTTGCTTGTATAACTTTTATAGGTTATGTAAAGTTAGAGTGATTTTAATTAAAATAAAGTTTAATTCTATAAAAAATAAAAACAATTTATACATGTTTACCGAATTAAATTTTATATTAAAGTATATAAAATATGGAAGATCCAGGCCCCAGTACTTCGAAACATAGTCGAAAATATTGTTTAGTACCGATGTGCACAAATAGTTCAAATAGAAATTCAAAAAAACAATTAAAATCATTACCTGATGGCGAAAAACAACAGAAAAGGTGAAATTTGTGACTGAAAGCTATGAGGCTAAATAAAACCGATATTTCAGAAAAAAGTAAACTTTATGTTGTGTGCATAAATGCATCAATGTTGGGTAAATTATCACTCTGAGCCCTAACAAAATCTTTATCTGCCATTTTAATAATAAATGCGTGAAAAATTGTTTAAAAACAAATACAAAACTGTCGAACAATACAATATACACACGTAAAGATTATGTTGTAGCTGTATCTGTGACGCCAAACCCCAGTCGTTTGACGTCATACTCAGTCATTTACTCGGCAACCTTCGCGCCGTGGTCGGCTTATTTCAAATTTACAATATTTTAATTAAAAAATTTGGCTATAATATTAATTAAAATGTGATTTTTGTTTTGTTATGTGACATAACTAACATTAATATATCAAAAAAATGTAGTTTTAAGGAAATATAAATTTTATACGTATCCCCTATTGCAATTCTGAACAAAAGTTTCCGTGCACATTAACGCTGAAAGTTTGAGTGACTTGACGCCAGAGGAACCTTAGCGTTAAGAGATAGCTTCTAACTAACATTAACATATTCTAACCTCTAAAATTCTAGAATCGAAGTTATTAATATAAATAAAATTAAATTAAGATGTGTTATTTATCAAATAACACATCTGACTGCATATTCTACTACAGATTACATAAAAAAAAGTAGTTAGCAATAAAAATTCTTATAGAAAAATTATTTTATTGAATCAAAAATTCTGAAAGTCATTGGGAACGGTGGAGGTAAAATTTAAAATTTAGAAAATAAACCGGTCCAGTATATTAGCCCCGAAGTGTGCTTATGCAAAAATTTTAAAAATCACTTGACGACGAGTGGGGTACAAAATCACAATATTAACCAGGGGCAACATTTTAAAAAATCATTTGAAAGGTGGGCAGAAGTACATAAAACAATTACATGAGGGTGGAGGAGGTAAAAATTCAGAAAATAAGCTGAGGACAAGGGGGACAAAAATTATAAAAATCACTTTAAGGGAGTGCAGGAAAAAAAAGTACAAAAAAAAATATTTGAGGATGGAGGAGGTAAAAATTCAGTAAATAAATGGATCGCAAGAGGGGAAAAAAATTCTAACAATCACTAAAACCAGGGAGGTGGGAAAACTTTAAAACAAATCACTTGATAATCGAGTGCAGATATTAGAAAGATCACCTGGGGGGCGGGGGGTAAGATTCAGAATTTTACACGGTGATGGTGAGGGACAGAAATTCTAAATATCAAATTGGGGTGGCAAAAATTTCCGCGAAAAAGTATCCGATATTTTTACTTTTTGATTTTCAAAATTTAATTGTTTTTAAGATTCCAGCGCCTCTAGCGGTAGTTTCTGAATTTCAAAGTTTAAACATCGGTAGTAGACGTCGATGTTTTATCGATACTATCGCCATCTGAACATCGATAATAAAAACATCGATGTTTTCGATACATCGATTTTCTTCCCCATCCCTACTATCAACCAATCTTAGGTTTGTAAACTTAAAGAGAGAGAACTACATCTAACTACAACTAAGGAACTTCTCAGCCTAATATAATGTTTATGTCAATAATATTATATTCGGTGTCAGTACATAGTAATCAAATATTTCCTTTTCAAAGCAAATTGCCAGATTTTTTTTAAATGTGCTTAAGTTTTCCAAACGCTGTCCACCCTAAACCAATTCGCCCTTGTGATTCGACAATTTCTTTATCTCGATCGCAAAATGTAAGTAATGAAAAAATTTAAACATAATCAATGTTCAAAACAATAAAATTGCGATATCGTTCCATTCTTTCAATGAGAATAATTCACGACGCCTAGCACTATGGTCTGTTTCAAAGTAGAAAAAAGTAGATAGCGCTGCGAACCGAGTACGTTTTACACTGATCAAATACAGTATAGCGGGAAATTTAAAATAAGTTACAAGTAGGGCATGGGCGTAGCAACTGGGTTAGCAAATGATTTTTTTTTTTAATATAAAAAAGGTTAATAAGATATTGAAATAAACAAGGCAGATAATACACTTACGTTATTTATACGACATAAATTCAGTTTATCGGGAAATTTGAAAAAGTTAAAAAAATATTAATTTTAAAAATTATGTGCTATATATGTATAAAATGAGAGATTTGGCTAAAACAGTTTAAACAAAGCAATACAACAAACAATATATCTTCAGAGCTATAGTTTCTTATTTAAATAATTATTGCAAATAAAAATTAAAATATATATATATATGAAGATCCAAAAATTATATCAATAACTTCTTCTTTGGGCACAATCAGCTGGGCTGTCTTTTGGCCTCACATTAGTCCTCTTTCTTGATCTATTAATTGTCAACTGTCAAAAAATATTTATATGTCAGATAACCTAAAAAATATACAACTGCGTAAAAACAAATTACATGGAGAATTTTCTCTATAAATCTACTCCAAGAATATAAATAAAAGTCTAAATATGTAAATAATAACAAAATATATGAGAAAAATTAAATAATATAAATAATATATATTTCCAATGTACGACACTGAACATCTGTCAACTTGGACTAAAAACAATATTTTTACAGTGTAATAGGGATGACGATCTAAACCAATCCGAAGCAAGGACAAACAGCTCCTATCTTCTTACATACATTTTTCTACTTTGAAATAAAGTCTGTTTCAAACGCTTAGGCGGAACTAAATGGGAATTTCGTTCTTTTAGGTTGTCACGACAAGGGACCTTGCTTGGGTTATTTCATTTTTTACGTTGGAATGTCAAAATTTAAAATTACAACAATGAAACCATGGAAACGAATGACCTATAACAAAATTAAATTATTTATTTTATATATCTTAATGACAGAAAAATAAATAAATGGGAAATTTGTATTAAGAATGACACAAAACATCAAAATATAAAGAAAATTACATTTTAAAATGATATTAACCTTAACCAAATAACATTTATTGTAAGTATGATTTACAAAGCTTAAACAAAACGGCCGAAAAGCACGATTTAAGCGATGAAAGTAACTAGATTGCAAAATCTAGTTCCGCCTAAGCGTATGAAACAGACTGTAGACCATAAACATTCTATTCAATAGCATAATAGTCCAAAATATCAACATTATACATGTTGAACTTCGAATATTTGTTGTACAACCAAATCTATAAATACAAACAAACCAACAGACGCATTTGCGCAAACATCCTATTAGCTCTCTTGGTTGTCGGCACGCCACTGAGACAGAATTACGTTGGCACTGTGGTATCCATAGCGACCACCAACACGTTCAGCTCATCCGTCGAGTCTCTGATGTAGCTTGAGGCCTGTACAGACTTGCTGAAAAGCTTTCTCGTGTTACAACACAGTTTGAGTTCTTCAAATTGTAGAAATATAAGGAAGGTTGTGTTGATTTTTACAGAAACTGTCTTGGATCGCGTGTCGTTTGAGGTATTGTGTTAAGAGAGTTGTTAGGGGGAAATTGGAGTATATAAGGTGGTTAGTAAGACATTACTACCAAGAGAACACTCATAATGCACTGTCTTACGTCAGAAGTTTATTGGCATAGATATCTTACGCAGTCTTCGGCTCTTACGCTCTTACTTCACAGGCAGCGTAGGTATAGTCCGTTTCAGGATAAGCTGAAGTGACTATCTACTTATGGTCCTAAACACAGTGGGTGGTAATTACAAATAACGCTAATCCCTTGTTTGTACCCATAAACTAGCCAGAGATGTATCAGGTATAAATTACATTACACCATGTAATGACACAATTGTAACAAGAAATAAACATAAGATATCATCAAAATAAACTTTATTTTTATTATAAATACAATTAATTTATAGAACTTATAATTAAATTTAAAACATTACAATTAGTATTTAAAACATTACAATAAAATAAATTTTAAATTAAATAATGTTTAAGATAAAAAAAAAGTCCAAATCATTCTCTAAATCAGTCTCTAAATTAATGATTATAGTACGTTCTATTTGAATATAACTGTCCTCGGTTTACGAATATGATTTACACAATTTTTCTAACTATCTATAGGGATATTTTCCACTTCTTTTTTTATAAGTTCTATCACAGTGCCGTTTAAAGTGGGAGAAACATTATTCCGTTTTATTCTCGCCTTTAACTGACTCCACATTTGTTCAATAGGATTGAATATACAATAATAAGGAGGTAGTCGTAAAACTGTGTGTCCTTTGCATTGAGCAATATTATCTCAAACATATTCTTTAGAAAAACTATAACTTTTTAATAATTTAATTAAACAATTTTTTTTATAACTTTCTTCAAAGTAAATATCATTTTTATATAAAAAGTCTTGGATTTCCTTCTTACTGTTTGCACTATTCGGTACTTTATTTAGTTGCCGACTATGGTAACTTGCATTGTCCATAACAATAACACTGTTAGCCGGTATATTCGGGAGTAATTTATTTTCGAACCAGTTTTAGAACATTTCCGCCGTGGTATCGTCATGGTAGTCGAGTCTAGAATCATTGATATTTTTCGCAGAAAGCAAGAGTGCATTCGGTATCCATCCAGTTTCAGAACCTGCATGAAGTATCGTAATACGTTTACCTTTATTAGCCGGTGCTCTTGTTTGACATTTATTTGACGTATCCACCCAACCATTTGAGTTTGTTTCATGTGTGTCGTACCAAGTTTCATCTAAATAAATTATTTCTGTATTTAAATCTTCTCTGTATTTTTTAATGTTTTTTAAATAATTTTGTCTCAAAAGTTTTAATCGCTCTGACTCCATAAGGAACTGCTTTTTATTTAAAGTTTTAAATTGAAACCCTATACTTTTAAGGGCACGCCATAAGGTCACCTTTGAACAATTAATTTCACACTGGTCTTGGATTAATCTTTTGAGCAATATGTCCAATGTTGGCACATTTTGTTCGGTGTACATTTGGTAAATTTTTTGCCGTATTACATCTTTCTGGAAACCATCCAAACATTTTGATATGCCTGAATCCTTTCGTTTTCTTCTCCTATCAATGGATTTATTTACAATATTCCATACTGTTGTCATTGCTACTTTCGTTGCCTTGCTTGTCTCTTCTAATGCTGCTTGTTTGTTTTTGCGGTTCCTTAAATATAAATACACATTGACCACAATTTCTTTAGCTTCTACAGGTAAATATATACAAGTTTTTTCCCGATTTTTTTTTATTGTATCTTGCACTATATCATCTTCT
Source organism: Liopterus haemorrhoidalis (assembly GCA_963971575.1). Lineage (NCBI taxonomy): Eukaryota > Metazoa > Arthropoda > Insecta > Coleoptera > Dytiscidae > Liopterus > Liopterus haemorrhoidalis. The sequence goes on from OZ020624.1 coordinate 5,956,674, forward strand.
ATCATGGTCACATAGTCATCTGCTTCATTTGCTTGCACAGAAGTTAATTGTTCGTTCCAAGAACGCCACATTTTTCTAACACGTACTGAACTATTTAACACAAATCACAAGTTATCTGATAGAAAATTCAAAGCGAAGTGAAAAGATATTTAAAACATCTGCAATTTATACCTGATACATCACTGACAAAAGAAAGTCTTTTGCATCGTATCATTACTGGCGATGAGAAATGGATTTATTTTGAAAATCCCAAACGCAAAAAATCATGGCTGAACCCAGGTTCACCATCCATATCAACTACAAGACCGAATCGCTTTGGCAAAAAGACAATGCTCTGTACTTGGTGGGACCAAAAGGGTGTGGTATGTTATGAATTGTTAAAACCTAGTGAAACAGTTAATACTCAACGCTACCAACAACAACTGATCGAATTGAACCATTCGCTGCTCATAAAACGACCAGAATACGAAAGAAGACAGCACAAGGTAATCTTTCGTCACGATAACTCTCCATCACATAAGGCAAAAGCAGTTTGCAACACATTCGAGGCACTCTAGTGGGAAGTGCTACCCCATGCCGTTTACTCACCAGACTTGGCCCTTCAGATTACTTTTTCGCATCGATGGGTCACGTACTTGCCGAGCAGCACTTTTGTTCATATGAAAATGTGAAAAAATGGCTAGATGAATGGTTTGCGGGGAAAAGGGGAAGAGTTCTACTGGCGAGGTATTCACAAATTGCCTCAAAAATGGGAAAAATGTATAACTTCTAATGGAGCATACTTTGAATAAATAAACTTTTACTGTTCTTTTGAGATTAATGTGTTTTATTTTTAAAAAAATCCGCTTTTCTTACTTGTAGACCTGGTATACATACTGTTTCCGATGCAGCACTTTCACCATAAATTTTCACAAGCAATTGATGAGCTTCAGCTGTACTTTTTTTTCAAATCAAAGAAAAAGTCAGTGTTGAAATACACAGTGGCAAAAATAACTTATCGCGTTCTATTATAATTCTGTTGTAGGCGAACACTTCTGTAAACAAATGATGGCGTCTGATTACTGTATTTTAGCAGGAAATGTTCACTTCAAAATGACATAAGAGACATCTGTCACTGCCCACGTGAACAGTTGCTTTCAATGCAACCTCGTATTAAGTTGTGGATTTGTGAATAAATTTCCCTTAATATTTGGTGGGCATATTTATTACATGAAATAAATTTATTTTGAATTAGGATGTCAATGTCAACATTTGGTTTGAGGTGATATTTATGATTTAACTGACAATGTCACGTGGTTAATTCCAGGGAATGTATCAATTGACACGGAAGTAAATGGCGTGGGCAACAAAATGTAATTTAAAGCTCAGATGATATGCGGGCTCACTCAAACAAAAACTCTACATTGATTTATATCGCTAACTTTAACACAAAGTACGTGGAAAACATGTATGCAAATTTACTTGACAAATGAACAGACAAAGATTTTACAATTTTAAACAATTTCGCACGGATACAGCCTTTTTAAGTTTAGACTTTGCATTAAAACCAAACCTAAGGGTTGATACAGCCAAGGATAAGTACGTCTGCCTTTACATCGAATACTTCATTGTCGTTTTGTGGCAGTTTCGTTTGTGTGTAGTAATGAAACAATTGTTAGTTATAAATTTTATTCGTTTTTACCAGGCACGCAACTTGGGGGAACACACGGTCTTTAGCCCCTCCATAATTTAAAAACTTATTGTCACGCCCGTAGGCCGCTTTTAATATTAAATTAAATATTTCTTAATTTAATTTAAATCATAAAAAACTTTTGATGTTTTTAAAAAATGTTGAATTCCGCTACCTTCAAGATTCAACATTATCAAACTAAACTAATCCACTCTGTTACTGACCTGCTCAGTGTGCACAGTACGCTAGTAAAAATATATAAAGTTTCTTAATTTAAATAACGCGTATCTAACGCGGTTTTCTTGAATTTATACCTGCTGTATATTCATTAAAATATTGTGTGTGTTTACATCATCCAAGGAATCAATCCGAGAACCCAGGAACCTGTTTTTTGGGACACCAGTGCCACATCTGTAAAATTGGAATAAATATTCTACATATTTATTAAGAATACATCTACTGTAAGTCTGTTCCAATTTTACATACATTCTAATTCATTGTTTAATTAATATATATTGTGTTTGCAACATTTAAATTCTATTTTGTTATCGCCTTTGCGCGATTTTGTATTTTATTGTTCACACACGCTGATCTCCTGATCACGTGTGCTGATTTATTTTTGAATTTAATTTAACATCTAGTATTTTGTAAATTTTGTATTTAATATTGTTATAATTTATCAGTTTAATATTTATTATTGTGTTTGTGGTACTGCTATTTTATTTATGTGATACGTCCATCGTGTTCAGCAACGTTTTCCGCATTGTTTGTCGCTTGGCTAGGGTTTTCGGAGACGTCGTGGGATTTCTAGGTTTGGTTCCTCCATAGCCATTACTTGTGGGCTTAGGATTTTACCCTTCTACACCCCAGTTAGGGCTACCATTTCCCTTGTGTTAGTCTCCTAGAGCAGCCCCTAGGAGCAGAAGAGTTTATATCCCCACTCCTTTCCTCTAGGTCGTCCGTGTCTTGTAAGGGAGGTAATTTTGGTATTATTTCATAAATAAAATTTCATAAATAAATTCATTATAATCATTTAATTAGAGTAAAATATTTAATCTGTTAAACGATACAAAAATAATCTATTTCTTAGAAAGGGCATTTAAGATAACGGGAGATTGTTTATTATTGACACTTTTGTCAATGTAACATAAAAAGTGAATCGTAAATTATTGTGTTAAAAAAATATACGTCAACCATAAGCACATAAATAATAATTAAATTTTGTCTGAGATATAAATATGATGATTGGGATATTTTCTAATGGGATATTTATCTGAGTTATCACCAATAAATTATGAATTTTAAGATAGTACAAGACAGACAGTCAAGAGGTGTGAAATGACAAATTAGTGTTTGGTGTAAAGTGTGTCTAGTGTGTGCGAATGTGTGTCTCTTTTGGATTTAGCTGTATCGACGTAATTGTAAGTCTAGTGTAATCATGTAAATATTTAAACCGTAATCGTAATTAAAGTAGGTTAGCTAAAATGTTGAGTTTAAGTGAAACAACCCTTAATCCTTTCAAGAATCATAGCAACCAGCTAGCGGACTAATAGGGGGGGGGTCCAGACTTGATCCGCTCGCAAGTCTTGCAACCCATAATGTGAGGGATGTACAAAGTGAGTACAAATGAAATAAATAAATCAGCCAACCGTGACATTTCATATTTTATATATCAGAGTCCCCCACAGCCTTCCTCAGCGGCTCAACTCGGTGCGTACGTGTCACATAATCTACGCTTTTCTTTCTATATTCCAGCCTTCTGCTGGTGGTCCTTCGAGGTCTCCGCCGCGAAGACCATTTGTGTGACTGTCTGGCCACCCTACCTTACTTAAGCTGGGAGCGGGCGCCACACTTATTTTAAGACACATTTTTCTAGTAATTTAACGTGCCTCCCCAAATTAAAAATCACGTTTTTAAGTGATTTATTTTTCTTGTTATACGAGGTGTGTAAATTAAGTAACTGGACTGACAACATATCGTTTGATCTGGCAACATTTGGAGGGGCGGCAGGTGAATATGTGATACACCTTCAGTACGAGTTTGAACTCTCTAGAGTATTTTTGTTGTCCTTAGCATTTTTTTCGTGAAACAGTTATTTCTAGTGCGTTCTAAAAATGAGTGACATTCATTTCAGTGTGCTATCAGGTTTTGCTTCAGACTTGGGTACAGTGCAACGGAAACTTTTGCAAAACTTTAGCAGGCCTACGGAGACAGTATTTCCCAATTTTCTCGAGTGAAAAGCGCATATACGGTTAGATAGAGAGACAGACAGGGACGTTGACTTTTATATATTAGGCAGAGATATACCAGGTCTAAAAGTATGAAATGCGGATTTTTTTTTAAATAAAACACATTAAACTCAAAAGAACAGTAAAAGTTTATTTATTCAAAGTATGCTCCATTAGAAGTTATACATTTTTTTCATCTTTCAGGCAATTTGTGAATACCTCGCCAGTAGAACTCTTCCCCTTTCCCCGCAAACCATTCATCTATCCATTCTTTCACATTTTCATATGAACAAAATTGCTGCTCGGCAAGTGCGTGACCCATCGATGCGAACAAGTGGTAATCTGAAGGGGCCAAGTCTGGTGAGTAAGCGGCATGGGGTAGCATTTCCCACTTGAGTGCCTCCAATGTGTTGCAAACTGCTTTTGCCTTATGTGATGGAGCGTTATCGTGAAGAAAGATTACCTTGTGCTGTCTTCTTTCGTATTCTGGTCGTTTTATGAGCACCGAATGGTTCAATTCCATCAGTTGTTGTTGGTAGCGTTGAGTATTAACTGTTTCACCAGGTTTTAACAATTCATAATAGACCACACCCTTTTGGTCCCACCAAGTACAGAGCATTGTCTTTTTGCCAAAGCGATTCGGTCTTGCAGTTGATGTGGATGGTGAGCCTGGGTTCACCCATGATTTCTTGCGTTTGGGATTTGCGAAATATATCCACTTTTCATCGCCAGTAATGATACGATACAAAAAAGACTTTCTTTTGTATCGTGCAAGCAAAATTTCACAAGTGTTTTTGCGTTTTTCCATCTACCTCTCATTCAATGCATGTGGAACCCATCTGCCGACTTTCTGGATCTTACCCATCTCTCGTAGGCGATTGGAAACAGCTTATTGACTAACGCCTAACTGCTCTGCTAGTTGTTTTTGTGATTAACTATCGTCTTCCTGTAACAATGTTTCCAATTTTGTATCTTCATATTTTTTTAGAGGTTTTCCATATTCTTTGTCTGTAAGATCAAACTCAGGACTTTTGAAACGCCAAAACCATCGTTCACACGTATCTTGCGATAGAGCATATTCACCATAAGGTTCTTGAAGCAGTCGGTATGATTCAGCAGCAGATTTTTCAAATTAAAACAAAACAGTAGTAATGTCCACGAATGCGCTTTATTTGACACAAAATTTGACATTTATAACATAGTAAAACAAAACTATATGATCACTTTCAAATTATAACCTACACGCATTTGACACTTAATGATAATTTAGCAAAACGCCATATGTGTTGAAACTTTGAACTATACACTCTGTTTGGGCGGCAAGTTTGAAAAAATCCGCATTTCATACTTGTAGACCTGGTAGAAGAGATAACAATAGTTGCATATATCATATTTCTGTATTTTCAGTTGAAATATACCTCAGGTTATAATATTAAATATGGAACCTTTCTCATAAAATATAACAATATTCAGAGTTATAGGATGCTATAACCTCATCATTTCCTACATAATATTTATTACAAACGTAATATAATTTTACAGATATTCCAATGCTGATAGGAAAGACAGATGTATATTATTTATGACAGGAAAAGTACAGATACTAAACACTTATTTACTGTAAGGTAGTAAATAGTAGAGTAATAATATTTACTAGCTTAGTGCATTGTTTTATAAAACTATCGTTATAAACAGAGAGAGGACATTATTAGGTGATCCGGAATAAAACTAATAAAGGCGGAAATTATCAAACAAATATGGAATATAGTTTTCCGCCTTTTCTAGTTCTTGGACGTCCATTGTAATATGTTACGATAGTAACGATAACATAATGACATATATGTGACAGATTGTACATAGACGTAATAAAAAAAGCTTATATGTGCTTGGATTTGTATGTTTTTGTAAATTGTCATAAACGCTATAAAGCGTTCTATCATGTATATCATTTAATTATAGATATAAAAGCCCTAATTTCTGTGTATCCTCGTAACGCTAAGTTTCTAGGTGCTAGCGGGGCTTGAGGTGTGTGGTCGGTTCGTCCCCACCAGTCAGAGCGACGTTCTCTAACAAACAACAGCTCACATAGGCTAAGCACATAGTGAAGCAGAGAGCAAAGCAGCGATGAAAGCGGAGAGTAAAACAGCGAAAGAATGTCGCGCTTATAAAAGAGTTAAAATCGAGCAGAAAGTTCACAAAATTATAATGGATTTTTTACTAACAGAAAACTCTTCCCTGACAATTTGTTATTTACTGAAAAATAAAAATAAACACAATAGAAGGTGCAATGTTCACAGAATAAATAAAAGTAGGCATATATGTACATGGTGAATTTCATCATTTCTATATGCAACTCCGCGAACATCCAGAAAAGTTTGATTCTTATTTTTGCATGAGTATTTCAACGTTTGATTATATTTTGGAAAAAATTCAACATAAATTGGTAAAAAATGGACAAATTTCAATCGGAACCTACTATAAAATACCTCTTATAAATGAGAACTACTTGTAAATGCCTCAATATCCATTTTAAACAACTATTTTAGCAACGATGATAGCAGAGAAATCAAAATTGTTTGAAGCCGTCGCTTTGATCGACTATAACAACGATATAACCTCGCTGCAGTACGCTCCACTATGCGCGTGTTAACAGGAATTCATTTATTTAATTTCACCGCATTGCTCTCCGCTTTCATCGCTGCTTTGCTCTCTGCTTCACTATGTGTTTAGCCTTAGCGAGAATATAGCTCTTAGCTCTCCAGTCAGTATATACCTTGGCTTAATTAAAGAATGTTGTGTCAATTAACGTTATGCCCGCGGGACGTGTCTGGCCCGATACTTATTTTTAAACGACACGCATTGAGCGGCTTTTTAGGATTTCCTAGGTATAATCAGAAACAGCTATACCATTGAGGTCCAGCATATGGCCCACGGGCCGTAGCCGGCCCGATATTAATTTTTAAACGACACGCATTAATCAGCTTTTTAGGATTTCCTAGGTATAATCAGAAAAAACTATACCATTGAGGTCCAGCATATGGCCCGGGGGCCGTATCCGGTCCGATACTAATTGTTAAACGACACGCATTGAGCGGCTTTTTAGGATTTCCTAGGTGAAATCAGAAACAGCTCTACCATTGATGTCTAGCATATGGCCCGCGGGCTGTACGCGGCCCGACATTAATTTTTAAACGACACGCATTAAGTAGCTTTATAGGATTTCCTAGGTATAATCAAGAAACGTTTTTGTTTTGTTAATATACGCAGAATCATGAAAATTTTAATAATTGATTCCTGCTTATATTGATTTTTATTCGATATCAGTTTGCCAACGTTGTTGGCAACGGGTCTGCTAGTGACTTAATAGTCTATGTATTATCATATTGATAGTTCAATTAATAAATAAAAGTAAAAAAAAAAATAGAATTTGAGATAGAATAGCCTAAGAAGTTTAAAGAATGATTATTTTCTATTATAGTAAATTTTATTGAAGGATTGATATCGTTAATATGGCTGAAAAATAATTTTAATTGCCTATTACTACCTTCCTACCGTCAATGACATTGAACATTTAATAAAATTTTATAAAGAAATCTCGTTCTATTTAATTATATTTCATTACTTTCAACCGTCACGATATGACGTTACCTCATTTCTATTCTCCAATTTGCAAAGACCACGACGGAATCTTCTTCCAATATAAGAAAGTGCGTAGTATCTTGTTAACGTAAAAAACACGATCTTCACCGTTCTCTTTCTCTATTCTTGATAAATAATTTCGAATGAATCAGTCTGCTAAAGATAAATGATTTTCGTTTTGAAAAACAAACATCTTGTGTCCATATTGGCCGTGTAAATATCCAGTGAGGAAAGTAAAGTTATTGAAGATATATCAGTAGGTAATATTGAAAGGATTCACCTAATATTTGATCGAAACGTAGTTATATTTGTAGTAGATTTCAAGTAGAAATAGTCTGCAAAGGTCAATGTTTACATTATCTGTTTAACTAGATTTAAACTATATTGAATTTTTATCAATTAAATTTACTTTTAGATTCTCTTTATTTACTTAATGTTTTCAAACTACTAGATATTAATTATAAGTGGAAAATAACTGACTGAGATTTGCTTAGATGTTTTTAACAAGTTTTTATTTTATTTAAACACTTCAACAGTTACAAAGTAATTTAATTCAAATTTAATTCAACATGCTACAAGATAAAATTATACAAAAAACATGTGTCTCCATTTTCATGTACATATACAGTGAATTTCTTTTATCCTGCAACATTGAAATTATTATTATACATGCTAGTAACGATAAATTATTTTGTCAGTGTTAGGACCACTTGAGTTGCAAAATCATTCAAAATTGCCGCTGCTGGTAATTTTTATCAATTTTTAATTTTCATATACAATAGAGGATAGGCATAATTTTATTTTATTTTTTTATTATATTCCTCTTGTTGCATATAAACATAAAAAACAGTTTTGCATTTTTTTTTAAATTTGTAGGCTTAAAAAAATCATAAATGTATGTAGCGCGCGAAAACGACCTGTGACGTCATACCCCTTCTATGTGACGCAGTACACTACTAGCCTACCCAGTGTACTGCGTAAAGCCTCTGTTGTGAACTTATTTGCTTGTATAACTTTTATAGGTTATGTAAAGTTAGAGTGATTTTAATTAAAATAAAGTTTAATTCTATAAAAAATAAAAACAATTTATACATGTTTACCGAATTAAATTTTATATTAAAGTATATAAAATATGGAAGATCCAGGCCCCAGTACTTCGAAACATAGTCAAAAATATTGTTTAGTACCGATATGCACAAATAGTTCAAATAGAAATCCAAAAAAACAATTTATATCATTACCTGATGGCGAAACACAACAGAAAAGGCGAAATTTGTGGCTGAAAGCTATGAGGCGAAATAAAACCGATATTTCAAAAAAAAGTAAACTTTATGTTGTGTGCATAAATGCATCAATGTTGGATAAATTATCACTCTGAGCCCTAACAAAATCTTTATCTGCCATTTTAATAATAAATGCGTGAAAAATTGTTTAAAAACAAATACAAAACTCTCGTACAATACAATATACACAGGTAAAGATTATGTTGTAGCTGTATCTGTGACGTCAAACCCCAGTCGTTTGACGTCATACTCAGTCGTATTTACTCGGCAACCTTTGCGCCGTGGTCGGCTTATTTCAAATTTACTATATTTTAATTAAAAAATTGGCTATAATATTAATTAAAATGTGATTTTTGTTTTGTTAAGTGACATAACTAACATAAACATATCAAAAAAAATTAATTTTAAGGAAATATAAATTTTATGCGTATCCCCTATTCTAGCATTCATTGTATGAACCGCTAGAATCTTGCAAATTTCTGTCTGAGACAGAGACTACTCGCTTGTCTAGCAACGAGAACAGACGTCTTTCTGAGTTTTTTTGAATATTATTTAGCCTGTACATTAGTGGCCCCACAAGTTGTTTTTACTAAACAAGGCTTTGTGAGCCTAGTGTACAGTGCTTCAGATTTGCAAAGACGAGGCTGCGAGCTATTTTGTAAACCCTAATTATCGCTTGACCACCGTACGGGATCTACGTTTTTTACGAAAAAAAAACCGTTTAGGATCGCGTCAAGAAGTTCCAATTTTTTATATTTTTCACCATCAAAAAATATCTATACATTTAGTTATCAAGTAGCATATATTTGGAACTATCAATTAACCAGACGCGAACCAAGAGAACCAAGACCACTCCAGAAGTTGGGCCAGTAATCAACCAACATCGGCGATTCCACCAGGATATTGTAGGGTCCGATAGTGGATAACTGAAGCCAACTTCTCTATCTGTATTCCACGCTAATTATTTTTCCGTATTTTCATACGGAACGCGTGAGTACAAATTGAAATTCATAATTTTCATTGTTTTTTGACGCGCCGCACAGTTCAGTCCCTATGCGTGCGCACATTGTAATTTTTGCCATTTGTTAATTTAGATTCCGTAAATTTTAATTTTAATATTATTTTGTGTATAGTTTCTAACCCCAATGTACAGGTGTCTCAAAAAAAAATTTATATTTAGTGGATCGTTTAAAAAAAAAGTAAGCCGTATATAGAAAAAATGTTTATTAATTATTAAAATACACTTTTTGGGGATTTATTTCTTAAAAATAATATCGTCTAAATGTAGACCCTCGCGTTCTCGGCACTCATTTAATCGAACAGTAAAATTACTTATGACGTCTCGGCAGGTGGACTCAGGGATGGCTGCCATTTCGTGACGGATATTTTCTTTCAAATGCGCCAATGAAGTCGGTTTATTGGCGTAAACTTTAGATTTAAGATAACCCCATAGGAAAAAGTCCATAGGGGTTAAATCTGGACTGCGTGGAGGCCAATTTATGTCACCTCTCCGGGAGATCAATTTGCCTGAGAAAATTTCACGAACACGTGGCAGAGACATATTGGACGTGTGTGAAGTTGCTCCGTCCTGTTGGAACCATGTTCTTTGGTTATAGCCAGGAAAGTTTTGCAGTTCAGGTACCAAGAAGTTGTCTAACATCTCCACATAACGCTCTGAATTCACTGTAACTGCACGCCCCCTTTCGTCTTCAAAAAAGTAAGGGCCGATAATTCCTCGCGCCGACATCGCAGTCCATACGGTCACTTTAGGCGAATGTAGGGGTTTCTGATGTTTGCGTTTCGGATTCGTTGCAATCCAGTAGCGGCAGTTCTGCTTATTTACGTGGCCATTAAGATGAAAATGAGCTTCATCCGAAAACAAAATGTTGGTAAACGTTGAAAATCGCTCAATCACCTGATTTACGAAATTAAGCCTCTGACTGGCATCTTGGGGCTTTAATTCTTGCACCAATTGAATTTTGTAGGGGTGTAGCTTTAGGTCTTTGTGCATAATGCAATGTAATGATGATCTATGCACATTTAAAGCACTTGCGCGCTTCCGAATTACAAGGTTCGGGTCGTCACGAACAGACTGATTAACATTCTCCACGTTTTCTACCGTTCTTGATGACCTAGGTCGCCCGGATTTTAATTTATCCAACGTTGTACCAGTCTCTTCAAACTTTTTAACCCAATGTCGAATGAGAGGAATGCTTGGCGCATCATTTAAGTGGCGAAAACCTCGAATACTGCAGAATTTTCTACGCGCTACAGTCACCGAATCACCGTTTTTGTAAAACTCTCGCACGCATAACGCGCGGTCAGCTCCCGAGAAACGCTCCATAGCGACTGAATTCCCAAGAGCCAGGCTACCGATTGACATAACCCCCGCGCCCCTCGGATACGTTGCGTTCACGCAGTAAGCTAAATAAATATAAAATTTCTTTTGAGACACCTTGTATTTGGTTGTGTCGGGGAGAAACATATATTTGTAAAACTTACATCACCCGTCTACCGGGTGATCCATTAATTTATACTAATTTACGCTACATTGTCGGCATATGTGAGAGACATGAGTACCAAAATAACGCCACAAAAAAAACGAAAATCGAATATACGTAACCCGCGGAAATTCAAAATTCGCGATACTTTTTGAACAGACTTCGTATATGCAAAACTTATTCGTAAGCTTAATATTTTTTACCTGTAAAAATAATATCATGATAAGAACCTTAAAATAATATAAAAAAACTCAGTAAATTTTATCTCGCTTTTGTAATTTAAAATTATATTCTTTTAAAACCTTCCTCTCTTTTCAGAGTCGGCAGTTTAACAAAACATTTTAGAATAAATTTAAATAAGTTGAAAAAGACGTTCTTGATGCATATCAGTCTGTTTTCAATTATGGGGCAGCCAACGTTACATGAACGTATAGCGGGTGGCGTGCACATAAAAGCTCAGGGGCAAACATTTAAATTTAGCTACAGTTTTCAGTGTATTATTTTATAATATGAGTTATTATTTTGTTAGGAGGATTTTTCTTATACTGCACAGTGAATATGATCATGAATTATGTTTTTTTTTTTTTCGTTTGGTGAAATTAATAATTTTGTATGTTAGGTAGTTAGGTTACAAAAGGCATAAGCAGCATTCAGTTCTCTGAGGAAATTGTAATTAAAAAAATATAATATTTTCTTCGTTTTCGATCTTGAGAATTTGTTAATTTGGGATTTTTTTCAGAAAATAGGACATGTTTAAATAAAAATTCAAAAGAATTAATATACACAGTGTTTGCGGTCTTATTTCTTTTTATTTGTTCGACCTTAATATAAAATTGATGTGAAGTGTGAATTTTCACACATTTCAGGGTTTTGCAGGTATTTAATAACTGAATGATGATTATTTGGGATGCCAAAACAAATTTAACAATCGAATGCCTAATACCATTATTTAAGTTTCTAAATATGTGCAGTATTTTTTTTACATAGCAAGGTTCATTTAGATTTTGAAAATTGCGCCTATGGCTTCTATTGGTTGCTTAAATCATTAGCCCCGCCCTCTGATTTCGTATACATCAAACAGAATTAAATTATAATTTCAACACTTCCCACTGGTTGTTAAATTTACGCTTTTAAAAATTAAATGCAACATTTACCAAAATATAACTAGAATTTTGACAAAATAATTTAAACAAATGAAAACTGCAAAAAAAAAAACAAAAAAAAATAAAATTGACAGGATTCGAACTCTAGTTTGCAAGTTACCTGTTTACAAATTAGAAAACCAATGACTAAACGCACATCGCCATGAGCGCTGACGTATCAGCTTGGTTATATAGCGAATTAAATATTTAACATATTTTGGTTAACAACACAAAAAATGCATTATTTTCCGAAAACATAATCTGATCAAAAATTCCTGTTGTACTATTCCGGTTCACACCAATATACATTACTTAGAATTTTTTCAGATTTTTAGTTTAATCCATCTGGGCTACAGGGTGTGGGACAAAAATTTTTTTGCACAATTTTGACAAAAATCGCGTCAAAATAATTTATTTTACAAAAATAAAATTTTGATCGTTAATCCACGTACTAAGGGCTTTCATTTGATACCCTACTCAGAATTTAAAAAAAATATTTTTTATTTCGTTGAGCACATATTTGTTTATATTTTTAGGGGGATATGTTTTTTAGATGTTTTAGTATTTTTCCTATGTGCGGGTCAAAAAGTTGTACAAGCATGCCAAATTTCAACTCTCTAGGTTTAGCCGTTTCGCTACAATTTTTACCGAACAGACAGACAGACAGACAGACAGACAGACAGACGACAAAATGACGGTATAAGGGTTTTTTGGTTATACCTACAAAACCCTAATAAGGGCGAGATTTTGGCTGATGACCACGTTTAATACAAGAGATATTAATTTTGTACGTTTTTAATTTTTGGGGTTTTTCCGCCATAACTCTCCAAATATTTATCTAATCAAAAACATGCATTTGAATAAAAGATTTGTCTTCTTATTCTTAAAAATATTCGTTGCATACATTTTTGCTATTAGGTCAATAATAAGGGAGTAATAGTAATTTTGGGGTTAAAAACTAAAAATTTAAATTACTATCCTATCCTAAAGGTGCCTGTCCACTTGAGAGTACTCGCGAGAGTAACTCTCGATTGCAACTCTCACGGGCTGGTCCACTAGAGAGCTGATCTCGACCGGATGTACTCTCGAGAGTACTAGGCGAGCTGCTCGCCGAGAACACTCTCGCGAGAATTCTCACACCTGTGTCCACTTCATCAGTTGTGGAGAGTAGTCAAGATGGCGTAATACCATAGAAAGGTCGCAGCAGCTGTAATAATTCTAACTGTTTATAAAAAAAAAGTTGAATAAAAAAAAAAATATGCTGGATTAAGTCATGGATTGATAGAAGAAGTGTTTTAGGTGCCTTCAATAATTTCTGGAAATCAGAAATGAAATGGTGCTGTATCTATTTTTAATAATAAAGTTGAATAGATTAATGTTATTAAAAATTTATTTACTTTTAATAATTCTCTTATAAAATTTATTTTAAATATTATTAATAAAATTGCAAATAAAAAATAGTTGAAGCTATAGCTTGTAATAAAAAATATTTAATAGAAGATTTAAAGGAATATGATTTTTCTTTTTTCTTAATAAAGGAATGTAAAGTAAAAGAAAGGAAAGTAAATTAATTTCTAATCCTATTCATGTCCTTATAAATGAAGTTGAAGATATAGATATTATTGTTCCTGTAAATAAAGTTGATAAAAAAAAAAATAGATATTAAAAAGAAAAGGGTTATTACCTTTATGTTTGGGGTATGTACCTAAAAGCTTAATAAGTATATTTTGTTATTAATTACATTTTAGTAGATGATGTACAAAGTTTTTTGATACTTTAATTCAATTAAATGTAATTACTAAAATAATTTAATAAGTTTATTTTAGGCTCTACTTAATTATTTGGGGCAATTAGTTATTAACAAAGGTAAAAATTTACATAATTTATTCTATCAAAATAATTCTTTTAATCAGGCATATAATGTTTTAAACTTTATTTTAATAAAAAACATATATATTTTTATTTTTAAATTGAATTAAATTTAAACTAATTAATTATTTTTAATACAATTTTTAAAAAATGGTTGATAGGTTGGTAATGTTCTAAATTTGGGGGTATAAAATTTCCAACAAAACAGGAAGGTAATGTCATTATTTCTAATTCTTTAAATGCATTCTTACAGTCAGCTCTATAGTTAATTTTTGCTAAATTTCGAATAGCACGTCGTTGAAGGGAAAAAATTTAATATTTTTATTTTGCTATTTGGATTATTTTTATTGTCTGTTTCTCTATTTAAAATGATTTTTTAATCATCTTGCTTTACCGATATTCAATTACGTTTGGTAGTTACAAATTGGATTACTTCTGAATATGTTTTGTTGTTTTGCAAACGTAATAACTTTATTTAATCTTATTTATACCTTTTCTACTCTTTGTATTCTTTCATTCCTATTAAATTTCGTTACAAATATTGGTTATGCATTGGTAAAAGTTATATAAATCAATTTATTTGTTTGTGTAAACCCTTAGCTATACAGTTGAATTTTTCTGTTAATATCCCTTGAGATACTAAAGTCGTAAGGGAAAAACGACGTTTGATGACATCTTCTAGATACTTGAGAAATATATAAAAGCAATTTTTATTATCCTCTGTGATGCGATCAAAACATCCTACCAAACTATTCGTCCGTTGTCATTTCTTGATTGGCTGATTCCTGAAAAACTTATGGTGGCGTATAGGTTTTGTCGTTAGGAAGTCTTGTGGGAGTCTTTAGGTAGCTATTCAATTTGGCTACAAAACGATCAAGTAATAAATTGTATACTTCCATCAGGAAATCAAAAAAGTTTTCGTTACTTGATAGCAGAGCCGTATTGAGGATGGGTCGGAGGAGGTGACGGACTTGGGCTTATCAAGCGGAGGAGCACCGATGGTGGCATATCATCACAGTGTACAGGGTGTTTGTTTGAAACGGGGCACCCCGAAAATCTCCTTTATTTGTAAAGATACAAAAATCGTCAGAACAAAAGTTAAACTAGACAAAAAGGCCCATCTAAAGGTTACTATAAGAATTTTGAGGCACTTCCGGTTTCACTGGAAATGATGTCAACTTTTGATCTAGCATAGGGAATCGATAATTTTATATTTTTTTTCCTAAAAGTACATTAAATTAGCTTTACAATGACACCCAAAAGTCATATTTTTATGTTAACCATTTCAAAATGGCGACCATTTATTTACAAAATAATAATCAACATAAGTTTTACAAAGTTGAACGTAGCAAGCTTTGAAAACAATAAAAAAATAAACAAAGTATCTCGTATGTAATGTCAGTAACATTGTGAAATGAATTTTTCCTAAGGTTCTCGTGATTGGCAGACAATCCTATATCCTTTGACCGATATGAACAATATTTTGCAGATTTATTCTGAGAATCTGCCGACAAAATAACATGCAGAAATGTCTAGGGTTTCGTACACATAAATAAGAAACTCTAGACACTCCTATATTCTTTGATCGATATGAAAAATATTTTGCAGATTTATTCTCTAAGAATCCTTGTCACTTCTATATCCTTTGATCGATATGAAAAATATTTTGCAGATTTACTATTTAAAAATCTGAGGATAAAATAATTTATTTAGAAATGTCTAGGGATTCGTAGGCATAAACAAGAAACCCTAGGATACTCCTATATCCTTTGACCGATATGAACAGTATTTTGCAGATTTATTTTCTAAGTATCTACAAATATAATTACAGACAGAAGTTTCTAGGGTTTCGTAGGCATAAATAAGAAACTCTAGTCACTCCTATATGCTTTGACCGATATGAACAATATTTTGCAGATTTATTTTCTAAGAAACTGCGGATAAAATAACATATAGAAATGTCTATGGTTTCGTAGGCATAAACAATAGACTCTAGATACTCCTATATCTTTTAGCCGATATGAACAATATTTTGCAGATTTATTCTCTTAGAAACTGCGGATAAAATTACATATAGAAATGTTTCGGATTTCGTAGGCATAAACGAGAAAATCTAGACAAGTCTATACCCTTTAACCAATATGAACAATATTTTGCAGATTTATTCTCTAAGAATCTACGAATATAATTATATATAGAAATGTCTAGGGTTTCACAGGCATAAAAAAGAAACTTTAGACACTGTTATATATCCTTTGCCCGATATGAACAATATTGTGCAGATTTATTCTCTAAGAATCCACGAATATAATTACATACAAAAATTACTAGGGTTTCGTAGGCATAAATTAACGTCTCAAATTATTTAAAATTTTAACAATATAAATAATGTACTGAGTAAAAATGAATTGTTTTCCCATCTTGAAAAGTTTATGAATAAATAATTCGGAATAATAGTTATAATTTGATTAGATTTTAATAATGGACGAAGAGTGGATTCAATTTAAATTGAATGAAGTATGGTGTTTGGCTAGAGAAATAAATCAGAGGAGTAGAGAAAGTTCCACATTAAGGTAATAATGTGTTTGCTAACTCAGTTAGCAACGGGTGTACTGTGGGGGCATTTCTAGGATCGGTCGAAACGTCAAGGTTGATTAAATGAATTTAAATAATTTCATTTGTACTTCATGGTACTTACTTTGAAGGGCCCTCCACATAGTGGATTCCAAGACTTGCGAGCGGTATCAAGTCTGAAAACCTAAAGGATCCGCTGGTTGGTTGCTTTGACTCTTTATGAGAGGAATAAGGGTGTTTGAATTAAAGTCTGCATTTTACTTAATCTACGTTTAATGTTTAATTAGAATCGAAAAGTTATTAATTACATTAGAACTTACAATTTAATGCTGGCTATAAAATCCCATGAGAGACACTAAAACACAAAACCTCACAATCACCGTATTCACCTCACAAGCCGCTAAACACCTCACAACACTCACGGTGTTTAACCCGTTACGAGGTTCGTTTATTTCATTTAAAACCGTCGTCAACACTTCCAGATACTTCTGGTTTACTCACGACAAACTACCGGGTTTCTCTACCAAAATACTTGGGAGGTTCATTCACGGTGACGGTTTATTCATCACTGCCTTTGTCTCTCACAAGATTTTTCCAACTCTTTTCTTAAAATAATAAATCTGATCTCTGACCCCATTTTTTTTGTCGTTGTAAAAAATAATCAGCTCTCCACATTAACAGCAAACCCTTTTATAAACTTATCTTTCTATGACCAATAAATTATAAACCCAAGTGATTAATTTTGACTCTAATTACTACGCGGTCCATCTCACTGAAAATGTATTGTCGCCTATCGGCACCTGTGTAAACATTTGACCATTGCTATTTTGATCTAAACAATAACGTTCTTTCAAACTAATCATATAATAAACGACCGGTAAATCACTGCGTATCTCTTTAATGCTTAACGCAGCAAAAATTGAGGCTCACTCTAATCTCTTGGAAAATTCTAACAATATGCAGCAAACATCGTGGCGTATTATTAATAGACATAGGAAAAATACAAAAAGCCCTGTAAATACTTCTATTACTCCTGATCAGTTCAACAAGCATTTTTCTGAAATTGCCAAATCAATAGTTGAGAACATTCCAATATCTAATTTACCTCCTAAATACCACCTTAACCAAATTTCTCATGTAACCTTTTCATTTCAACTAATAGGTGAAACTGTTACACGGGAGATTATTAATTCTTTGAAAGGTGGTAACACACCCGATGCATATGGCTTGTCGGTTAAATTACTAAAATCGGTCAAGGATCAGGTCATCTCACCTTTAACGAAAATAATTAATTCTTGTATTTTACAAAACCGTTTTCCTGACAAGCTAAAAATAGCAAAAGTTCTTCCATTGCATAAGAAAGGAGACATCAATAATGTAAATAATTACCGCCCCATTTCTATTCTGCCAGTATTTTCAAAAATTGTAGAAAAAGTGCTTTACAAACAAATAACTCAATATTTTACTGAAAATGATTTGTTTTCCAACTCTCAGTTTAGTTTCAGAATTAACAAAAGCACAACAGATGCCGTTTTGGAATTTGTCGGTTATATTGTGGACGCATTGGAAGCTGGTGAATACTGTGTTGGTACCTTTTTAGATCTCAGCAAAGCATTTGACTGCATCTCACATAACATTTTATTAAATAAGCTATATCTTTATGGTTTTGATGAAAACAGCTGCTCCTTGCTTAGATCATATCTATCGGATAGGAAACAATTCACTCAGCTTGACAACTATAAATCTAAAACTCTTCCGTTACAGTTTGGTGTTCCACAAGGTTCCATACTTGGTCCGTTACTCTTTTTAATATATGTTAATGACCTACCCCTTTTTATGACTTCTAAAACAGTTCTCTACGCAGACGACACAACATTATTAACTAGAAACTCCAATCTAAGTGCTCTCCTTTCCGAGAATAGATCCTTGACAGCTGAAGCAAATTCTTGGTTTAACACCAATAAATTATGCTTAAACACGGACAAATCCCAGACCCTGCTGTTTACTACTAGGAAACATAACTTTGAAAACCCTCATTACGTAAAGTTTCTTGGAATCCACGTAGATCCTCATTTACGTTGGGACCAACACACAGAATTTCTTAGTAGAAAGCTTAGGTCCACTATTTACCTGATAAGGAGGTTGAAATACGAAGTATGTAAAGAGGTCGTATTGAAAGCCTATTTTTCATTATTTCAATCCCACCTAAACTATGGGATACTTATATGGGGACATTCTCCGTCCGCTGACAGAATCTTTAGCCTTCAGCGTAAAACAGTCAGAATTATCGCCGGCGCTGCCTATAGAGCCGAATGTCGAGATTATTTTAAAAGTCTCAAAATAATGACTTTACCAGCATTATTCATTTATAATTGCCTCTTGCTAATACATAAGAATTTGAGCAAATTCACTACTGTTGGAGATTCGCATGAATACAATACTCGCTCAAAAAACGATATCCGTTCTCAGTACCTTCGCATGAACAAATCCAGAAATAGCTCAAATTATTATTGTATAAAATTTTTCAATGTGTTGCCCGAGGAGATTAAACAACTATCATGCAGGGTACATTCGATTTGACGCTCCGAGCGTTCCGAGCACGCTCTGTACACTCAAACGTGTTCGATTTGACGCTCGGAGTACACTCAATTGCATTCGTTTTGCGATCGAGCGAGCATTTAGAGTGCGCTCTATGCGTTCGGGGTTTTAAGACCGAGCATATGGAGTATGACGTAAAAAAGTGGGGGAAGTTTAAAATTAAATTATAAATAAAATAAAAATAATAGCCTTAGACAAATAATATTGTTATTTGTCTATGACTACAGAGTACGGTTATTTTATGTATTTGTGACGTTCTGTAAACAGTAAAAAAATTATTAAAATTCACCGTACATAAAATTAAAATGGAAAAAATTCATTCAATTAATTCATTAATTATTATTTAATTTTTAATTAATTTTATTTCTTCATTATTGAAAGAAATCAAGGAAAAACCGAGGTACATATATAATTTTGATTCATGACTGACGTGAATTAATCTGACAGTAAAAACGCCGCCTAAAATTGTAGGGTTAGATTTTATAAACAATACGTCACAAGAACGCTCGCTCCGTTAGTTCTCTATTCATGACGTCACCATCAACTGTTCGCTCAGCGCTCGCTCTACTCTGTACAACTCGAATGCACCTGCAGAGAATTTTCAAATAAAGTTAAGGACATTTTGTTGAAAAATCCCATTTATGATTTAAATAATTTTGAAAATATTGAATTTTGTATATGAAATCGTATGTACCTAATAATGACTGACTAAAAACAATAGATGTATATGTAATTTGGTCAATAAATTATTATTATTATTATTATTATTATTATTAACTAGAAAAATATGTGATAGCTCAACTAATCCTTGAGAAAGTTTATCATAAAGTAGATTAGTTCTTATATTTGAATAAATTGAATACTTTTTAACTAATTGAATAATTTTACTTTAAATAATAATGAAATTTTATTTCTGAAATTACCACTCCCACAGTTCTAGTCATAATATAACTCGTATATCTTCCATGAATCATACCAATTTGTTACTTTTTGTTATTTTTATGTTTTTCTGATATTTATTTTCATTTGCAGAATTCGGGATAATTTTGTGGTACGCAATCCCCTCTTCCCAGGAACAGGTAAGTTAATTTTGTTTTATATTAAAAAAACTTAAAGATATGGTTTCTTCCGATATACTTAGAACTGCTTACTTCGGAACTTTTCACGCAACAATGAGCTATGGCATTTTGTGTTGGGGAAGTTCCTCTGAATCCTCAAAGGTTTTTGTACTTCAGAAACGTGCTATACGCATAATAGCTGGAGCCCCCTTTAGATCATCTTGCAGATCCCTTTTTCCTGTTTTGTCCATATTAACTCTTCCATCTGTTTATATATTAGAAGCCGTAATGTTTGTTAAAAATAATCCGCACCTTTTCGCTACCAATTCTGAATTTCATTCTTATAATACCCGCAGTAAAAACTCAATTGTATGTCCCTCTCATAGCTCTGCACTGTACAGTAAAAGTCCTCACTACATGGCTTTAACATTATTTAACTGTGTACCACCTGCATTAAAGTCTATAACGTCCAGTAGAGCATTTAAATTTAAATTTAGAAATTTTTTACATTCAAACTGTTTTTATAGCATACATGAATATTTACACCATAAGGGCTAATACTAAATTATGTAATCTCCTAACTGTATTATATGTTAAATTTATTTGTATTGTTTAACTCATGTGGTTTCAATGTTATCAATTGTGTCATCTTGACTAAACCACAACATTTCTGTAATGTTTTATTGGTTGAATAAATTTATTATTATTATTATTATTATTATTATTATAGAAGGGGGGTTTGTAGTCTCGCTAGTACCGTTCAGGTTTGCCCGCAACGTGTTCGGCACAGACGAGACGCTCTTCTCTAACCTTCACGAGAAGGTCGAGAGAGCTTTTTCCCAGCAATCGGTCGCATCCCAAACCCTGGCGATATGCGACCGATGGGCTCACACCAGATCCAGCGTCCGCACAATGCGAAGCGATCCGAGCAGCACTGCTTTTTGCAATCTGCAGACCAGAGAGGTAGCAGAGGGTCTGCAGACGGGAATGATCTCGATTTCCCTCTTAAAAACAGCTTTAAGGCCACCCAATACACCCAAAATCAAGACTACGAGCTTTACAGAATAACCCGGGTACATTTTTCTTAGCTCGGACAAGAGGTCCAGGTACTTGGTTCTCTTCTCGTCTTCTTTGAGATTGTTATTTTTCTCAGCTGGACAGGATAATTCGATGACAAAAATGTCTTTTGTCTCGAAATCCAGCAGGACGATGTCCGGTTTACTGGCTGAGAGAAGCTTAGTGGTAGAAAATGCATAATTCCAGTAAATACGACATCTGGAATTTTCCACCACTGCTTCAATGTCAGTGGGAGCGTAAGGTATGACAGGTATTGTGTCAATACCATATTTCTGTCTCAAAAAGAAGTAAAAAACTCGAAGAGCAGAATTGTGTCGTGATATATAGCTGGATTGAGCTAAAACGGGACACGCAGAAAGCACGTGCATAAGCGTTTCAGGGTGACGTTTACATAGTCTACATTGTGTAGACATCGCCGTCTTTGATATTATGTGGCGATAAACTAAAGTGTTCATGACGCCATCCTGGCATGCAAGCACAAAACCTTCCGTCTCGGACTTGAGACCTATTATTATTATTAATTTCATATACGAGTATTTCGAGCTGTTTAAAAAGTATAACAAAAATATGGAAATAAATTAATTCAAATGTATGGATTTCCATATTTATTATTGATGATATTGTTGTTAGATTATATGTATCAATTTCGTATTATTATTTTACATTATTGTAAATTTTAAATAAATATAGTTATCAGAAATACATAAAATTATATGTATTTCGATTAATGTTGATATTCAGTTTGTAAAATTATAATTATGCACATATTATGTATTCAAATAGAATGGTAGAATTGTGTTAAAATTGTCTATTTTTTTTCTACAAGAGTACATAAAACACAGAGATTCAAAGCCAGTGGGGTGACGTTTATGGACACAAGGGATGTTCATAATATCTTTGAAATTATTTTGCAATGGTCCAATATTAATGCGGACACCTTTATTTTGGACGTTTGCCATTGCTGATAGTACTAGGCTAGAATAGTACAATATAATGAGTTTTAGTATCAAAAAGATATAATACTTCAAGAGTATATAAAAAATAAATTCGGACGTTTCGGAAACTGCTCAACAATCTGTTTCCGTCTTCAGCGATCACGAGAAGTGATAAACATTTCAGTTTTTTTCGAGTTTTTATACCGAGTATTGTAAGAGTGGGAGCAGGTTAAAGGTGCGTTGCTATTGGTTGGGTGGTTAGGATCAGGTATGGGTAGGGACGGGACTACCTGCGGAGGATTAACGACCTGATTAAGGTTGTTTGTCACATTATTGTGTAGTAATGAGTTGTTTGTTACCGGATTAGTGACTTGAGGATTAAAAGGATTGTTTTGAATAATGGAAAGCCAAAGTTGTGGAAATTATATGCTAGCTTGGCTGACAGCATCTCCAGAGTTTTCGATCAAAGCAGACTCTTTAAAATTTCTTTTGAACTTGTTTTCCTCATACATTAAGGGGTTATATGGGTCTTCAAGGTATAAAAAAAGACTTCTTTAAAAAATTTTATTTCAAAAACAAAAAATCTTTTTTATTTAAAATTAAAACATATAAAAGTATAGTACTTGAAGTACTTGTAAAAAAAATTTCAGCCAAAAATATTCAAAATTTTCCATTTTCCAGCCGTTTTTCGCCGTCAACCTTTTTTTTTGCGGTGGACATGATATTTCGGTGTGGATTCATCTGAAATCAAAAATTCAAAAATTTTCTTGTAGTTTATGCCCTTGGCTCGTGATTGAACGAAGGAATTTTCATTCGGTCAAGTCGTTCTTGTTATATACGAAAAAGACCTTTTAAAAATGATGAGAATCGGAAAAACGCATAAAAATTTGAGACGAAAATTGATTCAAACTCATGTCAAAATGCCAAATTTCATTTTTTTTTAATTACTTCGTTCAATCACGAGCCAAGGGCATAAACTACAAGAAAATTTTTGAATTTTTGATTTCTAAAAATTAATAAAAAATTTCTAAAAAAGGTAAACCTAGGTCTAAAATAAACTTTATTTTGCCGATTTTGATGACAGATTTGGTCAATTAATTGTGTCAATATATTAATTATCTGTTCTCAATATGTTCCTTTTCACTGACAAATATAAATGCGACCCTGTTTAATACTTTAAAATTTTATTTCAGTCTGTTAAAAATTTCCTGATTTTAAAGTAAGATAGTTGAAATCCATTTCTCTGAGATTTTTCCATTTCTTTCAAAGCTAAATATCAGATCTCTTCATCCTGATCTTGTCTGTAAAAATTCAAATGAAGCCAGACTGTACCCTTCTAAGCCCATCTGATATCTAGGCGCAACAGATCGCATGATTCGTAATCCCCAAGTCGACACAAACGACCCCTGATTGCTACAGCCATCTGGCGATGTCGACAAGCAACAGTGTCTAGAGACACTTTCACACAAACACAGACGCAGGACGTCGTAGATATTGAAGGGATCCTATGAATAATTGAACAACTATTTAATTCAATTGAACTTCGTGAAGATGGTTTAAATTTTTTAACTAAGGCGTGTTATAAAGTAGCTTGGTTATCATGAATATGAACTACGGTCTTATAAAACATTATTGTTCCATTTTTTCGAGTAGTTTTTTCTGCTTTGGAGTACTTATTGCATAAAACTAAGCGTTATTCAAGCGATCTTATTTTTCTTGTATATGAGGTGTGATCAAAAACTTAGTGCAATTTTTGAAATTCATTTTCGGATTGTCAAACTTTTTTGTTGTCATAATGGTTAACCTGTTAAGTGGCAACGATATTGTATGTATATTCACCAACAACACATTAGTGATTGCAAATAATTAGGTATAAGATCCTAGACTGCACTAATGAGATTAACAATGATAATAATAATAATAAGTTTATTGACTTAATTACATAGTATATCATGTTTTAGGTCAGTCATACAGGATTATAGTTACAAATAATATCAGAATTGATACATAAGAAATTCATCTGTGGAGTAAAATGCAATTTCAGCAAAGAATTTTTTTATTGTAGATTTAAAATTGTTGTAATCTAAATTCTTTATATTGCTTGGAAGTTTATTCATAAATTTAATTCCGAAATAGTTCTCACAATTTCTTGATTTACTCAGTCTTAAAAAATTCGGATATATGTTGGAATTATTTCTTGTATGATAGTTATGAACACTACTGTAAGTGGGAAGATTGCTTATTTGTTTTTTGTGCATATGTAGCAGAGAGTTATAAATATATAAAGATGGTAGCGTCATAATATTAAGTATTTTGAATTGGTGTCGACAGTCTGTTCTGTAAGGAGTCGAAGTCAGAACTCTAATGGCTCGCCTTTGTAGAGCGAATATTCTGTCAGCAGCTGGAGAATGTCCCCATGCTAAGAGTGCGTAGGTTATGTGAGAGTGAAATAATGCATAATACCCACCATTAGAACATCCCTGGTTACAGACTGTACTAAGTTTCGGAATAGGAATATAACTGAGCACAGTCTGCTTGATAAGCAGGTTACATGCTGATGCCAAGTTAGGTTGGGATCAACATGCAAACCTAGGAATTTTACGTGGTCCTGGTTAGCGAAATCATTTCTGCGTAGTGTTATTAATATTTGTTGGGTCTTATCTAGGTTTAGTGATAGTTTATTGGTATCAAACCAGTATTTAGCTTTATCTAACGTAGATACACTGCGTGACAGGGCGTTAGTCAGGGAGTGTGATGAAAACCAACGTTGTGTCGTCGGCATAGAGTATACTGGTTTGATCCGTAGAAGTCGGGAAGTCGTTGATATATATGAGGAACAGTAAGGGACCAAGAATGGAACCCTGTGGGACCCCTATATTAACGGTCAGGAGATCTGATTTATGGTCTTTAGCTAACACTTGCTGTTTCCTTTCCCGTAGGTAGGATTCTACTAGTTTGCATATGATATGGACCGCATGCTTAGCTTGGAAGGGTAGATTTGATAGTAATATTTGATTAGAAACCTACGTTATCACTATAAATATGTTAATCTGAATTTACCTTATAGCCATCACAATCAGACGCCTTAATAAACATGTTTGTACTATT
Source organism: Liopterus haemorrhoidalis (assembly GCA_963971575.1). Lineage (NCBI taxonomy): Eukaryota > Metazoa > Arthropoda > Insecta > Coleoptera > Dytiscidae > Liopterus > Liopterus haemorrhoidalis. The sequence continues at coordinate 5,982,355 of OZ020624.1, forward strand.
TCTGAATGACTAGACCGTTAATAAACTATTTGACTGAAACTAGGTTATCACCCGTCAACAATGACGGATTTATGATATAAAAATTTCAATTGTTTGTATGTGTGTTTGGTTTTATTTTTTAACGTATCCTAATTTCGTCGCCAGTCTGCGAATCATGGGACAGGATATCACCAGTTAGCTAATCACGGGAGAGGGCGTCACTTGTCAGCCAATCAAGAAACAGGGTGTCCCCAGTTAGCGAATCACGAGAACTTTAGAAAAATTGACGTCATAATGTTAACGACACTACATACAGACACTTACTAATTATATAGCTAGATTATTTATTCATTAACTTTTTAAGATGAGAAAACAATTACTTTTTACTTAGTACATTACATTTATATTGTTAAAACTAAAAATAATTTGAGACGTTAATTTATGCCTACGAAACCCTAGACATTTCTATATGTAATTATATTCGTAGATACTTAGAGAATAAATCTGAAAAATATTGTTCATATCGGTTAAAGGATATAGGCTTGTCTAGAGTTTCTCGTTTATGCCTACGAAACCCGAAACATTTATATATAAAATTTTATCCGCAGTTTCTTAGAGAATAAATCTGCAAAATATTGTTCATATCGGTCAAAGGAAACAGGAGTATCTACAATACAATACAATACAATACAATACAATACACCTTTATTTTCAAATACTGATACATTCATGATACATTTTACATATAACATACGAATTTAAATACAAATGTAAACTAAAAGAAAGGTAAGCAGAATCTGCATTAAAGTGTCACAGAAGATACAAGGCATCTTGTGGTGACACAATATTGTTACTATATTATAATAATAAATTCGGTCAGTAGATCATTATTTACTAAAAATATGAAAAATTAAAAAATTAATAAATGGTGAAAAGTGAACGTCCTTTAATTTATTAAATTATTGAACTCTGAGTAAGGCATCTCCATTAACCATATTTTGAAATGTTTAATAAATTTATTTTTAATTGGGTGTAAAAGGTAAGATTTTAAATTGACAGGAAATTTATTATAAAATTTGGGTAATATTACTTCAAAATTTTTAGTAGCAACACGTTTTTTTACCATAGGTAAGTTACTTAAACTATTTTCTTTACTTCTTGTGTTATAGTTATGGGTAGGAAAAATTAGTTGATTAATAAGAGATATTTTTGTTTTGTACAAGTAGTGACCTAAGGAAAGAAAATATAATTTAGATACATCAAATACTTTCGCTTCTTTAAATAGTTGTTCTGTGGAAAATCTGAATGGTTTATTAAATATAATTTTGAGGATAAGTTTTTGAGTAGATTTAAGTTTTACAGTAACCGATTTGGCAGCACCGCCCCAAGCTAAAATACCATACTTCAATAGCGATTGAGTTAGACCGAAGTAGATAATTTTAAGCGCGTTTAGTTTTAGACAATATTTAAGATTTTTAAACAAATAGATTAATTTTCTCAGTTTGTTATTTAAACAGTCCACTTGCAATTTCCAAGTCATGGTACTATCAAATATAATACCTAAATATTTAATAGAATTATTAATGCAAATTTTGTCACTGCAGTTACAGCCGTTTAAAGTACAGTTTGTTGAATGTAAACTAAGAAACTTATCCGGCGGTAATTTATCTTTACGGCAAGCGAAAGGAACTATAACTGTTTTATTTATATTTAAGGATAATAAGTTCGCATTTAACCATGCTTGTATTAATTTAAAGTTTTTAGATATATTACGAAATATATCATCCCAGGTATCACCTTCAACATCATATACTGTATCATCGGCAAAAGAAATTAAATTACCATCTACTTCCAGTGATAGTAGATCGTTGATATACAGTATAAACAGAAGGGGACCGAGTACTGTGCCCTGCGGTATACCGCATGTCACAACTTCTGGATCACTCAGAGTGTCGTCTATGGAAGTATACTGCATCCTATTATTTAAATAACTATTTAAAAGTTTGAGAAAAATTCCTCTGAAACCATAAGATTCAAGCTTGTCTAGTAATCTCAAGTGGTTAACCGTATCGAATGCTTTGGCAAGATCTAAGAAAATAGCCGCACAAAGCTTAGATTTATCTAGGTTTCGATATATAGCTGAAGTTAATGTGGTAATAGCATTTTCAGTAGACATATTTTCTCGAAATCCAAACTGATTTTTAGATAATATGCTATGTTTTTCTATAAATGTATACATTCTTTTTTTAATAATTTTTTCAAATACTTTTGCTATATTGGACAATAATGAAATTGGCCTATAGTTACCCATGGTGTCTTTAGGTCCAGCTTTATGTAGTATTTTAATAATTGCTACCTTCATTTTATTAGGAAAATATCCTTCTGAGACGCATCTGTCAAAAAATGTAGCTAATGGTTCACTAATAGCGTGTTTGATATTTTTAAGTACTTTACTGGAAATACCATCAAGTCCTACTGAGCTACTATTTTTCAACGCATCTATAGCTATTTCAACATCGTTGGAACTTATAGGGCCGCAATAAAAAGAATCAGAGACCATTTTAATTCTAGTTTCATTGATATTAGGAACATTTAAGTTGGCTGCCATTCTTGCTGCAATATTTACAAAGTAATTATTGAAATTATTTGCTATTTCTTGTTTTTCTGTAATAATCTCATTATTTGATCCGATAATTTTGTTAATTTCTTGTTTTTTTTTATTTATATTTAGATTTACGGCTTCCATAGAAATGGACCATAGTTTCTTAGTATCAAATCCAGCCTCTTGTAATTTATATTTAAAAAAATCGGATTTGGCTTTTTTAATTATAACATTTAATTTATTTCTGAATTTATTATAATTATTTTTTAATGTGAGATTATCAGGGTCCATTTTAAACTGTTTGTATAACAAATCACGCGTTTTTAGAGACTCAATAATTCCAGATGTTATCCAGCCTTTTCTTTTTTTATTTTTTCCGGTATTTTTGCAAAAAGTACATTTTTTAACATTTTTATTTATTAAATTAGCGAAACTATCTAATACTGTGTCCAAATTACTTTCCTCTTTAATGAAACAGAAATTTTCATTTTTAAATAAGTCAATTAATTTATTATAGTCTACAATTTTAATAACACTTCTTTGGGAATTTTTATTTAGTTGATTTGTTGTTAGTGTATTTTTAGATTTTATTTTTAAAATAACTGGGTAATGTTCACTAATTTTACTTTTTAATATAACTCTACAGTCTCTTGTTTATGCCCACGAAACCCTATACATTTCTATCGATCAAAGAATATAGAAGTGTCTACAGTTTCTTATTTATGCCTACGAAACTCTAGATATTTCTATACGATGTTTTATCCGCAGATTTTTAGAGAATAAATTTGCAAAATGTTTTTCATATCGATCAAAGAATATAGGAGTGTCTAGAGTTTGTTATTTATATCTACGAAGCCCTAGATATTTCTGTATGTTATTTTATCCGCAGATTCTTAGAGAATAAATCTGCAAAATATTGTTCATATCGGTCAAAGGATATAGGAGTCTCTTGTTTATGCCTACGAAACCCTAGACATTTATGTATGTAAACTTGTAAGATCTATACTGTTGTGCATCCCTTTAAATGAAATTTCTGGCTAATTTTAATCCTTTTAGTTCTCGTAGCTATAAATTACTGTTTTTCAAATGACAGTGAATCTTTCAATGTTTAAACAGAGATTTATTTCGTTCTTACATTGATTGACAAATGAGTTAAACTTAAAATTAGAGAAACATTAAACTGTAAAGTTTTAAATCTTGTGGACATAAAGAATTAAAGTGATAAGGGTTAAATTTGTTACACAGTCCTTAAAATCTCGACAAAATAAATCAAGGGTTAAAAATTAGGTGCTGCCGTGAAACTAAAGATGGGTTCATTAATTCACAACTGTGCACAGTCTGCGCTCTGCAAGTGAAGCTTCAAGTGACACCTATGTCGACTGTGCAAGTTTATAAAACATAATGCGTTGTGCACTTAATATCACGATAATCACTGGCATACTTAACCAAAAAATAAATATATAATAAGTATAATAATAATAATAATATATTTACTTCCTTCATATTATACATACATAATTACAAAGGTAAATAATTTCGTTCATGATTTTACAGTAAGTAAATATATAAAACTACACCACAGAGGCTGTGAACCAGCAAGTGTGTGAGGTATGTGGCTTCAAATTAAATTATACCACACAGTAAACAAAAGAAATGTGAACAAAATTTTTTTTTTTTTAAATACATATTTTATCATAATTTAATTTAAAAATAATGACGACACTTTTTGTTAAATTTAATTCAATTTGTGCCTAAATTTAGCATTTTTGTAAGTTTTACATGACTTAATTAATAATAATAATAATTATAATATCTTTATTTCCGTCAATGATAATACATTATGGAATTGTCACAAGATTCTACTCGTAATACAAAGATAAAGTTTGATACAATAAGTAAAGTTGAGAAAAAAATAATATAATAATTAAATGTACAAGTTAAGAAAAAAACAATTATTAATTACACATATAAAAATAAATAGTACATCCATAATTACATTAACTTTGCTCTGTTAGTGTATACAACAATTACCACTTAGCTCTTCCAACACAAACATAAATATATCCTAGGATAATGGGTCATCAATGTACTCATTAATAGAGTAATATGCTTTATTAACTAAAATCTCTTTTATTTTTCTTTTAAAGCTGTTTAAACCTAAACTCTTTAATTCTTCACTAAGATTATTAAAGAGCTTCGGACCCCAGTAACTATAGTGCGTTCGAAGGTGAGTTTGCAGTATAGCTCTTATGGCAAATGGGAGCGGTGTTGCCAAATGTTGTAAAAGTGTCAAATGTGTCAATTATAATAATATGAAAAACTGGTATTATTTACAAAAATCAACTCTTATAAAACTCGAAATAACACTCAACAAAAACAAATGGCCATTTGTAGAATACTGCGTTTTCACAGATCAGCGCGTTTTAGAGCTGGCAACGTCGACTAGTAAGAAAAGGATAGCGTCATTCTGTAAACCCATTAGAGAGTATGAAAAAGAACTACTCCATATGCCCTGTACTGCAAACTCACCTTCGAACGCACTATAGTACTATTTTTGCTAGATTTAAGTCTGAGCTTAGGGATTTTTAGGTTGTTACCATACCTAGTTACAATCCTATCACCCGGATTTATTTTAATGAAGTTTAAGGCATGTTGTTTGACATAAATTAAGCAATAGTATATATACATATAGGGGACAGTTAATATTTTTAATGTTTTAAAATAAAGTCTGCAGGAAAACATGTTATTTAAATTGCATAAGATTCTTATGGCTTTCTTTTGCGCTATGAAAACATCTTTGGCGGAAGGGGATGCTCCCCATAACAGAATGCCATAAGAAAGCTGGCTGTGTTTGCAGAAAGTAATTTTTTACAGAATTTCTTAGACCATGTTGAGATATTATACATATGCTTATTATTTTGTTCTTCTAGGAATTCTTGAAAATTATTAAAAACTTGAGGTATATGGTAACAAAAACAACGCTGCCCAATGGCTTTATTAACTCTGTGAGATAATGCTTTATTTTTATTTCTAGTATCACAGCGATGCGGTAGCGTTGTTATTGTATTCTCATATTTTTTAATATATATCAATATGGACATAATATAAAGTTGTGATACATTTAGAACATCTGCATCGTTATATAATAGGTCTGTAGGGTAACGTCTAGGCTTTTTAGTTATAATTTTCAAGATTCCGTTTTGTACAGTTTTAACTTGTCTTATATAAATGTCTGATGCTCCTCCCCAAGCAATTAACCCATATGACAACAAAGATTGTACAAGTGCATAATAAAATTGATAGAGGTTATAAATCATATAACTTTCACGAGGGCTACCTTTTAAGATTTTACAAAAACTAAGAAAGAATTTTTTTTTTGAACAAATGTTTTATTGCTATTCAAAATATTCGCCTTTAAGATTTATATACTTTTGCATGCGTTCAAACCAATTCTCGAAACATTTTTCCACTCTTAAGTTGGTATCTCAAAAACATGGTTTCCGGAGGCTTCAACAGGTTCTTGGGGTGGTGAAAATCGCTGTCCACATATTTTTTGTTTAACATTGGGCAACAAAAAAAAAGTCGTTAGGGGATAAATCAGGTGAATACGGGCAAAGAGACATTAATTCGATGTTTTTCTCCTTCAAATAATTTATAGTTTGACGTGCTGGGTGGGAGCTTGCATTGTCATGATGAAGAATGATACGATGTTTTTTGTTGTTTTTCCTGATTTTGTCAATGATTTCTGGCAAACAAATTATTGTATACCATTCAGTATTAACTGTTCTCCGATTCCCTAAAGGAATAGTTGCGACATGTCCAGTACAACAGAAGAAACAAGCGATAAGTTTCTTGGAAGTGCTTCGTGAACGAACAACTTTTGTGGGTTTCAGTTCATTTTGGAAGACCCAAACAGTGAATTGTTGCTTAGTTTCCGGTTTATAGGAATAAATCCAAGTTTCGTCACTTGTAACGATGTTGTATTTGGATTTGTATTCGGATTCAGATCTTTTTCACAGCTAAATGTTCATGCAAAATCAAATGTATTGCATTCTGCGATATGCCAAATGATGCCTCTATCTCACGGTAAGTCACATGCCGATCTTCTTCAAACATTTTGCGCACAGCATCAATTTTTTTTACAATCTATGCATTTTTACCAATCTATGCATTTTTGTTAAGTTAGGCCTTTACTAAAATATTAACAGATCGTCCAACGAAAACCTTCACGAGTAATATCCATTTTTTCACAAACTTGTATTTTTAACGCTCACTGTCAACAAACTACTCGGTCTATTTATAATCTTCCACTGATTTCAAAGTAACAAATGTCAGATTTTACGAATATAGTAATGACACATTTCAATATTGCCATCTAGTGGTCGTTCGTAAAAACATAAAAGGTAACCCTCGTAATTTTGGTAAAATAGACTGGCAGAGAACAGGCAAGATTTGCCTACGGCTCGGGTGGTAAAATATTCGTCCTCGTGAAATATAGCCTCCATTATACATTTAAATGAAATTCTATTTTTCGTCCTACCAAAACACCCCACTTTTATTCAATTTACCTAATTAAAAAAAAAAAATAAAACTCACACCTAGGAGGAAGCTCTTGATAGAGATATTAAATGACGAAAAGAAATTTAGAAAAAAAAAAAAATTGTTTGATGCTATTTTTGTAAAAAATCTCGCATTTCCAAAAAATCTTTTTTCACAGTACGTAACTCAATGGAGTAGGTGTAAAAATCTGGCAAAATAGGGCAATTCACATACATCATACATGTATAACAAAATAAAACACAGAATTTGTTGATAAGATTATTTTTTCGGAGAATCTAGTCCTTCAATCTGAGACCTACTATTTTAACGTGGATTCTGAACCACTTTTATTTGTTTTTGGGAAAATTATTGAGGGCAAATTTACCTCACTAGTGAGCTTTGTACTTTCGAAGAACTGGGAAACTACTAGAAAAATGTGTGCCAGCACCGGGAGTTGAATATGGTACCTTTAGCTCAGCTAACACTCACTAACCGATATTAAATTTTTATTTATTTATTTATTTTTTTATATATATACGAGGTATGTTTCCTAAATTCTGGGAATTGTGCTATAATTAAATTACGCAGAACTTATAGGTAATGTTATTGGTGCCAGACAAGTCTTGACATGTTTATGCAACTATCTAGTGCAATATTGTTCAGTCTGATTTAGGTGTTCGACTGATATAGACGCGTTTTCATAGCACTGTTTTTGTAACCATGGAAGACGCAACAAAATCTCAAAGAACAATAATTTTCTTTTTGTGGAAAGAAAACATCAGAAATTATTCAACGTCTGCAAGGAGTATTTGGTGAGTCTGCAGAATCCAAAAGTACTGTTTATCGGTGGATCGATCATTTTAAAACCGGTAGAACATCACTAGAAGACGATCCACGCAGTGGGCGCCCAAGCACATCGGTAAATGAAAGAAACATTACTGCCGTCGAAGACCTACTGAAAGAGGACAGGCGAATGACTATTCGTTATTATCTGAATTATAAATCTTTTAACTGTAATGAACCCTTTTAAATCTCTAAAAATGTTAACAGTTCCCAGAATGCGATTCAATACAATGGGAGGTTTTCGAAAGTCTTTGAGCCGATATCCGGCTATGTTAACCGATTCGTTAAAAAATTGTAGAAATTGTTGTCAGTTTTTAAATAGCCACAAAATCCTGAATTGTGTGAAAATTTACACTTCAGCTACAAGGATTGAAATTTTTTGTTACATTTGAATTCTGGATTAAAACAATAAAAATAAAAATGTATCTTATTTGCAAACACTTTAGTAAAGAAATATTTTTCAATATTTTAAGCAAACATCATGCCGGGTTTACATTGGTAGAGTAAAAGAGCTAGTAACTAGCGCAAGTAACTAGGAACTAGTTACAATCCCTGTGTAAACAGTTGACAATGTGACTAGTAGAGTACTAGCTTCTAGTAATTGGGCTAGGATAGCAGCTAGCTCGTCGACGTATTTACTAGCTACTGTCTTTTCCCCCACTACGCAAAATTCATTCATTTCAAATTGGCGGCAAGCGGTAACCTGTCATAACAAATAGAAAAAAACCCATATCAGGTAAGTTACAATTTATTTACATAAATTGCGTAACATTGATTTATTAATTGATGATTTTTGAAATCATCTGTGAAATAACTGCCTTTGATGCACGAAAAAGATGTTGTAGCTACAATAACTATTTCCTGTGGCTAGGAAATAAAGCGGTAATTTCAATTTTATTTTTGCATCCCTTATTAGTGTATCAGTTCGTTGTATTAATGGACTATTTAAATTTAATAGCCTATTAAAATCATCTGGTATCATTTTCTGTACTCTTTTTGATCTTCCACGGCTAATTCACGAAATAGAAGGACTGATGCGCCATGGGTAGTTCTTCTATAAATCCATTTCTAACCCATTTTCGTTAAGGCTTATATTCTGTACCGATTACTTCAATAAGATAGTCAATTATTTCCTCCACAAGAAATGATGTAATTCAAAATACCATTTTTTTAATGGCATCACGACGGCGACGATGTATATCCACATTCATAAACAATTTTTTGCAAAAAGATAATTTCACTACAAAATCACAGTGAAGATGTCAAATGTGTTTTGACACTTACTATCCAGAAAATAAGATTTGTATGTTAATTGCGTATGAACACCTACTATCCTGAAAATAAGATAGTAGAGTAAAGCGCGTAGTACTTGCGCTAGTTACTAGCTCTGTTACTCTACCAATGTAAACCCGGCATCAGCTTTAATCTTGCATATTAAAATATGTATTAAAGATAATACTAGAAATAAGAATAAGATAAAACTTTTCCATTTAAAAACTTTTAAAAATGCATCTGTAAATAAGTATTAAAAAACTGAAAGATACTCTTAATTTCAGTAACTCAAAGATCCTTTTTAACTTATGAGTCTTTTGCGTGCGCTGACCTAGAAAAAAATTCCACCGTCTGTCAAACTGAAAGACTGTTAAACTTACATTCAGAACACATTTAAACTTTAGCAAACAGTGATAATTTTAGCTTTGATTCCCCAGCGACGAGAAGTTAGTCGCATTTGTTAAAACTACGTTAACCAACGTGAATGTAGCCGCTAAAGAACAAGATTGATTGTTGATTTGTTTTCTTTTAATTAATTGGGCCAATTAACAAACTTCACGTTGCTTTTTATTGGATGAGATCATTAGTAACAGCTACGTAAAAAAGGTAAATGTTTAATAAAAATGGTTGAAGTTAAAAGGTCCGGAGAATATACCGCTATAAATTTGTCTGTATTTTGTTGGTAGTTGTATGCCGCAATAAGGAAAAAGTGCGGCTATAATTTTGTGTTAGTGCAGACGCACAATTTTGACTTCTACGCAATGCGTACATAATCTTTCACTCATTCCGATTACCTCCGCTGTAGTATGTGATGACATTATAACTAGGCTTACCATACGTCCCGGTTTTACCGGGATTGTCCCGGTATGAAGGTATGGTCCCGGCCAGTTTGTCATTTTGTCCCGGATATTTCGTAAAAATTAAAAAGTGCAAAAAGTACAGCCTTGGAAAATGGCGATTAGACAACTACAGGCTATTTCAAACGTTTAGACGGAACTAGATTTTGAAATCTAGGGTAAAGGTGGGATAGATGCCCCAGTTATAGAAAAACAATCGTGTTGCATTAACCTTAATTATTAAACTTTATCTGTTACTTTGCTATAATTCTTATATAATCTTACTACACAATAACATAAGATTAAAACACTTATAATTATTCTAAATATATAAAATTAATGATTTAAAATAGTACTGTAATTGGCCATATATCCCATATCGATGAGATTTTTGCCCCATATGGTGGTATTTATGCCTCACTAAAATAATACATTTGATTTTGACCAACAATTTTAATATCTTTTTAAAATAACAATTAAAAATTACAATTTAATCAAAATTACAATTTATTATTTTTTTTTTTTACCGACTGCCAACATATATACGGAGTGGTCATACCGATTTTGACTATTTTTAGCATGATGTCTGTTGGTCTGTGTGTCTGTTGGTCCATAGAGATGTGTAGAGCAATTTTGGCCAAACAGATATTTATGAAACTTCATATTTTGACATCAATGGCACCAGTTGTTCAACTTTTGGTACAAATAGGTCAACTATAAATGTAAGTTTACTCGTGTCGGTTTTAAGATTTTTGCGAATATTTCACAACAGAAAAATTTCTAAAACATCTATTCTACAAAAATTACTATACAAGTAATAATTAACAACTTTTATTTGAAACTTTTTTATGATAGGACTTAATAAATTTTTAAAACTTATTTTTTAAAGCGATATTTTTTCCAAGTATCTATTTTGGCATATATGTTGTTGCCTGTCCTTGGGCAAATGTTAGTATAAAATTATGTATATATATATATATTATTATAAGATTATATATACAATGCCCGAGCCATATATCCCACATTTATTGCGGCCTTATATCCTTTTTCTATGGGATAGATGCCCCATCTGTTTATTTCGAATGTATACAATATTGAGCATTATTTTCTACTTTATAATGTGAGGTTAAGTGTCTTCTGATACCTAGTAATGAAACTAATTTTGTTAAAGTTATAGTTACGTCATAAAACCTTAAGACAAAATGTCGTAATTATTGAAATACAACCACTCATATGAGCACCTACCTTTACAATTTAATTTTTCATAAACTATTAACATTGATGATAATTTAACACATTTATTTCAGAAGACTGTGTTTCTCGTACAAACTGTCAGTACTGAAATGGTACAAACACACACCGTTATGGATATATGCGAAGTGGGGCGTTTATCCCACTGGGGCATCTATACCCACTTTACTATAGTCATTTTTATCTATTAATTCGGACTTTTAGTTATTTTGTTTAAGCTTTGTAAATCATACTCACATTGCAAATTCTAACTTAAATTGATTGTCATCATAAAATGTCCTTTTCATTGCATTTGAATTTTTGTCATTCTTAATAAAAGTTTCCCATTTATTTTTCTGTCTTCAAAATATGAGAAATGTATTAAAATTTTTGACATATGTCATTCGTTTCCATCTCTTTCACTGTTATAATTTTAAATTTTCACATACCAAACGGCAAACATGAAAAACGCAAGCAAGGTTCCTTCTCGTGACAACCTAAAGAACGAAATTTCCATTAAGTTACGCCTAAAAGTTTGGGATAGCCTATAATTAAAAATAATAACGAATTTTTAAAGAAATTTCACGCTACTTAGTGGTAAATATTAATATTTTTTTAATAATAAGTTATGTTCAATTAAGAGTAATTAAAAATTATTGCTATAGTCGGTTTGCTGATAGGTGACTGTTACATGTATGTATCAAGTAGTGCATTCATATAATAATCTAGTTAACATTTTTCAGAGATTTTAAAAATGTTTTTTGTTATTTGTCTTAGCTGTCAGTGTCTGTTAATAATATTAATTAATAGATCTTGCGGCCAATTATTAAATTCACAAACTTTAATTTTAAATCTGCTGGAATATTTTAATTCCAAAAAAGAGAACAATGGGCCACTTATTTCTCTATCTTGTGTCCGTCAAAGAGTAGCAACTGCCTTAAAGATTTCGGAATCAACAATTCGTAGAATTATAAAATGTAATAAATCTGAACTTCTCACTAACAAAATCACGAGAAAACGAAGGAAATTAAAATCTGAACCAGTTTATTTTATTGATACATTGGCACAAACGTATGGTCATGAAGTACTAAGATTACCTCCTTATCACTGCCAGTTTAACCCCATTGAACTAATTTGGGGTATAACAAAAAATTATTATGATAGATATATTGGTCAAAACGGATATAGTGATAACGAAGTTTTGAAAATGTACCAGTGTAGTAGCCTGTGATCAAATTAGTTGTGAAACTTGGGCTAAATCTGTTAAAATTTAATAAATGAATGGTGGGAAAGGGAAAGGATTGTTGATGATTTTAATCAAATAATAATAAATACAAGAAATGACAGCGATAGTTCAGATGACGACGATATCATGCATTACAGTGACTAATTGTTTTAAAATAAAAATAAACATTTAAATACAACTTGTAGCAATATATTATATGAATAAATATATTTTTACTTAATATTTTATTACTTTGTACTTAGGGGAAACATACAAATTTAATTTAAATAAACAACAAATTATAATCCAAAATTTACGTTTAAGTTTTTCCTTATTTATAATTATTACCTTAAAATTAATAATTTTGTTTGTTTGAGACTGCTGTGAATTTATTTTCGTGCTCCAATTAGCAAAGATATCTACGAATAATTCCGTTTCTTTCTAATGCTTTGTTTTTTATTAAAATAATTTGGAAGGTTGGTTGTCAACTTGCGTCACTGTACGTTACTATGGGTATGCAAATAATTATAATGATATAGATAGAGAAAACATATAGTATTGTACATCGATACTTGTAGCAACGAACAGTCACCTATCAGCAATCCGACTAGACGCAAATTTTGATTTTTGTTAACCACTCCGTAATTTTTCCTTTTTAATCATAAGTACTAGCGTAGACGGTGTTACTTTCTGTTTTTAGCAAAATCTCAAAATTGTCCCGGTTTGAGAAAAAAATCTGAAAGAATTCAACATTCTGTATTCAGCCGGTTGGCTACAATTTCTACCGTACAGACGTAACAGACTTGTGTGTCTGTCACGTTGTAAGGATTTTTGGTGATCATACCTACAAAATGCTAAAAAAGAAAAAAACAATGATTGAAGTCTGCTGTATGTTTGGTTTTGTTCAAGTAGGTTTTTTTTTTGTGTTTTGCATTCTTGTCGTTGTGTGTTACAAACTGTTAATAATAAATTTAATTGTTGATTCCTTCAAATTTGATTTACAATTCAAATTTTCTTAAAGGTTTTACCAGTGACATGCAATCTGTTAACAAAAACATATTTTTTATGCTTTGCATTCACAATAATATCATTGTTACATTGAAAACAATTTAACAATAGAAGCTATTGTTAAACTGTTTTTGGTGACTTTTATTTTGAGATATTCAGCCGTATGAATAAAGTTGAAGTAAATGCTCAAAGAAGTAAAAGCATTTGCTTCGAGTAAAAGGTCGGAGTAAAAGCATTTGCTTCTTTTTATATGAATAATCATTACCTTTTACTTAAGGCAATGCTTCTACCGGTGAGTAAAAGGTCAAAAGGATGTGTTTATGTTGAAACCTGAAAATCAGTATTTATCAAAGTCGTACTACTTCTTTCTCATTGCTGTCAACTTGAAATTAGTCTATAAACGCTATTAAAACTGTACTAGGGCTGTACTGAGTTCCATGTTTGACATATCAGTTTATTTTTCTTGATGTAAAGTCATGTACAGATTCACTTTACACCTACACTTGTGAACATTTCACTGGCATCACAAATTGCCTATACATTTAGGATTGGTTTTCCTTTACGATTGACATAGTCATCTTCATGGATCTTCGGTTTTTCTATCCCTGTATGTGTACAGTCAATGACACCAACTGCGGTTGGAAAACGGTATTTTCTTTGCCACATTTTTGTCGCCTCCACTAATAAATTTTGGGAAGTAAGAAATTTAATCCAGTTGCCAGCTTGTGCAACTATTTGATCAACAACACTGCTGACCGTCAGTGATACTGTGGATTGCTCCACCCCAAGTTCCTCACCGATACTTCTTTGAAATCCAAAATCAGCTAGATATCCCAACAAAAAAAAGTTACCTAAAAATTATTAGCTAAACACTCCATGTTCTCCTGTTCAAAACGAAACTAACTTTTATGTCAGTACGACGTGATGAAGAACGATACCTATAATGTTTCATATTTCTTAAATGCACAATATCCGCCATGGCAATTAATTCACTACAACACTTTTTCACAAGTGAGTATATGAATATATAGATGCATGTTTTTCGAAGCATTTGCTTATAATTTAAAGTAAAAGGTCTGTTTTATTCATAACCATTTACTTCTGTCTTGAGCAAAAGATCAACAAAAAAGCATTTGCTTCTTACTCATAAGTAGAAAGTTTTGCTTGCATTTTTATTCATATTGTTGGGAGGATTTGCTTCATAATTTGCAAGTAAAAGGTTATGCTTATTTTTATTCAATTGGCAGTACCACTCGGCTACGGCGTGTCATTGATAACCTCAAATAATTTTAAATGTTTATTTAATACAATTTGTAAGTATTTCCATGTCAGATAATTATTTTATAATATTATTATTAAGAAAATTTAAAAAGAAAGTTTTTGTTTTGCCTCTGTCAAATTACTGTTGTGTTATCATGGAAATTGTTGGATTATACATTCTTGCTATGGTGACTGCATTTCACTAAAATCCCTAAATTATATTCCAATATTTTTTATAAATGAAATATTAAAATTTCTATAAAATAAGTGAAGCGAATTATAAAAAATAGTATATTATGCTCGTTTTATGCTCCGTATTGTCACACTTGTTTCTTTGGAGCACTCCTCGCTTCGCTCTTCGTACTCCAAACAACTCGTGGGACAATACATTGTTTTATATATAATAATATACTATCTTAAAATTACATATAATATTAAAAAGTTAATTTCTAGTAAATGATTCCATTTGTCAGGTATGCACCGTAGTTTGAGGCATCTGTACCCCGATTATAATTTTAATTATTACATATTAGGATCATTACCTTTGGCGTCATGCATTAGTTCCAGTTAGTGCGCTTAACGCGATTATACACAAAGAGAGAATAGGAGGTCCCTTGGAATCTGAAGGTATCTCAGACGGATTCTATGTCCTTCAGACGCTACCAATGAATAGGTGTAATGACGGCATTACTCCTATAGGAAAGATATCCCCCTTGTTAGTGTCTAGCCGGTTGTGAAGATCTTACAGAATATATTCAGAATCACAGACAAGCTTTATGAGTTTTCAACATTGAACTAAATTAAGACGATATTCTATCTTCTAAATTAATATTCACAGACTAAATATATAATATGTAATTATACAGGTGGATATTTTTCTATACAGGTACAACGGGTTTCAGTGCCGCAACAACATAAATTGGCGCCTGGTGCGTAAATAAATTGGCGCCCCCCCCCCACCCTTACTAATTGCATACGCAATTTTTAAAATTTTATGATAGGGAACGTTTAAAACATTTACTTACGTTGTTTTCTTCACCAAAATGTTATTTAAGATATTTACTTACCATATTTTATAGAGAATCCTTAAAATCTTATTGTTTTATTTTGATGCAAGTGAAAATAAAAGAATAACTTACAAAAATAAAAAACATAACTTTATTCATAAAAATCACAAAATCGCCAGAAAAGGAACACTTACTCCTAATAAAGGAACTATCTTATTACCAGTAAAGGAACACACAAAAATATATATTATAAAGTCATTTTTTAACAATAAATGTATAAAAAACTTTAAAAAAAAAAACATTCGTTGGTATTATTTTTTAGTTTAGTTTAAACCTTTTTCTTTAGTTTGGTTTAAATTGCAATATTAACGATTATATTAACAAATTATGTTACAAATCTTTTAATAAACTCAAAAATCATGATAATCAACTAATATAAAAGGGACAAAATATAAACTCTTGGTCAATAAAACACAAAATGAAATACACCTAAAATTAAACACAAAAGGGCTAAAGAAATATTATATTACATAATTGAATAACAAAATAAATAAAAAAATATGTATCTAATGATAATAAATATTTAGGTATTTTAATAATATATTATATAATCACTTTAACGGAATGGAAAATTAAATAAATTGAACTTTTCTGGCTTTTAACTGTGAAAATTCGTTAATTAAGTCTTCATAATTTAATGACTGCGCTGTAGTATTTTCTATTGATATTAAAGCTAAATTTTACAAGCTCTTGGCCCATTGTAGAACGCAAATAATTTTTTATTAACTTTAATTTACTAAAACTGCGTTCATTCGAAGCAACAGTGCCAATATTAAACTGCCATTTGAAACTTTCGATTATGAAATCAAATTTGTGTTGATTATAGTTTATTAATATAAAAGATAATAATAAAAAAAAAACGAAATTTGGCCATTCGGCGCCCCTATGTAACCGGCGCCTGGTGCGGCGGCACCTCTCGCACCACCCACGTTGCGGCACTGACGGGTTTTCATTCATAAAACTTTGTCGTAAGTCGATTTTAACGTTAAGTCGAATGAAATTATTTAGTTTAAAATACGAGGGACGGTTGGAAAGTAATCGGTGTAGGTAAGAGATGGCCTCGTTTATTTCCTCGAATATTTCCTCGTTACGAAAATGCGGCGTAGGCATTTCGTAATCAGGCCACATACTTCAGACGCTAACAAATAGTTTTTTAATCAGACAACTGAGCGTCACAATGTCTAGATGTCGTAATCCTGACCTAGGATTACCTATGTGACAATGTCAACTTGGAGCTAAGAAAACATTTGTTTGGAGTGTAATGCTTTACGGCAGTGAGACCTGAACACACAGGCCAACGGAAAGAAAGAAAGTGTAGTCGTTTGAAGTGTGGTGTTACCGAAGAATGCTCAAGATTCCCTGGATGGACAGAATCACAAATGAGGAGGTGCTTCGGAGGATTGGAGCGAGACCGTGTCTGATGCTCTAAGTCAGCGTTTCCCAACCTGTGGTACGCGAGTTACTGGTTGGTGGTACACGAAAAATAATCAATAATGGCGGACATAAAAAATTTAAAAAAATTAAATCATAAAAATATCGTAGAAACGTTTTTTTTTACAATTCATAAAAATATGTACAGTCGATGATCCGGCAATCAATATCGTTTTTTTGGAATGCACTTTTAAATTTAGCCGTTAGCCATCAGATTTCAAACCCCTTCTATGAAGAAAATTTAGAAAAAGCTACATCATTATTAGTAAAAGATAAAGAAAATTTAATACAATTGTCATGTGACAGAACTTTACAAGTAAAATTCAAACGACACAATCTAATTATTTTTTGGTTAAACATTGATAAAGAACAACTTTCTGAGAAAGCTCTTAAATTATTATTACCGTTTACTAGTACGGAATTAGTAGAAAGAGCTTTTTCTTCATATATTTTTAAAATAATAAGTATCGAAACAGATTGAACGCAGCTGTAGACTTAAGGGTATACCTCGCATTGAACCAAATTTCAAAAAATTATTTTCTTCGAAACAAGCACAAGGATCTCATTAAATTTATTTTATAAAAATATTTGATTATAATAATAATGATTATAATAATAAAAATATAGAAAATATATTAATTGGTATTTTATAATTCTGTGTTTTTATTAAAACCATTTATTAGTAAACGAAATATGACAAAATAGTAGAATCTACTATTTTGTCATATATCGTTTCTATCTACTATTATATCTACTAAGTAAATAAATATACGAAATACAATCATTTTTACGAAGTGGTACAATTTAGCGTGATGTACTACCAAGTGGTACGCGAGCCAAAAATGGTTGGGAAGCGCTGCTCTAAGTAAAAGAAGAAACTCTTGGATCGGACACATTATCAGACACACAGGACTAATCAATACCATACTGAAGGGCTCAGTAGATGGAACAAACAGCAGGGGTAGACCCAGACTGGTCTACATTGGACCGCTGATGGAGGAGTTAGGCTGCCTTTCCTACGTCCAACTTAAAATTCTGGCCCTGGATCGAGACGCGTGGAGAGCTGCTGCTAACCAATCCTTGGATTGAAACCGCAGACGAGTAGGTTGAAATTGGTACCAACGGGCTAAGGACAAGGAAATATACCTAGTAGGGACATAAATACTGTTACAAATATTTTATTAAATAAAATTAAAACTACAACTAAGTTTTTCACCAAATTTTAGTGACATTTGTACTTAAGTTATCCATAATTGGTATAATTATTCAAAATGGCCACCTTTGGCTTTAATGCAGGCATTAAGTCGTACAGGCCAATCATCGATAGTTGCACGTACGACTTCCATGGGAAAATTGGCAACAGCTCGAGCTAAAACTGTTTCAGAGATTTAATATTTGGATATCGTTTGTGGCAAACCATGTCCTCTAAAATGGTCCACAGCTTGTAATCTAAAGGATTCAAATCTGGACTTGCAGCGGGCCAATCTTCTACGCCGATAAAATCAGGAACATTGTTTAAAAGCCACGTTTGGCTTGTCTTAGCCTTATGGCCTGGAACAGAATCCTGCTGGAATGTCCATGACTGATCTTGAAAGAGAGTATGAGGGGTTTCACAACATCTTCCAGGACCGTTTGTTAGTAGACTCTAGCTGAAGTTTTCACCCCTTTTTCATAAAAATGAAGTTCAGTTACTCCATCATAGGAAACGCCCCACTATACCATCACTGAAGCTGGGTGGTGACCTTTTTCTATCCTTGGAACTACTTCCCCGGCTTCAGTAGATGACCTGGCATAAACCCTATCATTTTGTTTGTTGAATTTTTCCTGTATAGTAAAAATTTTCTCGTCGGTAAAAAGGATTTTTTTTTGTGTTTGTCGTCTGCGTACTTGATTAACAAGCGTTTCGATTTTTCGATCCTATTTTGTTTAAGAGACACAGTTAGTAACTATCCAGTGCGGCGTTTGAAGGCCCCAAGACCCAAGTCTTTTTTCAAAAAGCGCGCCATTGATTTTCGCGAAATTTTCATTTCGCGGGACATAATTTTTTGTTTTCGCAACGGATTTCTTGCTATTCTGACCTTAACAGCTTTGATAGCTTGTGGCGTGCGTACTGTTCTCGGGCGACCGGATCTTTTTCGGTCTTTTATGTCCCTAGTTTCCTCAAACAATTTAATGCACCGATACACAAACATTCGACTAATGCCGAGTAGATGTAGCGTCTTAAAAATGTTTGATTTTTCCATCTTACATTTATAAAGCGCAAAAACTGCAATTCGGTTTTCTTTGTCTGACCATTCCATGGTAACACACAACACAAAATCAAATTCTTTCCACAGTAAAGTAATTTATAGGTTGACTCACGATTATCACCTGTTTAAATTTGGGTGCGTTCATTTGTATTATTTTTATTGGATACGTTCATTATTGTAACTATATTTATGTCCCTACTAGGTATAAAGATGAGGGTTATGTTCAACAAAAATTTTAAACTGAAAAAGAAAACAACAGCCCTTTCATAGATAAGTGATGGTCGTTCCATCCTTTGATAATGGCCATACCATTTCAGTTCTCTATTCTGGATATCTTCCATTATCGAATCTTCCACAATATATTTCCATAATTCCTATCATTTCATTAATTTCCATCTTGTGGAGGGAAGAGAGCTGTATTGACATTAATTAATCATTAGCAAGTCATCTGTGTTAATCAATAATGCATCCTTTCAACCCCCATCATAATTAAATCAGCTAATTATCGACAAGCATTAAATATTATTGAATAATAATTGAAGCGAATAATAATTTCAAACACTGCAATTAACATAGATTAAAAGATTAATGTTTCTCTCAACTCGCTATTTAGAATATTGTACGTGTTAATAAATTCATTCGCGAAATATGGTAATCAGTACTTAACCTAAGTGCGTATTAAAAGTAGTATAGTTTGCAGGGTCGTTGCTGCGTTGTTGGCCTTTTTCAATATTGCCATCTATTGGTCGTTTGTAAAAACATAAAAGGTAACGCTAACCGTAATGATTAATTCACTAGATGCCGACCGGCGTAGCGTAGTAGTAGCACATGTGCTCTGCGTTGCAAAGGTCTCGGGTTCGAATCCCGTTCAGGCATGGAAATTTTCTCAAATAAAAATTTTCCTGGCTAATTGCCACAGCAGCAAAGGCCTTTAAAATAAAAAAATAAAAATAAAAAATATTTTTTAGTATTTCATATATTTCTCCAGTATTTCAAATATTTCACAATATTTAAAATAATTCCCTAGTATTTAAAACATTTCCCTATTATTTAAATATTCCAATATTATATATATATATATATATATATATATATATATATATATATATATATATATATAATAAATATATTTGAATTTATAAAAAATAATGATATTTCTAATAGAGATATACCTATGTTGAATTGTGAAAGAAAAAATCCAATACTACTCTGTAAGTTTAACAATGATATTTTAAAATTTAAACCTTACAAGAGTACGTCCCTGATTTAACCATTCCCCATTTTCTGCACGAACAAACGACCAAACAAACAAGTACAGAAGAACAAAGAGAAACTACATAAACGAGGACAAAGATGAAAGAGTGTTGAAAAAGTTGAAATATGACACGCAAAATTATTATTTGGTGGTGTAACTTTGGACTTAGATAAATTTATATCATCTTTTCACTAAAACTTTATTTACAAATATGCCACAAGATATATGGAACTCTATATCTATAGGATGTCTAACTTGACTGTTCAGTGAACGATTTTTATTAGAAAAATGTCTTTATTATTTCGAAATATAACCCATATATATATATATGATATATCTATATTAATAAGCCCTATCTAAATTAGAGGCTATGTCTGTTTTTCTTTTATTTTTTCGTCCTCATATTTGTGATTGCCCTTATATGTGTGGTTACAAAACAATATACGCAGAAAATCATTGCTATAGTCGGTTTGCTGATAGGTGACTGTTACATGTATGTATCAAGTAGTGCATTCATATAATAATCTAGTTACCATTTATCAGCGATTTTAAAAATGTCTTTTGTTATTTGTCTTTGCTGTCAGTGGCTGGTAATAAATATTAATTATTAGAGCTTGTGGTCAATTATTAAATTCACAAACTTTAATTTTAAATCTGTTGGGATATTTTAATTCCGAAAAAGAGAACAGTGGGCCACTTATTTCTCTATCTTGTGTCCATCAAAGAGTAGCAGCTGCCTTAAAGATTTCGGAATCAACAATTCGTAGAATTATAAAATGTAATAAATCTGAACTTCTCACTAACGAGGAAACGAAGGAAATTAAAATCTGAACCAGTTTGTTTTATTGAAACATTGGCACAAACATATGGTCATGAAGTAATAAGATTACCTCCTTATCACTGCCAGTTTACCCCCATTGAACTAATTTGGGGTATAACAAAAAATTATTATGATAGACATACTGGTCAAAACGGATATAGTGATAACGAAGTTTTGAAAATGTGGCAAGTAGCCTGTGATCAAATTACTTGTGAAACTTGGGCAAAATCTGTTAAAAAAATCGAAAATTTAATAAATGAATGGTGGGAAAGGGAAAGGATTGTTGATGATATTAATCCAATAATAATAAATACAAGAAATGACAGCGATAGTTCAGATGACGACGATATCATGCATTACAGTGACTAATTTTTTTTAAATAAAAATAAACATTTAAATTCAACTTGTAGCAATATATTATATGAATAAATATATTTTTACTTAATATTTTATTACTTTGTACTTAGGGGAAACATAAAAATTTAATTTAATTAAACAACAAATTATAATCCAAAATTTACGTATGAGTATTATCTGTCTCATTTTGTAATACGGAACTGACAGGAAAAGTTCATTTTTTATGTTGTATATTGACAATACATTTATAATATTATCATAGTATTGGTTCAGTCTTGTGACAACCGTTGTAGAGAACGTATCTCTGTGAATAGTGTGTGACCCTGAGTTTGTGCAAGTTTATACAGCGCTTTTGCATGTGCAAAATCGCATGTATACAACTATATAAAATAGACACGTGTTTTTATAAATTTAATATATGAATGTGCACAGTGTAGATACAATATAGTGCATTAAAAATGTCTGTGATACAAGGGGTGGACCCTCAGTCCATCCCTTCAACATCACGTCAATCCGTAAAGAGGACAGCCACAGATGTGCTAAAAACGAATGCCAAAAAGACGAATCTGTCATTCCAGTACAATGTGCCAACCAATAACACATATGACAGTCTCAGCGAGGAAGAAGATACAACTGATGCTGAGAACAGTGACCTAAGAACATCAAACAGAAGCCAACAACATTCAAAGGTACCACCCATTGTAGTCTACAGTTATTTCGCAGACCATGTTAATAAAATAACTAGTCTTCAAAAGGATCTAAATGAAGAAATAGACCTAAAATACAAAGGACGGAGAATAATTGTGCTGACAAAAAATCTCTTAGATTATAATGAAGTTAAAAAAGAGCTAGATTTAGCGAATATTCAGTATACGACAAAAACGCCTAAAAGTGAAAGAGAACTTAAGCTTATTATTAGAAATCTTCCTCCCAACATAAATAAAGACGAAATAATAGAAGACCTGAAAGCCAAAAATCTTCCTGTAATTAACGTATCGCAGATTACCAAGAAGGAAAATAACAAGATAGTCCATGCATACCCACTGTACATAGTGACCTTTGCAAAGGGTACAGATACCAGAACCATTGTGCAACATAAAAGAATCTGTTTCTGCATAATTCAGTGGGAGAAAATCAAGAACTCCGGGCCAACCCAATGCTATAGATGTCAGGCTTTCGGACATATTGCAGTGAATTGTACCAAGGTACCGCGTTGCGTTATCTGCGGACAATTACACTTTACTAAAGAATGCCAGCAAAAAGACAAAACACCTAATTGTGCTAACTGTGGCGAGAATCATCCTGCCAGCTACAGATTATGTAATAGGAGACCGAGACCCAACCTCAACCGTAATTCACCTCAAATCCCTAAGCCACCAGCATTTAACAATAATTGTTTTCCTCCTCTAAATAAAAATGCCAGCCCCGAAAATAAAAACAGAAAAACACCAGTATGGCCAACATACACAAATAACCAGTCTGAAAGTCCAACGTCCAGTATAAGTGAAGTATTAAATCTGATCAAAAGTCTTCTACAAAACTTTGACTTGCAGAGAACGATACAGAATATTAAAGTTTTAATGTCGCGATTAGCTGCAGCCCCTGATGGAACAAGTAAGCTGATGATCGTAGTTGATTTCGCAGTATCAATGTTTGGACCGTAATGGCGAACCACAAAAACTACCTAACAGTAATGAACTGGAATGCTCGGTCTATCCAGAATAAAACTCTAGAACTTGAACATGTACTACGGACTGAAGAAATCGACATTGCAGTTATTACTGAAACGCACTTAGATATGACAAATAAATTAAAATTCAGAGGATACTACATCTACCGTAAAGATAGGAACTCCATGGGAGGCGGAACAGCAATCCTCATCAAAAAAGGCATTAAACACGAAGAATATCCTCTACCTAACGTAAATCCTAACATAGACTCCGTATGCTTGAAAGCTGACACCACCTTAGGACCAATCTACTTAATAGCAATATATATACCTCCAAAAACACCAATGACACAAAATGATATAACGAGTCTCTTGGCAATAGGTAATAAAGTTATTATTGTAGGAGATTTTAATTGCAGACATGCAATGTGGAACTGCCACACTAATAATAGAAATGGCAAAATATTACAGAAACTATTAATGCAAAATACAAATCTAAAGCTATTAGCACCCGAGGAGCCTACTTATTACCCAACTAACAACCGAAGTAAACCAAGCGTTTTAGATATTGCCATTACCAGAAACAGTGTCAGTACTTCGCAACCGGTAACAAAAACTATTTTAAGTTCGGATCACCTACCGGTATTTCTAAAACTCGGTGGTAGTGCCCAGTATAACCCCAAACTACTGATCTACCAATATGCTAAAGCCAATTGGAAGGCATACAGAGCAGAAATAGAAGACAACACTCCACACAATGCACCAATTAATAGCCCACAAGACA
This sequence comes from Liopterus haemorrhoidalis, assembly GCA_963971575.1. Lineage (NCBI taxonomy): Eukaryota > Metazoa > Arthropoda > Insecta > Coleoptera > Dytiscidae > Liopterus > Liopterus haemorrhoidalis. The sequence continues at coordinate 6,006,781 of OZ020624.1, forward strand.
TCGACAAACTATTAACTACCCTCACCGAGTTAATACCAATTGCCGCCGATAACCACATACCAAAGAGCGAAATATGCGCAAACCAACTGGAACTACCAAACAGCACAGCCGCCTTAATTAAATTAAAAAACTTCTTCCGAAAACAGTATCAGAAAACGAGAAATAGGCACTTCCATACATTATATAATAAGCTCAATAATATGGTTAAATTAGTACTTGTGAAAATGCGCAACGAAAACTGGAACAAATTTCTTTCTACGCTGCAACCTGAAAGCGGAAACTTGTGGAAAGTTTCAAAAACAATTTTAAAGAAATCCTCTGCTCTTCCACCCTTACTAAGAAATGGTATGTACAATTACTCAGATCAAGACAAAGCAAATGCTTTAGCGGATCAATTTGAAAGAGTACATAAACAAAATATCGACCTTGGAACAACCAGCTTCACGAGTAAGGTAAGCAAACTTGTAAAGGAATATATCAACAAGAATATAATAGACCCAGAAAATGTCGATATTGCAACTCCTGAAGAACTCAAGCAGCTAATTAAGAATCTGAAAAACAAAAAATCACCAGGTCTTGACAACATATCACCACGACTACTTAAAAATCTTCCCCACAAAGCCATCATACTCCTAACAAGAATCATAAATAGCACTATGGTACATGGCTACTTTCCAAATGCGTGGAAAATAAGTAAAACTGTGCCTATTAAGAAACCAAATAAGTCGTCAGACTTACTATCTAGCTATAGACCCATTAGCCTGCTCAGTTCACTAAGTAAAGTAGCAGAGAAGGTCTATTTACGTAGAATTTATAACCAGCTAGATGCAGACACAAATGGCATAATACCAGAACAATTTGGATTTAGGAAAGCGCACTCTACTACGAGCCAACTAGCCAGATTAATAGACAAAATCACCTACGGATTTAACCAAAATAAATACACCGGAATGATTGCATTAGATATCGAAAAGGCGTTCGATACTGTCTGGCACGAAGGTCTAATTTTCAAAATAGTAAAGCTAAAATTCCCACCATATCTTATCCATTTATTAAAATCTTACATCCAAGACCGATATTTCCAAACAGTCATTAATAACTGCAAATCATCTACACGAAAAATTGTAGCAGGCGTCCCACAAGGCTCAATCCTAGGTCCAATTCTCTTCTGCATATTCATAAACGACCTTCCACGCATGAATAATGTGTCTTACTCTCTGTATGCTGATGACACCGCCATCTTTACTCAGTCCTGGAGAATAGACACCATCATAAGAAGGCTTCAACAAGCGACAGAGAAAATCTTAAAATATATGCAGAGATGGAAAATAAAAATAAATGAAACTAAAACTGAAGCTATTCTGTTTACCAGAAGAAGACCCGTTTTGACTCGGAACATTAGCATACAGGGAGCCGACATAGAATGGTCTCCCACAGTCAAGTACTTAGGTGTTCATCTAGATCATAGACTGAATTTTACAAATCACTGCAAACAACGTTGCCAGCTAGCAACTGCGTGCATGGGTAACCTGTTCCCAATCTTAAACAGGAGATCAGGACTCGAGCAGCGAAATAAAATTCTATTATATAAAACAATAATCATGCCAACTCTAATATACGCATGTCCTGTCTGGAGCAACACATCCAACATCAATTACAGGAAGCTACAGATTGTGCAAAACAAATGCCTAAGACTAACAGGAAACTATCCCAGGTACAAAAGAATTAGTGAAATGCACGATGAGTTAAATATAACCTTCATAAAAGACGTAATCTACAAAATGACAGAAAAGTTCTTTTCTAAGTGCCTTGTGAGTGACTATCCCCTAATCCGTGATATTGGTAATTATGAAATAAATGAACTGCCATTTAAAAAGTACAAACACAGACTTACTAAACATATTCTTATGTGAGCATGAGTGCCTTAAAACTTAGTGGTAAAACAGTGCCAGAAAAGACTCTCAACATACGAAAATAGACTATAAAAGAATACGTGATATGTGATATAGGTTTTTTGTTAAAAATTTTTCCCTATGCTTACTAATTAAGTTAAAACTATATTGTAAATTAGTACTACCACTTAGAATAAGAAGTTTAAGTTTATGAATAACATTTTTCGGTACTTAAACATGTAATTGTTAACTAGTTATAAGTAACTGTAGTCAATAAATAATCTTCAAAAAAAAAAAAAAATAGTATTGGTTCACACGGATACGCCAAAGCCTGTTTACACCACAACAGTCACCAAAGTAACCAGATCTAGTTTCGTATTACAAATTGAGACAGAATATAAGTTTTTCCTTATTTATAATTATTACCTTAAAATTAATAATTTTGTTTGTTTGAGTACTGCTGTGAATTTGTTTTCGTGCTCTAATTAGTAAAGAGAGCTATGAATCATGCCGTTTCTTTCGAATGCTTTGTTTTTTATTAAAATAATTTGGAAGGTTAGTTGTCAACTTGCGTCACTATACGTTACTATGGGTATGCAAATAATTATAATGATATAGACAGAGAAAGCATATAGTATTGTATATCGATACTTGTAGCAACGAACAGTCACCTATCAGCAATCCGACTATATCTGTGTGTTCGACATTCACGTAAAACCTTCTACGTAGATATATTTAGAGATGACAATAAAAAATAACTAATCGCCTAATTGATCATTTGATTAATCGAAATGTTAAAGTCAATTTTCGATTAAATTGCTAGAAAATAATCGATTATGAAATTTAAAAAAAACATAAACACTGGCAGATAAAAAAATGGGACTTAATGCAGTAATTTAAAGGCTGATAAAATAGTTATTTGTGTACCATGGCCAAAAAGTAGATATTTGAATTGCCTCGACCTTCAAACAGATCTTTTGGCCAAGGTACACATTATATTTTTTGGTCGACCAAAAGTAATTTTTACTAGTAAAATTAAAATTATTTTTTTTTTATTGGATAATTTATGGTTACTGAACAATTACTACTTTAAATGTTTGAATGTCAATTGTTTGTTTAATGTAACCATGGAGATCTTGTAACTGAAGAAATGACACATAAGTGGCTCTAGCATTTACTTTATGGCCCTGTACTAGAGTATAAAAAGGAACTGTTATTAATATGGTCGCTCAAAAAAATATTTAAGTTTTATTAGAAAACTATAAGTAATAGTAGGTAATACAATGTCTTCATAAACAAATATTTTTTGTTGCTTATTAAACAGGCTGTAACAATAAATAATGCCCCTTTGTACGAAGACTATATAATATTGCATATTAAGTTCGTACGATCATACACAAATAAATCATTGTTAAAATAAATTTTTACCCCATTATTTAGGAGAGATTTCTAAACTTTTATAAGCCTTTTTTTGTGAAATAAAATTAAAATGTGTCCGGAAGACGTTGTACGAGCTACGCCATTATATGAAGAAGGGCGCAGTATTGGAATATCGCTGGTATTTTTGATGAAAAAATGATTTTTTCAAGTGCTTCGAGGATTGGAAAAAACGTTGGCACAAGTGTATAATATCTGGTGAGGATTACTTTGAAGGGTACAAAATAGATATTCATGAATAAATAAATAATTTTTGAAAAAAACACTAAATTCGCGATACTTTTTGAACAGACCTCGTATATAAAAAAGTATATCTCAAATACAAAAAGGTTGAACAGCCCTGCTATATATCATCTCAAAATTCTCTGTCTTCAATTATTTTACATGTCATGTACTCCATATCATCGTAATCTTACTAGAAATATTTGGTCGTCGAACATTAAAATAGAGAACAAAAAATAGAGAAACTACTTTAAATTATAATCAGTTTTATGGATTCCACACACCAAAGCGGCCGTGGTGGCGGCCACGGTAGCGATACGGCGGCGGCCTAACGCAACCTATACAATACAATGAGACCACGCACATACAAGCGTTCCGCTATCTGAGAACGCCACCGACTGCAGCGTTCAGTCTAGCGATCACCAAACACTGGCGGCCGAACTCGACAAGTTGCGTTAGGCCGCGCGATATTATATACCACAGAGTGAATATATTTAAGAAAATAATGTCGAAAATAGATAATTTAACAGAAAAAATCATAGATCAGTAAAGGATCATTTAATTTTGTATGACTTAGCACATCCTGATTACAAGAATATTAGGAAAACAAATAAAGTGTGGAACGAAATAGGAAAAGTTTTGGAAATTGATAGTAAAGTCGGTTCCAAACGGTTAGACGGAACTAGATTTTGCAATCTAGTTACTTTCATCGTTTAAATCATGCTTTTCAGCCGTTTTCTTTAAGCTTTGTAAATCATACTTGCAACAAACATTTTTTGGTTAAGGTTAATATCATTTTAAAATGTCATTTTCTTTATATTTTGATTTTTTGTGTCATTCTTAATACAAATATCCCATTTATTTATTTTTTGTCATTAAAATATGTAAGAAAATTAATTTAAGTTTGACATATGTGATTCGTTTCCATGGTTTCATTGTTGGAATTTTAAATTTTTTCGGCCGTTTGGTTTAAGCTTTGTAAATCATACTTGCAACAAACATTTTGTCATTAAAATAAGTAAGAAAAATAATTTAATTTTGACATATGTCATTCGTATCCATGGTTTCATTGTTGGAATTTTAAATTTTGACATTCCAACGTGAAAAATGAAATAACCCAAGCAAGGTCCCTTTTCGTGACAACCTAAAAGAACGAAATTCCCATTTAGTTCCGCCTAACCGTTTGAAACAGACTGTAAGTAGATTATTATTTTTCCTCTACATACAATTAATTATTCTATTGTATTCTCGCAATCAATATTATCATACAACTATTTACCGTAATTCACTAATTGATCGCTACCGCTACCGCCACTCCCACCGCGTTAGTGTGAGGAGACCTGATCGCCACCGCGGCCGCTTTGGTGTGTGGAATCCTTTATATGAAGAAAGGCGCAGTATTGGAATATCGCTGGTATTTTTTATGAAAAAATAATTTTTTCAAGTGCTTCGAAGATTGGAAAAAACGTTGGCACAAGTGTATAATATCTGGTGAGGATTACTTTGAAGGGGACAAAATAGATATTCATGAATAAATAAATAATTTTTGAAAAAAAAAACTAAATTCGCGATACTTTTTGAACAGACCTCGTATATAAAAAAGTATATCTCAAATACAAAAAGGTTGAACAGGCCTGCTATATATCATCTCAAAATTCTCTGTCTTCAATTATTTTACATGTCATGTACTCCATATCATCGTAATCTTACTAGAAATATTTGGTCGTCGAACATTAAAATAGAGAACAAAAAATAGATAAACTACTTTAAATTATAATCAGTTTTATGGATTCCACACACCAAAGCGGCCGCGGTGGCGGCCACGGTAGCGATACGGCGGCGGCCTAACGCAACCTATACAATACAATGAGACCACGCACATACAAGCGTTCCGCTATCTGAGAACGCCACCGACTGGGGCGTTCAGTCTAGCGATCACCAAACACTGGCGGCCGAACTCGACAAGTTGCGTTAGGCCGCGCGATATTCATTGTTTATATACCACAGAGTGAATATATTTAAGAAAATAATGTCGAAAACAGATAATTTAACAGAAAAAATCATAGATCAGTAAAGGATCATTTAATTTTGTATGACTTAGCACATCCTGATTACAAGAATATTAGGAAAACAAATAAAGTGTGGAACGAAATAGGAAAAGTTTTGGAAATTGATAGTAAAGTCTGTTCCAAACGGTTAGGCGGAACTAGATTTGGCAATCTAGTTACTTTCATCGTTTAAATCATGCTTTTCAGCCGTTTTGTTTAAGCTTTGTAAATCATACTTGCAACAAACATTTTTTGGTTAAGGTTAATATCATTTTAAAATGTCATTTTCTTTATATTTTGATTTTTTGTGTCATTCTTAATACAAATATCCCATTTATTTATTTTTTGTCATTAAAATTTGTAAGAAAATTAATTTAAGTTTGACATATGTTATTCGTTTCCATGGTTTCATTGTTGGAATTTTAAATTTTGACATTCCAACGTGAAAAATGAAATAACCCAAGCAAGGTCCCTTTTCCAACCTAAAAGAACGAAATTCCCATTTAGTTCCGCCTAACCGTTTGAAACAGACTGTAAGTAGATTATTATTTTTCCTCTACATACAATTAATTATTCTATTGTATTCTCGCAATCAATATTATCATACAACTATATACCGTGATTCACTAACTGATCGCTACCGTTACCTCCACTCCCACCGCGTTAGTGTGAGGAGACCTGATCGCTAGTCGTATCGCTACCGCGGCCGCCACCGCGGCCACTTTGGTATGTGGAATCCTTAAATCTTAGCAATGTAACCTTTTTATAATAGTACTGTCGACTTACCAAATATTTGTAATATTTTTTATGTAGCCACATACAGACAGTTCACTGTCTAAGTGGTGTTCTTTATATTTATTTTATAATATATATTTGTTAATTTATAGTCAGCAAAATTTATTGTGAATAACATTTTCTGTTCTAAAGGTCAAACGAAAATAATTACTTATAACATACAGTTTTGTTACACATATTGTTATTATTATTCGCCAAATATTTAAATTAATCGTTAAAAATAGGTAATTTATAAATTATTTGCTTATTTTAAATATAAACATGAAACTCTTACGTAAGTACGATAGACCAGTACAAGATAGTGCTTATCTTGTCTCATAGTATTAATCTGTTAATACGACTATTATTAACCAAATTTTAAACTGTAAAGCATGAAGGAAATCGGGTAAAACCCGTATTGAATATTTTTAATTTAATTTTTGTTCTTGAACATAGAACAAAATGTCGTTCCTTTTTCCGTGCTGTAAAAAATTCTGGTAATATAGTTATTTTACTTTCGTTTTCGATCTGTTCTCATCCTTAATGAAAATTTAATCAGAGTCGATAAGTTTTTCCGACTCCTACAAAAAGCTTCGACTCCTGGACTCGCGACTTCCGACTCCGACACCGACTACCCATCCCTAAAAATAACCTTCTAAAACTGTATACGCCAGAGTTTCTCAACAAAAAACGCATCGCGGACCAGTATAATATATAATTTTCTAACGCGGACCACTAATAATAATTGTTGGTTAATTTTTTGCAAGAAAACGAATATATTTAATGTGCATAATTAATTAATAAAATTAAATATATTTATTTTATTTGTAGAAAATCACAGAATGTTTACAGAAAATAAACAAAATATAAATTATTTACATAAAAAATGTGCATGAAAATTTAAAAAAAAAAAAAATAAGCTGTGGCCACCACAGAACCGACCGCCATCACAAATACTTGTATAAAATACATTCTAGCAGCAGAGTAGAAATAACTTAGTTGAATATTTTCAAAGATATTATTTATCATGACCATGGAACGTTATAATAAGAATGAAAAATATAGTATGTATATATAAGTATAAAAAAATAGATACTAAAAAAAAAAACGAAAAATTTTTAAAATTTTTTCGTTTTATCAAATAATGTCTGAAATAAAAGTTGTTAGTTATTGCTTTTATAGCTACTTTTGTCAAATAAATTTTTTCGAAATATTTCTGCTGTGAAATATTCGCCAAAATCGTAGATTTTACCATTTCTAGTAAATCGATTTTTACCAAAAGATGATCAACTTTTGCCATTGATGCCAAAAGCTTAAATACAAGGTGTCTCTAAAGAAATTTTATATTTAGTGAATCGATTAAAAAAAAAGTAAGCCGTATATAGAAAAAATGTTTATTAATTATTAAAATTCACTTTTTGGGGATTTATTTCTTAAAAATAATATCGTCTAAATGTAGACCCTCGCGTTCTCGGCACTCATTTAATCGAACAGTAAAATTACTTATGACGTCTCGGCAGGTGGACTCAGGGATGGCTGCCATTTCGTGACGGATATTTTCTTTCAAATGCGCCAGTGAAGTCGGTTTACTGGCGTAAACTTTAGATTTAAGATAACCCCATAGGAAAAAGTCCATAGGGGTTAAATCTGGACTGCGTGGAGGCCAATTTATGTCACCTCTCCGGGAGATCAATTTGCCTGAGAAAATTTCACGAACACGTGGCAGAGACATATTGGACGTGTGTGAAGTTGCTCCGTCCTGTTGGAACCATGTTCTTTGGTTATAGCCAGGAAAGTTTTGCAGTTCAGGTACCAAGAAGTTGTCTAACATCTCCACATAACGCTCTGAATTCACTGTAACTGCACGCCCCCTTTCGTCTTCAAAAAAGTAAGGGCCGATAATTCCTCGCGCTGACATCGCAGCCCATACGATCACTTTAGGCGAATGTAGGGGTTTCTGATGTTTGCGTTTCGGATTCGTTGCACTCCAGTAGCGGCAGTACTGCTTATTTACGTGGCCATTAAGATGAAAATGAGCTTCATCCGAAAACAAAATGTTGGTAAACGTTGAAAATCGCTCAATCACCTGATTTACGAAATTAAGCCTCTGACTGGCATCTTGGAGCTTTAATTCTTGCACCAATTGAATTTTGTAGGGGTGCAGCTTTAGGTCTTTGTGCATAATGCGATGTAATGATGATCTATGCACATTTAAAGCACTTGCGCGCTTCCGAATTGAAAGGTTCGGGTCATCACGAACAGACTGATTAACATTCTCCACGTTTTCTACCGTTCTTGATGACCTAGGTCGCCCGGATTTTGATTTATCCAGCGTTGTACCAGTCTCTTCAAACTTTTTAACCCAATGTCGAATGAGAGGAATGCTTGGCGCATCATTTAAGTGGCGAAAACCTCGAATACTGCAGAATTTTCTACGCGCTACAGTCGCCAAATCACCGTTTTTGTAAAACTCTCGCACGCAAAACGCGCGGTATGCTCCCGAGAAACGCTCCATAGCGACTATATTCCCAAGAGCCAGGCTACCGATTGACATAACTCCCGCGCCCCTCGGATACGTTGCGTTCACGCAGTAAGCTAAAAAAATATAAAATTTCTTTTGAGACAACTTGTATAAAGTTTCATAAAGATCCTTTCAGCCGAATTTGCTCTGCACGTGTACACAGACAGACAGACAGATAGAAAGACAGACAAATAGACAGACCGACAGATATCATACTAAAAATAGTCAAAACGTTATGTAGGGACCTCAATTCGTCGAGATCCATCGAAATGTCAAAATCGGTATGATCAAAATACCTCCCTTAAACTGAAAAAAAAAAACACATATAAAAACTTTCGCGGACCACTAAATTTTTTTTGGGGACCACTGGTGGTCCGCGTACCACCTGTTGAGAAACACTGGTATACGCTACTGTGAAATGCTAGTCTGAAAAATGAATGCGCCTAAAGTAAGTATAACTCTACATTTGAAAATATTACTGTCATTTGTGTTACTTTAGTGCTTGCTATTTTAATAAATGATGTAGGTTAGAAGTGTGGAGAAAGTTTCGCCATCCAAAAACTTTGCTTATTGATATTATAAAAATTAGACTTTTTTGTTACTAAAGTTTTGGTGACAGATGAGGGTAATTCTCTTTTAATTTCCTTATTTTACCTAAAAAATATATGTTATAACATTTTTTACAGAGCTAAATATTGTAATTGAACTTAGTATTGCGAAATTAATAGTTATTTATGTATCAAGTGCGCAAAATACCAGTTTAGACACGAAATACGAGAGTGAATATTTGTTTGAAAAGCTTATGGTGAGTTACACAAATTAATCGATAGTGCTAAATGCATTTTGCGATCGTATGCGAATAATATTTTGCAAAGGTGTTTACAATATTATTACGAATACGGCCCTGCAAAAGACGAGCAATAGTTGGGTATAGTGTTTATGAAACGGTTATAACCGAACCGCAAAACCGCGGTTTTCAGTGCAAAAACCGAAACCGCAAGAAAAAATCGCTTTTCGGTTTATTCTTAAGAAATTAATCCTTAAGAAAAAAGATATAAAGGTAACAAGAAAATCTCTCAAATGTGGCAACAAATGTATTATTCTTGAATAAAGGCTTTATTAGATTTAAAAAATATATATATCAGTAGATAGGTGCATAATGTATGCTACCAACTAGACTTTTCTTTTTTAGGGTTTTGTAGGTATGACCAAAAAACCCTTATACCGTCATTTTGTCGTCTGTCTGTCTGTCTGTCTGTCTGTATGTCTGTCTGTCTGTCTGTCTGTCTGTTAGGTAAAAATTGTAGCCAAACGGCTAAACCTAGAGAGTTGAAATTTGGCATGCTTATACAACTCTTTGACCCGCACATAGGAAAAATACTAAAACATCTAAAAAACATATCCCCGTAAAAATATAAACAAATATGTGCTCATCGAAAAAAAAAATATTTTTTTAAAATTCGGAGTAGGGTATCAAATGAAAGCCCTTGGTACGTGGATTAACGACCAAATTTTAATTTTTGCAAAATAAATTATTTTGAAGCGATTATTGCCAAAATTGTGCAAAAAAAATTTTGTCCCACACCGTGTAGCCCAGATGGTTTAAACTAAAAATCTGAAAAAATTCTAAGTAATGTACATTGGTGTGAACCGGAATAGTACAACAGGAATTTTTGATCAGATTATGTTTTTGGAACAAAAAGCATTTTTTGTTTTTTTGCTAATAATGTTATAGTTATATAGTTATATAGACGCTAAACAGTAACGTGTTTCTTGGTGCAGTGGCTAAGATACTTGCATTCTGCCCGAGAATTTGAGTTCGAATCCTACGAGAGGAGAAAATATTATTTTTTATTTTTTTTTTGCATTTTTATATTGTTTAAATTATTTTTTCAAAATTCTAGTTATATTTTGGCAATTGTTGCATTTAATTTTTAAAAGCGTAAATTTAATAACCAGTGTACACGAATGAGTTTCGTGTACAGAATGTACACGAAATCAATGGGGAGGAGCTATGACTAAAAACAACCAATGGAAGCCATAAGCGCAATTTTCAAAATCTTAATGAACCTTGATATATAAAAAAAAAATATTGCACATCTTTAGAAACTTAAATAATGGTAATAGGCATTCGAATTAAAATTCATAAAAAAATATTTTGACATAAAATTTGATTTGGCATCCCAAATAATCATCATTCACTTACTAAATACCTGCAAAACCCTGAAATGTGTGAAAATTCACACTTCACATCAATTTTTATTAGATATCAAACATAAAGAAATGTATTGGCGGCAGACGCAATGCGCTTGGGAAAGTCAGTGCGCCAGAGTGTTTAGGAACCTAGAAGTTGCCCAATCATTGGCTTGGGAACCGGACAGATACCCACACAAGGCTTTGGAACCTTGACGAAGAAACCAAACTATAGGCTTCGGAAGCTCAACCAAGAAACCCACCCGTGGCTTGTATTGCACGGATATCGGGCGTGACCCCTATGGCGATGGGGTTACTGGTTCAAGTTTCTGAACTAGTAGTGATAATGTCACCATGGACCAACGCAATTTAGGTACTTATAATGTCTGTATAAAACAAACAAGATGAAAAATAATGGAATGCATGCGATATTGCGATAGCAGCATGTGATAGAAACGTCCTCAACTTTGTTCCTATTTATAAGGCCTTATATGCCAGCGATGAAAAACCAACTCTAATTTTTTAGGGGGTTTGAAACATGCTCTTTCTAATGAAAATAATTTAAAAAAGTTTCCAGAAGGTATATTTTTGTAAAAGTGGGCTAAACATACCCTATTTTCGGCATTTTCACAAAAATCATCAACTTTACACTCAATTCCTGAACTAATTAAAAATATTAGGAGAATGAAATTTTGTATTCAAATACCTTGTATTGATAAGATACTATGTGCAAATTTTCACGTTTATCGTACCTTTACTTCCAGAGGTCCAAAAAGCCAAACTTTTTCGAGCTGCAAATTTGTTTGTCAAGTTTGCTCCAAATTTTCTTCACGGATATCGCTCAGGAAGATTTGTTTATTATTTTGTTTAATATAGCGCAAAAAGTTGTACAAGATGGCAAAGTTTTGTTTCTTTCAACAAAACATTGCCGGAGATACTGCGTCACAAAGTTGCCGAAATCTCGGAGTCATACTATAGAAGGCTGCAGTATGGGGTCAAACAAATTACTAAATCTCAGCAAGTATTGCATGGATGAACGTAAGACTTTACCAATGTTCGTTGGGGACATGTGTGAATGTCCATACAAAATTTCATCGAAATCCGTAATGGTCGAGCAGAGCACTTCTCTGAAATCAGACCACTTAACATGGAATGACCCTTTAGTTTCTCGTATACATCCTATTTTTTTCCAATAAATTGTTTGTACAATAAATTATTATGGAAGCAATCAATTTGTTGTTTAGTTGTAAAAAAGATACTTTCTGTGCATATTTTATGGCACTATTTTATGTCCCAATAAAAAAGTTCAGATAGTAAAATTTACATTCGCCAGCTGCGCAAATGTCATTATCGGAAAATCAAATGACTATTTGGTCCATCGCATATAAAGGTTAATAGTGATAATGTAATGAGCTGAAAATGGGTTTTCAAAAATAGTTTTTTAATAACTGTATTAAAAGTAGCCTGCTATTTTTATATTAATTACTATGTTTATGGAGATTTTAATAAAATAAGACTTCAAAAATCTACGCGTTATGTATCGGCTTTTCTAATTTCTCACGTTTTTGAGAAACATACCAAGGATATAAAGGGTCTTTCAAATTGAGCGCTTTTTTTCATTGATGAATAAAATACAAAATTCTGATTGAATGAAAAAATGTTTTTATTGATAAAAATAAAAAGCATGACATTTATACACGAAATAAAATATCAGCCAAATGAGCTCCTTTTGAGTCCTACCAGTGAGTCAATCTTTTATTAGTAAGTATTAAGTATTTAGTAAGTATTTATTTAGTAGCTGGGATACAAATTTGGATACAAATATAGTACATAACTACGTCAAAAAGAGAACAATAATAATACAATGATTTACATTGATTTACATAGAATCACATAAAATTCATAAACTCATTCTTATTACAATGGATAAATTCCCCAACACTGTAAAAAGCAGGGCTTCGAACCGTTATTTTTTTCGTTTCGGTTTTCGTTCCGGTTCAATTTAAAAAATATATATCGGTTCGGTTCCGGTTTTCGTTCCGGCAAAAATGACGGTTTTTTTCGGTTTTCGGTTCAGTTTCGAGTGATTTTGTAAATGCTTTTATTTGTATTAGAAATTTATTTTCTACTATAATTTAGAAGAACATTTTATTCCTTATTTTGTAATAATCATACCAAGGCCGCTGCCAGGGGGGGATACTTGGCGTTCACCCCCCCCCCCCCCATTGAAATAATAGAAGCGCATTTTTTTTTTTTTACTTATCAGTTTAAAAAAATACGATTATTTTCTGCTCATCAGTTTAAAACAAATCAGCTGTTATTATTTATCATGGCCATGGAAACGTTACATATAAGTATGAAAAAATTGAGACAAAAAAAAGGTTAAAATATTACAAATATTTGTCGAAATTTTCGTTTTATCAAAAAACGTCTCAAATAAAAGTTATTAATTATTGCTTTTATAGCAACTTTGGTTGAATAATTTTTTTCGAAATATTTTTCTGTTGTGATATATTTACAAAAATCTTAAAATCTACACGAGTAAACTCTCATTTTTAGTCAACCGATTTTTACCAAAAGTTGATTAACTCGTGCCATTGATAGCAGAAGCTTAAATATGAAGTTTCATAAAAATCCTTTCAGCAGAATTTGCTCTGTACGTGTACACAGACAGACGGACAGACAGACGGACAGACAGACAGGCAGACAGACATACAGACAGACAGACAGACAGACAGACAGACAGACAGACAGACAGACAGACCGACAGACATCATGCTAAAAATAGTCAAAACGTTATGGGGGGACCTCAATTCGTGGAGATCCATCGAAATCTCGAAATGTCAAAATCGGTATTATACATTATCTGAACCGAAATAAACCGATATTTTTTTTTCGGTTCAGTTCCGGTTTTCATTCCGATAAAAATAACGGTTTTTTTCGGTTTTCGGTTCAGTTCCGGTTCGAAGCCCTGGTAAAAAGCTTTGTGTACCAGAAAAGTTTTCAAACATTTTTTAAACTGATTTTTTTTTCAGTTCTCTAACTGCAATTGGTAACATATTAAACATTTTTGGGCCTATATAGCTAGGTGTATTGCTGGTAACATTATATTTTATTTTAGGTAATATAATATTTGCATGACCTCTGGTATTATAGCTATGAACCATGTTACATGTGGTAAATGCACTAACGTTTTCTTTAGTGAGGATTAAAACATTAAGCAAATATAATGATGGAAATGTATGGATGTTACATTTCATAAATAAATTTTTCAGTGACTTCTAGGTTTTACTTTACATAGAGAACGTATAGCTTTTTTCTGTAGTTTAAAAATTCTTGGGGATTCAACCGAGTTTCCCCACATAGCAATACCGTAGGATAAAACAGACTCAATGTGAGCATGATAAACTAACTTAGCTACACTGAAAGAAACATGATAAACTAGTCTGTTTAACATAAATAAATTAGAGTGTAGCTTACTAGCTATATAGTTAACATGTTCCTTCCGCTTAACGCTGGCTATCAAGTTGGAAGTCCAAGAATTTAACAGAGTTAAATTTATAGTTGTCATTGTTACTGATATGGCTGTTGTAACTAAACACCATTTTATTAGTTTTATCTGCATTTAAGGACAAATTATTACAATTGAACCATATAGTTGCTTCATTTACCGTTCTAGTAATTAATGTGTCAACTTCTTCTTGAGATACCCCTACATTCACGAAGGTAGAATCATCCGCAAACAGAATTGATAGAGCATTATCGTTACGAAACAGATCGTTATTGTAAATCAAAAACAATAAAGGTCCAAGGACAGAACCTTGTGGTATACCTACTTTTATATCAAGCAATTCAGATTTAACGGAGTTATAGACAACACATTGCTTTCTTCCAGCTAAGTTTAAACAGTTACCTCTGATACCATATAAGTATAACTTTTGGCGTAAGATATCATGGGACACACAATCAAAGGCTTTAGGTAAGTCGCAAAAAACTGCAGAATTATGTAAGCCTTGTTCAAAGTTGTTGACTATGTTACTCAAAAGTAAAATAGCTGCTTTAGTGGTACAGTGATTTGATCTAAAGCCATATTGATGTTTGTTTGTTTAGATTGTTTTTCTCAAAAAAATAAACAATTCTGCAATTTAAAAGTTTTTCAAAAATTTTGGAAAAAATTGGTACAAGGGCAATTGGCCTGTAATTGGAAGGGTCACTTTTGTTACCCTTTTTATAAACAGGTATGATTTTAGAGTATTTCAGACAATTGGGAAATACTCCTTTCTCAAAGCATTTATTAAATACAAGGTGTCTCAAAAATTTTTTTATATTTAGTGGAACGATTAAAAAAAAAGTAAGCCGTATATAGAAAAAATGTTTATTAATTATTAAAATACACTTTTTGGGGATTTATTTCTTAAAAATAATATCGTCTAAATGTAGACCCTCGCGTTCTCGGCACTCATTTAATCGAACAGTAAAATTACTTATGACGTCTCGGCAGGTGGACTCAGGGATGGCTGCCATTTCGTGACGGATATTTTCTTTCAAATGCGCCAGTGAAGTCGGTTTATTGGCGTAAACTTTAGATTTAAGATAACCCCATAGGAAAAAGTCCATAGGGGTTAAATCTGGACTGCGTGGAGGCCAATTTATGTCACCTCTCCGGGAGATCAATTTGCCTGAGAAAATTTCACGAACACGTGGCAGAGACATATTGGACGTGTGTGAAGTTGCTCCGTCCTGTTGGAACCATGTTCTTTGGTTATAGCCAGGAAAGTTTTGCAGTTCATGTACCAAGAAGTTGTCTAACATCTCCACATAACGCTCTGAATTCATTGTAACTGCACGCCCCCTTTCGTCTTCAAAAAAGTAAGGGCCGATAATTCCTCGCACCGACATCGCAGCCCATACGGTCACTTTAGGTGAATGTAGGGGTTTCTGATCTTTGCGTTTCGGATTCGTTGCACTCCAGTAGCGGCAGTTCTGCTTATTTACGTGGCCATTAAGATGAAAATGAGCTTCATCCGAAAACAAAATGTTGGTAAACGTTGAAAATCGCTCAATCACCTGATTTACGAAATTAAGCCTCTGACTGGCAACTTGGGGCTTTAATTCTTGCACCAATTGAATTTTGTAGGGGTGCAGCTTTAGGTCTTTGTGCATAGTGCAATGTAATGATGATCTATGCACATTTAAAGCACTTGCGCGCTTCCGACTTGAAAGGTTCGGGTCGTCAACAGACTGATTAACATTCTCCACGTTTTCTACCGTTCTTGATGACCTAGGTCGCCCGGATTTTGATTTATCCAGCGTTGTACCAGTTTCTTCAATCTTTTTAACCCAATGTCGAATGAGAGGAATGCTTGGCGCATCATTTAAGAGGCGAAAACCTCGAATACTGCAGAATTTTCTACGCGCTACAGTCGCCGAATCACCGTTTTTGTAAAACTCTCGCACGCATAACGCGCGGTCTGCTCCCGAGAAACTCTCCATATTGACTGAATTCCCAAGAGCCAGGCTACCGATTGACATAACCCCCGCGCCCCTCGGATACGTTGCGTTCACGCAGTAAGCTAAATAAATATAAAAATTCTTTTGAGACACCTTGTACATGAGCTAAAGGAGAAATAATTTCATGTGTCGCAATTTTTACTACTTTAATACTGATATCATAATAGTCGGAACTTGTACTATTTGACATATTATTAATTGACATAAATTGATATTAATAGACATATTATTAATTAAAATGTTCAATAATATCAAGGCATAATTGCGGCTCTATAACATGAATAATTTCACCAATAACATGAATAATTTCAGCTTTCAAATCAGGAAATGTTTTGGAATTATTTTAATAGAGCTGTCCTTTCACAAAGCCCCACAGAAAGAAGTCAAACGGCGTCAAATCGCACGAATGGGCGGCCAGTTGTCATCACCGTTTCTCGAGATTACGTGACATGGAAATTTCTCGTGCAATAAAGTCAATTTTTCACGAGCTGTATGGGACGCAGCGCCGCCCTGCCGAAACCACATGTCGTCCAGGTTCATATCTTCCAATTTACACCACAAAACTTAATTATCATATGACAGTATCGAGCCCATTCACGGTTACAGCGTTACCATCGTCATTCTCGGACCAATAACACCACCAAACCAAAATGCGCACCATACAATAACTCTTTGTGGATGCATTGGCTTCTCTTGAAACACTTCTGGGTCCTTTACCCAAATGTGGCAGTTTTTTTTTATTAACGTAACCACCAATTTTAAAATGTGCTTCATCAGCAAATATGATTTTTTGATAAAAACCACTTGGCTGTTTTGTTATCCAATTGACGAAGTTATCTTGAGGCTTCAGTTGTTGTGTCAGTTTATTTTTATAAGCCTTCATTGATAAACCTTTGTTCAAAAAAAGATATATTGTGCGTTATGAAATTAATAAAAATATCATACGTTTTACTTTCCAAATGTCAAAGGAACCAGACATATTCCGTGCGTAGTTATATCTATAAGATATAACCTTACTAAAAGGCGCTCAATTTGAAAGACCCTTGTATTGTTCTCCATCATGTGGATACCGGGCGACCTCTACGACAAATTCCCTGAGGGTTCCACTATAATGCCATTCTGGGGATGTCATTTACTGCCTTCCGAAGGGTATGCCCAATCCAGTTCCCCTTTTTTGCCTGGATTTCCAAGTAGATAGGTTTTTATGCTATCGATTCCCAAAGATGTGTATAAGGAATATTGTCTGATCAAGTTATGTGAAAAATTCTGGGCAGACATCTGTTACTAAAAACTTAGAGTTTATGGGTAATTTCTTTAGTGACTTTCTAAGTTTTGCGGTTATATATAAGAACAGATTTTACATTGGTTTTCAATATGCGGACCTAAATGTTACGAGAGATCTTACTGGATTTCCAGACTACTTTCAGCAAGCCGAATGCTTGTTGCGCTTTAAGTATTCTGTTGTTCACATCCCTCGAAGTTTCTCCATTTCTCGTTATTGCACTACCGTGGTAACAGAATTCTTCCACATCTTTTAAGTCTTCGCCGTTGGTGGAAAATCTCTTAATGCTATTTGTACCACTCCGTATTACTTTGAGTTTCACTTTATTTATGCTTAAACAAACTAAATTAGCCAAATTACTTATACTTTCAAGTTTGGCTTGCATATCTTCATAATTTTGTGACAGAAGGCATATTTCGTTTGCATAGATCACATCTTCCAAACGGTTGTGGAAGTCGCACTGTATGCCTCTGTGTTCTGTGAGAATATTTCGAAGAATCTAGTCCAATTAAGTATTAAATAATGGAGGAGATAGTAGGCAGCCTTGTTTAACTCAATTTTTGACGGTAATACTTTTACTTCTCATCCTATTATGTGCATAATAATTTTAACCTGATCCAACATGATCCAAGATATTCAAGAGTGCCTCTTGACTGACCCTTTCGAATGCTTGCTTAAAATCTACGAACACCAGATAGAGTGGAGTCTGCCACTCTACTGGTTGTTCAATAATTATGCGCAGGGTATTTATGTGGTCAATACAGGATCGGCCAGGGTGAAAACCAGCTTACCCCGACGCATTCGTTTCTCTAGTTTATCTGCAATTATGTTGAGTAGGATTTTAGATAGAACTTTGGTCATAACTTTTCAATTCTTTAATTTTTATTTTAAATATATTTTAATTTATTATTATATTCCCAAAATTATTAATCCTATAATTCAAAATAAAATATTTAATATCTGGTTGACTTGAAATCTGTTTACCTGTTTCTGGACTTTTTGATTCCGTACATTAATTTAGTTTTTTTTTCTTCCCTTGTTTTCAATATCTTATCTCCTTCCTTCTTGTTATTTCATCCTTCATCCATGCAAATCTTTTTCAGCTTTCGCTCAAAACCTCCTTTCTTGTTCCTTTCCTACTACTTATTTCTCCGCATTCCTCCAGAATGTGCTCAATTGTCTCTTTTGCTTCTCTACACGTCCTGCACATTTTTCTTCTTCCTTCATCCAAAATGCATTTTCTCTCTCTTCCTTACCACACCTGAAGCGAGCAATAACCTTCTTTTTAACCCCATTTTCAATCTCAAAATAGTCTTGCTTAAAAGGTATCATGTAAAATAAATTAGCAGTTTGAATGATACAAATATTAAATTGTTGAAATTCAAGGGTTTGAAATTAAGATAAAAGTAGTTCTTTCCTTCAAAATTTTATTTTTATACTAGATGTACATTTCGTTCCCCACGTGAACATTATCAATAGTCTATTGATAATGTTCACTTTAGATCTACTTTTTTCTTAGCTTGAATGAAGTTTTTCTGTTGGATCTAGAATTACAGTCTGTTCCAAACGGTTAGGCGGAACTAAATGGGAATTTCGTTTTTTTTATGTTGGCACGAGAAGGGACCTTGTTTGGGTTATTTCATTTTTCACGTTGGAATGTCAAAACTGAAAATTCCAACAATGAAACCATGGAAACGAATGACATATGTCAAAACTAAATTATTTTTTTTACATATTTTAATGACAAAAAAATAAATAAATGGAAAATTTGTATTAAGAATGACACAAAAAATCAAAATATAAAGAAAATGACATTTTAAAATGATATTAACCTTAACCAAAAATGTTTATTGTAAGTATGATTTACAAAGCTTAAACAAAACGGCCGAAAAGCACGATTTAAACGATGAAAGTAACTAGATTGCAAAATCTAGTTCCGCCTAACCGTTTGGAACAGACTTTAGATATTTATTTGTGTTGGAAATATTCTTTGGTTCATTAAGGCCCGGTATTTCCACCTTACTGTTATCTATAAGAATAACTATTAATGGGATAATATTATCCTCTTGATATTCACTAGGATAAATTGCTTTCTGTATTTCCAACTCTAGTTATCCCGTAGATATAATCTGTCTCAATTTGTAATATAATCTGTCTCAATTTGTAATACGAAACTAGATCTGGTTACTTTAGTGACTGTTGTGGTGTAAACAGACTTTTGTAGAATCATGTGAACTTGTAAATCTGGCTTTTAAAAGTATGGTTAAGTTTCATCATATTGACGTTATTACTAAATTGACATGTCAAAATTGTGATTGACATGTCAAATATCTTGAATGTATATATTATATTAATATTTATTTCATCAAACTTTCGATTATTACTCGTATAATAGTAAGAAAATATTACGATTATCAATGAAATATCGTGATATAATATAAAAAACATAAATACATATTTTATAATAATAATTTATCATTTTATTGTGCTGCCCTTAAAATCTCATTCTTGTTTTGCAAAATTTAATAACATATTTAAACAAAAATATTCATTTTTTGAATGTAAATCCCAAATTTTTCTCTGCAAATCTTTCCGAAACATGTGGTCTGTGGTTCTATCTGTTTTCTTATTATTACCTCTTCCCATGTTCGTCGGACTTACATTTTCTGCACCTTCATTTAAAATTTTTCTTACTTCTCCTTCAGAAATCTAAAGAAATTGAAATGTGTAAATTATTTTATATTTCACAGCAAAAAGGACACCAAGATTTACTGAAAAAATATCTGCCACAAGGTCTATAATTTCGCTTCTTTTTAATTTTGTTCCATTTTTTTCTAAACGTTTTCCATAAGCGTTATATATGTGTTTTTTTGTATATTTATCTAATTGTTGTCTCTTATACATATTTTCTGATGTTATTTTCTTATTTTGGTTGTATAAAAATACTTTTCAATTAAAAAAATAAATTGACATATAATTTAATAATGTCAAATATGAATTGTCAAAGGTTTTGAAAGGTGCCATTTCAGCAGTACCACCCTAAGATGATATTTTAAATAGACAACATAAAAAATGAAATTTTCCTCTTAGTTTCGTATTACAAATTGAGACAGATAATACGAAACTAAATCTGGTTACTTTGGTGACTGTTTTGGTGTAAATAGACTTTTTTGAAACCATGTAAACTTGTAAATCTGGCTTTCACATTTTTGGTGAAGTTTCTTTATACTGAGGTTATATTCACTCAAAAACTACATGTCAGATACCAAATTGACATCAAATTTGTGATTGACATGTTTAATATTTTGAATTATATACAAATATTTATTTCATCTTATTTCGCTTATTCATAATTTCTGTTCTGGTTGTATAAAATATATTTCAAATACTTGTCAATTTGTGTTTTATATAATTTGTGTTAGTAAGTTGACATATAATTTAAAATGTCATAATTGACATTGTCAAATATTTTGAAATGTGTAAATTCAGAATTACCACCCTAAGATGATATTTTAAATATACAACATAAAAAATGAAGTTTCCCTGTTAGTTTCGTATTACAAAATGAGACAGATAATAGCTATTCTGATTTATAATAATATTTTCGAATGTATATTTATGTTGGTATTAGTAGCGTTATCTTAAACAAAGAGACATATACGCGACTCGCACGAATTAAAGAGAGATAGATACAACTGTCAAAATAAATGACAACTGTCAAAATTTTGTATAGAAAAATGTGCGATAAACGCCCAAGAAGCGCAAATTTCAATATTTCCGAAACAAGGCAACTGTAAATCTAGTGTTAAAATGTAAAAATGTTATAGAAAATAAAGCTATTGACGCTGTAAATCTAAAAGATAAACAAGGGGCCTGGAAAAAAAATTGTATTATGTTTAATGCATCCTGCATACAGAATAGAAATGCAAAAACATTGAAATTTAAATACGACCGTTTATTTATTTTTATTACCGACCGTCAACATATATAAGGGAGGTATTGTGATCATACCGATTTTGACGTTTCGAGATTTCGATGGATCTCCACGAATTGAGGTCCCTACATAACGTTTTGACTATTTTTAGCATGATGTCTGTCGGTCTGTCTGTTCGTCCGTCTGTATGTCTGTCTGTCTGTCTGTCTGTCTGTCCGTCTGTTTGTCTGTCCGTCTGTCCGTCTGTGTACACGTGCAGAGCAAATTCGGCTGAAAGGATTTTTATGAAACTTCATATTTAAGCTTCTGCCAGCAATGGCACGAGTTGAGCAACTTTTGGTAAAAATCGGTTGACTAAAAATGGGAGTTTACTCGTGTCGATTTTAAGATTTTTGTGAATATTTCACAACAGAAAAATATTTCGAAAAAAATTATTGAACAAAAGTGGTTATAAAAGCAATAACTAATAACTTTTATTTGAGACGTTTTTTGATAAAACGAAAAATTTCGAATAATTTCTGTAAAATTTTTCGAAATTTTTTCATACTTATAAGTAACGTTTCCATGGTCATGAAAAATAATATCTCTGTTAGAAAATATTAGGCCAAGTTATTTCTACTCTGCTGCTAGAATGTATTTTATATAAATACTTTACGATAGCGGTTGGTCCTGTGGTGGCTACAGCTGATTTTTTTTTAATTGGATGAGCGGGATATTAAATGCATTTTTCGCTAAGCGAAATCGATTAATAAATTCTTTCTCATCCCAATGGTTCATATGATTTGGTCTAACACGAACTACACTCTGTTCCAAACGGTTAAGCGGAACTAAATGGAAATTTAGTTCTTTTAGGTTGTCACGAGAAGGGACCTTGCTTGGGTTATTTCATTTTTCACGTTGGGTTGTCAAAATTTTAAATTCCAACAATGAAACCATGGAAACGAATGACATATATCAAAATTTAATGTTTTTTTATATTTTAATGACAAAAAAATAAATAAATGGGAAATTTGTATTAAGAATGACACAAAAAATCAAAATATAAAGAAAATTACATTTTAAAATGATATTAACCTTAACCAAAAAATGTTTATTGTAAGTATGATTTACAAAGCTTAAACAAAACGGCCGAAAGGCACGATTTAAACGATGAAAGTAACTAGATTGCAAAATCTAGTTCCGCTTAACCGTTTGGAACAGACTGTATGTATGGACGTTCTAAATACTCTACAATTTCTTCATCATCATCTGCTTGCAAATCTTATAAATCAGCATCCATGATTTCTTTCTTTAAAAATAAATGTAAATTATCTAAAAATAATCGACAATATTTTTTTTATTTCAGTATAAATTAAAGTAGATTACTAAATTATTTTGAATTTATTTTGATATAGGTAATAACACAATAAAATAGTACATATAATAGAAACAGGTGTATGTAATATGTACATATATAAAGTGTAGGTATGTCTAATATGTACATAATACCCGTTATATTATATATTTTACGTATAAATTCTTATATTATGTACATACATATATTTATCAATAAAATGTTTTTGACACCTATCTGTCAAAATCTGTCATTTTTATCCAATGGATAATATTTATCAGTACCTACACGGTGTGAATAACTTATCCTATAGATAACTTAGTTACTCTATAGATAAATAATTGGAAATACACAAAAAATCGATTATTCCTTTGACAACAACTTATCTCATAGATATATGGTTCGAAATACCGGGCCTTAATGCGAGAATCTTCAGAAGTAAAATTTGTAAATGAATGAAGATTACATTTGAATATATTTAAAATACTTTGCACTAAATTAATAAATATTTCATAGGGATTTACTCTTCCATAATTACTTAAAAGTTTTACAAGTTACTGAAAAGCTTAGCACTGATTTCGTTAATACTCTTAACTTTTGTTAGACGATTGAGTTAACAAGAAAATCATTTAAAAATAGTGTTACGTGGTAATAATAAAATATGGTAAATATTGGTTCTATTTTATTCACTAAAAATATTCATATATACGACAACACCATATATATTTAATTAAGGGCCGGTCTTTCCACCTTCAGATAAAGTGGCTGGTAACGTTATCTGACGGATAAAAACAATAAAGCGTCTTGTCACCTTCAGATAAAGTTATTCCTACGAATAAACTATGCTATCTGGCAGATAAGTTATTCGGTAGTCAAAGTAGCGAATAAGTAACAAATAAGTGCTGTCACTGTCAAAAAGTTAGAAATTAAATGATTTATTGGAACAATAATTTACAAAAATATAACTTGTTTGAATTTTATTATTTGTAGAAATAATGCCTTAACTCCAAAATAACAGTGCACCAGTCCACGGTGAGAAAAAATATGAAAAAAGTAAAATATCTCCTGCAATATCCAGCAGTCTGATTTCATTAATATGCCTTGTACGGAAAATTAAATACACAAATTTCAACGAGTATTTTACGAAATTGCCCGCTAGCCACGAATGGTTGCAGCCAGGGATGAAATGTTAGTGAGACTGATTTCTTCTGTGAAAAAAAGGCTGAAGTAAACGATGTCGAGAAGGATATTTTATATTAAACGTTAGCCGGGATAACGCATTACGATAGTATGTTTAATTCTAATATTTGCTTCGAATTTGACCAATTGATTATAATTGGTGTAGTAGAAGCTGTAGTATTACGCAACTTTAACGTTACAAGAGTGGATATGAAAAACCACCCACAAAAGATCAGTACTGTGTCGGTGACGTACCTGAAGAAACTGATTACCCAGAAAAAATGAAAATGAAAGAATACTCCGTGATTTAATTTCATTTTTTTAAATTTATTATAACTTATTTTGTATTAACATCAATTGTAATAAAATTAAAAAATTAAATAAACGTAGAACAAATATTATTAATATCTACTATCTATTTTTCATTCCCCCAAATTTATTACAGGCTTACGACATTGATAATTGCTAAAATCGTGTATAACGCATACATAAATTTTATTTTGTTAATGACAATAATAAAAAAAATCAGTAGTGGCCACCACAGGATCGACCGCCATCATAAAGTACTTGTATAAAATACATTCTAGCAGCAGAGTAGAAATAACTTGGCCTAATATTTTCTAACAGATATTATTTATCATGACCATGGAAACGTTACATGTAAGTATAAAAAATTGAGACAGGCTGGGTGGGGTTATGCAATTTTCAAAATCTTAATGAACCTTGCTATATAAAACAAAAAGAAAAAATACTGCACATATTTAGAAACCTAAATAATGGTATTAGCCATTCGAATTAAATTAACAAATAAAATATTTTAACATAACATTTATTTTGGCATCCCAAATAATCATCATTCACTTACTAAAACCTGCGAAACCCTGAAATGTGTGAAAATTCACACTTCACATCAATTTTTTAATTTTCAATTTTTGGTACTTTTCGACAATTTTATTTGATGGCCTATTAATAAAGTTGTGTGCTAGCCACTAAATCTTCAATTTTTTTTCTTAACTATTTAAAGTCTGAGGATTTCAAAAATTCAAACTGCAGGTCTCTATCTCTTACCGTTTTTGAGATATGATTGTTTGGAAAATTAGAGTTGGCATTTCCATATTTAAAAAATGATAAATACATAATAATATTAAAGAAATAATAAATAAAATAATGTAAACCTATGTTTGTTAATAATAATAATAATAATAGTTTATTTATTTAGCTAATGCTAGTAAGATCCATATTAACAAACATAAACATATAAACATTATAATAAACATTCAAATCAAATTTAATACTTACTTTGTCAATTTAAACCATTATTTGTCCACTTAGTTCATGCAAAACGTGATTTTTGTTAAATTTAAATATCGATTTTTCGTAATTTAGTGCTTCAAAATTTTAATAACATATTTGAATTAATTGTTTGGGACCTTAAAAATAAGTAGGTCTTAAAATTAGGTTCCAAACTTGTTGCAAATTGGTTTGTAATGTTTTCTACAATAATTTCAAAACTGTATTACTGTGATAAATCATATTTTGAATGTTATCTTCTCAAATATTTTTAATATCAGCCCAGCCTACGAAATCCTGTAAACTATGAAAATTCACGGTTTATATATTTTTTCAGATAAACAGGTTTCGTCGCATAAATGTTTACGTAATTCCTGCTAATGATATAAAAATAAAATTTCCTTATCAACTTATTTAAGAGGATTAATTATTTTTTCAATCCCATACTAATTCATTTGTGGTTAAAAAACATCGAGATAACATTAAAATGTCTTTTTTATAAATTCTAAGTTATTTTTTGTACGTATTTTAACATTGAATATATTGGGTGTCGTGAAAGTGTAGTTATTTTCGGAAATTTGGGTATTAAATCAAAAACCATATCTCAAAAATGGTAAGAAATAGAGACCTAAGATTTAAATCTTTAAAAAATTTAGTTTTACGATGTTTTTTCTGTAATAATTGGTCCGTAATGACCTAAAACTAATTGGTAAAATTTTGATTTTATTTTATAAATTTCAAAAATTCATATCTCAAAAATGGTAAGAGGTAAAGACTTGAGGTTTGAATTTTTGGAATTCTTACACCTTGTTTTGTCTAGAAAAAATTAATTTTTGGTCCGTATTGACCTAAAACTATTGAAAATTTTGATTTTTTTGTAATTTTAAAAATTCATATCTCAAAAAAGGTAAGATATAGAGATTTGAGGTTTGAATTTTTGGAATTCTCACACCTTGTTTTGTCTAGAAAAAATTAATGTTTGGTCCGTAATGACCTAAAACTATTAGGGAAAATTTTGAAACTTTTGTAATTTTAAAAATTCATATCTCAAAAAAGGTATGAAATAGAGACTTGAGGTTTGAATTTTTGGAATTATCACACCTTGTTTTGTCTAGAAAAAATTAATGTTTGGTCCGTAATGACCTAAAACTATAAGGGAAAATTTTGATTTTTTTTTTTGATTAAAAAAAAATCATATCTCAAAAATGGTAAGATATAGAGACTTGAGGTTTGAATTTTTGGAATTTTTACAGCTTGTTTTGTTTAGAAAAAATTAATGTTTGGTCCGTAATGACCTAAAACTATTAGAGAAAATTTTGATTTTAATGGAATTTAAAAAAAATCTTTTCTCAAAAAAGGTAAGAGATAGAGACTTGAGGTTTAAATTTTTGGAATTCTCACATCTTATTTTGTCTAGAAAAAATTAATGTTTGGTCCGTAATGACCTAAAACTATTAGGGAAAAATTTGGAAAAAAAAATTTTTTTTTCGTTTTATCAAAAAATGTCTAAAATAAAAATTGTTAGTTATTGCTTTTATAGCAACTTTTGTTCAATAATTTTTGTTTTAAATATTTTTCTGTTGTGAAATATTCGCAAAAATCTTAAAATCGACACGAAAAGTCTACGGAGTATTAAATATATAAATAATTATGTAAAACTTTATTTTATCATTTAGGGCCGGTCTTTCCACCTTCTGATAAACTTCTGGGTAACTATATGATAGATAAAGTTATCTGATACTTTATCTGTTGGATAAATATCATCCCGTCTTTCAATTCATATTTATCTGTCAGATAGTTATCTGACGGATAATGAGACTGACATATTGAATCCTCAGATTGGTAACACTGAATGTGTAACTGAAATAGGCGTTGAGAAAGATTTGTTTTGTTTCTCTATGGAAATAAATAAATAAATTGGTAAACTGACAGATGTCGAGCCGTTTTTTTGGTTATTGTCATAAACAAAATTAAATTTATGTAAGCGTTATACAAGATTTTAGCAATTATTAATGTCGTAAGCATGTAATAAAATTGGGGGAATGAAAAATAGATAGTAGGTATTAATAATAATTGTTTTAAATTTATTTAATTTTTTAATTTTATTACGATTGATGTAAATACAAAATAAGTTATATTAATTTTGAAAAAAAAGAAATTAAATCACGGAGTATTCTTTCATTTTCATTTTTTCTGAATAATCAGTTTCTTTAGGTCCGTCACCGACACAGTACTGATCTTTTGTGGGTGGTTCTTCATATCCACTCTTGTAACGCTAAAGTTGCGTAATACTGCAGTTGCTACTATACCAATTATAATCTTATTGCTCAAATTCGAAGCGAATATTAGAATTATTAAACATTGTATTGTAAGGCGGGGATCCCGGCTAACGTTTAATATAAAATATCCTTCTCGACACCGTTTACTTCAGCCTTTTTCCACAGAAAAAAGCAGTTTCACTAACATTTCATCCCAGGCTGCAACCACTCGTGGCTAGCGGGCAATTTCGTAAAATATTCGTTGAAATTTGTTTATTTAATTTTCCGTATAAGGTATATAAATGAAATTAGACATAAGCTGGATATTGCACGAGATACATTTTTCATATTTTTTCTCACCGTGGACTGGTGTACTGTTATTTTGGAGTTCAGGCACTATTTCTACAATTAATAAAATTCAAACAAATCATATTTTTTCCAACAAGTCCCTTTTGCAATTTGTTGTTCCAAGAAATCATTTAATTTCTAACTTTTTGACAGTGACAGCACTTATTTGTTACTTATTCGCCAGTTTGACTACCAAATAACTTATCTGCCAGATAGCATAGTTTATTCGTAGGAATAACCACAGAACACAATATATTAAGAACGGACACTGGCAGCAAAAAAAATTAGTACGTTCCCTCTAGGAATATACCAATGAACTAAACAACAACAACCGCCAAATTTAAATTTTACTATCTGATTTACGTTCATAATTACCATTATTATTGTATTATAAGCTGTTCACTTTTGTAAGAACAAACTAAATTTGGTTATTTTGGTTACTTTTATAGTGTATTACTGACTTTAAATGTCAATTAAAAATATTCTTTACGCTGTAAAACCGACTTTAGGTTGATAAGGTTATGATCATTATAATTAAGATATCATTTTTCATTATGACATATGTCAAATGGATCGGCATTTTAAAAAAGTGACATTTTTTATTACCAACATGACATACAGCTTCAAAGGTGCAAACTGTTGAAAACAAAATTTCCTGTTAGTTTGTTCTTACAAAAGTGAACTGCTTATAAATATATTTTATTATTTATATTATCAAAAGTTTTACAATTAAAAAAGAAATACATACATATTTAATAATCCATATACATTAATATAACATATAAATAAGGAATTTAAATAAATAAATCTAAATAAAAGGTGTAAGCTATTTATTTTTGAAACACAAAATTATACACAACATTATAATTACTAATTACAAACACTGTATTAATAAAATTGGAGGATATACCTGTTTTTTTTATTTTTTCGGCCTCCTATTTGGTTTCTACACATTTCAGATCATTATAAGACAATATCCGCAAAAAATCAATTTTTGTCCGTCTTCCCGAGATGTGCAATGTATGTATCAAATACAGTATAAGATGACCAAAATGGAAATAAAACTCTATTATTTGAACCATGTATTTGAAAATTAACAAGCTTAAATGCGTATTACTTCAACACCAACTGTCATGTGTTTGACAGCTAATGGCGGCTGATCGACAGCTAGAACACGAAGTTTCTGATCGTTTGAAGTCGGGTGTATTCGTAATTTATTTTGCACTATGTCACCATCTACCAATATACCAGAAAACTAAAACTCGAGCCAAGGTCATTACATACCAGTGGCACCCGGGTGGTAATAACTTTATCTGAAGTTGGAAAGACGCTGTATTGTTTTTATCTGTCAGATAACGTTACCAGCCACTTTAGCTGAAGGTGGAAAGACCGGCCCTTTAATATTCAATAGCCATCACACAACTGTGACTGTTGCAGTATACAAGCACCTAAGACATTTGTTGAAACTTTCTTTATTGCAACTCAGCAAAATAAAATTTAAGTGTCCGTTTTAACGGACAAAAGTTTCGCCATCACGCCTTAAGTCATCGGAGCCAGACCGGGTAATCTGCTAGTATCGAATAAAAATTCATAATTGGGTTGAATCTAAAATTAATATTTATTGACGTAACTGATTTCGGAAATTGTAAAATACACTAAAATTATATTATACTCTGCTGGGGAAAATGGAATAAACTTATAATTAAATGTCATGTTATATTTAACATTTATCACAGTGTGTTATTCAATGAATACACTATTTTATAAACGTATTCAAACAGAAAATTTAACCTACTTCACATGTAAATTTATTCTATTAAAACTCAAGTAGAACTAGGTAGAACAGTAGTTTAAAATATGTCATAAATACAATAGCGAAGACAAGAGAAAACATGGATTTTACACTCGTAATTGAATGTGATGACACCTTAAATACAATTACATACGAATATCTAAATATAATGCAAGTTAAACAGTGAAATGACATAAAACAATAACATACGTTCAAGTTACGACAGGATTGTCATTGCGTCAATTAGTAAAGTAGAACACTATGTTCACATTGAATAGCTAGGTATCAGACATTTAATATTACCTTAATAACAATGCTTTACACGTTGACGGTAGATATCAATTAGATATTGGTTAGATATGTATTATCTACCAATGATATTTCATCAAATTTCAACCAAGGACAATAGTTGGTCCTATCACACCTAAAAGATAAAAGACCTGCAAAAAAGAAACGAGATGTGGTATACAAAGTAGATTGCCAGTGTAACTTAACTTATATACATAGGTCAAACATCTCAAGGTTTAGGTCATAGAATTACATGACATCGCAAGAGTTCATATACACACCAGCTTTGCAAGTGAAAGATCGGAAATCCCTTCGTAAAATATTTATTATCTATTATCGTTTTCCTAAATTCTAATTTAAGCTGGTGGGATCGTACAGAATATTAACTCAAATATCTTTTGAATTTACTCCTTCTAAGGCCGGTTTCTGAAAAGTCAGTTAACTATGGTAACAACTGACTAATGGTCAAGTCTGACTGATGGTCAGTTTTATTTTGCGTTGCATAAACATTTTTTAAAGCTTGGTCAGTGGAACAATTGGTTTACTATGCACAGATATTTTTTGCTAATGTGAACTGTACTTCACGTGACAGTAATCAGCTGTCAAGAATTAAAACGTTTTAAAATGAACTAAAAAAATGAATTCACGAACACCAAACTTTACCAACACCGATAAAAACATTTTTCTA
Organism: Liopterus haemorrhoidalis; assembly: GCA_963971575.1. Lineage (NCBI taxonomy): Eukaryota > Metazoa > Arthropoda > Insecta > Coleoptera > Dytiscidae > Liopterus > Liopterus haemorrhoidalis. The sequence continues at coordinate 6,037,771 of OZ020624.1, forward strand.
GATATTTTCGGTAAGTAAGTATACATATATTTTTATTTCTTTTGAAATCTAAATATTTTTAAATTATTCTTAAAACATAACCTAAAATTTGTATTTATCATTTTTCAGATATTCCCATATTACTGAAGACAAAAATGTGATAATTGAACAATTCAAAAAAAAGAAAATTTGGTACCAGATTACAGATGAATTTAACTCAATTTGCGTGAAGAGACACAAAACAAATTAAAATTTGTATTTTAATTAAAAAAAAAAAATAAACAAACTAAAAAGAACATTTGTGAATTAAATGTACGCTCTTCAGTATCTGTTTAGGAGCTGGTTTCTTCAAAAAAAAAAAAACAGTTTTTGATGTAGTACTGATATAGTGTCGATACCGATGGAAACAACAAATTATTGAAAATATGTCGATAACTGTATTTTAGTCTATATATTTTACCACCACCTCCTGCCTACCTAACTGATTCAGAACTGGCTTTAGTTCATATTTTTTATCAAGTTGAACCAGAACCAGAACCTGAAATGCAACAAGAAGCTAATCCTGAACCTTCCAATCCTAACAAAAAAAAAAAGACAAGCAAGAAACATAATTTAAAAAAATAATAATAATAACACATTATAAAAGTTTATTATAAGAGTAAATACCAGGCTGCGCTAATAGAGAAAAATAAAGCAAGAATGCTGTACAATTATGACTTAAATATAAATTGAATTAGAATTAATAAAAAAATTAAACTATAAAAAATAATAAAGTGGTTTTGTTTTAATTATTACATTATATTGTATTAATTTTTTTAGGGTACACCAATAACTGTTTGGATTAATGCACTACGTACAGCCACATTGGTATCATTACCCTCTCAAATGTTTGGTTCATCGCTCTGCAATAGTTCTACAGGAATTTATATCGTATCATGCTGTTGTATACAAAAATTATGTAAAACGGCACAAGATATAATTGTAGTTAGGACACGGTCAATATTAATTGCCATTCCTGTTGCAACATGGGCCCTATTAGAATTTTTCTCTACTCTTGTATGTGTATTCAAAGGTAGTGTAAGGAAAAATTGTTGATAAGTGCACCAAGTGACTGACTTGGTGCATAATCAACATTATTATAATGTGCATAATCTGTTGCTCCGAGTACTTGTATGATATAAAATGAGTACTTTACTAAAGCCTTTTTTCGCCGTCTGAAGAATCTTATTCCATATCTTTTATTGAGGGCAAAGAACATAGGCTGGAAGTTGAAATTTTTCTATTGCTCAAATAGGATAAGGAAAAAATAATAGAAACCTAGAATTATGTACGAATAATCAAAATATGTAAATATATAATGATTATATATGTATTTAATATTTATTTACAGTGGTACAAAATAAATATATATAAATTATTCATGTATTTAATATTTCTTTTACAATTATATTATAACGTTATTGAAATATCAAATTAAAAATTGATTTTAAATTTATAAGGAAATTTTGTAGGTTATGTTATATTAAAGTCACATTCATTAATAATAGTTAGGTGCATTTTCATTTTAAAACACAAATTAAGAATTTAATTTACCGTCTTCTTATTTAAATTACTTTTTTCTCTTATTTAGCCCAAAAATTATGAAAATAAAATTTATGAAAAAACCAAATATTGACGTATATCGCAGTTAAACTGTGATCAAGGTATAGTCAGAAAAATCCAATTGTTTGACTCGAGTTCAAGTCGTGACCAACGTTTGTGCAACACTTAACCAAGGAAGCCTTGGTTGAACTCACGTCAAATACGAAGTAAACTATGCATAGTTGACTTATGGTTAACTTTGGATTGTTTTTTGTTCCTGCAACAGTTTACTAAGGCAACCGTAGTTTAGCATTAGCTTATAGTTTACTGAGCTTCTAGAAACCGGCCCCTAGTGTTTAAAAATACCATAGTTTAAAAACTGCTATAGTTAGCAATCGCAATATGAAAAGAAAATGTTAGTAAGGAGTTCTCTGTACTTGAACTGCGAATATGATTTCCTTTACATTTTGTGTTTGCTATAATAACATGCAGGTGAACTCTTTACAAAATAACTTTGTTGTGGTGTGAACGTGAAGTTAAAGAGTGTGCAGATGAGTAAGTAAACATAATGCAAGTTAAACATTGAAATAATAATGTAAAACATCAGTAAATGTTGACCGAAAACATTCTCCCATTTAAATTAAATTTCAACAGAGTAACATTATTTCATTTGAGAATTCTAACAAAAACTTGACAACGGTTTTATCTTGTTAACTTCCGACAGAAGGAAGAGACACAAAAAGTTATTACATTCTATCATAATGTCTATGTAAAATATTCATAAACACTTGATAAAGTGATAATTCTTCATAATAGAAGTGCTCTGTTTATATATTCATAGTTTTCCGCTAAATTCAGCTACCTTGTAACATAGCGTCAACAGTCATTTTAAAATCAATTTGATGCATGATTAAATTGAAATAGTGTTTTCAATGACCTGTTCCCTGTACCTCTAATCGCAATAAAGTTTAGAAAATGTTCTAGATTTAGGAAGTAGCAAATCAAGCTAGCATGGGGTTCCTGGCTGAAAATTTTTTGGGGCCTAATTTTTGGAAGCTAATTTATTTATTTATTTATTTATTTATTTATTTATTTATTTAAGTGTTTTTCGCGTTGTAAACGGGTTTAAACCCAACACTACAACGACAAAAAGAAAATTACAAAAATATACTTACAGTCTGTTCCAAACGGTTAGGCGGAACTAAATTGGAATTTCGTTCTTTTAGGTTGTCACGAGAAGGGACCTTGCTTGGGTTATTTCATTTTTCATGTTGGAATGTCAAAATTTAAAGTTCCAACAATGAAACCATGGAAACGAATGACATATGTCAAAATTTTTTTTTTTTTTTTACTTATTTTATTGACAAAAAAATAAATAAATGGGAAATTTGTATTAAGAATGACACAAAATATCAAAATATAAAGAAAATGATATTTTAAAATGATATTAACCTTAACCAAAAAATGTTTATTGTAAGTAAAGTCTGTTCCAAACGGTTAAGCGGAACTAGATTTTGCAATCTAGTTACTTTCATCGCTTAAATCGTGCTTTACGGTCGTTTTGTTTAAGCTTTGTAAATCATACTTACAATTAACATTTTTTGGTTAAGGTTAATATCATTTTAAAATGTTATTTTCTTTATATTTTGATATTTTGTGCATTCTTAATACAAATTTCCCATTTATTTATTTTTTTGTCTTTAAAATTTGTAAAAAAAAATAATTTAATTTTGACATATCATTCGTTTCTATGGTTTCATTGTTGGAATTTTAAATTTTGACATTCCAACGTGAAAAATGAAATAACCCCAGCAAGGTCCCTTCTCGTGACAACCTAAAAGAACGAAAATCCCATTTAGTTCCGCTTAACCGTTTGGAACAGACTGTATGATTTACAAAGCTTAAACAAAACGGTCGAAAAGCACGATTTAAACGATGAAAGTAACTAGATTGCAAAATCTAGTTCCGCCTAACCGTTTGGAACAGACTGTATATTATCTGTCTCAATTTGTAATACGAAACTAAGAGGAACATTTCATTTTTTATGTTGTCTATTTAAAATATCATCTTAGGGTGGTACTGCTGAAATGGCACCTTTCAAAACATTTGACAATTCATATTTGACATTAAATTATATGTCAATTTATTTTTTTTTAATTGAAAACTATTTTTATACAACCAAAATAAGAACATAACATCAGAAAATATACATAAGAGACAACAATTAGATAAATATACAAAAAAACACATATATAACGCTTATGGAAAACTTTTAGAAAAAAATTTAACAAAATTAAAAAGAAGCGAAATTATAGACCGTGTGGCAGATATTTTTTCAGTAAATCTTGGTGTCCTTTTTGTTGTGAAATATAAAATAATTTACCCATTTCAATTTCTTTAGATTTCTAAAGGAGAAGTAAGAAAAATTTTAAATGAAGGTGTAGAAAATTTAAGACCGACGAACATGGGAAGAAGTAATAATAAAAAAACAGAGAATCACAGACTACATGTTTCGAAAAGATTTTTAGAGAAAAATTTGGGATTTACATTCAAAAAATGAATATTTTTGTTTAAATATGTTATAAGCGGTTCACTTTTGTAAGAACAAACTAAGAGGGAATTTTGTTTTCAATAATTTGCACCTTTGAAGCTGTATCTAATGTTGGTATTAAAAAATGTTACTTTTTTAAAATGTCGATGCATTTGACAGATGTCATAATGAAAAATAATATCTTATTTATAATGATCATAACCTTATCAACCTAAAGTCGGTTTTACAGCGTAAGGAATATTTTTAATTGACATTTAAAGTCAGTAACACACCGTAAAAGTAACCAAAATAACCAGATCTACTGTGTTCTTACAAAAGTGAACAGCTTATATTAAATTTTGCAAAACAAAAATTAGATTTTAAGGGCAGCAGGATAAAATGATAAATTATTATTATATAATATGTATTTTTGTTTTTTATATTTTATCACGATATTTCACGAGTAATAATCGAAAGTTTGATGAAATAAATATTAATATATACATTCAAAATATTTGACATTTCAATCACAATTTTGACATGTCAATTTAGTAATAACCTCAATATGATGAAACTTAACCATAATTTAAAAGCCAGATTTACAAGTTCACATGATTCTACAAAAGTCTATTTACACCACAACAGTCACTAAAGTAACCATATCTATAAATAGTTTCGTATTACAAATTGAGACAGATTATACATAAACATTGTTTACAATGAGTAATAAAATAACAAAATATACCTAAAACTTCTTAAATAATATTCTCTACAACCAATACAATAAAGTTTATATATTATTATATATATAGATATAATTATTAAAACCTAACAAAAAAAAAACTTTATTACGTGCACTTTGAATAATTAAAAAGCTTTTTTCCATAACTTGTATCGTTTTTTTAGAATTCACCTCGGAAATGTGGGATTCCATTATGCCCCACCTATATATCCGTTTTCAACGATCATGTGACCCACATAGTCACATATGTGGGTCAAATAGTTGTATAAGCATGCCAAATTTCAATTTTCTATATTCAGACGTTTGGCTACAATTTCTACCGTACAGATAGACAGACAGACAGACAGACAGGCGTGACAACAAATGAGTGAGAAGACTCTATATTGAACCCCGATACTAAATCTCATTCAAATTAGTCAACAAATAAGAGAATTATAGACTTTTTTCAATATTGAGGGCCTCCTGAGGCCCCACTTCTGTATATATTCCATTTTGGTTCACCTACATTCAAAGATTATATCATTACACACCCCTGTGCCAAATTTTAGCGAAATCGATCCATAAGTAAACGAGTTATAGCCGTGCTCCACTTTCGGCCGAAACTGGAGCAGAATTTTTTGTCAAAGTCCGAATTTTGCACTTTTAAGGGTACAGACAGAATCGTCTTGATGTCCCGATTCCAGAAGTGTGATGATTTTTTAAATCTGTTCAAAAATAAAGAAGTTATAGCCATTTGAACTAGTTTTTCTGGTCTAGTTCTCAGATTAAGATTATGGAATTAGATCACCCACTTAATTAACGAGTTCACATACGTCATTTAATCCTGTTAATTGGTATTTAAACCGAATTTTTTATCGTTAATATTCGTATGAATCCGTCAGTTGCATTAATTCCAAAATTAAAATTGGAAGCAGCAGGATTTAAAGAAATTTAGGAATTATTTTCATGTCTCCGAAGGTCAAATGCAAGTTCATTAGTTTTCAATATATTAACAGGGGGCAGCAGGTGTCAACTTATCAGATAATTTTTACGAAAGCCTAAAACAAGCGAACATAATTGTTTAAATAATTTTCAATATATTTCCTACCGTATTTTCCATTTCCTTGTAGTTTGCCTTGGTCAAGCATGGGTTGAAGGCGTATCCCTTCAAAGAACGTCCGTCCGCAGCTAACACGAGTGGATACGACGTATTGTTCAGTTGGGTCAACGTTGACCAAAGAGTTGACATCTCCAAAGTTCTTTGGTGGATGCTTGTCGGAATATTTGAAGCCCATATGGTAATCCTCGATGATGGGATCGAAAAGACGGTGTAGGCCTCAGCATCGGGAGCGTAAATTCTAACACCAGAATCAAGATTCTCAAGACATAGAAAAAAAATGAAGAAAAATGATTATTAGAAGGCCAAACGATGAATGCCTATCACTACATAACACAATTACAAGTGTTGGTTTTAAATCCTTTACGGGGACATTCGCCTTTGGAATTGAAAAAAAAACACTTTTTAAAAATTTTATTATGAAAAAACTATTATATTTATTGTCAAAATTTCTTTTGGACATTGTTAAACAGTCTCTAAAGAATATAAATTTTTTTTTTCATTTTTAGTTTCCCTTTGCTGCTGTAGAGGGCGTCATCCAAAAGTTACTTTTCAAACGGTAAGACATATTGTGGACCTCCTGTAACAGATTTTTGAAAAATTCAAAATGGATTCTATTCTTGAGACTCAAAACTATACAATAAGCCTCTAAAACTCATAATTTTTCATATTTTGAAGTTTTTGTATGTATATTTCTGAAAAATGCGAAAAAACGGCATTTTTTGAGGGTAAGTCACCCCCGTAAAAAAAAGGGGGGTATTTTTTTAAACTTTTAGAGGCTTATTGTTTACTATTTTCAATAAGTAATCGAATGCTTTTTGGTTTTTTAAAATCGGTTGAGTAGATTCGGAGAAAAATGTCCTACCAGTTTGAAAAAGGTAGTTTCGAGAAAAACGCGTTTAAAGTTTTTTTACCATAATTTTATTGAATAATAGGTCGAAAACTTTTTTTTACCTTTAATCGGCCATTCCTGGTGAATACTGAGGACCCTCGTTATCTAGTAATTGCTGTAAGTGGCTGGCCAAAGCTTTTTTCTTCTTAATTCGACCTTCTTTTGACTGCTCACTGCTCCTCCTATTGGCTTGAGAGATACGGTCCTCGTCAACTTTTTGCGGAAAAGCCGTTACAGTTTCGCCAATTTTGATGCCCATGAGATCCATAATAGCTAGGTAAGTTTTCGAGCCTTCGTTGAAAATGGATGCTGCGATCCACGCTGCAATTTCAGTCACATCTTTGCCAGAAAACTTGCTTTTCGGAGAAATGTTCCAAATCAAATTGTTGTAACTTTCGTTACTATTTTGAGTATTTTTGCCGAGACATCTTTGCAGCAACTCATCACTACTAAGTGACTCGTAAACTGGCAAAATGTAGCCACAAATGCTTGGACTAGTGGTGGCTTATGAGTAAAAGGCTCATTTTTTTCCTCGCTTTGCAAAAATTTACACCAATCCTTATTGCAATACTCGTGACGAGGTTCTGCATCTGTTGAAATTTTATGATAATAGCCGGCAAGAATTTCTTTTTTCATGTTCTCGATGGAATCGGGATATCTCTGAATTGCAAGACTATAAAACACAGACAATTCTCGAATCAATTTTAGAGTCAATTTAGCCGTTTTAGGTTTGGGGACGGCTTGTACAGGTGCGGAATTTTTGATCTCAGTTTTTGATTTTCTACCTCGTTTTACTGGCTTTTTCTGATTTTTTTCTTCTTCTTCTTCTCTTTTTTTTCTTTCTTCTTCTCTCTTTTTTCTGTCTTTCTCTAAAATTGTCAATTTTTTTTTTACTTCTACTAAGCGATGTTACATGGTTTTTACTCATGGGCATACGCTGTTACAAATATAGCTGTAACTTTTTTTCTATTACGAATTTCTTGATGCAATTTTAGGAGGCAACTTAAGAACGTATATAGAATCGAAATATGTAAAAATCTCAAATACGATTTTTTTTAAATTTTAAAAGCGAATTTCCCCTTAAATCAATAGGTACGACAAGAAGGTTGCAGATAGATTTTTTCTACCGTGTATTAATTACACTAGAACTCCTCTAATTTGGTGGTCATATATCTCTAATAATACCATAATATATAGGGTAACTGCAGCGAATTTCGACTACCAAATTTATTTATTTTTTAATTTACGTACTATTCAATATTTTGGTAGGAAAGTGGTCCACATCGATACCTCATTCACTTATCTTTAGGTGCTAAATATTTTCACGATGAAACAAGCTGTTATTACAACTTAAGTTCGACATAAAAAAAATATGAAAAAAACGTTGATTTCAAAAAAGTGATGTTAATATCGACTACCCTAAAATTTTAAGATAATCAACGTTTCTTGTCTCTTTTACATTTTATTTAGGTAAAAGAATATAATAATAGAGACTTTTAGTAAGACGTGAATTTAATTGTCGTCAAATTAGGTAAGTGAAACATGCATGCATGTAATATCGACTAGTCCGTAGTAGCTTCATTCCTCTAGTCGATATTACCTGCAATCAAATCTGTTTTATTTAGCCTGTGATATTGTAACAAAATATTATGAAAATCAAATTTTACCAGCTAATATATATGTATTTGGATCAGTTCTTATCAGTTTATTCAATGCAAAATATTTTGTTCAACTTTCCTTTGATAAACAACTGCTGATTAAAACCAATAAAAAATATTTTAACACTTAAAAAATATAAATATCTACACTGTTCGTCTAACGATATTCACACGTGGCTTAAAATAAAGTGATGTTAGTTTTTCACATAAACATAGTGTTACGTTATACTACCGCTATATGGCAGCAATTATTTAGAGTAATAATGGGATAGTCGAAATTACCTGCATAGTCGAAATTCGCTGCAGTTTCCCTACATTAACGCATTTTTTTTTTTTTTTTTTTGTATAATTGCAAAAATATCATTCAAATCCAGACCTGGCAACACTGCGAGCGATCTTTTGTCACGAAAGAGCATAACGCCTACAGAGACACTGTTTATATTGCGACTATATGAAAAACTAACAGATTGCAAAAACTAACAGATTGTTAGTTAGTTAGTTAAAATTTTTGGCGCACAGCAACAAAGGCTATTTGCGCCTAACGCAGCCCATCTAAATGACTACACTACATATTAAAAACAATAAATTAAACAATTAATAAATAGATAAAATCAATAAAACTACACATACTCAATAAAAGAAATCTTGCACAGACAAACACAAATAAATAAGATAAAAAGTCTGTTCGAAAATTTGAGCAGACTCAAGGTGATGGCAAGAGGCTGAAAGGGGCCAATTACCATCGAATATCACAGTTAAGAAATAGAACACATTAAAATAAGGTGCAAGACTTCACAAATAAACCAGTAAGTTCGATTCTCTCAGGAAGAGATTCAGCCTGTCCATGAGTACTCTGTCGTCACCTAAAGCAACTGACAGGTCATAGCACAGGCCTAGCCTCTCCCTGATATCCTCGAACTGTACACATTCAGTTAAAATGTGTAACACAGACAAATCTGTGTTACACGTCTCACAGACAGGGGACTCTTCACCTCGAAGGAGGTGTCCATGGGTCCACCAACAGTGACCTATACAAAGGCGTGTGATGGCGGTTTCCTCCCTGCGGTTAATCCTGCAGGAAGAACCCCATGGTTTAACGTCTCCCTTAATCTGTCGCAACTTAACGTTCTGTGTGCGGCTCCACTCATGTTGCCACATGTCTAAAACCAGATATTTCAGATGACTCTTTGCGTCATCTGGAAAAACGAAACTCACATCATTCATAGGTCTGTGAGAGGCGGCTTTTGCAGCTGCATCTGCCGCTTCGTTGCCTTTAATACCAACATGTCCCGGTATCCAAAACAGCTGTACCCTCACATTCTGAAAACTAACAGATTGCAAAAACTAACAGAAACCCACTATTTGACCCAAGATGTTATGTGACGTCTCGCGGCCGTATTCACCTTTCTTTTTATCATTCTTCATAGGTCTTGTTATATTATAACTGTAGTCAATCTGAGCTTTTCAATTTTACTTCTCGAGTTAAGAAGAGATTGAAAAGAGGCAGTATTGCATTCAGCAATATTTCTTACTTGTGTTAGATCAATGGTTGCAAACCTGTCTTTTCATCATGATGACAGATGAATCTTAAAAAATTCAAATAGATATCTTGATCCTTCTCAAGAATCCTTTCAATTCATCACTTCCTGATAGATCTGCTTTAGAATTTATAGACGGTAGCGATACGGTGAATTTTTCATTGGACCGCATTGCAAGCTGCTCTACCAATGATTCAATCAATTTTACTTACTGTCGAAAACTGGATACGAGATAAAAATTCCAATATTTGTTTGCTGAAAAATACGTGGATTGATTCACAATATTTGTGCATTGTTGGTTTAACTGATTTTAAATTTCACGTCAACGTGAACAGATGAGCATTTTCAAATAATACTTATTAAAGAAAAGGGGGAAATTTGTTATAAATACTATTATTTATATTTATTACTTAAATATTATTTTTTATATTCAATTTATAATACATCTTTGTCTGAAGGTGAGTGTCCTACTGCATGGAATAGGGCATTTGTTGTCCCGATATTTAAAAGTGGCAGTAAAGATGTAGTTGAGAATTATCGGCCGGTATCTAAACTCAATGTTTTTGAAAAAAATTTAGAAAAAATCATATACAAGACACTGTTCTCAAATGTAAAACAGCTTTTAATACCGGAGCAACATGGCTTCTTCCCTGGCAGGTCTGTGGATACAAATCTTACCCTGTTTACCGATTTTATTTTAGAGTCAATGGAAAATTACTCACAAGTTGATGCAATATACACAGACTACAGTAAAGCTTTTGATAAAATAGATCATCTAATATTTATGTGAAAACTTCAAAAATGTGGTGTCCACGGCAACCTTTTAAGATGGTTTTCATCATATTTAACAAATAGACTGCAATCTGTTGTCGTTAATGGCTTCAGTTCTGAGTGTATACATTGCACTTCCGGAGTTCCACAAGGTTCACACTTGGCCCCATTGTTATTCAATTTGTTTATTAATGATATAATAAAATGTTTTAAGTTCTGCAAATATTTATTTTATGCGGACGACATGAAATTTTTTTACCCGATTAGACATACCGATGATTGTCATAAACTTCAATCTGATCTCGATAGACTCTATCAATATTGTCTAGATAATAATTTAACTTTAAACCTAAAAAAGTGTCATAAGATTACATTTGGAAGGAATCGAAGCTTGTTTGATGTCAATTATCATATATAGAGGGTACAGCCATTAGCACTGTTGACAATATTAGAGATCTTGGTATCATTCTGGACAGCAAGTTAATACTTGATGTGCATATTGATACTGTAGTCAAAAAAGCATACAAAATGTTAGGTTTTCTTATACGTTCATGCCGCTGTTTTCAGAATCCTCTGTCAGTTATGACACTCTATAAAACGCTGGTTAGAAGTCAGCTTGAATTTGCAACAATTTGTTGGTCCCCCCAGTATTTTGTCTATCTTAACAGAATTCAAGCTGTACAAAATAAATTTATTTATTTCATGAATAGAAAATTTCCTACTTTCAATGTAAATTTACAGCAACTTGAAAAACGACGTAAAACAACGGATCTAGTATTCTTGTATAAGATTATGAATGGTTTGGTAGATTGTTCGGAACTAGTTCACAAAATCTCGTTAAGGGCACCTAACTACTCAATTTGAAATTTTGAACTTTTTTCTGTGGCACCAACTCGGACTAACTATTATTTAAACTCTAGTATGAATAGAGTATCTATTTTGCATAACTGTTACTCTGATCTTCCTGGTTTTCCAGACATATTCAGCACGTCACTTGTAAGTTTTAAAAAGCAAATTTCAAATTTGATTTAATTATACATCAATTCTTTATGTAATTTTAATAATATTCTAGCCTTAAGTTTATACTACAGATGATTTTTTTGTTTTTGTAATTTTGTGTAGTATGTAGTGCCAAACCTGTAATTGGGACATCTTGTCCTGTTGGATTGGCCTAATAAATAAAATAAAATAAAATAAAAATAAAATTTGCTAGGATGACCTACCATAACTAGACATTTCCGCACAAGAAGAATGCTCACGCGGAAAATGCCCACAGAAAAGTACGCATAAGTGCTCACACGAAAACTCCTCATACGGAATTATGTGTAACGAATTGTTAATACCGTCGACACAATGACTAACTTTCACAAACCACCCATTGCGAGAATTTCTTAGAAAGGCATTTTTTGGGATTTGTAAAAGAGTACATATTTTTAAGAATTCAGATAATAAAATAAAATTAGAAACCTTACGTTACATCACATAACTTTAGAAATATATTTTTAAATGGTTCATTGTTCAAGGAGATATTTGTTCAGAGTTATTGCTTGATAACTTTGAACACTAGCATCTCTTGCTTAAATCCATTTTCCTAGAAACGCCTAGAAATGACTTATAAAAACACACGTCTCTCTGAAGACGAGATCATACAGTATTCGGTCCGGTTAGTATTAACATCTAATTTATTGAATATTTAGAGGCACTGTGTCGGCATTCTGGTGGTTTATCCGGTTAATGTTCCGTATAAGTCCACCACGTCAAATTAGAACTAGGCTGTATGTTTAGCCAATAGTAATCATTCTTTATGGGGGCGTATTAGGTCTTGATGTTCTCATCATGTTTGAACCTGTTTATTATTTGTGCACATTATACAGACTGTAAATATTTACTTTTTATTTATATTTCTTTAAAATTTACTTTACTAAGGCCCGGTCTTTCCACTTTCAGATAAAGTCCCAGGTAACTATCTGACAGATAAGGTTATTTGTAACTTCATCTGCTGAATAAATGTCAATACCAGTCAGTGAATTCAATACGTCAGTCTCATTATCCGTTAGATAACTATCTGATAGATACATTTGTATTGAAAGAAGGGATGACATTTACTCAGCAGATGAAGTTAAAAATAACCTTAACTGTCAGATAGTTACCTGGAACTTTATCTGAAGGTGGAAAAACCGGGCCTAACTGTAATTTGTTATTTAAGCAGCATATTTTTCAATGAAATAAACCTGGCTTATGAAGTATACCAAGAAATTACAATAAAAAATTTAAATAATTCTTTTTAATCATATTCTTCGTATTCTTTTTTGCCATTCAATTCTAATATCTGGTTGCAGTTATGAAACTAGCGTACTTGAGAAGTCAATAATGAGACAGAATTGCATAAGCATTTTCTGAAAAATGCTGATTAAGATATTTCTGAACTGGAATCATCTACAGTCTTTTAATTAGAGGTCCTTTTTAGTTCTTTTTTTTTTGATTAAAAGGCTTCTGAAGTAAAAGAATGGGCACACGACATAATTATCTAATTTATTACTTAAATTAAATAATTAAATTAATGTCTTACAGAATTAAAAGATTTTTTTTTATGTTAAATTTCAACAGGAATCTGAAATTATATATGTCTGTGCCAAATACTTAGTACAATATTTCCAAATATTATCAAATGACGATCAAAGTATTTGAAATAACAAATACGAGTTAAAACCGCTCTAAAATGAAATCTGACATATATAATTAGCAAGTGTCATAAAGATCAATTCTGTAAAAATTTTCTGTGTAGTAACGTTACTACAAGATAAAATATTGTAAAAAGTATAATGACTTTCAGTCATGATAGTAACTGACCTTGCTCATAGGGACAAATTTTGTTACAATGATCATAGATTGGCAGACAATCCTATATCCTTTGACCGATATGAACAATATTTTGCAGATTTATCCTCAGAATCTACGAATATAATTTCATGTATAAATATCTAGGGTTTCGTAGGCATAAACAAGAGACTCCTATATTCTTTGATCGATGTGAACAATATTTTGCAGACTTATTCTCTAAGAATCTCCGGACAAAATAACATACAGAAATGTCTAGGATTTCGTAGACATAAACAAGAAACTCTAGACACTCCTATATTCTTTGATCGATATGAAAAATATTTTGCAGATTTATTCTCTAATAATCCGCGGATAAAACAACGTATAGAAAAGTCTAGAGTCTCTTAGACATAAACAAGAAACTCTAAACACTTCTATATCATTTGATCGATAAAAAAAAATATTTTGCAGATTTATTATCTAAAAATCTGCGGATAAAATAACCTAAAGAAATGTCTAGGATTTCGTAGGCATAAACAAGAAATTCTAGGATACTCCTATATCCTTTAACCGATCTGAACAGTATTTTGTAGATTTATTCTCTAAGTATCTACAAATATAATTATATACAGAAATGTCTAGGGTTTCGTAGGTATCAACAAGAAACTCTAGACAATCCTATATCGTTTGACCGATATGAACAATATTTTGCAGATTTATTTTCGAAGAATCTACGAATATATACATAAATATCTAGAGTTTCGTAAGCATAAATAAGAGACTCCTATATCCTTTAACCGATATGAATAATATGTTGCAGATTTATTCTCTAAGGATCTACGAATATAATTACATACATAAAAGGCTAGGGTTTCGTAGGCATAAACAAGAGACTCTACATACTCCTATATCCTTTGACCGATATGAACAATAATTTGCAGATATATTCTCTAAGAATCTACGAATATAATTACATGTCTAGGGTTTCGTAGGCATAAATACACGTCTCAAATTATTTTTAGTTTTAACAATATAAATGTATTGTACTGAGTAAAAATGAATCGTTTTCCCATCTTTTTATGAATAAATAGTACAATAATAATTAGCAAGTGTCTCTATGTAGTGTCAGTAACATTGTGACACTATTTTTCACAATTTTTCCTAAGATTCTCGTGATTGGCTAACTGGGGACAACCTGTCTCTTGATTGGCTGACAGGTGACACCCTCTCCTGTGATTAGCTAACTAGTGATATCCTGTCCCGTGATTCGCTGATCGGCTACGAAATTACGATACGTTAAAAAATTAAACCAAATACACATACAAACAATTGAAATTTTTATATTATAAATCTGTCATTGTTGACGGGTAATAAATAACCTAGTAATCAAATAATATTGCTAGTAATAAAAATAAATCATCATAACGAATTGACACGATAAAGCCAATCATAAAGCATTTGGCACTTAATTGCCATTGTACCAGAATGAATAAATTAACCTAACCAAAATTATTAAATATTATATTTAATCTTTTAGTTTTTTTACATATATTACTAAATAAAAGGTTTTTAAATAAATAATAATACTGATTACCAATATATATTTGCGGCTCAACCAGAATTAAATAAATAAAATAGAGTACATAAAAGCCCTGTAAAAACAGTAGTTTGAAATGTCAGTTAATGATAAATAAATATAAAATGTGCAGCAAAACGTTGATGGTTAAAAAATAAAAAACATCAAGTACCGACTACGAATTAATCCAAAATATACACAACGAAAAAATAAACATACAGTTTTAACATTTAAAATACACAAAGAACATATAGCAAAAAAATTATTATGTTTAAAATCAGTTATAAAATGACGAAAATCAGTCAACTAAAGCTCTCGTAATAACTTTTTTATATTGATATTGGCTTAGCTAAATAACATCATAATTGATGTTATTTTAAGCATTACATCTTCTATTTAACATATCGTTCGCTGAAAATAATAAGGTTTATTTTTATTTATGTGATAATAAAACTTTTTCTATGATAACACAACGCAACAGTAATTTGACAGAGGCAAAACAACAAACTTTTTTTTTTAATTTTCTTAATAATAGCATGCAAATACTTAGAAATTGTAATATATAAACATTTTAAAATATTTAAGGTCGTCAAGGACACGCCATAGACGAGAAGTGCCAATCTCTCAAAATAAAAAGTCACCAAAAACAGTTTAACAATAGCTTCTATTGTTAAACTGTTTTCAGTGTAAAAATGATATTATTGTAAACGCAAAGTATAAACAAATATTTGATTATGCAGACATTGTATTACCTTACTATACTTATAGTTTCCTAATAAAACGGTTAAATAATTTTTTATCAGCTTTTAAAACACAAAATTAAGACAGTGTATTTTTTTGGTCGGCTAGTTTTTTACCGACCGTCAACATACAGAGTGATTATTTAATGGCGAGACGACGTCACTGGAAGTTTTAATAATTTGCCGTTTCATACACATTGTAGCATGTGATTATGCGCGCATTCGCATAATCTTTTTTTCTTCATAATCAAATTTTCTTCAAGGTTATTATAGTCATAGTATTCTGCTAGGAGGCACGTAAAATTCGGTGACGTCGTCTCGCCATTAAATAATCACTCTGTATATAAGGGAGGTATTGTGGTCATACCGATTTTGACATTTCGAGATTTCGATGGATCTCCACGAATTGAGGTCCCTACATAACGTTTTGACTATTTTTAGCATGATGTCTATCGATCTGTCTGTCGGTCTGTCTGTCCGTCCGTCTGTCTGTCCGTCTATCTGTCTGTCCATCTGTCTGTCCGTCTGTCCGTATGTCTGTCCGTCTGTCCGTCTGTCTGTGTACACGTGCAGAGCAGGTAAAAATCGGTTGACTAAAAATGGGAGTTTACTCTTGTCGATTTTAAGATTTTTGTGAATATTTCACAACACAAAAATATTTCGAAAAAATTTATTGAATAAAAGTTGCTATAAAAGCAATAACTAATAACTTTTATTTGAGACGTTTTTTGATAAAATGAACTGAGCGAAAGAGAAATGGAGGAAGAAACATAGTAGAAGAATTGAGGAGGAGAGACAAGGTGGTACAGGAGCAGGAAAGAACAGTAAGAATAGAAAATTCCAGGAATGTGAAAAGGTATAAAGAGATAAGGACGGTAGGAATACCTAAATATTTGAAAGGGAGGACAGGAAAGGCAGGGGGCAGAGTTAGAAGGATTGCCAGATTAAGATGCGGAAATGAAGAACGGTGTAATAGGTATTGGGCAAAAACAGAGGATAGGCTATGCAGAATGTGTAGGGAGGAGGAAGAATCCTTGGAACACCTAACAAGAAGATGTGGAAAGCTGACAAAATGGGAGGGAGATATAAAGGAGCTGTTGAGTGAAGAAGGAAAAGGAGAAAGGTGGGTGAGAGTACTCGAGGAAAGAAGGAAGGAATGCGGAGAGGTAAGACAGAACTGAGAACAGGAAGGAAGAGAGAGGTAAAGGAAGAGGAAAGAAAAGAGGGAAGAGAAGCGAAGAAAGAGGGGAAGAACAACAGGAGTCAAGAAGGAAGGAGACCGGAGACGCAAGCCGAAAAGAGAATAGGAAGAAAGAGAGGAACACCGGAGGAAGAATCTAGAAGAAGAAGAAGAAAGAAGTCATAAAATGTAAAGAAATGTACTATAATATTATTATTTTATTTTATTTTATTATTATTATGATTTTTTTTAAATGTATTGGTTAAAGCCCTAAAACGCCGCAATGCCTAGGGTAAATAAAGAATTTATATATTGATAAAATGAAAAATTTCGAATAATTTCTGTAAAATTTTTTGTAATTTTTTCCAAGTCTCAATTTTTTCATACTTATATGTAACGTTTCCATGGTCATGATAAATAATATCTCTTTTAGAAAATATTAGGTCAAGTTATTT
This sequence comes from Liopterus haemorrhoidalis, assembly GCA_963971575.1. Classification (NCBI taxonomy): domain Eukaryota; kingdom Metazoa; phylum Arthropoda; class Insecta; order Coleoptera; family Dytiscidae; genus Liopterus; species Liopterus haemorrhoidalis. The sequence goes on from OZ020624.1 coordinate 6,055,329, forward strand.
CTACTCTGCTGTTAGAATGTATTTTATATAAGTACTTTACGATGGCGGTCGTTCATGCGGTGGCCACAGCTGATTTTTTTATTTCATAGTTAATTAATCAAATGATTAAATAATCGATTAATTATTTTGTATTGCCATCTCTACGCTAGTGTCGTTTAATTAGTAAAGTTAATATTTATTATTTTCCCGAAATTTCCTTCTTTCAGCTGTTAATTCCCTGTCAACTTGCAACTGCTGCAAATTTTCAACTTGCGAGTATTTTTTATACACTTTTATATTTTAAAATTTGATATACGGATTTTTGAACTGAAATTATAACAAAAGCTCATGCAAAAAGAAGTGAAATCTCAAGTTTTATAATCTAAAAATATCTGAGAAAAATTCATGAAACTCTAAACTTCCTTTTAAATTTTATTTAACAATCTTTCGTATTTCACGAAAAATTGTGTCTGTACGCGATCTGTAAAAGCTTGTATTTTTAGTCCATATATAAACTGAATCTTTCTGCAAGGCACAATTTGAAAAACGTAAAAAGGAAACTGTTATAAAAAGAAGCGGCAGAGCTTTGTGTATGGAAGCAAGTGTCACGTGCAATAGCGACTGTTTTAAATAAGAAAACGATATGAATGGAATAAGTGAATATTTCTTTTGACTTTTGATGATAGAATCTGCTATGAAATATTATTTTTATTCACTGGAAGAAACAAATTTCTTACTGTAAAATACAAAGTGTATCAGGAAAATTATTATTATCAACACTGGCTCTAAAATTCGTTGCTGTTCTTGGTCTCCCCAAGAATTTGCTCCATTGATATCTTAATAATAATAATAATAACAATAAACTTTATTGACCTAGATACATGTACATGTTTTAAGTCAGTCAACAAAAAAAAATAAGATAAAATACAAAAAAATACAGATAAAAATTGTCACATTTTAAAATTATAATTAAGAAACTCCTCTGTGGAATAAAACACATTTTCCACAAAGAATGATTTTAAAAAGGATTTGAATTTATTATATTCCAAATTTCTAAGGTTCGTAAGAAATTTGTTCATAAATTTCACAGCAAAATAATTTGTACTATTCCTAGATTTGACTAACCTCAGAAAGTTGGGATATATGTTAGTCTTGTTTCTTGTGTTGTAGTTATGTATATCGGCATAAGTCTGATTTTCTCTCTCCTTTTTGTGGAGGTATAATAGGCAATGGTACATATATATTGAAGGTACAGTCATTATTTTTAATATGTTAAATTGACTTCTACAGTCGGACCTGTAGGGTGTAGACGTTAGAAGCCTTATTGCACGCCTTTGCAGAGAAAACACTCTTGAGGCATGCTAAGATGGCGTACGAAATTTGAGAATGGAATAACGTATAGTACGTTGTCATTAAAACATCTTTTGAAACAGCATTCATTAAATTCCTCAGGAGGAACATGGTTGAGCACAGTCTACCAGTCAAAACTTTAACATGGTGATTCCACGTCAAACCGGGATCAACATGCACTCCGAGAAACTTAACATGATCCTGGTTAACATGGTCATTTTTTCTTAATGTTATTAGAATTTCTTGGGTTTTGCCGAGGTTGAGAGAGAGTTGGTTCGTATCAAACCAGTATTTTGCTTTTTTTAAGGCCGTTTGGCTTTTAGAAATGGCGTTCTCTAAATTCACTGCTTTTGTTACCATAGTGGTGTCGTCTGCATACAAAATACTGGGATGATCAATATAAGTTGGGAAGTCATTGATATATATTAGGAACAATAAAGGACCAAGGATGGAACCCTGCGGGACACCTGTATCAACAGTTAAGAGATCGGATTGATGGTTCCGGAGAGCGACGACCTGTTTTCTGTCTTTAAGGATGATTTCAAAAGATCGCATATGTTCTTATCAAACTTATAGTATTTTAGTTTTTTTATAAGAATCTGGTGAGATACGCAATCAAATGCTTTAGACAAGTCTAATAGGGTTGCCAAGCAGAACTCACCAGGTTCAAAGCCCTCAGATATCTCATTTATCAAAGCTAGAATGGCATCCGTTGTGGATTTATTAGCTCTGAAGCCAAACTGCATATTATGAAATAATTGATTATTTTCAAAATGCGATGTTATCTGTTTAGATATTATTTTTTCGAAGACTTTGGATAGTATGGGCAGTAGGGATATCGGACGGTAGTTACCTGGATCATTGCTATCTCCTTTCTTGTGTATTGGTAAGACAGTTGAGATCTTGAGTTTATCGGGGAATTTATTTGACAAGAGGCAACAGTTCTTGTTCTAGTCACTGACTTCTGACCAATTTATTACATAGTTCTCCCTTTCTTGCTTTCAACTTGTTCAGTCCTTTGTCAACCATTGTTTGCCGGGTACCTCCTTTAAAGTACCTTTATACCATCACGCGTGATTAGAGTATCTGTGGGAGTGGTAATTTCAGAAATAAAATTTCATTATTATTTAAAGTAAAATTATTCAATTAGTTAAAAAGTATTCAATTTATTCAAATATAAGAACTAATCTACATTAAGATAAACTTTCTCAAAGATTAGTTGAGCTATCACATATTTTTCTAGTTAAGCGTTAAAGAGATACACAGTGAATTACCGGTCGTATATTATATGATTAGTTTGAAAGAACGTTATTGTTTAGATCAAAATATTAATGGTCAAATGTTTACACAGTAGGTGATAGGCGACAATATATTTTCAGTGAGATGGACCGCGTAGTAATTAGAGTCAAAATTAATTACGTGGGTTTATAAATTATTGGTCATAGAAAGATAAGTTTATAAAAGGGTTTGTTGTTAATGTGGAGAGCTGATTATTTTTACAACGACAAAAAAAATGGGGTCAGAGATTAGATTATTAGTTTAAGAAAAGAGTTGGAAAAATCTTGTGAGAGACAAAGGCGTGAATGAACCTCCCAAGTATTTTTGTAGAGAAACCCGGTAGTTTGTCGTGAGTAAACCATTAGTATCTGGAAGTGTTGAGGACGGTTTTAAATGAAATAAACGAACCTCGTGCGGGTTAAACACCGAGTGTGTTGTGAGGTGTTTAGCGGCTTGTGAGGTGAATACGGTGATTGTGAGGTTTTGTGTTTTAGTGTCTTTCATGGGATTTTATAGCCAGCATTAAATTGTAAGTTCAAATGTAATCAATAACCTTTCGATTCTAACTAAACATTAAACGTAGATTAAGTAAAATGCAGACTTTAATTCAAACACCCTTATTCCTCTCATAAAGAGTCTAAGCAACCAACCAGCGGATCCTTTAGATTTCCAGACTTGATACCGCTCGCAAGTCTTGGAATCCACTATGTGGAGGGTCTTTCAAAGTAAGTACCATGAAGTACAAATGAAATTATTTAAATTCATTTAGCCAACCTTGACGTTTCGACCGATCCTATAAATGCCCCCACATATCGGGAAAACCGCATTTTTTGAAAACCGCGGTTTTCGGTTTTTAAAAATAAAAAACCGCGATTTGGGTTTTTCAAGTTCTATATTTTTTCTACTATAAATACTCTAAATACTCTAAAATAAATCAGTAAATTTTTATTGTGTTGAATTACACTATTCGCGACTCCAAATAACACTGATACATCTGGTGACGTCTTGGTAAATTAAACAGAAGCGTATATTTGTATAATATTTGTAGTGTGTTGTGCTGCAGTTTATGAGAATTAAGACGTATTTTTAAATATAGTGACTTAAATACAGTGATTTTTTGCCGAAATATTGTTTGAACTGATAAATATTAAGAAAAAACTTCTGACATATACGCTTCTAGTTGGCTATCAACTGTCGTACGCAGCGCCGCCAATGTTAGTTTGAGTCGCGAATTGTACTGTACAATAAAAAAACTTATACTAATAAAAAACCATACAATAATTATACACTACAACTTACGTAGCATATTAATTTAAGGTTTATTTAAATTTAAATAAAAAGCTTTTAAAAACACTAAACTATTTAAATGATTATCATTTAAACGTGAACGCAATTTGGTGCAGAAGTTGGCGCTTAATGAAAATTTTCTTTCGGCGTAGGTGGATGTTGCTTTAATAGTGGATAGTGCACTCTGGCGCACTGACTTTCCCATGCGCATTGCGTCTGGCGCCAATACATTTCTTTATGTTTGATATCTAATAAAAAAGAAAAGTCTAGTTGGTAGCATACATTATTATTACACCTATCTACTGATATATTTTTTTAAATAAATGAAGCCTTTATTGAAGAATAATACATTTGTTGCCACATTTGAGAGATTTTCTTCTTACCTTTGTACCTTTTTTCTTAAGGATTAATATCTTAAGGATAAACCGAAAACAGCGGTTTTTTGCTTGCGGTTTTGCGGTTTCGGTTTTTGCACTGAAAACCGCGGTTTTCCGGTTCGGTTATAACCGTTTCATAAACAATACGCGTAATGCTATAAACCAGGGGCGAGGAAATCTTTGGGCTGTCGAGCCACATTGCGTATGAAAACTTGAACGAGGGACAAAAAAAATTTTTTTTTTCTAATTTTAAATATTGTTTTTGTTACGAAGGATATTTTATAAATTTAAAAGCAATATTTGTAAATCAAAACGTGTATTTATCATGCAATTTAAAGAAAAAATCAGCTGTGGCCACCACAGGACCGATAATCATAACAAAGTACTTGTTTAATTTATGCTGCTTTATCAAAAAATATCCCATTTAAAAATTGTTAGTTATTGCTTTTGTAGCAACTTTTTTTACATACATTTTTTCGAAATATTTTTCATAACCTTTTACTTGCAAATTATGAAGCAAATCCTCCCAACAATATTAATAAAAATGCAAGCAAAACCTTCTACTTACGAGTAAGAAGCAATTGCTTTTTTGTTGATCTTTTGCTCAAGACAGAAGTAAATGGTTATGAATAAAACAGACCTTTTACTTTAAACTATAAGCAAATGCTTCGAAAAACATGCATCTATATATTCATATACTCACTTATGAAAAAGTGTTGCAGCGAACTAATTGCCATGGCGGATATGTGCATTTAAGAAATATGAAACATTATAGGCATCGCTCTTCATCACGTCGTACTGACATAAAAGTTAGTTTCGTTTTGAACAAGAGAACATGGAGTGTTTAGCTAATAATTTTTAGGTAACTTTTTTTTTGTTGAGATATCTAGCTTATCTTGGATTTCAAAGAAGTATCGGTGAGGAACTTGGGAGCAATTCACAGTATCACTGACTGTCAGCAGTATTGTTGATCAAATAGTTGCACAGGCTGGCAACTGGATTAAATTTCTTACTTCCCAAAATTTATTAGTGGAGGCGAAAAAAATGTGGTAAAGAAAATACCGTTTTCCAACCGCAGTTGGTGTCATTGACTCTACACATATAGGTATAGAAAAACCGATGATCCATGAAGATGAATATGTCAATCGTAAAGGAAAACCTATGCTAAATGTATAGGCAATTTGTGATGCCAGTGAAATGTACACTGGCATCACAAGTGTAGGTGTAAAGTGCCCTGAATCTGTACATGACTTTACACCAATAAAAATAAACTGATATGTCAAACATGGAACTCAGTACAGCACTAGTACAGTTTTGATAGTGTTTATAGACTAGTTTCAAGTTGACAGCAATCAGAAAGAAGTAGTACGATTTTGATAAATAAACACATCCAACATAAACAAATCCTCGTGACCTTTTACTCACCGGTAGAAGCATTAACTTGTAAGTAAAAGGTAATCATTATTCATGTAAAAAGAAGCAAATGCTTTTATTCCGACCTTTTACTCGAAGCAAATGCTTTTACTTCTACCTTCTACTTATGAGCATTTACTTTAACTTTATTCATATGACTGATTGTCAGGATCAGATGCTTTCCTGCTTTTTCAATATAGTTGTTGTTAGTGCACTCTTTTTCTTAGTCCTTGAATTATTAGTTATTAATAATATAAGTATCAACTTGTCATTAGTCTTTACTTCGTTTTTTTTCAAATCTATCAGGTTAACTTAATTTTGCATATGTTGCAGCACAATTTTACATTTCAACCCAATACAAATGTTATAGTAATTTTACGTAAATCTCTTCTGAATATAATTTGGAATCACATCAATTGTGAGCAATTGGAATTTTATCCAACAAATTTTCAAATCATGCACGGACAGTTTACGCACTAATCCAAACAAGTTCCATCTTAAAAGATTGAATAATAATGAATACTGGCATACTGAATAATTCAGTAAATATTGATATGAATACATATTGAAATTTGTATCGAACAGTTCATTAGTTGATTGCTTAGAGGCATTTGATGCATGTATCGTTTGTATTAATTCATTCAGTAAAATGAGGAATTACATATCATATCATTTGGACTATTCAAAGGATTGTGTCAGAACGCATTAGTATGAAATTATAATACATGAAATTATTCCTATTAGAAATTTTAGTGATTTTGTCTAAAATTAACATTTTGAATGACGATTGGTGTAGCATGCAACAGCAATATATCTAATTAAGTAGAAATTAATAGGTTAAAAAACACTGGCAGGAGCGTTGCGAGCAAACCCACCGCTCGGGTGCGACCATAACATTGCCGCCCTTAAAAGATGGCCCAAGATTAAATAACAAATTACTTTTGAAATTGACTTTATATAATAATAAAGGTGTCTCAAAAGAAATTTTATATTTAGTGGATCGATTAAAAAAAAGTAAGCCGTATATAGAAAAAATGTTTATTAATTATTAAAATACACTTTTTGGGGATTTATTTCTTAAAAATAATATCGTCTAAATGTAGACCCTCGCGTTCTCGGCACTCATTTAATCGAACAGTAAAATTACTTATGACGTCTCGGCAGGTGGACTCAGGGATGGCTGCCATTTCGTGACGGATATTTTCTTTCAAATGCGCCAGTGAAGTCGGTTTATTGGCGTAAACTTTAGATTTAAGATAACCCCATAGGAAAAAGTCCATAGGGGTTAAATCTGGACTGCGTGGAGGCCAATTTATGTCACCTCTCCGGGAGATCAATTTGCCTGAGAAAATTTCACGAACACGTGGCAGAGACATATTGGACGTGTGTGAAGTTGCTCCGTCCTGTTGGAACCATGTTCTTTGGTTATAGCCAGGAAAGTTTTGCAGTTCAGGTACCAAGAAGTTGTCTAACAACTTCACATAACGCTCTGAATTCACTGTAATTGCACGCCCCCTTTCGTCTTCAAAAAAGTAAGGGCCGATAATTCCTCGCGCCAACATCGCAGCCCATACGGTCACTTTAGGCGAATGTAGGGGTTTCTGATGTTTGCGTTTCGGATTCGTTGCACTCCAGTAGCGGCAGTTCTGCTTATTTACGTGGCCATTAAGATGAAAATGAGCTTCATCCGAAAACAAAATGTTGGTAAACGTTGAAAATCGCTCAATCACCTGATTTACGAAATTAAGCCTCTGACTGGCATCTTGGGGCTTTAATTCTTGCACCAATTGAATTTTGTAGGGGTGCAGCTTTAGGTCTTTGTGTATAATGCGATGTAATGATGATCTATGCACATTTAAAGCACTTGCGCGCTTCCGAATTGAAAGGTTCGAGTCGTCACGAACAGACTGATTAACATTCTCCACGTTTTCTACCGTTCTTGATGACCTAGGTCGCCCGGATTTTGATTTATCCAGCGTTGTACCAGTCTCTTCAAACTTTTTAACCCAATGTCGAATGAGAGGAATGCTTGGCGCATCATTTAAGTGGTGAAAACCTCGAATACTGCAGAATTTTCTACGCGCTACAGTCGCCGAATCACCGTTTTTGTAAAACTCTCGCACGCATAACGCGCGGTCTGCTCCCGAGAAATGCTCCATAGCGACTGAATTCCTAAGAGCCAGGCTACCGATTGACATAACCCCCGCGCCCCTCGGATACGTTGCGTTCACGCAGTAGCTAAATAAATATAAAATTTCTTTTGAGACACCTTGTTTTACTTCAATTGAATGATTATACTGAATTTATTTATGAAATTTTATTCCTGCAACAATACTAAAATTACCTCCCTTACAATCATCTTTCTGGTATCTGACACATTTCAACATTCATTTAGCAGACAAAGTTTTTACTGTAGTTTTGCAAAATAGGATTTATACCAATCTTGAACTGCAACAATAAATGTGAAAAAAATGAACAATATCTTTGTTGTGTATAATTTTGTAATGGTTACATCACTACTGGTTCTTAATTAAAGATAATTAAGCATTTGAGAGAATTCTAACACGGCTGTTAAATTATTTATTATTTATATTATTGTGTCCGACTACTATATACATTTGTTCACTATACATATAACCTATTTAATATGCACACGACTGAATTAAATTAATATTAATTGCTTTTTTATTTATAAGATTTTTATAAAAAAACTATTTACACAATTAAATGTGTAGCACGTGTAGGTTTCGCATTAAAAACAAAAACATTGCGTAGAATACAGATTATTACTTTCCAAATACGAAATGATGAAAGTGTAGTTTATTGTGTTCTTTTAATTTATCCGTTTCGAACATTGACTATCATCAACACATGTTTAATCTTAATACTTGTAGTTAAATAGTATTTTATTTACCAAGTATATAATGGAGGCCAGGGACGTAGCCAGGGGGGACATAAGGGGCATTTGCCCCCCCTCCCAGGATAGTTTACCTTATATAAAATATAATTTAGGTTGTTAGAAAATTTATAAATTTACCGGACTTTCATTATTTAATATACTACAAAAGACCTAGAACAGGGGTCGGCAACCTGCGGCTCTTTTAGAAAATTTTGTGGCTCTTTGAAAATTGGTTGGTTTATATTTTAATAGTTATTTTTTAAGTTATCTGTATTTGTGTATGATTTACTTGCAAAAACATTTTTACATTTTATTAATTTACAAAAATATGTTATTACTGCATTTTTTTTTTTTTTGCGCAAACTATTGTTATCATGAAAGAAGCTTTTTGAGATAGATTTATGAATAGATTAATGAATAATTCTTTATTTCCCCTAAGTCTTGCGGCGTTTAGGATTTTAGCTACTATATTAGAATAGAAATAATCATAATAATAATACAATTTCTGAATTTTTATCTTCTTCATTCTTCCTCTTGTGTCCCTCTCTTTCTTCCTATTCTCTTTTCGGTTTCCGTCTCCGGTCTCCTGCCTTCTTGACTTCAGTTCTTCCTCCCCACTTTCGCCTCTTTTTCGCTTCACTTCCCTCTCTTCTTTCCTCCTCCTTTGCCTCTCTCTTTCTTCCTGTTCTCAGTTTTGCCTTACCTCTCCGCATTCCTTTCTTGTTTCCTCGAGTACTTTCGCCCATCTTTCTCCCTTTCCTTCTTCACTCAACAGCTCCTTTATCTCTTCCTCCCATTTTATCATCTTTCCACACCTTTTTGTTAGATGTTCCAAGACATCTTTTTCGTCCCTTTACATTCTGCATAGCCTATCGTCTGGTTTTGCCCAATACCTGTTACTCCGTTCTTCATTTCCACATCTTAATCTAGCAATCCTTCTAACTCTGCTAATAGATTAATAAATATTTACTTAAAACAAAAAACGTCTTGTGACAGCTTACTCACAAATGACATTTTTCCACTTGCAAAATGCAAACGTGTTGTCCATACGTACATAGAATTTTTAGAATGAATTATTAAAACATAATTGTGCACATCTGTGAAAAATACAACTGTTTAAAAACCAACCGGTCCAAATCTTTTTAATGACACGAGGGGAATTTACCCAGGCATTTTTATTAAATCTTCTTTTAGCTAAAGCGCTCATGAGAACACATCATTCACACATATTACATTTTTAAATTAATTTCTACATTTAATTGCATAAAATTACGTACAATTATTTTAATTTATCATATTCTTAATGCAATCCTTTTTCTGTTGCGTATATTTTCTGAATGTTTTCATTAATTAGACATCAGAAATGTTTACGAATAAAAGAATATGTGGAGGAATCGCATTATTGTTTTGCGTTTTTTTAAAATGCTGCTTGAACTTGATTGACTTATGTAATGAGATCAACCTATTACATGATCTCATTACGTAACCAGTCAGAGGTGTGTAACGAAAAGGAGTAGGGAACGTGTTACATTTACTTATCACTGACACGCCTGAAATTAACGTATATCGATATAGTCGAGGAAAAATAAATGTTTGCCATTAGTTACCCATCTTAGAGATTTATAAACTCTTATAATTCGCCATTATATGGAGATGGCCGCAGTATTGAAATATCGCTGGTGTTTTGGATGTAGCTAAAAACTCTATTAATTACGCTATAAAGGTCATCACCGAACTGGCCTCTAAAAAAAAAAAAAACCTGGTTTAAATTATCTAGGAGCCACAAACGCTAGAAACAACTGATTTCTTACCATAATTGTTCTGTGCGATCGTGATTCGTCCTTAACTTTTCTCGCACATCATTTTGAAGAAGATCAAAATTTGGCAATTTTATCACGAACTGTCCAAAGACGATTGATGAAACAAAGGCTTGTATCCAGAAGACCTATAACTTGCCAAGCTTTTTTCGCAAATTAACGAGTTGGAAAATGGCGTTTCGGTCGTGAGAATTTGAACTGACTGGACGCAAACTAAATATATATTTATATATATATATATATATACAAGGTGTCTCAAAAGAAATTTTATATTTAGTGGATCGATTAAAAGAAAAGTAAGCCGTATATAGAAAAAATGTTTATTAATTATTAAAATACACTTTTTGGGGATTTGTTTATTAAAAATAATATCGTCTTAATGTAGACACTCGCGTTCTCGGCACTCATTTAATCGAACAATAAAATTACTTATGACGTCTCGGCAGGTGGACTCACGGATGGCTGCCATTTCGTGACGGATATTTTCTTTCAAATGCGCCAGTGAAGTCGGTTTATTGGCGTAAACTTTAGATTTAAGATAACCCCATAGGAAAAAGTCCATAGTGGTTAAATCTGGACTGCGTGGAGGCCAATTTATGTCACCTCTCCGGGAGATCAATTTGCCTGAGAAAATTTCAAGAACACGTGGCAGACATATTGGACGTGTGTGAAGTTGCTCCGTCCTGTTGGAACCATGTTCTTTGGTTATAGCCAGGAAAGTTTTGCAGTTCAGGTACCAAGAAGTTGTCTAACATCTCCACATAACGCTCTGAATTCACTGTAACTGCACGCCCCCTTTCATCTTCAAAAAAGTAAGGGCCGATAATTCCTCGCGCCGACATCGCAGCCCATACGGTCACTTTAGGCGAATGTAGGGGTTTCTGATGTTTGCGTTTCGGATTCGTTGCACTCCAGTAGCGGCAGTACTGCTTATTTACGTGGCCATTAAGATGAAAATGAGCTTCATCCGAAAACAAAATGTTGGTAAACGTTGAAAACGCTCAATCACCTGATTTACGAAATTAAGCCTCTGACTGGCATCTTGGGGCTTTAATTCTTGCACCAATTGAATTTTGTAGGGGTGCAGCTTTAGGTCTTTGTGCATAATGCGATGTAATGATGATCTATGCACATTTAAAGCACTTGCGCGCTTCCGAATTGAAAGGTTCGGGTCGTCACGAACAGGTTGATTAACATTCTCCACGTTTTCTACCGTTCTTGATGACCTAGGTCGCCCGGATTTTGATTTATCCAGCGTTGTACCAGTCTCTTCAAACTTTTTAACCCAATGTCGAATGAGAGGAATGCTTGGCGCATCATTTAAGTGGCGAAAACCTCGAATACTGCAGAATTTTCTATGCGCTACAGTCGCCGAATCACCGTTTTTGTAAAACTCTCGCACGCATAACGCGCGGTCTGCTCCCGAGAAACGCTCCATAGCGACTGAATTCCCAAGAGCCAGGCTACCGATTGACATAACCCCCGCGCCCCTCGGATACGTTGCGTTCACGCAGTAAGCTAAATAAATATAAAATTTCTTTTGAGACACCTTGTATTTAACCGTTTTTTAGGAAACAATTACTGTTTATTTTAGAGATATTTTGTTTCTTTTTTTATTGTTTTCAAAGCTTGCTACGTTCAACTTTGTAAAACTTATGTTGATTATATTTTGTAAATAAATGGTCGCCATTTTGAAATGGTTAACATAAAAATATGATTTTTTGGTGTGATTGTAAAGCTAATTTAATGTTCGATTTAATGTCGATACCCTATGCTAGATCAAAAGTTAACATCATTTCCGGTGAAACCGGAAGTGCCTCAGAATTCTTATAGTAACCGTTAGATGGGCCTTTTTGTCTAGTTTAACTTTTATTCTAAAGAATTTTTTGTATCTCTTAAAATAAAGGAGTTATTCGAGGTGCCCCGTTTCAAACAAGCACTCTGTATATGACCAATATCCTCATTTATCAAGAAAGGCTATTTGGTTTTTGTTGCTGTATGCAACTCGTACATGTGTGAATCTGGATTCTTAAAATACGCTGACACAATATCGAAATATCGCAGTTAACTACTTAAATGCTGCACCAGATATGCGAATTTGATTATCCAATATTATACCAAATTTTGAAATGATATTAGAATTCAAAAAGCAAAAGCATACTTCTAATCAAACCTAGCTGTATTAAGAAAGTGTCTCACACTTTATATGAAAAATATGAATTCATGATTTTTTTTTTTTTTAATTTTAATGTTCTAGTTTTTAGGAAGACAATGAAAATTACTATTAATTTATAAACTCTTCCTTTTCTATCGTATTTATAAAAGAAAATTTATATTTAAAGTTTTTTTTTTTTTTTTCTTTGTTGATAATATTTACAACTAACCAAAGAGATTAACCAGTAAATTTAATAGCTACTAATAACATGTGTGGAGTTGTCACTCAATAGTGAACCTCCAGTATATAATAATTATAATACAAAACTTAGTACAAATAAAATATTTATAAAAATAATAAAAAACAGTAAATATTGTCACTCGGCAAGTTCCAAGGGTTTAACGCGTTGTAGTCTACGAATGTCACTGGAATTGTCTAACAAATTTAAGGCGAGTACATTTGTGTGATAATTTAGACGAATAATATGTTTTGATGCAAACTTTTTAATTTCTTCCTTAACACTTTTAATTTTTAAGTCATTATGTAATGTCATGTTACTCACATACCAAGGAACACCTGCAATAGTACGCAAAGCTTTGTTCTGAAACCTCTGAATTTTGTTAATATTTGATGATTTAGCACAACCCCATAATTGTATTCCGTTGTTCCAAACTGGTTTCAATATAATTTTATAAATTAGAAGTTTATTATATATACTTAGACTAGATTTATGACCAAGAAGCCAATAGAGTTTTCTAATTTTCAAATCTAGATGTTTTCTTTTACTTGTCAGGTGGGCCTCCAGGTCAATCTTTTATCTAAGTGCCTTCCTAGATATTTTATTTCCTCTGTCGGCGGTAATGCTGTATTATTTAAGTAAACCTGGGGACAAATGACTTTTCTGTTGGTGAAAGTGATGTGGTGAGATTTTGATTCATTTATTTTTATGCGCCATATTTTGAGCCATACCTGTAAATCATTTAATGATTTTTGTAAAAGGTTAGATGCTTCCACTGGGTTGTCATGAACAGCTAGAATTGCTGTGTCGTCAGCGTAAGTAGCCATTGCGATAGATTCATCATTTATAATGTCTGCTGTGAAAATTTGGTAAAGCGTTTGTCCTAAAACACTCCCCTGGGGTACTCCGGCTTTTATTGGGTATTTTTTCGACAATTCTTCGTCATATTTTATTTGAAATATTTAAAGTTGTATAAAAAAAATCCAATAAAAGGGTTCCGTTTTAAACAGCGCATTAGGGGTCCGCAACAAAATAAGTTTGAAAACACTGGATTAACTGAAACAAAATAATCGGTAATTTCAATCATTCGATTAATCGTTGCCATCTCTACTAATGATGATCCAATTCTTAAATGTTTAGTTTTATTGCGTTATATACCCAGGTGTAATTCAGTATATGATGCAGAGTTTCATAGAGAAGCTCCCTTAATCTACAAAGCCTTGTTGCTAACTATTACTAATTAAACTATTAACTAATTTATAAAATAATATCCCCTCTATAACTTAACTATCGCATATAATCTCACCTGTTAAATTATCAAGGATTAAATATAATATCGAACTATAGCGTACTACAAGAATAATTCTGGTGCAGCTGGGTAGTAAGGCAGCGCTTACGTTTCGACTTACATATCTAGCATAGTTACCTATGCGCAAACTTCAGCCTGAAGTTTGAGGATTACACATTAAATGCACTGATAAAGTCCTATGTTCAGCCAAGTTACTTCGTGCTCAAGCTTAACACGCAACTGGGTTTGTTTGTAATATTATTAGCAAACAATGAGATACCAAATGGATGAGAGAATACATACAATATACTACCTATATATACAACAACGAACTTTTGTCAAAAACTATTAGGTGTGTGGAAAAGTTGTTGTATTTTTTAGCATTGTAGGGTCGTGTGTAGTTGCGCACCCAGGCGGGTCGGGGCGGATATTGACCCCGGTGTGTTCATGTGTTGAAATTTTTGTTTGATTTTTAATTTTCAGTTTTACAAAACCTAAACTTTAACTAACTTCACATCATTCACTCAGCAAATAAATGATTCTTGAAAATATTAACTCAAGGATGCACTAGATCATTGTTTTTCAATCTTTTCTGGCATGGGTCCTCCAAAATTATGTAAATATTGTCTGCGGCTCCCCTATGTACGAGGGGCAATCAAATATAAACGAGCATTTTATTTTAACAAATTTTTTTTAAAAGAAATATTTATACATTTCTACAAATTATTTTTCCACATAGTCTCCTCCTTTTAGGATGCATTTTTCCCAGCGTTTGGGCAGTTTCTTTATCCAGTTTTCGTAGAATGAAATTAGGCGGGTATCTAACCAGTTGGACACAAACGTTTTCACTTGATCATTGTTCTCAAATCGCTCGCCTCCAAGTACTCCTTTGAGGGTCCCAAAGAAGTGGTAATCGCATAGCCATAAGTCTGGACTATAAAGTGGAAATTCAAGCATTTGTCAGTGCATATCCACCAGTTTATGTTGCATTAGATCTGCTATGTGGAACCTGGCGTTGTTGTGAAGGATCATCACTCAGCAGCTTTGGAACCCAACGTGATGAGATTTTTTTGAAGCCCAAGTGCTTTCGGAAGATTGATTGGACACTTCCATAGCTGACACCAAGTTCCTTCGAAATTTCAAGCACTGTTAATCGTCGATCCCGTTCCATTAACTCACAAGCACGAGCATTGTTTTCATAAGTCACAATGGTGCGAGGCCGGCGAGGATGATTTTCAACTAGTTCACGGCATTGCTGGAACTCGTTGGACCAAACTTTCAACCTTGACTATGAAAGGGTATCTTGCACGAACTGGAACTGCGGTGAATTTCGGCTGGTTTCACGTTTTCACGGGTTAGAAACTTTATAATAATGTGTTGCGCAACAGAGACTGACACACTCTTCACATTCCTCGCAAGGGCTACTAAATATGACATTAAATGAACCGATTGGGCTGATTTTCTCTCTCTACGAATCCCTGAGGACCCCAACTGCCAGAGCACACATTGTTGACTTTCCCGCCGCTCAGCCGAGAAAGGCTCGTTTATATTTGATTGACCCTCGTATATAAGGTGTATCAATGTAGAAGGAACACGATTTTTCTCTAAAACGTATTGTGGCGCCCTCACCTAGCCTAAGTAAGGTAGGGTGGCCAGTGGCAAGACAGTCACACAAAATGGTCTTCGCGGAGGAGTTTACGAAGGACCACCAGCAGAAGGCTGGAATATAGATTGAAAAAAACAGTGATGGTGATACGGAGACGCACCGAGTTGAGCATCTAGGGAAGACATTGACGACCTAGTGGAAAGGCAAGGGAATATAAACTCTTCTGCTCCTATGGGCTGCTCTAGGAGACTAATTCAAGGAAATGGTAGCCCTAGCTGGGGTGTAGACGGGTAAAATCCTAGGCCCACAAGTAATGGCTATGGAGGAACCAAACCTAGAAATTCCCACGATGTCTCTGAAAACCCTAGCCAAGCGAAAAACAACGCGGTAGACGTAGCTCAACTCGATGTGTGTATCACAGAAATAAAATACAGTACCAAAAATAAACTATTATATTATATCAAATTGATAATTTATAACAAAAATTATTAATATTAAATACAAAAAAATACAGATATTAAATTTAAATTCAAATAAACAGCACACGTGGTCAAGAGAGCAACGTGTGCAGACCAAAATCTACAGGTTACGGCGCTGATGCGATAACTCGCAGTATAGAAATATATGATATAAAAATATTAAATAAACAATGAAATTGAGTTAATGTAAAATTGAATTACTTACAGTATGATGGTTTCAGTCATAAATATGTAGAATATCCTCCCCCAATTCTGTTTAAACTGGTAGCTTCTGGCAAACACACACCGATATTAGGATTTCATTTTAGGATAACTTCGAGCCAATCAGCACCAGTCATCTGACATTCTTCCAGAGTCCTGTTTGTTTTTGTAATAGTTTTGTTTAGAAATAGTATATTATGCAACGAGCATGGAATGATGGTCATTTCACACGAGTATGCGTAAAGTTGCGCCACGAGCCGCAGGTAATTAGCACAATTCATAAGAGTGAGAAATGACTGGTTAGTTAAATTTTTTGGCGCACAGCAACAAAAGCTATTTGCGCCTAACGCCCATCTAAATGACTACACTACATTTTTTTAAATAATAAATGAGAAAATAAATAAATAAAAATACACATACTCAATAAAAGAAATCTTTCACAGCGAACACAAATAAATAAGATAAAAAGTCTGTTCAAAAAATTGAACTGACTCAGGATGATGGTAAGAGGCTGTAAAGCGACCAGTTACCATCGAATATCACAGTCTATAAATAGAACACATTAAAATAAGGTGCAAGACTTCATAAATAAAACAGTAATGTCAATTCTCTCAGGAAGAGTATCAGTCTGTCTGAGAAATGACTCTTCCATGCAAGTTTTATACTTTGTTTTTTCCAGTATTGACTATAATTTTATTATTTATTTAATTTTAATTCAGTTCTTTTTAAAACGAACAATAATTTGACAGTTGTTTTCAACCTATTTATTACGTTTCCTAGAAATGGTCATGTAGGTGTCATACGGATTGTTGATTCTGTTAAAATAACAATACCGGCGTGGCTGTCATTGGCCTGCCATCTTGCGTGGAATGTTGATACTATATGACAAAATGTTTCAATGTTATTAATTATTACCGAATACTTTTGCATTCTAATAAATATTTTCGGTGATAAAAAAAAAGTATACAAAACGTGTGTAAAGGACTCTTTTCAATCTCGTGCTACCATTCGCGTACTCGATTGAAATAGTATATTATGCAATGAGCATGGCTTTATGGTCATTTCATACGAGTATGAAAGTTGCACCACAAGCCGCAGGCGAGTAGCGCAATTCATACGAGTAAGAAATTACTATCCCATGCAAGTATCATACTAAGCTTTTTCCACGACTAATAATTTACTACTCATTTCATTTTTATTCAGTTCCCTTTAAAAACTTAGAATAATTTGACAGTTGCTTTCAACCTATTTATTATGTTGCCTAGCAACGGTCATGTACGTGTGCTACGGAATGTAAATTCAGTTAAAATAACAAACTTGCGTCTGCTGATTAACTTACTGACCAAGACCAACTTTATATAAAAAATATATTTGCAGAATTCGACTATATTAAATGTATTATTTAATTTTAATCCGGTTTCCTTTAAAAACTAACAATAATTTTACATATGCTTTCAACCTATTTATTACTTTGCTTAGCAACTATTGCTGCTTGAACCTGTTATGTACTGTGCTCAATCTGTTACATAATGAGCTCATTACGTAACAGGTCAGCGGTGTGTAATAAAAAGGAGTGGGGGACGTGCTACATTTACTAATCACTGATACGCCTGTAATGAACGTATATCTATATAATCGTGGAAAAATACCTTAACACAATAATTGCATAAATAACTATTACAGTTTTTCATTTTATAACAGTTAGTATTTTTAATCTGATATTTTGACGAGTAATTAATGGGACTAAATGACAGCACGAAGTGTCATGAAGATAAGATTTATTTTATTCATGAGCGTTGTTTATTGTTTACAGATTCTATCAAAAAATACAATAAAAATGATATTAATCATAGCATACTTGACAGCAGTAACTGATATCAGATTGTTTACAAATCCTACCAATTTTACCCGAAAATTGCCAGCAATTCTGTATTGTACCTAAAGCGAATATATTGATTATTCCTTAAAGCTATAAACGAGAAATATTACACAGCACTGCCTAAACAATCTTTCAAATTTTAATTAAAATTATTTGCTCTGTCAATAAAATTTATGGAGAAAATAGCGAAACAAAAATAAGAAAATTTAAAATAACACGATTTAATTATCGTTGATATTACATTAGTGCTTTTTGCATAAGTCCGGCATTGCACAGAACAATAAACTTAAATCCTGCAAGGCTGGAAAATGAGGGTAGGGTCGAGATGAACACCCAAGAAATTTACGATATCTGAGTTGTCAAAATTGTGTTCTTAATGCAAATAGGAGGTGTTGAGTTTTGCTATCATTTAAGATGAGGCCGATTGATGTAAACCACAGTTTGGCTTTGTTAACAACTGCGTTATTTTTGCTAATCGTACTTTCTAAGCAATTAGATGTCACTATTATGTTAGTGTCATCAGTATATAATACACATTTATTATTTACAGCGGATGGAAAGTTGTTCACGTATATAATAAATGGTAATGCTGCAAGAATAGACCCTTGTGGAACACCGATATCGAATAGAAAATGAGTCGAGTTGGAATTGTTTACATAGACGAATTGGATTTTGTTGCTAAGGAAGGATTCTATCAAAGAGCTAACTTCGTCAAATCTGTATTTTTTTAATTTTTCAATGAGAATTTTGGGCGAAACACAATCAAATAATTTACAATTTTGACCAGTCGACTAACGCATGCAATTAGTTTAGCCACTAAGAGATGTTTGGTCGTGAAATCGCATTATGACTTGTCCAAACAAGTAGATTTTTGATTCAAATCAAAAACTTAATAGACATTATAACTAAATTCAGTTATTAATCCATTCAAATAAATTTAGTGAAGCGTACTACGTTGGTACTGTACAATTTCTTTTCAAACTGTACAGTTATTCGTTACAGTATCTTCTGAAAACGAGATTTGTTGTTTTTATGGCTGAGAAAAAAATAATATGTACAATAGAAATTTTACGTAAAATAGAATATTTCATACAAATTGATTTATACCGGACTATAAACCAAAATTTTCAGTAAAATATGTTAGTGAAAAGCCATCAAGGTAAATTTTCCAGTTAAATAAACAGAAAATCATACAAACCATAATATTTTCACAAACAATGAAGCTCGAAATGTTATTGTGTTGGTATAACATTGTAACCCACATCAATTTTGACATCTGGTTGGGAAAGGTTATATTTTAGTAAAGCTACTGTTGCTCAGTTTATATTTGAGGACAAATGTTTTAAATAAAAATGTCAATAGTTCAAAAGTTGAATAAGAGGATATTTTAATGGTGGTTATGAAGAAATAATTAACCTATGGTCTATTTCAAAGTAGAAAAAAGTAGATAGCGCTGCGAACCGAAGACCTGACAAACCCCATAATAATAATAATACGTGTATTATAGACAATCATTGAAACTCTCCCTAAGCTATACCCTTTATGTGAAATACACATAACTTTAATAAATCCCACCAGCCTTGACATCCTTCCGCATAAAACAACATAAATAAGCATAACCTAGAGGCGTCATTATAGTGCGTTCAGTTCATTATCAGTATTAAATTGTGCCAGCACCACTAACCAACTATTCGTGTATAATTGAATTTTGCGAAAGGAATCTGTTTACACAATGCCGCTTTGTTGGGTAGCTGTGCCTATGCTCTGCACACTGCCAAAGCCAGACTTCGTCAAACCCCGACGTTTACGTAACGTAACACCGTACTCAAAGGATGATACTACAGGCACACTGTGCAAGTGATTGTTTGCTATCGATATTGAGAATAACACAAGCTGTACAACCCACCCACCCATATGCAAAAGCCCACCTATTAAATATCTTTATTTTAAATTTTAGATTCTAACAATTTTTCTAGTGCTAAAAGCAGTATCAGAATGTATTGGGTTGTTACATAAGTCCTTTCGTTTTTTTTTTTTTTTTTCACCTTTTACTCAATAAAATATACCAGGTCTACAAGTATAAAATGCGGATTTTTTTCAAACTTGCTGCGCAAACAGAGTGTATAGTTCAAAGTTTCAACACATATGGCGTTATGGTTTTGTTAAGTTATCATCAAGTGTCAAATGCGTATAGGTTATAATTTGAAAAGTGATCATATAGTTTTGTTTTACTGTGTTAAAAATGTCAAATTTTGTGCCAAATAAAGAGCATTCGCGGACAGTACTACTGTTTTGTTTTCATTTGAAAAAAACTGCTGCTGAATCATACCGACTGCTTCGAGAAGCTTATGGTGAATATGCTCCATCGCAAGATATGTGTGAACGATGGTTTCGGCGTTTCAAAAGTGGTGACTTTGATCTTACAGACAAAGAACATGGAAAACCTCCAAAAAAATATGAAGATACAAAATTGGAAACATTGCTACAGGAAGACGGTAGTCAATCACAAAAACAACTAGCAGAGCAGTTAGGCGTTAGTCAACAAGCTGTTTCCAATCGTCTACGAGAGATGGGTAAGATCCAGAAAGTCGGCAGATGGGTTCCACATGCATTGAATGAGAGGCAGATGAAAAAACGCAAAAACACTTGTGAAATTTGGCTTGCACGATACAAAAGAAAGTCTTTTTTGCATCGTATCATTACTGGCGATGAAAAATGGATTTATTTTGAAAATCCCAAACGCAAAAAATCATGAGTGAACCCAGGCTCACCATCCACATCAACTGCAAGACCGAATCGCTTTGGCAAAAAGAAAATGCTCTATACTTGGTGGGACCAAAAGGGTGTGATCTGTTATGAATTGTTAAAATCTGGTGAAACAGTTAATACCCAACGCTACCAACAACAACTGATCGAATTGAACCATTCGCTGCTCATAAAACGACCAGCATACGAAAGAAGACAGAACAAGGTAATCTTTCTTCACAATAACGCTCCATCACATAAGGCAAAAGCAGTTTGCAAGACATTGGAGGCACTCAAGTGGGAAGTGCTACCCCATGCCGCTTACTCACCAGACTTGGCCCCTTCAGATTACCACTTGTTCGCATCAATAGGTCACGCACTTGCCGAGCAGCACTTTTGTTCATATGAAAATGTGAAAGAATGGTTAGATGAATAGTTTGCGGGGAAAGGGGAAGAGTTCTACTGGCGAGGTATTCACAAATTGCCTGAAAGATGGGAAAAATGTATAACTTCTAATGGAGCATACTTTGAATAAATAAACTTTTACTGTTCTTTTGAGTTTAATGTGTTTTATTTTTTAAAAAAATCCGCATTTCATACGTGTAGACCTGATACATTCTAAAAAAAACTTTTATTATAAAATGTAGTGTCTATTATTTTCTATCACTTTGCACAAATGCTCAGGCAATTTCATAATACCATCTTTCCAGAAGATTCCGTCTTTGCTCTCGAAAAATCTGTCCAGGTGAATTTTGATATCGTCCACAGATGCGAAATTTTTTCCGTTAAGGGAATTTTGTAGAAAGCAGAATAAATAGTAGTCGGATGGTGCGATGTCTAGACCATATGCTCTGACTACGATTTGTTCCGCTCTCTACAAAATTCCTTTAACGGAAAAAATTTCGCATCTTTGGACGATATCAAAATTCTCCTCTACAGATTTTTCGAGAGCAAAGACGGAACCTTCTGGAGAGATGGCATTATGAAATATACGACAATATTTAAGTTATTTTGGGGGGTCCCATGCCAGAAAAAGTTGAGAAACACTGCCCTAGGACATCTCTCTAGTTATGAACTACCCTCGTTATGGGTCAGCTAAAACCCACCTGGTCAATATGTGTTTTTTTAAATGTGACAGGTGTTTGAAGATTCAGCTTGAAATATTGTTATCTTTGGCTCTAGTCAATGATGAATTGCTGACCTTTGGCTTTAGATAAAATAGCAATTTTTTCTGAACCCGTACTGTTCGCTGTTTTTTTTTTTTTAGTTTTCTTTTGTTCTGCATTCTATACAATGGCAGTTATTAAATCTGTTCATAATTTAGAATGGTAAATCTAAAACTAAAATAAAAAACAATTGAGTTAATAAACATTGATGCACTACATAAAATTTAGATGTGCAAATAATGTTTAGCGCGACTGCTTGTTTATAGAAAGCGATATGTATAAATGGATTTCCATTTGAATCCGAGCGATTTCTGTTGTTTATTAAAATTAAATAACTACGTAGGTGCATAAACCTATACATTTTTTAAAGGATTATTAAAAAATTTATAGGAAAATGTGATATTACTTAGTCATGTGTACTGAATTATCTTTAGTAAAACTGTTTCATCTTGATATGTTTATTTATGCACATTATAAATACAGTTTGTTAAACCCTCCATCGGTCACATGTTTATGTCACGAATAGGTCGCAGTGTTTCTTAATAATTCATTTGAATTTAACATCGTATTAATATGACGGAGATAACGGTGCAAATATTTTATAGTTACTTATTACAGTGAATTTATTTTTATTTGAACCATAACGTCGTCATACCCATGGTTACGTTATGATTGACAGCAATGTATTAAAGCGTTTATTTTAATTTTAGCTTGAGGAAAGTATCAGATTTCGTACTTCATTTCCTGGCACCAAGTAGTTCTACAATACTGAGGACTACAGACGATTCCGCTTAATTGGGACACTGCTTAATTGCGGCAGCCGCTTATTTGGGCCAAATCTCAAAGAACAGAAACCAAACCAAGGAACCAACAGTAAATTTACATGTTTAATTGGGACAACATTCCGCTTAATTGGGACAGTAAATTTAAGATCACAGTACATATTCACAGTTCACAGCATGATCTTGGCGTCACAGTTACAACTGACTTAAAATGGGAAACGCACATAATTAATACTGTTAAAAAGTGTTAATTTATTTAATCAAGAGGAGCTTCCAACATCTTATACCGAAGAATTTGTCTATAATATACAAAACTTATGTGCGACCCATATTAGAGTTTGCCTTTATAATTTGGTCTCCCTATCTCATAAAAGACATTGAAATCCTAAAGAATGTCCAACGCAGATTCACAAAATCTGTCCAAGGTCTTAAAAATAAGACTTATGATGAACGACTGCGAGTTCTAAATCTGCCTCGTTTATCAGAAAGAAGAATCAGAGGAGATTTGATCGAGACTTATAAAATACTAAGTGGACATTATAACTGTGAAGCTATTTCCAGCATCTTAATCAGAAATACTAACTCTAGATTGAGAGGTCACAGCGCCAAACTGAAAAAAGATAAATTTCGTCTGCTAATCAGGCAAAACTTTTTCTCAAATCGAGTAGTTGACAGGTGGAATAACCTTTCCGTGTCAGCTATTGAATCAAGAAATATAAACTCATTTAAGAACAAAATTGACACAGAGCTTATATTTATAAGATAAGTGTTGTTCGCGTTGTCTAGGCGGAGCGAATTACGTGATGGACTTTTTATGGACTGTCGCAGATGGACTGTTTCAGTGAAATTGTTTTAAATTGTTAAGAACTGTTATTTGTGATTTAAATTTCATATCTCTGCAAGCTAACTTATATATTTGAACTATTTATAGTTTTTCTGTAATGTAATATTAGTTTATTTTTTTCTTTTTTTTTTCTAAATATTGTAATGTATAATTATCACTCGTGTGTACATTTATATATTCGGGAGTATAAGCAGCTATGTTAGCTGCCTTCTCCCAAAACTGTAAATAATAATAATAATAATATTATATTACAGATATTCTCAAGAAAAAATATGTACAAAGAATTTAATATGATGCGCTTCATATCTTTTTGATTCATAAGATGAAAAAATATATTTAAAAAACTAGCAAATATCAATATAATTACACTAGTATCGCGCGCTGTGAACTTTATTCCCAACACATTCATTCACGTATGACCCAGTGCAGTATCGAGGAAAATTGGTTAATTACATATTAGAATCCATTGATGAAAATATATTAACAAATTCCACAACAGCCAGAGATATTAGTTCAAAAATTTCCCTTTTGCAAGCTATACAGTTTGTCGCTGACAGTTAGCTATAAAAACCACCACAATACAGAACTGTTTTACCGTTTGCGGCTTAAAACCCTTAGAGATTCCCGAAATTTTAAGCAATGAAGAAAATGAGGATATGTTGCAAGTTCCTATTATTAACTATGAAGAATTTTCAACAATAGATAACAATTTACCTTGTTACGATGATAATGAAGATTGTGAGGATTCAATTGTAGAAAACATTTAATCAAAACATGAAATATTAGACGAAGATGACGATTATGATGATGATCCACCTGTGCCTGAGACTAACCAGGAGGCAAAAAAATGTATGGCCGTGTTACAGCGTTATTTTATGCAGGAAGGAAATGAAGGGAGCCCTACCTCCACACTGAATACCTGTGCTGATTTTGTAGAAGTGAAATGTTACAAAAACAAAAGACAGACTACACTTGACGCATTTTTGCATTGAATTAAATTGTATGTACTTATTTATTATTTTATTTTGGAATTTATTATTATTTTTTTTTAAAGTTTATATTTTTTGGTTATATGTAATTTATAGTTTTGTCCAAGAGTTTATAAAATAAAATTATTGAAAGAAAAATATGCATTGTTTAATTTTATGTGAAATTCGCTTAATTGGGGCAGCCGCTTAATTGGGCCAAAATGCCTAAGTCCCGATGTGTCCCAATTAAGCGGAATCGACTGTATTAGAAAATTTCAGCAGAATGGTTGTGTCAATTCCGAACATCATAATAGATATCTGGTGTAGGTAGAAGTTCTGTGTACAGTATTTTGAAAAGACAAGGCTTTAAAAAGAAGATGATGATAGGAAAACAAAGTTTTCCCAAGCATTCTTCAACGTATTCTTTTTACGGGCGAAGCAACATTTTATATACACGAAGGAATAAATTCTCAGAATTGTAGATATTGGAGCATAGAAAATGTACATATTTGCAATGCTACCAGAACTCAACGTCCCGAAAAGGTTAATGTTTGGGCTTTTACAGTATTTTGTAAGCGTTGGTGACACATAGATCCACCACTAAACATCAAAAATTTTATGTGAAGTGTGAATATTCACACATTTCAGGGTTTCACAGGTATATGATAAGTGAATGCGGCATGCTGAGTGTGTAGGACAAATTTTACTTTGTAGTAATCATGGCAAAATGAACAAAATTTTTAAAATAATTTATCGTCTGTTAATCATATATTAAGACTAAATTTACGCTCTTAAAAATTAAATGCAACATTTGTCAAAATATAACTAGAATTTTGACAAAATAATTTCAACATAATAAAAATGCAAAATTCGATTTTAATTCGAATGCATAATACCATTATTTAAGTTTCTAGATATGTGCAGTTTTTTTTTTATATAGCAAGGTTCATTAAAATTTAGAAAATTGCGCCTATGGCTTCTATTGGTTGCTTAAATCATAAGCCCCGCCCTCTGATTTCGTCAAACAGTAATTAAATTATAATTTCAACACTTCCCACTAGTTATTAAATTTACGCTTTTAAAAATTAAATGCAACATTTACCAAAATATAA
Source organism: Liopterus haemorrhoidalis (assembly GCA_963971575.1). Classification (NCBI taxonomy): domain Eukaryota; kingdom Metazoa; phylum Arthropoda; class Insecta; order Coleoptera; family Dytiscidae; genus Liopterus; species Liopterus haemorrhoidalis. Next base: position 6,081,192 of record OZ020624.1, read on the forward strand.
CTAGAATTTTGACAAAATAATTTAAACAAAATAAAAATGCAAAAAAAAACCAAAAATAAAATTAACAGTATTCGAACTCTAGTTTGCAAATTAAATTACATTATTAAGCGCACGACAAAACCAACTGCGCTACTAGAGCTACTGATCTGACGTGTTACATACCGAATTAAATATTTAACATATTTTTGTTAAAAACACAAAAAATGCGTTATTTTCCGAAAACTTAATCTGATCAAAAATTCCTGTTGTACTATTCCGGTTCACACCAATGTATATTACTTAGATTTTTTTTAGATTTTTAGTCTAAACCATCTGGGCTACAGGGTGTGGGACAAAATTTTGTTTGCACAATTTTGTCAAAAATCTCATCAAAATAATTTATTTTGCAAAAATAAAAATTTGATCGTTAATTCACGTACTAAGGGCTTTCATTTGATACCCTACTCAGAATTTTTAAAAAATATTTTTGTTTTTGATGAGCACTTTTTTGTTTATATTTTTAGGGGGATATGTTTTTTAGATGTTTTAGTATTTTTCCTATGTGCGGGTCAAAGAGTTGTATAAGCATGCCAAATTTCAACTCTCTAGGTTTAGCCGCTTGGCTACAATTTTTACCGAACAGACAGACAGACAGACGACAAAATGACGGTATAAGGGTTTTTGGTCATACCTACAAAACCCTTAAAATGAAGGGACAGTCAAAACAGTGAATTTCCTCTGGCGAACATGCTGCGAAGAAGTGCTCCGAGCTAGAAGGCAAAAAGGGTTCCCTCGACCAAAAAAGTCATGGCTATTATTTTCTGGGATTCGCAAGTTATAATCTTAATCGATTATTCGGAAAAGGTGAAAAACTGTCACAGGACAATTGAAGAAGCAGCCCCATTAGACGAAGAAAAAATTCTGATCCACCATGATAATGCTACAGTTCATTGTCCGCAATTGCAGCGACCAAATTGGTCGAATTGGGCTATGAGCTACTTCCTCAGCCACCATATTTTCCAGATTTGCTTCCTGCAACTTTGTTTTTTTTTCTATACATGAAGAAATGGCTTGTTGGAAAAAGATCAAACGAGTGGGTTGTGATCCACCGGTTGGGAACCACTGTTCTAGATAGACCAGGAGTCGGCAGCATATTTCACTTGAACCAGATCTGATTCTTTGGGTAGTTAAATATTATTAATTCATTTGATATATTCAATATTTTTTACCGACCGCCAACATATATAAGTATTGTGATCATACCAATTTTGACGTTTCGAGATTTCGATGGATCTCCACGAATTGAGGTCCCTACATAACGTTTTGACTGTTTTTAGCATGATGTCTGTCGGTCTGTCTGTCCGTCTGTTTGTCCGTCTGTCTGTCCGTCTGTCTGTCCGTCTGTCTGTGTACACGTGCAGAGCAAATTCAGCTGAAAGGATTTTTATGAAACTTCATATTTAAGCTTCTGCCATCAATGGCACGAATTGATCAACTTTTGGTAAAAATCGGTTGACTAAAAATGGGAGTTTACTCGTGTCGATTTTAAGATTTTTGCGAATATTTCACAACAGAAAAATATCTAGAAAAAATTTATTAAACAAAAGTTGCTATAAAGGCAATAACTAATAAATTTTATTTGAGACGTTTTTTGATAAAACGAAAAATTTCGAATAATTTCTTTAAAATTTTTCGAAATTTTTTCAGTCTCAATTTTTTCATATTTATATGTAACGTTTCCATGGTCATGATAAATAATATCTCTGTTAGAAAATATTAGGTTAAGTTATTTCTACTCTGCTGCTAGAATGTATTTTATACAAGTACTTTTGATGGCGGTCGGTCCTGTGGTGGCCACAGCTGATTTTTTTATTGCTCATTAGCCCATTCACCATTCCTTTTTGTTTTTCCTTTAAATTTGTCAAAGCAATTTTTTTTTCTATAAAATATATCAAAGTTTTGTTTCTTCGTAGCTATAGCTCTTCTAAGAGTAAATAATGAAAATATTACGACTTTTGTTTCTTCTTACATTTTGTTTTGCTCTTGTTCTAGATTCTAGACCAATGTGAACGACGAACAAGTTTATTTCTTTTTAATTTCGCGAGACACAATAAAATAAATCACTAAAATTAGTGCTTCTAACAAGAATTCTATGACATTAACTACAAATTGAGCAAAAGAAAAAATATGAAGAATGTGGAAATGAGTTTTACCTGATCGTCTTAACTAATCAAGTAAAAATACGACAACGTGTAGCATGTAGACCGAGCTTAAGGGATTTCTCGATAACTATGAAATACTAAAAATGTGTTATCTTCTGTGTTTATTTGTGAACTGTATCTAGATTTCAAAGATTTTATTTTTGTTTCAGATTTCTCGTGATACAGTATCTAAGAGCTTTCAGCTGGAGTCGCTAGTAGTTTATTCTTCATCCCTTGTGGGAGAACTCAATAACCTCAGGTGAGTTTATTGCTTCTTATTTTATTTAACATTTAATAAAACATTAAATAATATTTTTATTGACCTTAAAAGTTTTACTAACTGAGAATAATACCACCAAATAAAAATAATATAAAATTTAATTTACTGTCAATAAATTTTTTATAAACTGTACCAAATAGTTATTTTATTGAATTTAAAATAAAATAAATTTATATTTTGTTATAAAAGAATTGAATGAAGCATTTATTGAGCAATAAACATGGAATGCAGACAATATGTGCCAATACGAGGTTAGAAAATTCATCGTTATTATCGCTCATGTATAAAGGTGCGTACTGACTTGAGCATTTTTCCTCAGTTTCTCTTGAGATCTCTTGATTGACAGGTATTTTGCCGATTTATTCTCTAAGAATCTACGAATATAACATATAGACATGTTTAGGATTTCGTTGGCATAAACTAGAAACTATAGATACTCCTATATGATTTGACCGATATGAACAATATTTTGCAGATTGATTCTATAAGAAACTGCGAATAAAATAACATATAGAAATGTCTAGGTTTTCGTAGGCATAAACATGAAATTCTAGACACTCCTATACCCTATGATCGACATGAAAAATATTTAGCAGATTTATTTTCTAAGAATCTGCGGATAAAGTAACATATATAAATGTCTAGGGTTTCGGAGGCATAAAAAAGAAACTCTAGACACTCCTATATCCTATGAACGTTAAGAAATATATTTTGCATATTTATTTTCTAAGATTCTGCAGATAAAATAACGTATTGAAATGTCTAGGATTTCGTAAGCATAAACAAGAAACTCTAGATACTCCTACATTGTTTGACTGATACGAACAATATTTTACAGATTTTTTTCTAAGAATTTTCAAATATAATTATTTACAAAAATGTCTAGGGTTTCGTAGGCATAAACAAGAAACTCTAGACACTCTTATATCCTATGATCAATATGAAAAATATTTTGCAGATATATTCTCTAAGAATCTGCGGATAAAATAACATACAGAAATATCTAGGGTTTCGTAGATATAAATAAGAAACTCTAGACACTCCTATATTCTTTGATCGATATGAACAACATTTTGCAAATTTATTCTCTAAAAATCTGCGGATAAAACATCGTATAGAAATATCTTAAGTTTCGTAGGCATAAATAAGAAACTGTAGACACTTCTATATTCTTTGATCGATATGAAAAATATTTTGCAGATTTATTATTTAAAAATCTGCGTATAAAATAACCTATAAAAATGTATAGGGTTTCGTAGGCATACACAAGAAACCCTAGGGTACTCCTATATCCTTTGACCGATATGAACAGTATTTTTTTCTAAGATTTTCTTAGATTATTTTCTAAGAATCTACGAATATAATTATATGCATAAATGTCTAGAGTTTCGTAGGCATAAACAAGAGACTCTAGATACTCTTGTTTCTTTTGACCGATATAAACAATATTTTGCAGATTTATTCTCTAAGAAACTGCGGATTAAACTACATATAGAAATGTTTAGGGTTTCGTAGGCATAAAAGAGAAATTCTAGACACGCCTATATCTTTTAACCGATATGAACAATATTTTGCAGATTTATTCTCTAGGGATCTACGAATATAATTACATACATAAATGTCTAGGGTTTCGTAGGCATAAATTAAAGTCTCAAATTATTTTTGGTTTTAACAATATAAATGTACTGAGTAAAAATGAATCATTTTCCCATCTGAAAAAGTTTATGAATAAATAATCTAACTATATAATTAGCAAGTGTCTATATGTAGTGTCGGTAACATTATGACGTCAATTTTTCCTAAGGTTCTCAATATTGGCTAACTGGGGATACTCTGTCTCTTGATTGGCTGTCAGGTGACACCCTCTTCCGTGATTGGCTAACGGGTGAAATCCGGTCTCCTGATTTGCTGACCAGCGATGAAGTTAAGATACGTTAAAAAATAAAACCAAATACACATACAAACAATTGAAATTTTTATATTGTAAATCCGTCATTGTTGACGGGTAATAACCTAGTATATTTATAAAATTAAACCAGTGGCGAAGGGAACCTCCGCCAGACTTGCCCTCCCAAAAAAAAAAAAAATTAATTTAATTTTTTTTTTTTTAAATATTTAGTTAAGTCTTCAAAAATACATCAAATTATGTCCTATACAAATTTTTGTCCAAGGCTAGGTTTACTTGCTACGAATTAATTATCATGACCATGGAAACGTTACATATAAATATGAAAAAATTGAGACTTGGAAAAATTTTAAATAATTTTACAGGAAATTTCAAAATTTTTCGTTTTATCAAAAAACGTCTCAAATAAAAGTTATTAGTTATTGCATTTATAGTAACTTTTGTTCAATAAATTTTTTCGAAATATTTTTCTGTTGCTAAATATTCGCAAAAATCTTAAAATCGACACGAGTAAACTCCCATTTCTATTCAAACGATCTTTATAAAAAACAATAGGGTTCTTCCCATTTAATAGGAGAATTTTGTAGTACCAAAACGAATTCTCTAAGTTGAACCGTTCTTGAGTTATCGTGTATACATACAGACACACACACACAGACACACAGATACACACACATACGGACGGCACTTCGAAAATAGGTTTTTTGGATTCCCTGGACCATGAAACGTGGTCAGTCAAAATCTCGACATCGAAAATTTTCGCGATTACAATACTTGCCCCTTATATATTAAGGTCGGGCAAGTAAAAATCATGCAGAAAGATCCGGTGGACATGTTTGACAATAAAGCGATCTTTTAAAATTGGAGTAGGACATTTCTTACATGCACAATAATCCTGATGAAAAGCTCTTCATTTTATATATCCTTTTATTTCATAACTGCAAATATAAAATACCCAAGTTAAGTAAATATAAAATAATAAGAAATAGAATCTTGAGATACAGGTCAAGTTGAAGTTTCATAAATATCTTTTATTTTTATTCAGGAAGGAAAATAAGATATTGAAATAGAGGTATTTTTGTAGATTTGTAAACAGTCGATGTATTTTTAAGAGCTATTACTGTTTACGATGGCTCAACAACCTATAAAATGAACATAAAACCACGCCAATCCAGCTGGGATAATGCCATAATCATAACATCATTATAATCTGCTAGATTATATCGCTGGGATTTATATTGAGTTTATATAACAAATATTTCATTGTTAAACTGAAAATCATTACAGTTTACATTAGTTCATTATAGTCAAAATGTACTACATGTAATCAAAAAGGATGAATATTTGAATAACAAAAGTCTATTTTAATTATTCTTCTTCTTCGAGTGCCTTGTATGCTTCGAAGGTTGGCCACTAATATATAATAATAATAATAATAATGTTTATTTCACAAGTAACAAGAAATTTGTACATGCAACATCAAGATAATACAAGTTCTTATAATACTACACACACACACACACATATATATATATATATATATTTGTAATAATAAGATAAAGTATAATAGCATAAGATGAACAAAATAGCATAATAATAATAATCATAATTCCAGTAAAGTTTTTGGAAGACTAACTGTTCTCGAGGAAAAATTTCTCCAGATTGTATATATCTTTCGAGAGGAGAAGTGTTTTTATTTCTTTTTTGAAAACGTTAATATTATTTACTTCTTTAATAGATGAAGGCAACTGATTGTAAAATTTACAGGCATTGTACCTGGCACCTTTTTCTGACAGAACGAGATTTATTTTGTCCATCCTTAAGATGTCAGCCTTATGCCTTGTATTATGGGTGTGAACTGGATAATTGGTCTTAAAAAGTTGAATGTTTTTAAAAGTAAAAATTAATAATTCAAAAATATAAATGCCAGGAACAGTGAGAATTCCAAAATCTTTAAACGCAGAGCGACATGAGTCTCTATTTCTCAAATTTGCGAGAATTCTAAGAGCTCGCTTTTGTGTAACGAAAACTCTCTGGAGTTCGGGTGATTTTCCCCAGTGCATTATTCCATATTTCAATAGGGAATGAAAATTAGCTGTATATAAATTTTTAAGGACGGAATTACTGCATTTGAGGGCCATCACCCTCATTCCATAGATTGTTTTATTTAGTTTCTTACACAGTTCGTTTATATGTTCCGTCCATTTGAGGTGGGCATTGATATGTAGGCCTAGGATTTTGATCGTGCTGACTTCGGGTATTAATTGAATTGGTTGTACGTCGGTTTTAGATCTATCAGTTTTGAAAATAGTATAATAGATTTTGAATTATTAATTGTTAAATTATTTTTTTCTGTCCACGTGAGAATTGTTTTATAAATTAGTTCAATTTCGTTGTTGATATTGTCACATTTTTTAATTTTTATTAAGAAATTATTGTCATCGGCATATGACATCAGGTCCACCTCAAATGGAAGATTAGCTAGGCAATTAGGAAGATCATTTGTATATAAATTAAACAAAGACGGTCCTGTTATCGAGCCTTGAGGATTTCCCACATCTGTTACTTGGACCTCCGATAGTGATAATGTATTGTTTGCTTGAATTTTCACCGCCTGTGTTCTTCCCGACAGATACGATTTGAACCAGGCTTGAGGTTTTTGTTCAGGCCGGTGGTACAAAACCCTGGCGCACGATAGTCAATGAATTCCTGGAAGGCCAGTTTTACAGCATTGTCGGAATTAAACTGTTTTCCTATTAAAAAGTGGTCCAAATTCCGGAAGAAGTGGTTGTCAGTAGAGGCTAGGTCTGGTGAGTATGGAGGATGATGAAGAAGTTCCAACTCCAATTCCTGTAGTTTTGCCAGTCATTTGTGCAGTTTGTGGTCTAGCGTTATCATGCAATAAGATAGGAGTCGATCTGTTAACCAATCTAGGCTGTTTTTCTTTAAGTTTTTGCATCATTTCGTCCAGTTGGTAGTATATTTCTGCTGTGATCGATGAGCCAGATTTTTTTTTTTTTTACGTTTTTAAGTTACCTGTACGAAATTTGGCGAACCAATTTGATATTGTCTGCTGCGTAGTAACACTAGAGCCAAATACACTATTAGTGTTTCGCGCGGTCTGCGGTACGTACAAACTGCAAACATAATATTTCAGTTTCTTTTCTCATTTAAAAACCTAAAAAGTTTGTTGTGAAAGTTTAAACAAATCCACATTTGAAACACTTTTAGAAACAAAACACATTTATGTGTTCATTAATTTTGTATGTCCTATTTCCCAGCGGTCGAACTCCACATAGAGCTGTAGTTGTGGTCCAGTCCCTAGTTTCTAACTGCGGTTACTAACATAGGATGTATCTGTAGAACGGATTTCAGATTGTTGCTTTTTATAATACTGTTTAGACCATTATCGTGCCTTGAATACTCTTCAATATCCACTAAAATGTTGGTTTATATTGGTCCGTATAAGTTTTATCTTTACCTAGAACACGTGTTGGCAACACAGAATATAAAAAAAATAAATATCCTAAAATTTTCTTTATTTAGTTTTAGAAGAGCCATAGTGACGAAAGAAAAATAGAACGTTAAAATATTCGCAAAAAATTGACGTTGAATTAATATAATATATAATAATAATATTTATTCATGCCCTTGGGCTTGGAAATACATTGTATCTAATAATAATAATAATAACTTTATTTACATTTTTTACATTGACCTATGTTATAAATGTAAATAAGAAAATTTATTTTCAAAACCTATTATAATTTCTTAGACCTAATTTTTATACTTATTGACAATTTTATTTATATATACTATTTTTATCATTCTGTCCAGCATCACTAAGCTGAAGCTTGTCGCAATGTCTGGACAGAACAATGAACAAATTAACAGACTCAATGATAATAATTACATGTTATTACATAGTAATATACATATATTGAATAAATAATGCAATGGTTTCACTAGGGCATGTGCACAGGCTTTGATTATATATTAGGAATAAGGTCTTCCCCTATAGAGGATCTTGGTTTTAGTGTGTTGATAGTACGACGAAAACTGGTTTGGGTTTGTGGAGATGATGGACTCACATTCTTTTAGGTAATCTAGGTGTCTTATTTTGATGTTGACAGCGACCTGGTTTTTGGCACGCAATCATCAAGTATTGTATAAATTATGCAATAAATGTTGTCAACTCCTGCATCAGCATTTTCGGTACTGTGGTTTGTTAGTTCCGCATTCCAGTCAGTTGTAATAAGTGCCCTATATAATTTTTCAAAGTCAGCAATTTTGAAGTTGTATTTGTAATTGTTACGTGTTAGTTTTTCTTGTGAAATGCTATACTTAATTTTGAAATGTAGGGCCGGATGAGACTTATCTTCACATATTAATGGGTCCAATGAGTGATGTGTCCGGGTTTCCAAATTCAATCCAATTAAAAATCAATTTTTTTCATTTCTGTTTCCAACTTCTTTTTATAAACTGAACACTCGGAGCTCCAGACGGGGTGGTTGACATCAAGTCTCATCTTTAATTTGTTAACTACATATGCGCAGTTACTGCACTTTATTTCTACATCTTCACAACGACAGTTGGACAATTCATGATTGCCAGTACACTTCGGGCATGATGTATCGCTTCTGCAAACCTGGGCTTTGTGTCCATACTTGTTACATTTAAAACATCTTTCAATATTTATTGCGCCATATACTCTGCATCTATCCCAGCCGATATTCACTCTTCCTTCTTCGGTCAGCCTGAAGTAAGATTCACCATCGACTTCCAAGTACGCCATAAATTTATGATCGTTTCGGTTGTCATTAGCGATATGAACAACCTTTACCGTAGCTTTATTGTTCAAACAATCATTTTGAACTAAAATTTTGTATTCTATATCTTCAGGTTCTAGTTTCTCAGATAGGCCGAATATTTTAACCCTTGGAGCTTTCTTCTTTGGCACGGTTGCTACATAGTCTGTGCCTAACTTTTCGGTAACAGATTCTCTCAAGTTGTCTATTGCTTGTTGGTTCTTACATTCAATTGCTATCCCACCCTTGCTGATATTTCTTACACCTAGAACTGAGGCTGATAGAGGGTCAATGTTTTTCCTAATAGCTTCTTTGGTAATATCACTTCTCTGGTCGGATTTTTTCGGTTTGATTACTAGAACAGGATCTGATTTAACTTTAGATTTTAGTTTGTCAGCATATGACACAGCTTCACTTCGCATCTCGTTGTTTGCTTGAACATCTTCAGATATTTTTGCGATGAGTTTTTCCGTCGCTTCAGTTTTCCTGTCCAAATTCTCCTCGGTCCGCTGTACTTTTCTATCCACAACTTTAAGCGCTTCTTCCTGTTGACATATCTTGTCGTGAATTGCTTCCAACAGGTTTTTCATGGACCGTCTCTTACGTTCGATGCAATCTCCGCAGAACCAGCCAATGCACGCATTCGTCGTTATGAACTTCCATTCATTATCTGGAAGACTCGCGCACTTAGAATGAAATGTGCGTTCACATATCCCAGAACAAATCACCAACTTATCAGTTCTCTTCACATCTGCTTTGCATTTTACACATGTCGCCATCGACATCTTAAATATTGTTGCACATGTATAATGCTATTATAATAATTGCATATTTGCCAACATAGCAATATAATCGCAGGTATTTCAACACGTCCGCACTCTACGAAGGTTCAAACGCTACTGGCTATCTATTGCTAAAAAATTCATTGTGTTAGTTACAAATATCTTCGTTTTTCTTTTTATCTTCGCCTTATTTCTGTTTTCTTCGTTTTTGCTTACATGTCTTCGATACCATTTTACTCATTTTGCCTAACTTGAGATGACTTTTTTCGTCATCAGAAAATACGAAACTTGTCAATCATAAGTTTGAGAGAAAAGCAAATAATTATAATGATATAGACAGAGAAAGCATATAGTATTGAATATCGATACTTGTAGAAACGAACAGTCACTTATCAGCAATCCGAATATAAGTGTAAGTCCATGTAAGTGTTGTGAGTTTGGATAAAAAGCTGTCTTGTGAAATATGCTTGTCTCTAATGGGATTTTAGCAGCCATCTTTAATTGTAAATTTATCAAAATAAGGTATCGTCGCTTAATTTTAAACTCTCATTAAATATAGGTAAAGTAAAATGCATACTTTAATTCAGAATAGCCTCGATTCTAAATTATAAAGAGTAATTTGCAAGCAGCTAGCGAACCCAGACGTTCTTAGGCTTGATGCCGCTCGCGGGCCTTATTTACCTTTTTTTTAATGTTAGCTGGCGGTTCTTCTGAGTTATTTTTGTACTGAATCTAGAGGATCATTGTGTCGATTTTGAGAGCCAAACTAGTTGGTGTCTGCTCCAGGGTTAATGGCAACGTAGTAGTTATTTTCATTACGTAGGAATTTGAGCAGATCCAGATAGGTGTAACACTTTCGTGAGCCGATCTGGCTGGGCATTCGTTCCAGGCATTACTAGCAACGCTTTAACTCTTACCGATAAAGTCTGGAACGAACCCCATGTAGTTCGCGTGGTGCGCAAACCGCTGACGGGAGTGTACGGATCTCCGTAACAGCAATACGTGGTAATCTGTACTGTTAGTCCAGGGCGGATCTGTAAAAATACTACGTCATGTGGATGTTGAGAGGGGGCACGCTAATTTTTGCAGAAATTGCTTCGAAATAACTCACATAACAATAATTGAGTTATCCTCCCCGCCAAAAAGTTCGGGATCATTGTTTAAAAATTGAAAATATTAAAAAATTAAGAAAAAAATCATTTTTTTTTCTTCTTTTTGAGCCCATAGCTGTGAAATTATTCATTTCTGAGAAAAGTTATGACGAAATAAAAGTTTCGTAATTAAATTTCCTACAAGATAGGATTATTTAGAAATTTCAAAAATATAAAAGCTCATTGGAAAGGTCTTTGAAAGACGCTTTTTTTTAAAAAAAAAAGTGAGGTCATGTCAATTTGTTTCCGAGATACACCTCTTCAAAGTTGAGCGTCATTTGCAATAAAGTTATAAACAATAAAAAATAAACTAATTGAAATAACCTCACTTTTTTTTTTAAAAAAAAAGCGTCTTTCAAATACCTTTCCAATGAGCTTTTATAAGTTAATTTTGGTTGTGTAGTTGCAAAGATATTAAATTTGTTTATAACAAAAAAATTTTAACATTGTTTTAAAAAATTCCCAACGCCGTCCTAATTAACCGATTTCAATTCTGCAAATTGCAAATGAAAGGTGAAGCGTTCTTCTATATGTAAAAAAATTTTCAACCTTCTATCTGCTTTACTTTGCGTCCTGCAATATTTTGCAAAATTGCAATTTTTTTTTGCAAATCCTGGATTGCAAAATTATTTTGCAAAACCTATCGAACCGATCCTAATGAAATTTACAGTGTTGTTTTATCATATCATAAAGTTTTACAGGGTGAAATTTGGAGATCCTAAGTACAATACAAGTCATTAAAAAAAGTAAAATGCAAACACATGTTTTTTAGTGTTTTTTTCAGCAGTTATTGCTATTTTGCAGAAAGTTTAACAATTTTTGAAATTTCTAAATAATCCTATCTTGTAGGAAATTTAATTACGAAACTTTTATTTCGTCATAACTTCTCAGAAATGAATAATTTCACAGCTATGGGCTCAAAAAGAAGAAAAAAAAATGATTTTTTTCTTAATTTTTTAATATTTTCAATTTTTAAACAATGTTCCCGAACTTTTTGGCGGGGAGGATAACTCAATTATTGTTATGTGAGTTATTTCGAAGCAATTTCTGCAAAAATTAGCGTGCCCCCTCTCAACATCTATCGCAGAACAGATCCGCCCTGGACTATGTTGGCTCCGATTTATTTTATAGATCGCTTGGCGCTCAAATATTTTTAATTATTTAGTTAACACACTATGTACTCGAACGGCATAACTATCGCCACTGAAGCCAGCCGCGTGCACTGGGGAGTCACGCTCGCCAGGCCGTATCATAAATTTGGCGCCCAACGTGGGGCTGATTTGAAATAGATTTTTATGTTATGTTAATACTGACTCTTTAAAACAACCAAGTGCATTTTCGTTCTATTTTGTTAGGGACTCATGTTTCACAACCATATGCAACAAGTTTTTATATGTACCTTATAAATAAAGTACTTCGTTTTTCTTGAAATTATATGTGATTTTTAGAGGAGTTTCAATCCGTAATAGGCTTTGATAGCTAGAAATTTTCTCCTGAAAGCTGAGTTAAATGAATTTAGTCACAATTTCAGGAGCACCAACCACCAAATTCGGTTTTGAATTTATTGTTCTGTTTGAATGTTTCACTAGTATATAGGGGAGATGTGGGGACGGTGGCACATATTTTGGTTTTTTGTACGTAACATCTTCAATTTTGAATTTTTTAAATAAATCTTTTCGCCACTTAATACTTATTATGTCGTTGTTTAAATAACCTGTTAAAAATTAATGTCCTTATCACGTGCCATTTATAATTAATATTTTTGTTGATCTCTGCAATTGTGCCACTGTACCTATACGTGAAGGTACAGTGAAACAGCATTAGGGATACAGTGGAACAGTAAATATAATAGGTATCCAAAAAATCTGTATATGTATTAATAATTTTTATTGAAACTTCAATTCAATGTCTTTCAAAATAAATCATCTGAAGGTACTGAAAAATTAATAAAAAATCAAATTTTTTGGAACAATATAAAAATGAATATATAAAATAAATTTATTATTTTATTATTATTATTAATATAATAAAATAAACTTTGGCAAGTTCCTTGGAAGCAGTAAGTTTTGATAGTTAATTATATTTCATTAAATTTACTGTAAAAATCAAAGCGTCTAAACGGTGTTTTGTGCTATCAGACGGTGCAGGAGATGGTAAAACTTTTATCAGCTCTGATTTTTTAAATGTGTAATTTTTATTTGTTTTAATAAATTTAAAGAGTAGAGTCAGCCGTCGAAGATATGTTAAAACAATATCGTCAGTCGTTATTTCTATGATTTCCCCTATAGAATGGCTTTTCATTTTATTCTTTCCGTGTCCTTCAAATATTAAGGCATATTGCAAAAGGCATAAGTCAACATTATCATCTGAGTTTGAATTCTCATCAATATTGACATCAGTATCAGACGTGTCTGAACTTACAAGAATATCTTTTAATTTTCTGATCTTTTTTATTTTGCGCAGTTTGGAATTGTTCTTCTAACTCGTACCCACGTACGTGGGTACAGTGGCTCACTGTACCACTGTATCCACATAACACGTGTGCCACTGTTAGCCTAACCCTATTTTCACGAACATTTTATCAAATATAATAAATGATATAGTTTAGAACATTAGTAATTGCTTTACACTGTAGACAACTGACCAATTTACAACATGTAATACAAATTTTCTTACTAATTTAGTTGTGTGTCGTTCAAATAAAAAATTTCTTGTTACGATAAACTTTAGTTTGTCAATCTCAAATCAACATTTTCATTATAAATAGCAGGACTTAAATTTATAGACTCAAAATGTGGATAGTATAATTTCTCAGTACCAGAGGGGCCTATATATACCCAAACAGACATGAAAATATTCTATATTTCAAAGATATTTCAAATTTTCCACTGTACCAATTGTGCCACCGTCCCCACATCTCCCCTATCGTACTTTGTTTAACCACAAAATACTTTTTAGAAACACTGCTCTAAAACATTGAGAAACCTATTAAAATTGTAATTAATATTACTATGTTTCATATTATTATTATTTTTTCGTAATAATTTCCACTTAAATTATCTTAAAACGAACAAAATACTAAGCTAAGTAGCGAGGAGGACAATAATTACTTTTATCTAAATTAAAATTTATTTAGTAAACATTCTCACAAAGAAACCAAGTTGTTTTTCATTGGTGGGTTGTTTCATGCTTATTAATTCCCTTTTACATTATGAATACTTAAGGATGACAGACACAAATACAAATGAAAAGATAAACAAGAGTTTATTTTTTAAATCATAATGAAAGAAAAAATGTCTTAACAATAGCTTTTCATTACATGTCGTAAAAATCATCAAAATTTCTTAATAAATATTTGATTATGGAACGATAATAAACTTTTAATGCTACTTTGTATATAATTTGGAGGTTTCCAATGCATAGGCAGTACAGGAGACAATGTTCACATTTATTTAATATCCGACAATATATAAAAATTGATGTGAAGTGTGAATATTCACACATTTCAGGGTTTCGCAGGTATATAATAAGTGAAGGCGGTATGCTGAGTGTGTAGGACAAATTTTACTTTATAGTAATCACGGCAAAATGAACGATATTTTTAAAATAATTTATCGTCTGTTAATCATATAATAAGACTGGTTATTAAATTTACGCTCTTAAAAATTAAATACAACATTTGTCAAAATATAACTAGAATTTTGACAAAATAATTTCAACATAATAAAAATGCAAAAAAAAAAACAGAAAAAATAAAACTCACTCCGTCCGTACTCGAACTCGAAACCCTTCGTTTTCCAGAGAATTTTAGCTTCCGACACCAGCGCTCTAACCCGTTGCGCCATCGGACGCTTTGCATATGAGTGTCTTACATTGGTATAACTTTTGTACTTTGTGAACCAAAAACCACAAAAAATGCGTTATTTTCCGAAAACATAATCTGATCAAAAATTCCTGTTGTACTATTTCGGTTCACACCAATATACATTACTGGGAATTTTTTTAGATTTTTAGTTTAAACCATCTGGGCTACAGGGTGTGGGACAAAATTTTTTTTGCACAATTTTGGCAAAAATCGCATCAAAATAATTTATTTTGCAAAAATATAAATTTGATCGTTAATCCACGTATTAAGGGCTTTCATTTGATACCCTACTCAGAATTAAAAAAAAATATTTTTGTTTTCGATGAGCACATATTTGTTTATATTTTTAGGGCGTTATGTTTTTTTAGATGTTTTAGTATTTTTCCTATGTGCGGGTCAAAGAGTTGTATAAGCATGCCAAATTTCAACTCTCTAGGTTTAGCCGTTTGGCTACAATTTTAACCGAACAGACAGACAGACAGACACACAGACAGACAGACGACAAAATGACGGTATAAGGGTTTTTTGGTCATACCTACAAAACCCTAAAAAACCAGTGGACAGCATGATGCTTTTTTTAAATTTACAAACAAAAGATTGCCTCGATTTCTTGATTTTAAGCACCCGGTACATTGGTGTAGAAAATAATTTATACAGTTATATAACAGGTCAACAAAAAAAAAATTTTTTTTTTGAGCCTTTACTTTAATGACTATTTTCTGTTTCTTTATATCGAAAAATAACTAAAACCTTCGTTTATTTTTAAAAAACTTTGCTTTTGTACATTTTACAACCATCAATATATATTTATATATTTTTATGATCATATAAGGAGAAGCGCGTTATATTAAGTAAAAGTGGGGACGAGCGGGTGGAAAGCAAGTGGCATTTCACTTACGTGGTTCATAGTCGGTGTGCGCATGCGCATTGCAGAGATACAACGCATTTTGTGTGGCGGCAGATCCAAAAAATGGCGTCAAAAAGTAAACACAAGGTAGACTCATCCTGCTATATTTGCGGCGAATTTATCAAAACAAGAGAATGGTTGGATTTCTGATGGGAAAGCATCCTATCAGAAATCCAACCATCTTAAAATCCCCTATCACTGGCCAGGTATACTCATCATATTTTAAACTCTAAAGCACCATTTTCACACTTTCGTAATTTTCTTTGAGCATTACGGAATGAGCCAAAGGAAAAGATGGAAATTTAATTCCATTGTGAAGAGGGACAGCTTTTAAACTTTTTGTAGAACTGTCTATGAAAAGATGCCAGTCAGAAGGAATGCATGAGATTCCGACCGCCTTGCATAGGCGGTTATACTAAATATCCTTGCTACCTTTATTTTTGTCGGACCATAAATAAAGAAAATAATAGCCAGTGACGAATTTTCACAGATACTCAATACTCATGAAAGGAAAGCCTGAAAGCAGTGGTTCATGGTTTTCTCGGAAACAACAGAGCAGACAATTACAAAGAGCTTATTGCAACTATGCTTGATAACTTTAAACTCATGGGTTACAGAATGTCCCTTAAAGTGCATTTGTTACATGCGTACTTGGACCAATTTAAAGATAACAAGGGAGCCTATTGGAAGAACAAGGTGAACATTTTCATCAAGATGTGATGGACTTTGAACGTCGTTACCAGGGGCAATACAATGAGAGTTTGCTGGGGGACTATATTTGGGGGCTAATGCGAGAAAGTCCATACAATCACTGAAGAAATACGAAAAATAATCATTTCTGAACTATTCTGTTGCAGTAGTTGTTTATTTCGAATGGTTTTCTTGTAAATAAAACTGTTTCAAATTCATAACAAAAATTTGTATTATTTTTGCAAAATTGTTCTTATAGTCGGATTGCTGATAGGTGACTGTTCGTTGCTACAAGTATCGTTGTACAATACTATATGCTTTCTCTGTCTATATCATTAAATTATTTGCATACCCATAGTAACGTATAGTGACGCAAGTTGACAACTAACCTTCCAAATTATTTTAACAAAAAACAAAGCATTAGAAAGAAACGGCATGATACATAGATATCTTTACTAATTAGAGCACGAAAATAAATTCACAGCAGTACTCAAACAAACAAAATTATTAATTTTAAGGTAATAATTATAAATAAGGAAAAACTTATACTCATACGTAAATTTTGGATTATAATTTGTTGTTTAATTAAATTATTTTTTTTTGTTTCCTCTAAGTACAAAGTAATAAAATATTAAGTAAAAATATATTTATTCATATAATATATTGCTACAAGTTGTATTTAAATATTTATTTTTATTTTAAAAAAATTAGCCACTCTAATGCATGATATCGTCGTCATCTGAACTATCGCTGTCATTTCTTGTATTTATTATTATTGGATTAATATCATCAACAATCCATTCCCTTTCCCACCATTAATTTATTAAATTATCGATTTTTTTAAACAGATTTTTTCCCAAGTTTCACAACTAATATGATCACAGGCTACTTGCCACATTTTCAAAACTTCGTTATCACTATATCCGTTTTGACCAATATGTCTATCATAAAATTTTTTTGTTATACCCCAAATTAGTTCAATGGGGTTAAACTGGCAGTGATAAGGAGGTAATCTTAGTACGGAGTGATTATTTAATGGCGAGACGACGTCACTGGAAGTTTTAATAATTTGCCGTTTCATACACATCGTAGCAGGCGATTATGCGCGCATGCGCATCATGGTTATTATATCTCTTCAAGGTTATTATAGTCATAGTATTCACCAGTTTTTCTGCTAGGAGGCACGTAAAATTCGGGTGACGTCGTTTCGCCATTAAATAATCACTCTGTACTTCATGACCATACGTTTGTGCCAATGTATCAATAAAATAAACTGGTTCAGATTTTAATTTTGTTCGTTTTCTCGTGATTTTGTTAGTGAGAATTTCAGATTTATGACATTTTATAATTCTACGAATTGTTGATTCCGAAATCTTTAAGGCCGCTGCTACTCTTTGATGGACACAAGATAGAGAAATAAGTGGCCCATTGTTTCCTTTTTCGGAATTAAAATATTCCAGCAGATTTAAAGTTTGTGAATTTAATAATTGGCCGCAAGCTCTACTAATCAATATTACTAACAAACACTGACAGCTAAGACAAATAACAAAAAACATTTTTAAAATCGCTGAAAATGGTAACTAGATTATTATATGAATGCACTACTTGATACATACATGTAACAGTCACCTATCAGCAATCCGACTATAACAACGAAGTTAAAATTTAACAGCATTGCTAAAATTTAGCATTTGTTTATGAAAGCGGCCATTAGCGTGGAGCATCTATTTATTTTATTTTATAACACAGTACAGTATCTATCGACATGCAGTGAATACATGCCGAATGTTACCCACCCGAGAGCTTAATGTGAAGGAAACGTAAAGGATCAGAAATGCGCACATGTATACAATAACACACGCATGTCTCTAGGTCTTCAAGACATTCCCTTTGATGTCCACTTACTTTTGATATATAACCACATTAAAAGCCCTCAGACTTCGAGTATTTTGAGCTTTTCTCTTCATCTCTGACTCTAGAAAAAAACTTAAGATGCTTTATATATTATATCAAAGTTCAAAGATTCGTTTGTAACCGATTTTATACTAAATAATAATTCGTCTTTGTTTATAGACAAGAAAATGTACTTTGTCTAAAGTTTGTTTGTAGGGTAAAAACATAGCTTATAACTAGGTTACTTATTAAAATACATTTTTAGGGTTTTGTAGGTATGACCAAAAAACCCTTATACCGTCATTTTGTCGTCTGTCTGTCTGTTCGGTAAAAATTTTAGCCAAACGGCTAAACCTAGAGAGTTGAAATTTGGCATGCTTATACAACTCGTTGACCCGCACATAGGATAAATACTAAAACATCTAAAAAACATACCCCCCTAAAAATCTAAACAAATATGTGCTCATCGAAAAGAAAATTTTTTTTTTTTAATTCTGAGTAGGGTGTCAAATGAAAGCCCTTAGTACGTGGATTAACGATAAAAAATTTATTTTTACAAAATAAATTATTTTGAAGCGATTTTTGCCAAAATTGTGCAAGAAAAATTTTGTCCCACACCCTGTAGCCCAGATGGTTTAAACTAAAAATCTAAAAAAAATTTAGGTAATGTATATTGGTGTGAACCGAAATAGTACAACAGGAATTTTAGATCAGATTATGTTTTCGGAAAATAACGCATTTTTTGTGGTGTTTGGTTCACAAAGTACAAAAGCCTATACCAATGTAAGACAATCACATGCAAGGCGTGCGATGGCGTAATGGGTTAGAGCACTGCTGGAAAACGAAGGGTTTCGAGTTCGAGTACGGAGTGAATTTAATTTTTTTTTTTGCATTTTTATAATGTAGAAATTATTTTGTCAAAATTCTAGTTATATTTTAACAAATGTTGTATTTAATTTTTAAGAGCGTAAATTTAATAACCAGTCTTATTATATGATTAACAGACGATAAATTATTTTAAAAATATCGTTCATTTTGCCGTGATTACTACAAAGTAAAATTTGTCCTACACACTCAGCATACCGCCTTCACTTATTATATACCTGCGAAACCCTGAAATGTGTGAATATTCACACTTCACATCAATTTTTAATTAATAGATAATAGACGGAGGGATTGAAATTAAAGCCTCTAACACCCGGTTGCATAAATGTCTTGCAAAAATCTGATTTCTTTTTGCATGCCATCTAACTATAGGTTATTGAT
Source organism: Liopterus haemorrhoidalis (assembly GCA_963971575.1). Lineage (NCBI taxonomy): Eukaryota > Metazoa > Arthropoda > Insecta > Coleoptera > Dytiscidae > Liopterus > Liopterus haemorrhoidalis. The sequence continues at coordinate 6,100,920 of OZ020624.1, forward strand.
ATAATGCATTGTTGTATAACATAATTGTCATGCAGATAAGAAGGTCCTAAAACAGAGGTATGATATGATATTATTTATGGTGTGATGGGCTTCCTCGGAATGCATGCCATTTTGTATTTGAGCTAAAAACAACATTATTTAGTGAAATGCAAAAAGGCATGCAAAATAATATGACCTAAATTTTCCAATTTTTTTTTTACAACTTTTCTTATTATTTATGATGTGATGGGCTTCCTCGGCATGCATTCCATTTTATATTTGAGCTAAAAACAACATTATTTAGTGAAATGCAAAAAGGCATGCAAAATAATATGACCTAAATTTTCCATTTTTTTTTTTTTTACAACTTTACTTATTATTTATGATGTGATGGGCTTCCTCGGCATGCATGCCATTTTGTATTTGAGCTAAAAACAACATTATTTAGTGAAATGCAAAAAGGCATGCAAAATAATATGACCTAAATTTTCCATTTTTTTTTTTTTACAACTTTTCTTAATTTATGATGCGATGGGCTTCCTCGGCATGCATGCCATTTTGTATTTGAGCTAAAAACAACATTATTAAATGAAATGCAAAAAGGCATGCAAAATAATATGACCTAAATTTTCCAATTTATTTTTTGCAACTTTTCTTATTATTTATGATGTGATGGGCTTCATCGGCATGCATGCCATTTAAATTTTGGACATTTTACACTATAAAATTAACATTTTACTATATTTGGCGTTGTTTAAGATCACGTAAAATCCTATTAAAATTTTAACAAATATTTTCCGAAATTTTCCAACCTTGGGCCAACGAGGGCTGCATGCCATTTTTTTTATAGAGGTTTTATGACACAAACTTTAATTCTTTTCATCGGCATGCTGTATGAAAACGCGGAAAATCATATTTTTGAGCCCTTTAGGACCCTGCGAATCGCATGCCTATAATTAAAAGACTTTAAATTTATTTTAACTTTCTTTTGACAAAAGGGCAAGCAATATTAAATCAGAGAAAAACAACATTTTTGTGCAAGAGGAAATGCAATTCTCCCTATGACTGGAAAGCGTGCAGGGGTTTAATACTATCCCTGTTTTGTTGTCACAGGGTAAATATTCTCTCCTCCAAAAGGCATGCTGTATGAAATCGGAGACCAAAAACTGTCATGAGCTCCCGGTCTAACACTGAACAGCTCCCAACTTAAAATAAAAACAATATTTATACATTGTAATAGGAATGATATTCTAAAGCAGGGGCGCTCAGACTTAAACCATCGGCGATCGACCATTAAAGCATTAGGCGGCAAGCGATCGACTAGGTAAAAATAAAATACAAAGTTCATAAATGGTTATATTTATTAATTGCAAAGATACAACAACTAATGTTATTTTGATGTTGAAGAAATGCATTGTATCTCATCTGCATACTTTTCATAAAACGGCACATAATTACAAAGTGCCAAACGCAAGCATGAATTAAGATGTTCGTCACTGAGCCGATTACGATATTTAGATTTAATTATTTTCATTTCGGAAAACGCAGACTCGCACAAATATGTTGACCCAAATAATGCTGTTAACTGAATGGCTATTTGTTTCAAACATGGATATTTTTCTTCAGATAAACAAGCCCAAAACTTGTTATCTGTTGCTCTGGCTTTGAGATGTATATCTAACATAATTTTCAAGACTGGAATGAGATCTACCTCATTCCAAATAATATCTATTAAATGTTAAATTTTAAATTATCATCTATTATTCTATCAGATAGTTTAACATTTAATGTTCGTTACTAAATTAATAACTATTAAATTACAATAACTGTAAAAAAATATTTAAAATACTTTTTATAAATAAGTACGCGATCGATTTAAAAACCTCTGGCGATCGACCAGTCGATCGCGATCCACTGTTTGAGCGCCCCTGTTCTAAAGTAATCAGAAACAAGGACAAACAGCTCCTATCTTCTTACACACAGTATTCTAAGCTGCCACAGACTGTAGTTGGTTATTTCTGTTACCTTTTACAGTGATTCAATAGGGAATAGACAGAAATCAATTCTTAACCACTGATGATAACAACATAAGTAAAATCGTGACTTGTGTTGGAAATACGTTACAGAAATTCTTAAAAAGTTTTTATTTTCCTAAGTTTAGGAAATAAGATCAGACCAGAATAGTATTATACAGAATAGTATTTTACCGACCTAATGTACGAGTATCTTAATTAGAGATTTAACTTGTTACTTCCGCTTTTCATAAAATGGAAGACTAGGACAGTGGATGGAACATGTAATTATTTATTTATTTATTTGGACACTACAGACATAGTCCTTTTTGTGTCCGTAGACAAACATACAATATACATACAGTTACTCACAAAATTGTGCGTACAAATGTTTTAGAAATATACCACTTAAGCAAAGATGCCTATAAAACAGATTATTTAAACCAATTATTTTTTATTTCTAAAATACATCTTAGAGATACAAAACTATTATAAATGGTATAAAATTAAACAACATTTAATAAACATTTGTTAAAGAAAACAAAAAATATATACATTTTCAGGCACAAAATTGAGCGTACAAAAATAGTTATACTAATAAAATAATTAGAAAACAATCAGTTAATTCAAATTAATATTTTGTCGCGTCACCTCTTGCTTCTATTATTGCTTGAAGGCGATTTGGCATAGACTGCACTAATTTTCCACAAACTTCTGCCGATATATTATTCCACTCTTCTTGAAGTTTCGTTTAAAAATCATTTTTATTAGAAAATGAATTTGTTTTTATCCTAACTTTTAATTGGATTGAGATCAGGCGATTGTGGCGGTGTTTTGAGTAATTTTGGTGTATCGTATAAAAGCCATTCCTTTACAATAAGCGCCAGTATGTTTGAGATCGTTATCTTGTTGAAAATAATTTCTGCAGTAGTCGTAAGATTATTTTTCAAGATATTTAGATATTTCTATTTATCCATGATCCCTTCTATAAATTCTAAATTACATGAGCCGTTTGAGCCCGTAGCACCCCACAACATAACTGATCCGCCTCCGTGTTTTACTGTCGGAACAGTATTAATTTTTTTAATTTCTGTATTGGGCTGGATTAATTTTCCGTATTAATTTTCGTCTCGTCAGAAAAAATTACTTTATTCCAGAAACTAATTGGTTTGTTTACATAAATTTTTGCAAATTCTAAGCGTTTCTTTTTATTCGTTTTTGAAATCAATGGTTTCTTGCGTGCAATTCGACCATTGCAGTTATTTTTCCGGAGTACTCGGCGGACTGTTTCTACTGAAATTTGTTTATTTAATCTTTGTGACAATTCTGACGTTAACTGGGGTACACTAATTTTAGGATCTTGCTTGATTTTTCGCAAAATAAATCTTTCATCCACAGTTAATAACAAGTTAGACCACACCCTTTTGGTCCCACCAAGTACAGAGCATTGTCTTTTTGCCAAAGCGATTTGGTCTTGCAGTTGATGTGGATGGTGAGCCTGGGTTCACCCATGATTTTTTGCGTTTGGGATTTTCAAAATAAATCCATTTTTCATCGCCAGTAATGATACGATGCAAAAAAAAACTTTCTTTTGTATCGTGCAAGCAAAATTTCACAAGTGTTTTTGCTTTTTTCCATCTGCCTCTCATTCAATGCATGTGGAACCTGCCGACTTTCTGGATCTTACCCATCTCTCGTAGGCGATTGGAATCAGCTTGTTGACTAAAGCCTAAATGTTCTGCTAGTTGTTTTGTGATTGACTATCGTCTTCCTGTAGCAATGTTTCCAATTTTGTATCTTCATATTTTTTTGGAGGTTTTCCATGTTCTTTGTCTGTAAGATCAAAGTCACCACTTTTTAAACGCCGAAACCATCGTTCAAACGTATTTTGCGATGGAGCATAATCACCATAAGCTTCTCGAAACAGTCGGTAAGATTCAGCAGCAGTTTTTTTCAAATAAAACAAAACCGTAGTACTGTCCGCGAATTCTCTTTATATGGCACAAAATTTGACATTTTTAACACAGTTAAACGGTTACGGTAAAGTCGTGGTAAGTTGTGGTTACCCAGTGGTTACCAGAAAACGCGTTTTAGTTACGGAACGGTAGTCACACCTCAGTTGATAAAACAGATAACTGAACTGTTATTTTATGGGCGTTATAGGTTATAGATATTCTGTTACAAACTTATTAATAAAAATATTTGTTTCATTAGTACTTGTTTACAATGGCACATTATATAAGAACATATATAATTCCCGCCTTTTGTAGTTTACATTAGATCTGAAGTTTGTAGTGGGAGGAAATAACCACACTAACCGCGATATTTCTACGGTTAGTTTGGTTACAAAAAAGTAACCAAAATTTTCAGTAACCGCGTTCCGAAACCTAACAATTTTCCTAAAAAGGTTAATGTCGTACACTTTCGGAAAGGGAAACTTCAACCGCGGTTACTTTCGTCGAGTAATGGAACATTGTATTAATGATAACTTATAAAACGCCATATGTGTTGAAACTTTGAACTATACACTCTGTTTGCGCGGCAAGTTGGAAAAAAATCCGCATTTCATACTTGTAGACCTGGTAGAATCTTCCATGCCTTCAATATATTTCTGATGTTCCTGTTTATTTATTAAGTTCCTATTTATTATTTATTATTATAACGAAGGGGTACAGAATAAGTAAGACGATAGTAAAGAAGATGTGGGAAGGAGTCTGATAGATCGTTACAAGCATACGAGCAAGTAACCAGAAAATAAATAGACAGTTTCAGAAAATGTGATGTAAATAAATGGGTTAGTAAAACAAATATTGAGTAAAAATTCCATGAAAATATGCATTTCATCGATAAGCTATCAAATAGTGATTGATAGTACATTGATATCAGTGAAGTGTTGTCGAACAATGCAACATTACCGTAATAGAAGTGAAGCTAGAGCTTTGCAACATTATATTTCAGTTCTATATTTATAGATATCGAGAGTACAGTAACCAGTGTATTGAACAATCAATGTGTTTCACTTGTCATCGCTCATGTATGCATATCAATGAGCTATTCAACCATAAACCAATACCAACCAATGTGCCCCAATGTGTCCCACTCCCTGGCCCAAATACACAATTACCAACGTTTATATTTGCTGTTAATATGTTCAACTGCTGATTCTCCTCCACATTTCAAATCTATGTTAAATGAGATACACTGTATTTAACATTTTAGTAAACAATGTATTTACACCGTATAGGCATGTTTTAAGGGACTGTTACCGGTTATAATTTTCAAAAAATCGTTTTGATTCCTTATACCTTCAGAAATCATATCCTAAATTTTTACAACGAAATTCAAAAAAATAAGAAATTGGTGGCAATTTTAGCGCATGCGCTTTTTCGGAGGTCCAAGAATATATTAAACCGATTTTTGAAAAACTAACAGATGAAGAGTTGCTGAAACGATATTTGGGAAAGAATACCCAAAATAATAATGAGTGTTACAACAAAACACTTTGTGCTATCGTTCCCAAACATACGTTTGTGAGAAGAGAAGTTACTGAGTTGGCTGCTAATATTTCATTAGCAATATTTAATGAAGGTAGAACGTCCCTCTTGAAAATATTGGAGGTATTGGGATGCATAATTGGACACTCTGCGTATGATTATGTTAAAAAAAAAGATGAGGAACGCATTGAGATGGCCAATAAAGCGAGTACAGCGGCGTCGAAGGAAGCTCGCTTGGCAAAGCAAACTGCTCAGCAAGAGGAACAGCAACAAATTATTGATTCGGGAGTACTTTTATATGGACCAGGGATTGCTCATTAACCAATTGTAAGTGCTGAAACTTAATTTTTTTAAAAATATTACAATACAAATATTAAAAAAAACTTTAAAAGTGATTTTCTCGAAATGGTGTTTTTTCAATCGGCCCAGACTTATTCTCCATAACTACACAACGGATATTTTTAAATTTTAGTGAATTTTGTTCATTTTGATGTCCTCTACCGTAATTTACCAGAAAATTGCAAAAAAATTTAAAAAAAAAAAATTGATATGGGTAAAAGGGGGAAAAAACATGATTTTTAGAAAAAAAATTTCACCTATCCGCCATTTTGTTTTTACACCCTTTTTTTTATAATAGGTGGTAAATTACGATGTAAGACACCTTCATCTTTAAAATTATTTTTGAATTTTTTGTTTCAGACTTGTCAATTTCGAGATTAACCCCGGGCCATGGAGCATCATAATTTTTTGTTACCGAACTTTGGCGCCATCTATATAATTATCTATGTATTGACAAAAAAAAAAAAAAAAAATCAACAACTTTCTATAATAAAGGAAACGAGAAAAAAAATATTTAATTATAGGTCATTTTTGGCCTTTCTAACCGGTAATAGTCCCTTAAATTAAACACTTGTTTTATTCCACAAAAAATATTTATTCAATGATGTACGTTTCGGTTTTACTACCGAAATTACTTTTTTCTTCAAGCGGATTATAATTCTAACATTAAATTGTTCAATACATTCGGAAGAAATGATACATTTTTTTTCTACTAGTAAATAGTTCATATAGTTATCAACAGATGGCACTGATGGCAGCAATCGCCATAAACAAAACATCTGTCAATTTAATATGTTTGTAGCGTGGTTTGTAGTGAATTCAAAAGTTAGTTACGTTTTTAGTGAGTTACTTATTTTGTGATCATTCTGTGATTAGTTACAAAATACACAATATAAAGATCAAAAATTAAAAAATGTCTCAACCAATTTAATGTACACCGCCGGAATTAGCAGCAATAGCATCTGAAACTATAAAGTCATAAGTATTTATGGTTGCAAATTTTAAATACCTACGCTTGAAGAATAAATAGTATATGTCACTCGGAGTAGAACGTCTTTTTTGTGCTTCGCTCAATATGCAAGCCTCGGCTGCGCCTCGGCAGCAACATTTGAGCTCAGCACAAAAAAGAGCGCGTTCTACTCCTAGTAACATAATATACTATTTTACAAACTTTAAGTAAGTAAAAATACATGTTTTTATAATAATTATGATTTGTAAACAGAAATTATCATTACTTTAACATTATTTTATCTGTTCAAGCTGTGGGGAACCTCCGCATAAGATAAATTAACGGTTAGCTCAGGGGTCTCCAAAGTGGTCGATATCGACCCCCGGGGGTCATGTAAGTCTATTGTAATTAGTGTAAATATTTAAACCTTAATCGTAATTAAAGTAGGTTAGCTAAAATGTTGAGTTTAATTGAAACAACCCTTAATCCTTCCAATAATCATAGCAACCAGCTAGCGGACTAATAGGGGGGGTCCAGACTTGATCCGCTCACAAGTCTTGGAACCCATAATGTGAGGGATGTACAGAGTAAGTACAAATGAAATAAATAAATCAGCCAACCGTGACATTTCATATTTATATATCGTAGCTCACCACAGGTCCGCAAAAAAAAAATGTTGTTCAAGAGGGGGTCCTCGGACTACATAAGTTTAAGAACCCCTGGTATAATGCATAAAATTCATTTTATTGCAATTTAAATTTTTGTGTCCACATGTGCTTCCTTCTACCCTAAGTAAAAATACATATTGTTGCGACCAAAACGCTTATTGGGCGGAAAAACTTGAAGAACCAGGGTCTCTTGGGTTCACTTAACACAGAGCGCGAGTGGACTGTGTCAATAACGACGGCTGGTTGTAGTTGTTGGGGTGACACAGCGACTATCACGGGAAGTAGAGGTATTTTAGACTCTTCACTGACGCGGCGTGTACGTCAGTTTTAATATAAAGGAATACGTAAACCTTGGGAGAGATAGGTTCCTGATGACGCCAACATAAAATGTTAACAGAAGGATGCAACAGACGAGACCTATGCAACAGACGAGGGTATAGTACGGTTACCAGCGCACAGTGAAGTTAAGTCACGGAGCAGTCCCTAGCTAGTAGGATGTCTGAACAGCAGCGTGCAAGGGAAACTTAATTGTAAGTGGCAACTAGTGGCTAGTAAATAAGCTTGTTATCTTACTATAATTGCAATTGACCGTCCATGTATATTGATGTCTTACTCACTGTGGGTGCAACTGTTATTTTAAGCAAATACCATTCATGCGTATTTTAGTTTCCAAGTCAAGCAAGTGCAACAGGATGCAAAATTAGTCCAAGCGGAGGCAAAGCGGCGAGGCCCAGTGGCAGTGCCTTGATCCGTTGTACTTAGAGTACCCAAAAAGTGGCAAACACAGTATTGCTTGGGGCAATAAGAGGGCGTGCTGAGGTGCTGCAGTAAAATTACGGCTACTCGTGGTAGCGATTACGGGATACCACGTAGAACGTAGGTGTAAATAACAACTAAAAAGATAAATATTTAGAATTTGTGAGATTATTGATACGGACTTCCTTCCCTGACCTCCTTCATCATGGACATCAGTTCGTCATTCCCGAAATGTTTTTTCCATACACACTACACAATTTTCGATGCATGTCTGCAGCATTTTTGCCTTTTGCTTGTTGAAAACTGATCACAAAGCGAATCTTACATGCGGCGGGACTTCGATTGTAGTAGCCATTATAAAACCACCCTCACATCAAAACTACGGCACGCAAAAGCCGAACCGGTTGGGAGGTACTGACAGATAAATTGCTCAACACCAGGGGGGTGAAACTCTAATGGCAAAACGAAAACCATATTACGGTCCATATCCCAACACGAATAGCACCCCAGTCGCGGCCAGTCGCTATAGCTAAAGTCACTAGATTATACAAAGTACCGCAACGGCGGCCATGCTGGGGTTAAAAATGTCGCCAACACAAATGCGGGTCTATTCTGTATCTTAAAAAGTTAAAAATTAACCTCAAGGTCGAAGTTAAAAAATTTTAACCACGCTTTACAATATTTTGTTATTCTGTAACTCTATGACGTTTAAATTTTAACCTCAATGTGGTTAATTCAGTAGGTTATATTCGGAGTTTTAACTCCAGCCAAATACATGGCGTTAATTTTTAACCAGCTGTAATTCTAACCTCTAAACGTCAAATAGCCAGAAAAAATGCATTTTTAGAATTAATCATGGCAAGTCTGTTTATTTTAAACCAATTATTACTTGAACAAATTGAACATCAAGAGGTTAATAAGTAAAAAAAGTAATATAGGTGAATAAAAAAAATATATAAAAATGCTTTTTAGGAGATCAGATCAAATTAAACAAAGGCAACTGCGTGATATGAGTGACCCTTTTAATTTACCAGAAGAAACATTTTAAAATATTTTCATTTGTCTAAAACTTATACGGAATATCTCGTTTTACAAATGTTGTTTGAAAATCTGAGAAGAACCAAAAGATTTCCCAATATATTGCAAGTAAATATTTAAAACTTTAAAATAGTGATACATTTATAAATTTTGATTTCTCTGTTTAAAAATAAAAATAAGGTAAACATAACCTGAAAATAAAAGTATCTTCATATAGAAGAATGAAAAGCCTATACTTATTATGCTTATGCTAACCATAATTATTTATGTATAAATATTGTACACTTCCGCAATATATATTTATTATATTTGATCGTTGTTCATTCATGATTCAACCATAACACATGTTTACATTAAATCCACACTTACACTAGCAAAATACCTTCCCTTGTAGATAATTTCACAACATAATTTTAACCATAAGGTTAAAATGTTAGAACTTAACGCTTGGGTTATAACCTGAGATACAGAATAAGAAACAAGGTTCAAATTTTAACGCCTAGTTAAAATGTTACTTTTTAACCATCATTTTTAACCTAATCTTTTTAACCACAAAAGATACAGAATAGACCCGATGATGTTCAGTGATTCCAACATTACAAAAATAAGAAACTAGTTTTTATTTTAAACATTGTAATCACGATTTTTTTAATCAAAGATGCACTATAACAAAATTGTGGTACAATTTCAATTATTTTTTTACATTTTTATTAAATAAAATAAATATAATATATAAATTTAAATTAAACTTAACCTTAAATATTCAAACCGCTGACAAAGAAGGTTATTAAATGAGAGCGAGAGAGGGAGATGTGACAGCGCAGACGTAAACTTAAGAACGTAAAAATTGCTGTTTTAGTTTGCTTAATAGGGGAAGCAATGTTGCCAATCAAACCCCAGGGTCTGTCGGCTTCTTCAGAGGCTTGCGGTACTTTGTATAATCCAGTGACTTTAGCTATAGCTACGTGCATGACAGGATGTTGCCTGTTACGGCTTCTTTCATTAGCGTCAAAATCTGTAATTAGTGTCAAAATCGTCTTCTGTAATTTCATTGTTTAATTTGGAAAATGGGTGTTAAATGCTTTGTTTTGGGGTGTGATAGTAGTGAACTTACAAGATATCGCTTTCCAAACCGGAAGACACCTGTGGCTCCAGAATTATATAAAACGTGGATGAGGAACATTGGAAATCCAAAATTGGATGGCTTGTCCATGGAAGTGTCCATAAATATTAAGTATTATAAGCTGTTCACTTTTGTAAGAGCACACTAGATCTGGTTATTTTGGTTACTTTTATAGTGTGTTACTGACTTTAAATGTCAATTAAAAATATTCCTTACGCTGTAAAACCGACCTTAGGTTGATAAGGTTATGATCATTATAATTAAGATATCATTTTTCATTATGATATATGTCAAATGGATAGACATTTTAAAAAAGTGACATTTTTTAATACCAACATGACATACAACTTCAAAGGTGCAAACTATCGAAAACAAAATTCCCTCTTAGTTTGTTCTTACAAAAGTGAACCGCTTATAGTAAATATTATGTTTTATGTTAGTCTACTTAATAAATAATTATTTCTGCTAGTTATTGTTTTTTTGTTTCTGTATAATTCCTAACTGCTTGTTCTTAATTGTAAACATAATTAAATGTTATTATTAAATGATACAATTGTTATGATTTATTTTACCTATTTTAAATATTGTTGTCGTTAATAATATTAAAAATAGACAAAATAAATCGTAACAATTGTTTCATTTAATAATAACATTTAATTATGCTTACAACTATATCCACTGAAGCATTTGAAATACCCGCGAAAACCCAACCCTTTCCTCCCCTACCAATTTTTGTTCCATAACCCAACAACTACAGCGCTAATTTGGTTTAAAAACATATAACGGCAGTTTCGCATCTATTTCCTTCTTTATCTATGCTCAACACTACTGCGCAAGCGTCGCTTAACTATGGCAACTGAGTTTCCATTGCCAGCCTAAAGAAACTTGACAAAAATAGTCCTCGTACAATATTAATCAGCCAACTGTGACTTTCATTCGTATGATAAGGAGGACCTTCACATTCATTCCAGACCTGTTTGAAACAAACGAAGTGTAATTCGTATTACTCTTGGAGTACAGGTTTTCGTTAAATAAACAAATTCATTGATATAAGCAAAACAGTTTAAATATCGTATTGCATATATTAAAAACATTTAAATTAGAACGGAATATTTTTAAAGAAGTTAATTTATTTTCCTTTCCTCTGAATCAACTTAATATTCATCATGTAAAGTTTCAAAATAAAGTCACGCTACGAATTTAATTAAATTAATTAAATATATGTCAAACGAACAAAAGTGCCAACTCTTTAAAACTAAAAACCCCCTGCAATTTCGTGCCGAACGAAATAAACAAGACAAGTGTTTTTACTTCACTAGTAAAGTAAAAGAAGTTTATTTGTCACGTAAATAAAAGTTTCAATAATTTTAAAAAGTTTTACGGGTTTGTTGATAAAATCGAATACTTGAGAGTTCTTTAAAAATAATTTCGTGCTTAAATAACTGGAAGGTTATTAAAAGCATCGTCTGTTATGCCTCAAAACATAACTTCGCTTTTCACGTTTTATTTGTTTTATAAAAAGATTAGCTGATATTTTTTATGGTTAATACAAAATTGGAGATCAAAGATATTTAAAAAATTAGTCGTAGAAAACTTATTATTTTGTTTGAACGTTTCGTGGCAACTTTTTTGGTCTTCTCAAGTACCAGGTCTACAAGTATGAAATGCGGATTTTTTCAAACTTTCCGCGCAAACAGAGTGTATAGTTCAAAGTTTCAACACATATGGCGTTTTGTTAAGTTATCATTAAGTGTCAAATGCGTATAGGTTATAATTTGAAAAGTGATCATATAGTTTTGTTTTACTGTGTTAAAAATGTCAAATTTTGTGCCAAATAAAGAGCATTCGCGGACAGTACTACTGTTTTGTTTTCATTTGAAAAAAACTGCTTCTGAATCATACCGACTGCTTCGAGAAGCTTATGGTGAATATGCTCCATCGCAAGATACGTGTGAACGATGGTTTCGGCGTTTCAAAAGTGTTGACTTTGATCTTACAGACAAAGAACATGGAAAACCTCTAAAAAAAATATGAAAATACAAAATTGGAAACATTGCTACAGGAAGACGAAAGTCAATCACAAAAACAACTAGCAGAGCAGTTAGGCGTTAGTCAACAAGCTGTTTCCAATCGCCTACGAGAGATGGGTAATATCCAGAAAGTCGGCAGATGGGTTCCACATGCATTGAATAAGAAGCAGATGGAAAAACGCAAAAACACTTGTGAAATTTTGCTTGCACGATACAAAAGAAAGTCTTTTTTGCATCGTATCATTACTGGCGATGAAAAATGGATTTATTTTGAAAATCCCAAACGCAAAAAATCATGGGTGAACCCAGGCTCACCATCCACATCAACTGCAAGACCGAATCACTTTGGCAAAAAGACAATGCTCTGTACTTGGTGAGACCAAAAGGGTGTGGACTATTATGAATTGTTAAAACCTGGTGAAACAGTTAATACCCAACACTACCAACAACAACTGATCGAATTGAACCATTCGCTACTCATAAAACGACCAGAATACGAAAGAAGACAGCACAAAGTAATCTTTCTTCACGAGGACGTTCCATCACATAAGGCAAAAGCAGTTTGCAACACACTGGAGGCACTCAAGTGGGAAGTGATACCCCATGCCGCTTACGCACCAGACTTGGCCCCTTCAGATTACCACTTGTTCGCATCGATGGGTCACGCACTTGCCGAGCAGCACTTTTGTTCATATGAAAATGTGAAAGAATGGTTAGATGAATTGTTTGCGGGGAAAGGGGAAGAGTTCTACTGGCGAGGTATTCACAAATTGCCTGAAAGATGGGGAAAATGTATAACTTCTAATGGAGCATACTTTGAATAAATAAACTTTTACTGTTCTTTTGAGTGTAATGTGTTTTATTTTTTAAAAAAATCCGCATTTCATACTTGTAGACCTGGTATATATCTTTTTTCTTTTTGTAAATAGTGCCAAATATATATATATATATATATATATATATATATATATATATATATATATATTGTTACATGTATCAAATAGTTAATTATGGGTTATTTATTTAAGAACTGTACTCCATTCAAAGCCGCAAGGTACGAATAAAGACTATATCTATCTAATATTGCAACCACTTAACATTATGTTTATGGACTTAGGAATAACATTCTCTTAATACGTTTAGTTGACAGTAGTTTAACAGTTTTTATGCCGATCAGTGACAAAGAACAGATTCGTTTATTTCCATGTGAACAAACTAAATTGTTCAATATACTGTCAGAAGCATAGTCGCTAAGCAAGCAGTGTCCCAGAAACACAAGACATCTGTTAAAACCTGTCTGTACAAATGTTTCCTTTTCATTAACACTAAGAAATCTATCACATGTCTTCAACCGTTAGAAAACCTTCGACCGATTTTCCGCATCACGTGTAGATCCGGCAGGATAATGTTCTTGGGAGAGCTTTATGAATTATTTACGTGAAGGCGCTGTTGTGCCATTTGGGTGAGTTGGTTTTTAACCATGCTATGTTACGGTCATCTCAACGATGTGATTCGGTCGTTTTACGAAACTCAGACGTGAGTTACAAACATAATGAGTTTAGATGGAATGCACCAGATGCACAACCTAAAGATTTATTAAAAACTTAAATATTATCTTACCGGTAAGGAAAATTTCTTGGCTGATTAATGATATAATTTTAAGATTTTACATAATTTCAGGAATTTTTAGAGGAATTTAGAATGTTTTTTTAGAATGTAGAAAATTAGGGTTTATTAGAGATTATGGTGTAATCAGTTTAAATTTATGCCCTCGCTTTTAATAAAATAATGTTTGCTAAAATAATCTAAGAAATATATATATCTACAGGACCGGCGGTTGGGAAACACTGCTCCAGGTAACTATCTGACAGATAAGGTTATATGATGCTTTCTGTGCTGAATAAATGTCATCCCGTCTTTCAATACAAATGTATCTATTGGATAGTTATCTAACGGATAATGAGACTGATGTATTGAATTCACTGCTTGGTTATGACATTTATTCAGAAGATAAAGTTCCAGATAACATTATCTGTCGGATAGTTACCTAGTGGTTTAAATGAAGGTGGAAAGACCGGGCCTTAAGGTCATAATGCCCGGGGGGACACCTTAGCCCTCCAAATGAACCTGTAAATAAAAAAATTAACCTGTATAAAATTCTCGAGAGATAACTCCATTATACTGGGTGTTTTTTTTAGAGGTATAGAACTTTAAATTGCAATAAAACAACGATGGATTATTCGATTGACATGAATTTTTTTTTATTCGAAAGATAATCTTGTGGCATTACATTAAATCATACCAACAAGACGGCGCAACATGTCACACAGCTCGTGCCACAATCGATTTATTGAAAGACACGTTTGGTGACCGCCTAATTTCACGTTTTGGACCTGTGAATTGGCCTCCAAGATCTTGTGATTTAACACCGCTGGACTACTTTCTGTGGGGCTATGTAAAGTCATTGGTCTATGCGGATAAGCCACAAACGCTTGACCATCAGCCGTGGCGGTCATATGCCAGAAATCATATTTAAAATGTAATGCCACAAGATTATCTTTCGAATTAAAAAAAATTCATGTCAATCGAATAATCCATCGTTGTTTTATTGCAATTTAAAGTTCTATACCTCTAAAAAAAACACCCATTACTTCCAATAGTAATTTTCATCCCTTTCTGAGATCTCAGAATTATCATTGATAGCCCAAAAGTCATCCTATTATCAGCTCTGTCCTCCCATTTTACCATATAGGCCGTCTCCAACGCTATAGCTCTGAAATTTTAATAAATCCTCAATCGAAATGTATAACTATTTATATAAAGATACAAAGTAACGAAATACAAGGTGTCTCAAAAGAAATTTTATATTTATTTAGCTTACTGCGTGAACGCAACGTATCCGAGGGGCGCGGGGGTTATGTCAATCGGTAGCCTGGCTCTTGGGAATTCAGTCGCTATGGAGCGTTTCTCGGGAGCAGACCGCGCGTTATGCGTGCGAGAGTTTTACAAAAACGGTGATTCGGCGACTGTAGTGCGTAGAAAATTCTGCAGTATTCGAGGTTTTCGCCACTTAAATGATGGGCCAAGCATTCCTCTCATTCAACATTGGGTTAAAAAGTTTGAAGAGACTGGTACAACGCTGGATAAATCAAAATCCGGGCGACCTAGGTCATCAAGAACGGTAGAAAACGTGGAGAATGTTAATCAGTCTGTTCGTGACGACCCGAACCTTTCAATTCGGAAGCGCGCAAGTGCTTTAAATGTGCATAGATCATCATTACATCGAATTATGCACAAAGACCTAAAGCTGCACCCCTACAAAATTCAATTGGTGCAAGAATTAAAGCCCCAAGATGCCAGTCAGAGGCTTAATTTCGTAAATCAGGTGATTGAGCGATTTTCAACGTTTACCAACATTTTGTTTTCAGATGAAGCTCATTTTCATCTTAATGGCCACGTAAATAAGCAGAACTGCCGCTACTGGAGTGCAATGAATCCGAAACGCAAACATCAGAAACCCCTACATTCGCCTAAAGTGACCGTATGGGCTGCGATGTCGGCGCGAGGAATTATCGGCCCTTACTTTTTTGAAGACGAAAGGGGGCGTGCAGTTACAGTGAATTCAGAGCGTTATGTGGAGATGTTAGACAACTTCTTGGTACCTGAACTGCAAAACTTTCCTGGCTATAACCAATGAACATGATTCCAACAGGACGGAGCAACTTCACACACGTCCAATATGTCTCTGTCACGTGTTCGTGAAATTTTCTCAGGCAAATTGATCTCCCGGAGAGGTGACATAAATTGGCCTCCACGCAGTCCAGATTAACCCCTATGGACTTTTTCCTATGGGGTTATCTTAAATCTAAAGTTTACGCCAATTAACCGACTTCACTGGCGCATTTGAAAGAAAATATCCGTCACGAAATGGCAGCCATCCCTGAGTCCACCTGCCGAGACGTCATAAGTAATTTTACTGTTCGATTAAATGAGTGCCGAGAACGCGAGGGTCTACATTTAGACGATATTATTTTTAAGAAATAAATCCCCAAAAAGTGTATTTTAATAATTAATAAACATTTTTTCTATATACGACTTACTTTTTTTTTAATCGATCCACTAAATATAAAATCTCTTTTGAGACACCTTTTATAAACTATTTTAGATCATTTAGTACCAAGTAATTTCCAAATTTAACATTATACCTCATCTTCAATAATAAAAAAATAGTGTATTGGGCCCGGTAGTTCAATTTCAACCACCTGTATACTATTGATAAAATATTAATATATGTGTTTATTCTCATAAAGAATTATTTTAAGCAATTCTGTTCCTTATGTATTAATTGTTAATGACTATATTCCTTAATGAGCTTTATCAGGATTAACCATCTTGATATGTAGTGATACGTGATTTTTGCAAGTGGCGTCTTCATTTTTTTTCTGACGTTTTTAGTTATTTTTAAGTGATAAAAGTGCAGAAAACATTTGAAATAGTGTGTTATAGTGTTTGGAATCAATGCAGACCAAAATTGGAGCGACTGGAAAGGTATTTTTAGAAATTTTTGTTAATTTTATAATGTAAGTCATTGTTATGTAGAATGTGCTTCTATGGACAATATAGAAACACATATATGCATACACTATCGGTTATAACTAGACTAACAAAAATATTTTTTAAATCATTTTCATAAATCCCGATTATTGACTAAACGAATATTGAATTATATTGGTATAGCAACAACAATTTATAAGTTAGAACCTGCTCTTAAAAATATTTGTTGTACTGGTACAATAAATAAAATAATTAACTTTCTGCTGCAGCAGATCATCTGCATATTTCTTTTGTAAGACTTAATAATAAATCAATTTTTTGTGGTTAAATATTTTCCTTTACCCTAGCTCTCGTTCTTGTCCCAGTTTAGAGTTTCATAATTATGGAGGAATTTTTTGAACTTAATTTATAATTTTTTTTTATCGATTATCATTTCGCATTCTATTGTAATTTATCTGATTGAATGTGTATTAATGATTATGTATTGTATGTGGATAATAAATAAATATTATTATTATTATAAAAAAATCAGCTGTGGTCACCACAGGAGCGACCGCCATCGTAAAGTACTTATATAAAATACATTCTAGCAGCAGAGTAGAAAAACTTGGCCTAATATTTTCTAACAGAGATATTATTTATCATAACCATGGAAACGTTACATATAAGTATGAAAAAATTGAGACTTTAATATTACAGAAATTATTCGAAATTTTTCGTTTTATCAAAAAAACGTCTCAAATAGAGTTATTAGTTATTGCTTTTATAGCAACTTTTGTTCAATAATTTTTTTCGAAATATTTTTCTGTTGTGAAATACTCATAAAAATCTTAAAATCGACACGAAGAAACTTCCATTTTTAGTCAACCGATTTTTACCAAAAGTTGATCAACTCGTGCCATTAATGGCAGAAGCTTAAATATGAAGTTTCATAAAAATCCTTTCAGCCGAATTGGTTCTGCACGTGTACACAGACAGACGGACAGACAGACAGATAGACACACGGACAGACAGACCGACAGACATCATGCTAAAAATAGTCAAAACGTTATGTAGGGACCTCAATTCGTGGAGATCCATCGAAATCTCGAAATGTCAAAATCGGAATAATCACAATACCTCCATTATATATGTTGACGGTCGGTAAAAATCGTGTTGAAAGGATTAACCCTCTGCGCTATATAGCGTACTAAAGCGTAGTAAAACGTATCAAAGCGTAACGCGGCGTACCGGCAGTGTTGATTTGAATAGATTTGTACTTTATCGTGTATTGAGTATTTTTATCATACCCATAACATATATTTCGCATAAATTTGTTTTTATGTATTTATTATTTACTTTGAAACCTTTCAACAATGCGCTTACTTTTACCGTTCCTACCTGGTCTCCGCGTTTACGTAAACCGGTCGGGAGCATCTTTTCCGCTTATCGGTACTTTGCAACAATGCAATCTTGCATTATGCAACACCTGCTTTGTGACATTTCATAGCGAAAAAAACATTGACATAAGTAATAATCAGTAATATATTTTGTGTTTTGTAACAATGTAATAATTAATTTATAATTATATTTTGTCTTTTGTTCAACTATAAGTGTAAAAACTTTTAAATAATTAACTGTATTTTGTTTTTATAAGCGAAAAAAACATAGAAATATATTTTTTTTATTTTTATTATAATTGAAAACCCCTTTAAATAAATAAATACTAACCATTTTTTGTTTTTTAGGGTTTTGTAGGTATGACCAAAAAACCCTTATACCGTCATTTTGTCGTCTGTCTGTCTGTCTGTCTGTTCGGTAAAAATTGTAGCCAAACGGCTAAACCTACAAAATTGAAATTTGGCATGCTTATACAACTCTTTGACCCGCACATAGGAAAAATACCAAAACATCTAAAAAACATACCCCCCTAAAAATATAAACAAATATGTGCTCATCGAAAAAAAATATATTTTTTTAAAATTCTGAGCAGGGTATCAAATGAAAGCCCTTAGTATGTGGATTAACGATCAAAATTTTATTTTTGCAAAATAAATTATTTAGACATTATTTCTGTCAAAATTGTTCAAAAAAAATTTTGTCCCACACCCTGTAGTCCAGATGGTTTAAACTAAAAATCTGAAAAAATTCTAAGTAATGTACATTTATGTGAACCGGAATAGTTCAACAGGAATTTTTGATCAGATTATGATTTCGGAAAATAAAGCATTTTTTGTTTTTTGCGTAACCATGTAAACTATTTAATAATATTATATAGCAGAGAGACAGAGCGCTTCGATGGTGTAATGGTTACTATACAAGCGTTCTAATCTGCAAACTCGAGTTCAAATCGGCCGCGAGGCAATTCATTTTTTCTGTTTTTTTTTGCATTTTTATTTTGTTTAAATTACTTTTTTAATATTCTAGTTATATTTGGGCAAATATTGCATTTAATTTTTAAAAGCGTAAATTTAATAACCAGTGCAAATTGTTGAAATTGATTACTATTGGACTTACAACCAAGTAACTTAAAATATAACGTAACTATAAATATATAATACCATGGATACAAGTTAAAAAAAATGAAATATATAAAATATATGTTATGTCATGTGTTATAATGTCTGTATCATATTAGTGCCTAAATATATTACTGCTATACTGCTATTTATATTCCTACAAATAGACGAAAACAGAAGGGCGGAGCTTATGACTAAAACAACCAATGGAAGCCATAGGCGCAATTTTCAAAATCTTATTAAACCTTGTTATATAAAAAAAATACTGCACATATTTAGAAACCTACATAATGGTATTAGGCGTTCAAATTAAAATTAACAAAAAAAAATATATTTTAACATAAAATTGGTTTTGGCATCCCAAATAATCATCATTCACTTACTAAATACCTGCAAAACCCTGAAATGTGTGAAAATTCACACTTCACATCAATTTTTGTTTAATTATAAGTCTTATGGTTATAGATTTCTATTTGGCCAACTTTGAGCTCATTTTCCAAAAATAGTGAATAGTGCAGAGGGTTAAGTTCATAATAAAGAGCATCACTCTTTATCATGGTGCCGAATTATAGCAAATAAAAACACGATTAAAGAAAAACTGTTTTCCACATAGATTAACTTCTGAATACGATAAGCCAAATTCTCAAGACTGAAACGTTCAAAATGAAATAATTCGAGAAATGGTCAATTTCACTAAACTGAAATAATGAATATAATAATTATTTTTGATATACAAGGTGTCTCAAAAGAAATTTTATATTTAGAGGATCGATTAAAAAAAAAGTAAGCTGTATATAGAAAAAATGTTTATTAATTATTAAAATACACTTTTTGGGGATTTATTTCTTAAAAATAATATCGTCTAAATGTAGACCCTCGCGTTCTCGGCACTCATTTAATCGAACAGTAAAATTACTTATGACGTCTCGGCAGGTGGACTCAGGGATGGCTGCCATTTCGTGATGGATATTTTCTTTCAAATGCGCCAGTGAAGTCGGTTTATTGGCGTAAACTATAGATTTAAGATAACCCCATAGGAAAAAGTCCATAGGGGTTAAATCTGGACTGCGTGGAGGCCAATTTATGTCACCTCTCCGGGAGATCAATTTGCCTGAGAAAATTTCACGAACACGTGGCAGAGACATATTGGACGTGTGTGAAGTTGCTCCGTCCTGTTGGAACCATGTTCTTTGGTTATAGCCAGGAAAGTTTTGCAGTTCAGGTACCAAGAAGTTGTCTAACATCTCCACATAACGCTCTGAATTCACTGTAACTGCCCCCTTTCGTCTTCAAAAAAGTAAGGGCCGATAATTCTTCGCGCCGACATCGCAGCCCATACGGTCACTTTAGGCGAATGTAGGGGTTTCTGATGTTTGCGTTTCGGATTCGTTGCACTCCAGTAGCGGTAGTTCTGCTTATTTACGTGGCCATTAACATGAAGTGAGCTTCATCCGAAAACAAAATGTTGGTAAACGTTGAAAATCGCTCAATCACCTGATTTACGAAATTAAGCCTCTGACTGGCATCTTGGGGCTTTAATTCTTGCACCAATTGAATTTTGTAGGGGTGCAGCTTTAGGTCTTTGTGCATAATGCGATGTAATGATGATCTATGCACATTTAAA
Source organism: Liopterus haemorrhoidalis (assembly GCA_963971575.1). Classification (NCBI taxonomy): domain Eukaryota; kingdom Metazoa; phylum Arthropoda; class Insecta; order Coleoptera; family Dytiscidae; genus Liopterus; species Liopterus haemorrhoidalis. The sequence goes on from OZ020624.1 coordinate 6,121,984, forward strand.
GCACTTGCGCGCTTCCGAATTGAAAGGTTCGGGTAATCACGAACAGACTGATTAACATTCTCCACGTTTTCTACCGTTCTTGATGACCTAGATCGCCCGGATTTTGATTTATCCAGCATTGTACCAGTCTCTTCAAACTTTTTAACCCAATGTCGAATGAGAGGAATGCTTGGCGCATCATTTAAGTGGCGAAAACCTCGAATACTGCAGAATTTTCTACGCGCTACAGTCGCCGAATCACCGTTTTTGTAAAACTCTCGCACGCATAACGCGCAGTCTGCTCCCGAGAAACGCTCCATAGCGATTGAATTCCCAAGAGCCAGGCTACCGATTGACATAACCCCCGCGCCCCTCGGATACGTTGCGTTCACGCAGTAAGCTAAATAAATATAAAATTTCTTTTGAGACACCTTGATTTCATGTCATCTTTTATTTTAGAGAGTTTTGTTTCAAATATACGATTCCCTGGTCTGTTATCGAGTACCTAGTAACTTTCTTGCTATGATTAAATGTTCCAAACTACTAACATAGTTGTTTGACAGTTGGCAGTGTACCAGTATTGAGACGTTTATCTAATAATGATGAGACAAGTCCAGGACTTAGGAAAGGGCATTCGAGCAAATATAAGCTTTCACGGAGCAAATGATGCAGCACTATATCTGTTTTCCTATATTGGAACTTCTATGCAGTTCATTGTCTCTGAAATTGAGGCAGTTAGTTTTGCTGTTAGCAACTGATAGTAAGAATCCCTATTGTATGAAAAAAAGCTATATTCAGAGCGTTGATTGTAAAGACTTATAAGAACAAAAATATATTATACCGGGTGAATTATTTTACGAGCAACATACATGTTTCACATATAATGTTAATGAAGTGAGTTATTTCATTTGCAACATAGCAAATTAAGAAAACAAGCTCATATCCATGGCAACAGAGATGCAATGGTGATTAGATACAATAGTTAATTGACATGATAATGTTCCTAGACGGCTAAAAAATAGTAAATTAGAAACAATAAATGAATTTTTATTAGTTTGTTTATATTTACATACAAACAAAAATAATAATGTCCTTAGTAGCTAAGTCCAAAGATATAGTTTAAATGAGGAGATCATCGGTGAAACAAAGGCTTCGAGAAATCGTATTATTTGGAGGGCATGGAAGAATTGGAGAATCGTTGGACGAAGTAATGGGTGTTTTTTTTAAAGGTATAGAACTTTAAATTGCAATAAAACAACGATGGATTATTCGATTGACATGAATTTTTTTTTATTCGAAAGATAATCTTGTGGCATTACATTTTAAATATGATTTCTGGCATATGACCGCCACGGCTGGCTCGGATGTAGTCCAATCTGGACGTCCAATTTTCGATGACTTTTTCCAACATTTGTGGCCGTATATCGGCAATAACACGGCGAATGTTGTCTTCCAAATGATCAAGCGTTTGTGGCTTATCCGCATAGACCAATGACTTTACATAGCCCCACAGAAAGTAGTCCAGCGGTGTTAAATCACAAGATCTTGGAGGCCAATTCACAGGTCCAAAACGTGAAATTAGGCGGTCACCAAACGTGTCTTTCAATAAATCGATTGTAGCACGAGCTGTGTGACATGTTGCGCCGTCTTGTTGGTATGATTTAATGTAATGCCACAAGATTATCTTTCGAATAAAAAAAAATTCATGTCAATCGAATAATCCATCGTTGTTTTATTGCAATTTAAAGTTCTATACCTCTAAAAAAAACACCCGTTATATAGTTCTAAAAGGAATCTATGTTGAAAATTAATTAAATTTTGTCGAAAAAGTTTTGTTTTCTTGCCTAGGCCGCTCACTTTTAGACCACCCCTCGTAGCAGCAAAATATGTATGAAAAAATTTGTTTAGAATGAAAAATTATTGTTTTCTTTTCAATGTACAATGTTTACTTATCAGCAAAACTGTTAAGCCATTGTGAAATTGGACGGTAAATTCTTTGATTACACAGGTCAAAAAAAAAACAAATATTTTTAATGTCTTTATTTTATTGACTATTTTCTGGTTCTTTATATCGAAAAATAACTAAAACACTCGTTTATTTTTAAAAAACTTTGCTTTTGTACCTTTAACAACGATCAATATATATTTATTTATTTTTATGACCATATAAGGAGAAGCGTGTTTTATTAAGTAAGGGTGGGGACGAGCGGATGGAAAGCAAGTGGCATTTCACTTACGTGGTTCATAGTCGGTATGCGCATGCGCATTGCACCGATACAACGCATTTTGTGTGACGGCAGATCCAGAAATGGCGTCAAGAAGTTGTAAACACGAGGTAGACTCATTCTGTTATATATACGGCGAATTTATCAAAACAAGAGATAAAAAATTTGCTTTGGCTAGAAATTTAAAGCTTTGTGAAGTCTATATCAAAGATAAAATCGGTAATATTTGAACCAACTCATTAACTCAAAAGACTTAAATGACTTAGAGATCTGAACCTGCCCAAAAGTAAAGCAGAAATCCTAGCTTCTCGGTTCAAACAGTGGAATTTGCTTGAGACAAATGTATCAATAAGTGATCAAAGAAAGCGTCATGAAGCATTTCTTGCTTTTTCACTAAAAAAGACGGACTTTGTTATTGTAATGATGCGAAAGGATGTTTGAAGAAATCGGAATCTCACGCATTACTTCTGACTGGCGTCTCTTCATAGACAGTTCTACAAAAAGTTTAAAAGCTGCCCTTCTGCGTAATCGAAATAAATTTCCATGTCTTCCTTTGGATCATTCCGTAATGCTCAAAGAAAATTCTCAAAACAGAGTTGACAGTTACAAAGAGCTTATTGGAACTATGCTTGATAACTTTAAACTCTTGGGTTCCAGAATGTCCCTTAAAGTGCATATGTTACATGCTCACTTGGACCAATTTAAAGATAACATGGGAGCCTATTCGGAAGAACAAGGTGAACGTTTTCATGAAGACGTGATGGACTTTGAACGTCGTTATCAGGGGCAATACAATGAGAGTATGATGGGGACTATATTTGGGGGCTAATACGAGAAAGTCCATACAATCACAGAAGAAATTCGAAAAATAATCATTTCTAAACTTTTCTATATATTCTGTTACAGTAAGTTGTTTGTTTCGAATGGTTTTCTTGTAAATAAAACTGATTCAAATTCATAACAAAAGTTTGTATTACTTCTACACACAATAAAGATCTGAAAAAAGGGAAATTTTCTTAAAATTCCTTAATTTCATTCTAGCTAGAAAAGCCTTTTCGGGTAAAACTATTTTTTCTTTAATTAATAATGTGGAAGAAATAAAAATCTGATATGCAGAACCCAGACTCAAAATTCCTGTTGACCGGTGTTATTCTATTGACAAATTTTTTATTGAATTAATTACTCAAAAAGCACAAGAAAACAGAGACTTTCAATGCATCCTCCTAATATTTTCTTATTGGTGGAACGATTTTGACCCACGGGGCGTCGGTTACCGACCCCTGATTCAACATATCAAAGACCTCAGACCGACTTTTATTTTTTTTTTATTTAAAGAAAAATTACATGTGCCTCGGCAGCTAGGACTATTGGCACCGGATACATTATGTTTTGAGTTTACATTAAGGTAACATTATTATATACATACATTATATACATTGTTAATATTGTTAACATTTATATTTTATTATATAAGTGGATGTCTCTTAAGAATGTCAAAACATTGTTGATGGCTTCCGAGTTATTGGCAAGGGCATTTTGAATTGCATTTGGTATCTTGTTTTTTTCCCTCTGGTTGTCATATTTCTTGCATTGAACAATTATATGTCCTGTTGTGAGAGGGGTGTGGCAAATATCGCATTTTGGGGGATCTTGGCGTTCAAAGAGATGTTTGTGGGTTATTAGGGAGTGTCCAATTCGCAGTCTGGTGAGGATGATTTGGTCTTTTCGATTTTTTGGATAGTGCCAAGGACCGGTTTCTGATTTAATCCTCTTTAACTTATTTTTTGACGCTTGCCAATGGTTGTTCCAACTTTTCTTAACTTCTCTCTTTATGTGACTTATGAGGTCATCTGCTGGAATAGGTATGTCGGAGATGTCGACGTTGGTTGCTTCCTTGGCTGCGTGGTCCACTTCTTCATTGCCCCGAATGCCAACGTGTGAAGGTATCCAGAGAATGGTGACCTTTGCGCCTCTTGATATTGCCGCATGCAAATTTTCTTGTATTGGTTGGCTGAACCGACTTTGCATTAAATATAATTAAAGAGAATAAAAATAACAATCATGATGTCTTTTTATTCTTTCCAATAGCGCGAACAGTATTTGTATTCAATTCAATTAAGGCGAGTACAAATGCAATAAAAACAATTTTTTATATTGAGACATGTCTCGGCGAGATAAAATGTAAGTATTTTTACGTGTTTTTAATTATAATTTTCAATTTCTTTTTCAAACACAGGGATTTCCTATAGGGATTTGTAAAAGTATAAAGCTTAAGTTTTAACGTTAATTGCTTTGTAAAATCTCATACGATGTTTCTTTTTATTTTATTTAATTACTTTTGTGTTTTCCGTTTATTAATTTTTTAATTTAATATCTCAGTACAAATAATGAAATGGTACATTTTAAAAAGCTCTTTTTAAATGAGTTTTTTATTTTATATTTAAAATATAAACAGGTGTTATTTGACCTACCTCCAAACATTTTATGAGCTTTGTTCTTTATGATATACTTTCAATTAGAGAGAGATTTTATTTTTTAAATTGACCTCATATTAAAAAGATATATATTTTTTTCTCTTTGTATATGTTTGTTCCATTTTTAAAGCCAATCTGAGAGTTCGCAGTTGTTGACAAAATATGTCAAGCAGGTCTTGACCTGTTTTTTTGTTTAAAATATTCCAATGAAACAAAATATTAAGCGTTGGATTTTATCCGTTTTTCTATTTCAAACAGATGGCGAATTTATTTCGTATTTATTAAAACTGATCTGTTTAGTTATTCAACGATATAATCTATTTATAGTTGAAGATAATGGGATTCGGACCAGTCAGAAAATAAAAACAAATTTATTAACTTCGCTAACGTTTCGATTTAATTTAAATCTTCATCAGAATTGTTATTTTATATCGTGACTATTAACTAAGCTCTAACTAATAGTCACGATATAAAATAGCAATTCTGATGAAGATTTAAATTAAATCGAAACGTTAGCGAAGTTAATAAATTTGTTTTTATTTTCTGACTGGTCCGAATCCCATTACCTTCAACTATAATTACTAACTTACGGACGTAACTCATCTAATCAAGATATAATTTATTTTTAAACTATAGAAAGTAACTTCAAAAATCATATTTAACCCTTTACCGCATAGTGTGCCATATATGGCCCATTCCGGTTTTTATTACCGACCGTCAACTTATATAAGGGAGGTATTGTGATCATACCGATTTTGACATTTCGAGATTTCGATGGATCTCCACGAATTGAGGTCCCTACATAACGTTTTGACTATTTTTAGCATGATGTCTGTCGGCCTGTCTGTCCGTCCGTCTGTCTGTCTGTCCGCGTGTCTATCCGTCTGTCTGTCTGTCTGTCTGTCTGTCCGTCTGTGTACACGTGCAGAGCAAATTCGGCTGAAAGGATTTTTATGAAACTTCATATTTAAGCTTCTGCCATCAATGGCACGAGTTGATCAACTTTTGGTAAAAATCGGTTGACTAAAAATGGGAGATTACTCGTGTCGATTTTAAGATTTTTATGAATATTTCACAACAGAAAAATATTTCGAAAAAATTTATTGAACAAAAGTTGCTATAAAAGCAATAATTAATAACTTTTATTTGAGATATTTTTATTATTCGAAAAATTTCGAATAATTTTTGTAAAATTTTTCGAAATTCTCAATTTTTTCATACTTATATGTAACGTTTCCATGATCATGATAAATAATACCTCTGTTAGAAAATATTAGGTCAAGTTATTTCTACTCTGCTGCTAGAATCTATTTTATACAAGTACTTTTGATGGCGGTCGGTCCTGTGGTGGCCACAGCTGATTTTCTTTATTTTACTTTTAAAACTGATTCAGAACGTTACTTCATGAATGTTTATATATGCCACATACACAGCAATGGATCCTGCAGTATCTCAAGTAATGGGTTGCAATAGATTTGAGGATATCAAGCGGAATTTGCACTTCAACGATAACTCTGAATTTATTGAGAAAGGACAACTAGAAGATACGACCTTTTCTTTCAAAATTCGAGGGCGACTGCTTTTAATCCCTAATGAAGAACACCTAGCAATTGACGAGCAAATAATACGGAATCATTTTCTTTTGTAACATAATGTAGAATCATGATGTTCCATGTATGGCACAAACCCTAAATTATTATTTTAATTATTATTTTTTCATAAAATTAATAATTAATATTTTATATATTTTTTTATCAATAAGAACCAATTCCTAACGCTCATGAATTATTTCAGCAAACAATAAAAATTCATGCAGTAAAGGTTTAAATTATTAGGTCGTCAAGGATGAAATTTGTAGAAAAAAAATCAGCTGTGGCCACCTAGGTACCGACCGCCATCACAAAGTACTTGTATAAAATACATTCTAGCAGCAGAGTAGAAATAACTTGGCCCAATATTTTCTAACAGAGTTATTATTTATCATGACCATGGAAACGTTACATATAAGTACGAAATAATTGAGACTTTATTCGAAATTTTTCGTTTTATCAAAAAACGTCTCAAATAAAAGTTATTATTTGCTGCTTTTATGGCAACTTTTGTTGTTGTTGTCTATTTTTATACTTATATGTAACGTATATAAGTATGAAAAAAGAAATTTTGAAACATTTTTCAAAAGTTTTTCGTTTTATCAAAAAATGTCTCAAATAAAAGTTATTAGTTATTGCATTTATAGCAACTTTTGTTAAATAAATTTTTTTAACCAGTATAATATATAATTTTGTAACGCGGACCACTAATAATAATTGTTGGTTCATTTTTTGCAAGAAAACAGATATATTTAATGTGCTACTAAATACATTTATTTTATTTGTAGAAAACTACAGAAAATAAACAAAACATAAATTATTTACATGAAAAATGTGTATAAAAAATAACAAAAAAAGTGCAAAAAACACATATTAAAACTTTAGCGGACCACTAAAATTTTTCTGGGGACCACTGGTGGTCCGCGGACCACCTGTTGAGAAACTCTGTTCTAGAGCAGAGTTTCCTAAACTTGTTGAGTCGCGGATCTCTATCGTTGCTATATACAGTGGCGTACGCAGAAAAATATTTCGAAGGGGGGGATTTTTCACAACATCAGAATTTATACGTATTGAGAATGCGAGCAATCTTGAAATGGGGTAATTATAATTTTAGTTTGTTTTAAATTTTCGGGGGGAGGGCCCCTAATTCCCCCTATGCGTACACCACTGGCTATATATTTATATATATTTTAGTGGATTTTGACGTGTGATATGTTCTGGAAATAAATTTCTCAGTTGATCGATACAGGATAACTGTTTTATGCCGATCTTGAAAAGTTATGTTTTCAATCTACGGATTATAAACAGCAAAATATAAGAATGCTTTGTTAGTTAAAAGCAAAAATATTAATAAAAAATCAGCTGTGGCCACCACAAGACCGAACGCCATCACAAAATGGGTACTTAAACAAAATACTCTCTAACACAGAAATTATTTACTATAACCGTGAAAACATTAGATACACGTATGACAAAATAAATACTTAATATTCCATTTCTTGGTTTTTTGATGACCGCTTTTTACCAAAAGTTGATTAACTGATGCCATTGGTGTGAGAAGCTTAAAAATGAAGTTTCATAAAAATCCGTTTAGCCAAATTCGTTTTAGACGTGTTCAAGGATCGACAGACAAACATACAGACAGACCGACAGACAGCATGCTAAAAATAGTAAAAACATCATGTAGGAACTTCAATCCGCGGACAACAATTGAAATTTAAAAATGTCAAAATCGGTATGATCACAATACCTCCCTTATATGTATGTAGCGGTTGGTAAAAATTTAATCCATAAGTCTTAAGCGTAAGACAAAACTATTGAAATACTATCTTTATAATATTTGAACACACTTGTCTACTGGCCGTTCTGAGACGGAGACTTTGGCAGCTTTTTTTACAATCCGTACTTTAGCCAGCAAAAACAAATAAATAACACTGCACCACTGTGACTTCTTGATTTCCTATCTGAATTATAAGAGATATAAAGAATATAGGTAATTCATATTCCCATTGAATGAAATGTCACAACATCCATTAACTATTATTTGGCAAATGTTAAGGAATTTGTATTGTATTATATGCCGCTTTTGTAATATATCAGCCCTGTAATAGAACAGTCACTCAGCTGTATATTTGTATTTCATAATGGTTAAAACTTTTTCAGTGACCAGTTGAACTATTGAGATTCGAGTGTCTTTATTAACATTTATTAGGATCAATAAAATATTATTGTACTGGCTTTTGTTATCTTCAGTAGCGTATCATTTCTGAGTGAAACGGTTATTTTGAAAAAAAGAAAAAAAACAAACATTATTTTCACATCTGATCACATTTGTTTTAGTTAATTTTCTGTCTAATCTGCTCGCGGAGCACAGTTTAGGAAACTCTTTTCTAGAGTGACCCCCGTATGTACCCTTACTTCTTCAAATGTGCTCCAAGTATGTATTCGGGTTTTAAAATTCCATTGTTTCTAATATGTTTATATTTGCACAATGTTTAATAATGTATTATTTAATTAATATTTTAGTTACATATTTATTATTTGCACAGTAACACAATTTATATTGTAATATTATCAAAATACGTAAAACATAATAAACTTACTAATTATATATGATATTTGATAATGATGTTTATTATATTTTCTCTGTTTCCCCATTGTTTTGTTTAATAACATTAATAATATATGCCAAATGAGAGTTAATATTAAGTTTTTACAGCCTCAATTTGTTTTGATGTTACGTTATTATGACATTAATTAGTAATTATCATTTTGAAACAAATATTTCAGTTATTAATAGCAACAACCAATTGTTGGATAGCTATTCTTTTATGTAATACTGTTAACTAAAAAATTTTAATTACATATGTAATTACTGTTATAGAGCATTCAGTGGAGTAACTTCAAATCCCCCCCCCCCCCTTCGTGAATATATTTTTGGGGGTGGAGTATAATATTTGTTAATATTATACTCCACCACTCATATTTACAATCGGGGACTAAATGTAGTGGACAGTATCTTCCTAACAAATAACAATATCTCAGAAAATCCGTTTCTCAGTTTCCTACAGAAAATCCTTAAAATGATTGAGCAAAACCTATTTAGTTCATCAAGGATAAAATTTGTAGAAAATAAGGCAAAGTTGGTTGATAACTTACAAATATAAGGAATTATTTTATTCATCAAAGTATGCACCCATATTTTCTATACACTTTTGCCATTTAAGCGGCAACTTGTTCAGGCCGGTGTTATAAAACCCTGGCGGATGAGAGTCAATGAATTCCTGGAAGGCCAGTTTTACTGCATTGTCGGAATTTAACAGTAAAACCGAAGAAACAAGCGATCATTTTCTTGGCAGTGCTTCGTGAACGAACAACTTTTGTGGGTTTGGGTTTATCTTGGAAGACCCAAACAGTGGATTGTTGCTTAGTTTCCGGTTCATATGGATAAATCCAAATTTCGTCACCTGTAACGATGTTGTATAAGAATTTTGCAGTGCCTAGGTTGAATTTTTTTAACATTCTCTTACACCAATCAAAGATTTTTTGAGCTTAAGTCAAATTATGCGGAATCCATCGGGAACAGATCTTTTTCTCAGCTAAATGTTCATGCAAAATCGAATATATTGCAGTCTGCGATATGCCAAAGGATGCCTCTATCTCACAGTAAGTCATATGTCGATCTTCTGCAATCATTTTGAGCGCAGCATCGATGTTTTTTGAATCACTACCGATTTTGGTCGACCTTCACGAGATTCATCACTGATCGACGTACGACCACTGCGAAATTACGCAAACCAATTGTAAACAGTCTTTTCTGATGGTGCTTCATTACCAAAAGTTGAACGAAGCGAATCTATGCATTGTTGTTGAGTTAGGCCTTTACTAAAATCGTAAAAAATCATAAACGGAAACCTTCACGAACAATATCCATTTTTTCACAAACTTGTTTTTTTAAACGCTCCCTGTCAACAAACTAGTCGATCAATTTATAAGCTGCTACTGATTTCACAATAACAAATATCAAATTTTACGACACATTTCAATATTGCCATCTAGTGGTCGTTTGTAAATACATAAAAGGTAACCCTCCTATTATATACTATTATTACTGAGAATACAGTCTACAATTATTTTGTAAAATATGGGAATGAATGTCAACTAAAGATGGCAGTTCATAGATAACTAGGATGATTAAGTAAAGGATGCGCTATTCGTGTGTAAAATGTGTGGAAACCCTTACTGAGTGAGAAAGATATATATCGCGGTACTGCGTACACACGTAAGACGCTATTACTGTGCTAAATTGTTAGATATACACAAGGTGGCGAAAAGAAAAATGTTCAACAGACTTGTGATATTTCAAAACGAATAAAAATATGTGTATCTATTTGTGTTATATATTTTATTTCCATACTTTCATTTAATCAATTATCACAACCAAATAAAAAATATCAAACCATCCCTTATAGGTAAAGATTAGAATATTTCTATGTAATAAAAAAAAATATATATCAAAATTAACCCCTCTGCGCCCCATATATTTCATTTTGTACATCCGTCTTTCAATCTTTCATTAATCGAACGATAAACATTAAATTAATTTCTGATTTGTGGGGGGATACTCAAAGGATGTGGCCCTTCAACGTCTTATCGGAATATTTGAAAAAGACCCATAGCTAGCCACCTCTGGTATTTTGAATCATTAAATTTAATAGAGATTCTTGCAATCGGGCCATAGTCATGTAATTTTCGCAACAAGATGTTTGGGTAGTATTATTTGGCACTAATATTTTTCAAGCTTATTTTAGTTTATTGTAACTACCACTTTATCCTTTAACTGACTGATTAAATTCATAATTCTGCCTCCTTTATTGGCAGCCTTTAATTTTTAAAATATCATTAAAGATTGTTTTAATGACAAATAATATTATTTTAAAATGATTAGATAAATTTTAAATACATATTTATACAGTTTCACGTCCGTTTGACACGATACGCAGAAAATTAACACCGTGTTATACAAATTTCTCAAATATGTTATAAAATTTGCTGTGAAATTACGAGATTTTAGAATAATTTCTAAGAAATTCCAAAATTATTTTCATTTAAAAATACGCTTGTTTCAAATTCAAATGTAGCACATGCGCATTACGTAGTTGCAGTGTGCACAGTACAGACATATATTGCCTTCTTTCTCAACAGGGGTTTCCACACAATCGTCAATGTTGTTAGTATACGAATAGCGCATCCTTTACTTAATCATCCTAGTAGATAACCATGATAAACCTTTCATCCCTTGATTACCCTCTAGAAAATAAAATAATGCTGAAATTCCAGGTCCTATGGTCCTATCCAAATCAATGGTAAACAGAGAATCATCAGTAATGAATATATCCGTGTACTCAAAGGCAACACATTAACTAAATTGTGATAGTGGACTATTTATAATATAAATTTATCATCATTTAAATAGTTTGTAATTTTAGATCAAAACTTCTAACAAGGTAACTCAGCAATAGCATTATTGTGTTTGTCCTAGATTCCCAAGATATATAGATATTTCCCGAGTTCTCCTACTGTAGATGCAAGTACAATATTTCACAGTCACTGTAATGCCTTAATTAATTTATAACCAAATTACCTGACTGGGGTTAATTTATCTATTTTTAAAACCGAATTTTGAAATAGTTATTAAAGGAATAAAAGTAAAACAATAACATTTGCATAAAATCCTACTCCTATTTGGTAATTGTATTATATATCATATAGCATTACCCATGTATAGCAATGTATACAATAGCAACGAAAAGATAGTTAGTTGTTTTATCATAATAATGCCGGGTTTACATTGGTAGAGTAAAAGACTAATATCCGTGTATAAACAGTTGACATTGTGACTAGTAGAGTACTAGCTGCCAGTAGTTGGGTTAGGATAGCAGCTAGCTCGTCGACGTATTTACTAGCTACTGTCTTTTCCGCTACTACGCAAAATTGATTCATTTCAAATTGGCGGCAAGCGGTAACCTGTCATAACAAATAGAAAAAAACCCATATCATGTAAGTTACAATTTATTTACATAAATTGCGTAACATTGATTTATTAATTGATGATTTTTGAAATCATCTGTGAAATAACTGCCTTTGATACACGAAAAAGATGTTATAGACCAGTGTTTCTCGACCAAAAACGCACCGTGGACCAGAATAATATATAATTTTCTAACGCGGACTAGTAATAATAATTGTTGGTTTATTTTTTGCATGAAAACAAATATATTTAATGTGCTACTAAACACATTTATTTTATTTGTAGAAAATCACAGAAAGTTTACAGAAAATAAACAAAATATAAACTATTTACATAAAAAATGTGCAAAATAAATTAAAAATAAAACTGCAAAAAAACACATATAAAAACTTTCGTGGACCACTAAAATTTTTCTGGGGACCACTGGTGGTCCGCGGACCACCTGTTGAGAAACACTGTTGTAGACTACAATAACTATTTCCTGTGGCTAGGAAATAAAGCGTTAATTTTATTTTTGCTGGAATCGCACCCCTTATTAGTGTATCAGTTCGTTGTATTAATGGACTAACTAAATTTAATAGCCTATTAAAATCATCTGGTGTCATTCTTAAACACAGTCTGTACTCTTTTTGATCTTCCATGGCTAATTCACGAAATAGGAGGACTGATGCGCTATGGGTAGTTCTTCTATCAAGTCCATTTTTTAACCCATTTTTGTTTAGGTTTATATTCTGTACCGAATACTTCAATAAGACAATCAATTATTTCCTCCACAAGAAATGATGTAATTCAAAATACTCATAAACTATTTTTTGCAAAAAGATAATTTCACTACAAAATCACAGTGAAGATGTCAAATGTGTTTTGACACTTACTATCCAGAAAATAAGATATGTATGTCAATTGCGTATGAACACCTACTATCCTGAAAATAACCATTACATTGTAATAATAGACAGTTATTCCGAATGGCTAGATTTAAAAAAATTAAAAACAATTGAATTTTCGGAAATAATAAAAAATCTTAAAATATGGTTTTCAATATTTGGAATTTCAGCTGAACTGCACACAGATAATGGACGACAGTATTGTTCACAATTATTTAAAGAATTTTCGCAACAATGGAACTTCGAACATATTACGTCAAGTCCATATTATCCACAAAGCAATGGGTTAAGCGAAAGAGCAGTTCAAACTGCAAAAAATGTTTTAAGAAAATGCTACGAAAATCAAAACTTCTAAAATACAAGTAATAACTTAACACAAATGATCCTCATCACTAAATTTCAACTGATGACCAAAAGAAAAATGTCCTCACTTCTAAAATTCACGAGATAACCTACAAAAAAACGGTCTTCGCTACAAAATTAAATTAATTTGGCGCCCTTCTGAACCTAACGGCAGCGCCCCCCTTACAACGGCGCCCGCTTCCGCCAGCCCTGTTTTCATCAATTTTTTAGGGTTTTGTAGGTATGACCAAAAAACCCTTATACCGTCACTTTGTCGTCTGTCTGTCTGTCTGTCTGTCTGTCTGTCTGTCTGTCTGTCTGTTCGGTAAAAATTGTAGTCAAACGGCTAAACCTAGAGAGTTGAAATTTGGCATGCTTATACAACTCTTTGACCCGCACATAGGAAAAATACTAAAACATCTAAAAAACATATCCCCCTAAAAATATAAACAAATATGTGCTCATCGAAAAAAAAAATATTTTTTTATAATTCTGAGTAGGGTATCAAATGAAAGCCCTTGGTACGTGGATTAACGATCAAATTTTTATTATTGCAAAATAAATTATTTTGAAGCTATTTTTGCCAAAATTGTGCAAATTTTTTTTTGTCCCCCACCCTGTAGCCCAGATGGTTTAAACTAAAAATCTGAAAAAAATCTAAGTAATGTACATTGGTGTGAACCGGAATAGTTCAACAGGAATTTTTGATCAGATTAGGTTTTTGGAAAAAAACGCATTTTTTGTGATTTTTTGCTAATAATGTACACAAGTTATAGCTTTGTAACACGCCACACTGTAACATGTATGCTGGTCTAGTGGTATTAGACGCTGATTTTTCAACCAAGTAACCCGATCTGAAAGGGATCGAATCCTGTGAGAATAGACTATATTATTTGTTGTTTTTTTTTTTTTTAATTTTTGTATTGTTTAAATTATTTTTTCAAAATTCTAGTTATATTTTGGCAAATGTTGCATTTAATTTTTAAAAGCGTAAATTTAATAGCCAGTGGAAATTGTTTAAATTATAATTTAATTCTGTTTCAATGTACACGAAATCAGAGGGGCGGAACTTATAACAACCAATGGAAGCCATAGGCGCAATTTTTAAAATTCTTAATGAACCTTGCTATATAAAAAAAAATATACTGCACATATTTAGAAACCTAAATAATGGTATTAGGCGTTCGATTTAAAATTAACAAAAAAAAAAAATTTAATATAAAATTTGTTTTCGCATCCAAAATAATCATCATTCACTTACTAAATACCTGCAAAACCCTGAAATATGTGAAAATTCACACTTCACATCAATTTTTTTATTATTGATATCGTTTATAAGTTTGTTAAAATTTTGGCACACAGCATCTATAGCTATAAGCATTTTATCATGCTTGACCGAAATAATAAATCAGATTAGATCAATATAAGATAAAATCTTCTCTGTGATTGCAGATGTAGCATATATTTTTATTTCGTGCGTGATCATGATGTTAAGACTAAAACCACGCACCTCTGTATTCAGGTCAAATAAGTCTCAAATAAGAATTAGGGCGGTCAGGTGGAGTAGGACGTAGGGGTGAATTACAAGGGAAGGGATTACCAGGATTGCTTGATGTAGAGAGGTAGGGATGACCTAGAAATGTAAAGACACAATGATGTTTTAAATTTCTCTTAAATATGATGCTGCAACTTCATTGTAAATTTGTTTTTTGCAAAAAAATTGTAGGTTTTTAGGATTTTGTAGGTATGACCAAAAAACCCTTATACCGTCATTTGGTCGTCTGTCTGTCTGTCTGTCTGTCTGTTCGGTAACAATTGTAGCCAAACGGCTAAACCTAGAGAGTTGAAATTTGGCATGCTTATACAACTCTTTGACCCGCACATAGGAAAAATACTAAATCATCTAAAAAACATATCCCCCTAAAAATATAAACAAATATGTGCTCATCGAAAATAAAAATATTTTTTTATAATTCTGAGTAGATACCAAATGAAAGCCCCCCTAAAAATATAAGGGGGCTTTCATTTGGTATCTACTCAGAATTATAAAAAAATATTTTTATTTTCGATGAGCACATATTTGTTTATATTTTTAGGGGGTACGTGGATTAATGACCAAATTTTTATTTTTGCAAAATAAATTATTTTGAAGCGATTTTTGCCAAAATTGTGCAAAAAATTTTTGTCCCACACCCTGTAGCCCAGATGGTTTAAACTAAAAATCTGAAAAAATTCTAAGTAATGTACGTTGGTGTGAACCGGAATAGTACAACAGGAATTTTTGATCAGATTATGTTTACGGAAAAAACGCATTTTTTGTGTTTTTTTGGCTAATAATGTACACAAGTTATAGCTTTGTAACACGCTCGAGTGGAAGGCTTATCTTGGTGTAGTGCTACTTGCGCTGGCTTTTTCACCCAAGTAAGTTCGATCCCCACGAGAAGAGACAATTTTTTTTTGCTTTTTATTTACATTTTTATGTTTAAATTATTTTTTTTTAAATTCTAGTTATATTTTGGCAAACATTGCATTTAATTTTTAAAAGCGTAAATTTAATAACCAGTGGAAATTTTTGAAATTATAGTTAAATTCTGTTTCAATGTACATGAAATCAGAGGGGCGGAGCTTATAACAACCTAAATAATGGTATTAGGCGTTCGAATTAAAATTAACAAAAAAAAAATTAATATAAAATTTGTTTTGGCATCCCAAATAATCATCATTCACTTACTAAATACCTGCAAAACCCTGAAATGTGTGAAAATTCACACTTCACATCAATTTTTTATTTAATGGATGCAGTATGAATACTTTTATAAATTATAATAGAAATAAAAGTAGGAAAATAATTCTTTCTACGAATTATTTAAGACAAAACTTGAATTTACTTAAATATTTTACAGCTGTTGGTCGTTAACGATAAATAATCCCCATAGATTACAAGTAGAGCTAGGACATAGCTAAGCCTAAGCCTACACTGTCGCTTTGGAGTGGCACGTTTATTTTCAATAAAAACTATAATCTGTCTCAATTTGTAATACGAAACTAGATCTGGTTACTTTAGTGATTGTTGTGGTGTAAATAGACTTTTGTAGAATCATGTGAACTTGTAAATCTGGCTTTTAAAAGTATGGTTAAGTTTCATCATATTGAGGTTATTACTAAATTGACATGTCAAAATTGTGATTGACATGTCAAATATTTTGAATGTATACAGTCTGTTTCAAACGGTTAGGCGGAACTAGATTTGGCAATCTAGTTACTTTCATCGTTTAAATCATACTTTTCGACCGTTTTGTTTAAGCTTTGTAAATCATACTTACAATAAACATTTTTTGGTTAAGGTTAATATCATTTTAAAATGTCATTTTCTTTATATTATGATTTTTTGTGTCATTCTTAATACAAATTTCCCATTTATTTATTTTTTTGTCATTAAAATACGTAAAAAAATTGACATATGTCATTCGTTTCCATGGTTTCATTGTTGGAATTTTAAATTTTGACATTTCAACGTGAAAAATGAAATAACCCAAGCAAGGTCCCTTCTCGTGACAACCTAAAAGAACGAAATTCCCATTTAGTTCCGCTTAACCGTTTGGAACAGACTGTATATTAATATTTATTTCATCAAACTTTCGATTATTACTCGTATAATAGTAAAAAATATTACGATTATCAATGAAATATCGTGATAAAATATAAAAAACAAAAATACATATTATATAATAATAATTTATCATTTTATTGTGCTGCCCTTAAAATCTCATTCTTGTTTTGCAAAATTTAATAACATATTTAAACAAAAATATTAATTTTTTGAATGTAAATCCCAAATTTTTCTCTGCAAATCTTTCCGAATCATGTAGTCTGTGGTTCTATCTGTTTTCTTATTATTACCTTTTCCCATGTTCGTCGGTCTTAAAGTTTCTGCACCTTCATTTAAAATTTTTCTTACTTCTCCTTCAGAAATCTAAATAAATTGAAATGGGTAAATTATTTTATATTTCACATCAAAAAGGACACCAAGATTTACTGAAAAAATATCTGCCACAAGGTCTATAATTTCGCTTCTTTTTAATTTTGTTCCATTTTTTCTAAGTTTTCCATAAGCGTTATATATGTGTTTTTGTATATTTATCTAATTGTTGTCTCTTATGCATATTTTCTGATGTTATGTTCTTATTTTGGTTGCATAAAAACACTTTTCGAAAAAAAATAAAAAAATTGACATATAATTTAATGTCAAATATGAATTGTCAAATGTTTTGAAAGGTGCCATTTCAGCAGTACCACTCTAAGATGATATTTTAAATAGACAACATAAAAAATGAAATTTTCCTCTTAGTTTCGTATTACAAATTGAGACAGATAATATTCATTTTGTTCATGTGCCGTACTTGTCAAAACCGAGACTCGTACTTTATCAATTTTTGATACGCTTATAATGAGTCTAATCTCTTGCATTCCAATTAAATTTAACTGTGAAGACCCTTATTACTAGAGTCCGGCAAAAATATGCAACGGTACTTTAGTTAGGTGTTTTTCGATAAAAAGCGGCACATGTGTTATCTGTAGAAATAAAATGTAATTATATATATATTTGTAATGTGCCCTGCTGACAAATAGTGTAGCGTATAAAAATTTAATATCTTATCAAAAACTGACCAATGGCAAAGGAGTGATCGGAATTACCTATCGCGGATATAATCCCAAAATAATGAGTTGTCGTTATTAAGATAAGAATTCATTGCGGTACAAGTGTTTTATTTTATTGTTTTTGTTGGTTTTTTGTTAAAATAAAGTTTAAAATATCACGCTTATGGCAAAAGTACCGTTGCATATTTTTACCGGTCTCTACTTATTACTAAAGCTCGGACATAGTTAGTGGTAAGCCGACAATGTCGCATACGAGCAGCACGTTTATTTTCAATAAACTCTATTAATTTTGTTCATGTGCCGTACTTGTCAAAACCGAGACTCGTACTTTATCAATTTTTAATACGATAATAAGTCTAATATCTTGCGTACCAATAAAATTTAACTGCGAAGACCCTAATTACTGTGTTGGACACCGACCATAGTCACTGTATTGAAGATTTTCATATATAGTTTTCAACTTGAAAATATTAATAAAAATCAGCTGTGGTCACCACAGGACCGACCGCCATCATAAAGTACTTATATAAATTACATTCTAGCAGCAGAGTAGAAATAACTTGACCTAATATTTTCTAACAGAGATATTATTTATCATGACCATGGAAACGTTACATATAAATATGAAAAAATTGAGACTTGGAAAAAATTTCGAAAAATTTTACAGAAATTATTCGAAATTTTTCGTTTTATCAAAAAACGTCTCAATAAAAAGTCATTAGTTATTGCTTTTATAACAACTTTTGTTTAATAATTTCGAGATATTTTTCTGTGAAATATTCGCAAAAATCTCAAAATCGACACGAGTAAACTTCCATTTTTAGTCAACCGATTTTTACCAAAAGTTGATCAACTCGTGCCATTGATGGCAGAATCTTAAATATGAAGTTTCATAAAAATCCTTTCAGCCGAATTTGCTTTGCATGTGTACACAGACAGACGGACAGACGGACAGACGGACAGACAGACGGACAGACGGACAGACAGACGGACAGACAGACCGACAGACATCATGCTAAAAATAGTCAAAACGTTATGTAGGGACCTCAATTCGTGGCGATCCATCGAAATCTCGAAACGTCAAAATTGGTATGATCACAATACCTCCCTTATATATGTTGGCGGTCGGTAAAAATAGAAGTTCAAAAAGAAAATAATACGATAAATATGAAAAAAAAAAAAACAACTAATAAAAAAAAGTAATTGTATGAACTTATATGAATTTGTCAGAATTGCATGTTATAATGCAGACTTTTTCTAAATTTTCGTTAGAAAAATTATTTCTGCTTGGCGTAAGAATATTTTTAAAGCTTGAAAAAGTTCTCTCGACTTTACAAGTAACGACAGGGGCTCTGCAAAAATAATTTCGATATTGATTAAAATATGGTTTTAAAAAATCGGGGCAGTCATCGGAATAAATTTGTGTTAATATACGAAGGTCTGGATTTCTCTGAAGAACTGCGTCAATTTTATTATAAAGGCCGAAGTCACCAGATACTTGTTTTATTTTTTATGGCTTTTGGTGCTTCGGCAATTTGCCAGGACAATTCTTATTCTTTGAAAAATTCCATGCCTGAACGGGAATCGAACCCGAGACTTTAGCAACGCAGAGCGCATGTGTTACCACTACGGTACGCCGGTTGGTATTAAAATCTTGTAATCGTCTACGTCTACTCTGAATACAAATATATTCTAAAGATTTAAAAGAATGACATTTTCTTTTTATTACTGCAATAAATATTTTACGAATAATAACTTTCTTGGCTATAATCCTTATATTCTTAGGTCGTATTTTAACGTGTTTGGTCAAACATTTGCATTTAAATGCAAAGAATAACTGAAAGGTAATAATTTTGTCGCCATATTCTCTATTGTAGCCCAGATTTGTCGTCTTTATAGTCCCCTAAATTTTTTCCATTGTTTTCATGACTTTATATGTCATTCTTTTCAAATTTAATAAGCATTTTAGCACATTTGGTTTGGTGTTTGACGTTTTTCCTGACGATGGAAAAGTTATTGACCATAAAAGATGAAATTTCTTCTTGTATTGTTGTTTTTTTATAGATCATAAATGTGGTAATATTACATTTTTAGATGAAATGAAACTGAATAGGGCTCAACTTTTAGTGAAAATGTATCACTGTATGACTTTGTAGATTAATGGAGATTTTAATAAATACATATTAACCAAAAAAAATTTTTTTTTGTGTCTCGTTTTATAAATAGGACGATAAATAAATTTAAAAAAAAATACCTGTGATTTCGCACAAATTTTAGGATTGCGTGTATACAGGGTGTTTGTTTGAAACGGGGTACCCCGAAAATCTCCTTTATTTGTAAAGATACAAAAATTCTTCAGAACAAAAGTTAAACTAGACATTAAGGCCCATCTAAAGGTTACTATAAGAGTTCTGAGGCACTTCCGGTTTCACCGGAAATGATGTCAACTTTTGATCTAGCATAGGGAATCGATAATTTTATATTTTTTTCTGAAAAGAACATTAAATTAGCTTAACAATGACACCAAAAAAATCATATTTTTATGTTAACCATTTCAAAATGACGACCATATGTTTATAAAATAATAATCAACATTTAACAAAGTTGAACGTAGCAAGCTTTGAAAACAATAAAAAAAGAAACAAAATATCTAAAAATGGGACAGTTTTAGAAATCTAAATATCTGGGAAAATCCCAGGGAATTAAGATCTTCCAGATTCCAACACAAGTTTGGTATCAATGTTTGGCTGAGAATTCTAGGGACAAAAATTGTAGGCCGAATTATTTACCATGGCAGCCTTAGAGCTAACAGGTATTTAAATTTTTTACAAAATGAAGTGGAGGATTTGTTTGATAATTTACCACGTGCTGATAGGATAGGAATGTGGTTCCAACAAGATGGAGCACCAGCTCATAACGCTAGAAACGTGTGTGCCTATTTAAATGGCCAATACCCAGATAAATGGATTGGAACACATTCACTTAATCCCTGGCCTGCACGATCGCCGGATCTCACGCCATTGGATTTTTTCGTTTGGGGGTATTTAAAAGATAGAGTGTATCGGACAACACCAACGACGATAGAAGATTTAGAAGAAAAGGTTAGAAGTGCAATCCGGGATATCCAAGAGTGTACTCTTATAAGGGCGATGGAAGAGTTTTTATTAAGAATGAGAAAATGTGTGGACAATAATGGTAGTTTGATCGAACATTTGCATTGTTTTTTTTTTTTTACCCTATATATCCGAAATTCTTCTTAACTTTGTACCCTGTATACAGCTTTCTGAACTCGAGCAAGAGATCCATATACTTAGACCTTTTTTCCTCTTCTTCAGAGAAATATTCTTTTCAGCTGAACTTGAAAATTCAATCACAAACATCTGTTTAGTCTCAGTATTTCGAATGTTTAGGGCCAACATAGTGGCTGTCAGTAACATCGAGGTGATGAAGGAATAATTCCAATAAATGCGGCATTTGGAACTTTTCACCACCGATTCTATGTCAGAAGGGACGTACGGTAGAACCGGTATTTGGTCAATACCATAGGCGTGTCTAAGATGGTAGTAGAGCACGCAGAGAACAGCAGTATGTCGAGACACGTAGCTCGACGTTGCAAGAGATGGACAAGCGGACAGAATCTGCATAATGGTTGGCACAACCTGCAAAGTATTGACTCCGCCTTTTAGCATATGTGGGCCCTGTACGCCAAAGTATTTATAGCACCATCTTGACACGCAAACACAAAACCTTCCGATTCCGATCTCAAACCAGCAGACTTAAAAAACAAGAACGTGAGTTCGGTGGACAACTCTAGACTTTTATTATGTTTGAAGAACACAGAGAACACTTTCTGTTACGAATATGCTGGGGTTTAGAAATAAATCGACAATATATTTGGTGCTACAAGTACTTGAATAAAGTGCTTCCATCTACGGTTTATTCTACCACATTATATCATTTAAACAGTACCATAAGTGATCAATTTACCTCAAAAAGATATAAGCGTCGGTCAATTAATTGAATGAAATCAATCAAATCATTAAAACGCTATCCACCATCTAGCAGCTCCCACCCCCCAATTACCATGAACAACGTGATATCACGCTATGAATACCTTCTACACGATAACATATGTCGCTATATTCACATTCGTAATTGGTCACGTTGTCACCATATCAATAGGAAGCATTCAGAGCATGGTAACATGTGGAATTCAGAAAACTTTTACGAACTTGTTATAACTGGGATTGCAAGCGATTTCCATATGTGATCTGTTAAGTGTTCACTATTCAACCAGGGTTATTTTGAAAATAATAGGTGAAGTACTGTAGATGTAACACATTTTATTTCTTCTAGTAGCACTACGAACTTTCAAAACTATAATTATTATAATTCGATTGAGAGTAAACTTGAAGTTTATAGAATGGAGTTTTATTTTGAACTAGCGACTAGCGATCAGGTCTCCTCACACTAACGCGGTGGGAGTGGCGGTAGCGGTAGCGATCAGTTAGTGAATCACGGTATATAGTTGTATGATAATATTGATTGCGAGAACACAATAGAATAATTAATTGTATGTAGAGGAAAAATAATAATCTACTCACAGTCTGTTTCAAACGGTTAGGCGGAACTAAATGGGAATTTCGTTCTTTTAGGTTGGAAAAGGGACCTTGCATGGGTTATTTCATTTTTCACGTTGGAATGTCAAAATTTAAAATTCCAACAATGAAACCATGGAAACGAATGACATATGTCAAACTTAAATTAATTTTCTTACATATTTTAATGACAAAAAATAAATAAATGGGATATTTGTATTAAGAATGACACAAAAAATCAAAATATAAAGAAAATGACATTTTAAAATGATATTAACCTTAACCAAAAAATGTTTGTTGCAAGTATGATTTACAAAGCTTAAACAAAACGGCTGAAAAGCATGATTTAAACGATGAAAGTAACTAGATTGCAAAATCTAGTTCCGCCTAACCGTTTGGAACAGACTTTACTATCAATTTCCAAAACTTTTTCTATTTCGTTCCACACTTTATTTGTTTTCCTAATATTCTTGTAATCAGGATGTGCTAAGTCATACAAAATTAAATGATCCTTTACTGATCTATGATTGTTTCTATTAAATTATCTATTTTCGACATTATTTTCTTAAATATATTCACTCTGTGGTATATAAACAATGAATATCGCGCGGCCTAATGCAACTTGTCGAGTTCGGCCGCCAGTGTTTGGTGATCGCTAGACTGAACGCTGCATTCGGTGGCGTTCTCAGATAGCTGCACGCTTGTATTTGCGTGGTCTCATTGTATTATATAGGTTGCGTTAGGCCGCCGCCGTATCGCTACCGCGGCAGCCACCACGTCCGCTTTGGTGTGTGGAATCCTTACAGGTTAAACAAAAAATCTGAAAAATTGCATGTAAATTTATCTAAACCGGAAACGTACAAGAGAAATTTTTGATCAGTTTTCATTTTTAAAAAATATTGCAGTTTATGTAATTTTGACAAAATTAATTATATTTTTGATTCATTGAAAAATTATGGCCAATAATGTTATGAATTTTTTGTATTTATATAGTTAGACCAAAATATGAATTTCAACTTACAAGAGTCATCAGATAAAATGTGGAATGCACTGAAAACTTTTTTAACATATTCCCTTGTTTCGACCAACACAAAAAACCACATTGTCAAGAAACAATCTTGGATTTCTGATGACTCTCCACCTTGTTTCACATAGAAGAGATGTCAAAAACCAAGTTCTAGATACTCCCCAACAACAAGAGCTATACCGGAAGTTAAACAGCGAAATTCAAGCTAAATGCAGAAGAGACAAGGAGGCTTATTTTGTTAATATCTGTAAGGAATTACAGACAGCAATAACACAAAAGATGTGTTCATGATAATCCGATCCATAACAAAAAATACACAAATAAAGAACTGGGCGATATCTGATAGAAGAGGTGCTCTCTTTACGGAATTGGATAAAATTGTGAATGTCTGGAGTGATTACTGTGAAGATTTATATAAGGATAACTACGATGCGGCTGAAATAGATTACTATAAAGACGAGCCAGCTATTCTTCTTAGCGAAGTTGAAGCAGCGCTTAGGAAACTTAAAAGTGGCAAGGCTCCGGGCATTGACGGCTTAACCGCCGAAATGTGAAACATCATGCAAGACGATTGTCTTCCAACAATGCACGAACTATGTCTAAACATACGGAACACATGCAGTTGGCCAGCTGATTGGACTGCATCAGTATTTATTCCACTACATAAAAAAGGATCTACAAAAAAAGGACTACCGTCTCATAGCTCTTCTGTCACATGCAAGTAAAATTATGTTGTACATTATTCGATCCAGACTGCTACCATTTACATCTTACCAAATTGCCCCAGAGCAAGTCGGTTTTGTGAAAGGACATGGTGCTCGCGAACAGATATTAAATATAAGACTCTTGATTGAAAAGGCAAGAGAGTATTATGTACCGATGTATCTATGTTTTGTCGACTACGAGAAGGCATTCGACAATGTTCGTTGGGCAAAACTATGGCACGTTCTATTAGATATGGGTGTCCCCCTCCATCTCACTAATATTATAAAACAACTCTACGAACAGAGCCATGCTGTCATGAAGGTAGACAACACCATATCACGGAAATGTCCAATACGAAAAGGTGTTCGTCAGGGTTGTGTACTATCGCCACTGTTGTACAATATTTATAGCGAACATCTTATGAGATCTGTATTGAATGAATGGACTGGTGGTATCTCTATAGGTAGACAAAAAATTTCGAACCTTCGTTTCGCCGATGACACCCTTCTTATTGCTGGAAGTGAGGAAGAACTTGTAGATCTCTTGGACAAACTAAAGATTACTAGTGCAGATTACGGGTTGAAAATAAACTGCAACAAAACTAAAATTATGATCGTTGATCGTGCAAACGAGTCTATGAGAAAACCCCATAGAATTGCCGATTGAGAAGTTGTTGACAGTATGATATATTTAGGCTCTCTTATCCATATTTCAGGTACATGTGAATATGAAATACGCCGCCGCATCCAACTGGTACGCGTTGCAATGAGTAACCTGACAAAGATATGGAAAGATAAAAATATATCCCGTCAAACCAAATGTGCACTGGTAACCTCCTTAGTCTTCTCTGTTTTTTATTACGCCTCTGAAACATGGGTTATCAGAGCAGCAGATAGGCGTCGCATAGACGCATTTGAAATGTGGTGTTGGCGCCGCATGTTACGAATACCATGGACAGATAAGCGTTCTAACATATCAGTTCTTAGAGAAATCAATCCTACCCAGCGTCTTTCAAGTCTAACCTCTGCACGAATACTGAAATTCTTTGGGCATATAACCCGCCACAATAATTTGGAAAAACTTATCGTACAGGGGAAACCAGATGGAAAGCGCCGCCGCGGTAGATCGCCTACTCGATGGACCGACCTCGTATCCGATCTCGCAGGAACGAGTCTTATGACAGCTGTTAGGAATGCTGAAGATCGAGTGACTTGGCGACGAGTAGTCCGAAGAACATTAAATGAAGATAACACATAATCATGTGATCACTACACATCGTTCACGATGTTAGATTAAGAAGAAAAGTGCCATTTTTTTAAATTAAAAATATAATAAATATAATAATAACTGAGGAAGACTCGTGCATCAATGGCACGAGTTGATCAACTTTTGGTAAAAATCGGTTGACTAAAAATGGTAGTTTACTCGTGTCGATTTTAAGATTTTTGTGAATAGTACACAACAGAAAAAAATTTCGAAAAAAATTTTTGAACAAAAGTTGCTATAAAAGCAATAACTAATAACTTTTATTTGAGACATTTTTTGATAAAACGAAAAATTTCGAATAATTTCTGGAAATTTATTAATAAATAAATTTATTAAGTCTCAATTATTTCATACTTAAAGGCGTATCACACTAGAACACTATCCAAGTCTTATTTTTGTAGGCTTTTTTTTTTCAGGATCCAAGTCTTCAGGTCTTGACATATCACACGGTATTTGAATATTAGTTAAGACTTGGAAATTGTTTGTTTACCCATGCGCACATCGTGAAATTATGACAGTTAACAGTTATTTTTTGAAAGGGTATTTTAAAACAAGGACGCGTCAGCTGTAAGACCTGGGTAAAGAGACCGAGAAATTGTATCCTGTTTCATTTGCCTGGTCTTCAAAACCTAGGTTTTTTCTTCATACTATCACACGCACAAGACTTCGATTCGAATGCAAAGACTTTAATTTTCCAAGTTTAGACTTGAATAATAACTCTAGTGCGATAAGGCCTTTATTGCCAAGTTATTTCTACTCTGCTGCAAGAATGTATTTTATATAAGTACATTACGATGGCGGTCGGTCCTGTGGTGGCCACAGCTGATTTATTTGGGCTACATATTTATTCAGGTTCTAAAAAAAAAAACGGTGAAACCGGTTTTGAGAATGAGTGTCAGTTAAACTTAGTTTTAACGGAACTATGCGTGCCCTAATTAGCATATATCACAATAATTATTACAAATATCTGAGAAATGTAAAATAATTGCAAAAGAAAGTTAGCTATTCAATATAACCATTATCTATTATTTGTATTTCGATTTATCACGTATCAGAAAGCTTCCCATTTCAATTGGTCACGTTGTGCATCATATCATAGAAAGCATCCAGTTGAACATAAGTGAAGGCAAAGGGGAACGTAGAAAAACACGTAGAAATTGAAGAAAGGGCCAGCAAATGAAGTTATGGTGCCTCATGGGAAATGAGAGAAGGTACAAATTAGATAGAAAACCCGACGCAAAGGGTCGAAAGTAAAGGAATTAAAAGGAATAAGGATTATGTAATAAAAGTTAAATACGAAATAAGCACTTTGCAACAAGAGTTATTAAGAGAAATGGAAAATTGCGTCGCTTAGTGATATTTTTCAAATTAAAATTGAATGAGGAACTGGAGAGGAATTGCTGTAATTGCTGTTAAATGAAGATACTCCAAATATATTTATCTACTTACAAATCCTAATTAAATTTTCGAATTTATCCTCAGGGTACTTCAAAAATGGCATACAAGGAGTCAGGGACGTA
Organism: Liopterus haemorrhoidalis; assembly: GCA_963971575.1. Classification (NCBI taxonomy): domain Eukaryota; kingdom Metazoa; phylum Arthropoda; class Insecta; order Coleoptera; family Dytiscidae; genus Liopterus; species Liopterus haemorrhoidalis. The sequence goes on from OZ020624.1 coordinate 6,149,286, forward strand.
GACAGGGGGGGCATAGGGGGCATTTGCATATAAATTTACCGAGTTTTATTATTTAATATACTAAAAAAGACCTAGAACAAGGATTATTTTAATATATCTATTTTTTAATTTTCTACTTTCTGCCTGTACTATACAGGTTTTGTATTTTTTAGAATGTTTAACGGTGCAATTCACGCCCGGTAATTCCCCGATTTACTGCATATTCCCTTTTAGAAGAAGTTAATTGTTTCGAAAAAAAGTTATCTGTATTTGTGAATGATTTACGTGCAAAAACATTTTTACATTTTATTAATTTACAAAAACATGTTATTAATGCAATTTTTTTTGCACAAACTATTGTTAACATGCAAGAAGCTTTTCGAGATAGATTTAAAGAGTTTGGAAAATATAAAGCTACACTAGATTTTTTGACAAAACCAATTGAAGTAGATATGTAGCAATTACAATTATCACCTTCAATTAGTGGATTTGAAATTCAAAGGTTTATGGAATTATATATTCTTAAAACTTAATTCTGAACTGGAAAATTTAGAAAGAAAAAATTGAATTTTATCTTCCCAGCATAAGTTGACCGAAATTCGCAATCTTCAAAATGTAGATAAAGTTCTTTTCGAAGCTTGGAACCGACTTCCAGAATCGTTCAATCTTTTAAAAAATTATGCTTTATGGCTACTGACAATTTTTGGGTCCACATATTACTGTAAGCAAATCTTTTAACATATGAAATTAAGTAATCTTACTGACCTGAAACTAGAGTGCTGCCTTAAGTTAAAGATTACTGAATATTCACCAAATATTGAAGTCTTATAGAACACTATACAGGAGCAATCTTCCCATTAAAAAAATTATTATATTGTAATATACTGGCAACTACAATAGGTATCACAAACTAAATGTATAAGTAAATATTAAATATTGTAGTACTTGATTATTTTAAAACAAATAAACAATATTTACGTTTTTTTCTTAAATATAGCATATATTTTTTAGCGGCTCTTCCATGTTATTGTGTTTTTTTTTCAATATAGATTTGGCTCTTTGTCACTGAAAGGTTGCCGACCCCTCACCTACAACGTTGTTATTTTCTACCCAAGCCATGTAATTAAGGTCGTACCGACCAATTTATAATATTTTGTTATTTTTGCCCCCTCCAAGCTGAAATCCTGGCTACGTCCATGCAAGGAGTTCTAGTTGAACCAATGTAATATTGAGAAGGTACATTCCATGTTAACTAAATATTTCGAAATTATAAGATATACAAGTAATGCTGTGTTGGCTAATATTAACCAGCTTGTTAAAAAGAAAATGTGGAAAAATTACCGGTACGGTTCACGAAACTTTACATGCCGATTGATTGGCAGTGAACCGATAAACAAATACAGTCGGATTGCTGATATGTGACTGTTACATGTATGTATCAAGTAGTGAATTCATATAATAATCTAGTTACCATTTTTCAGCGATTTTAAAAATGTTTTTTGTTATTTGTCTTAGCTGTCAGTGTCTGTTAAAAATTTTAATTAATAGAGCTTGCGGCCAATTATTAAATTCACAAACTTTAATTTTAAATCTGCTGGAATATTTTAATTCCGAAAAAGAGAACAATGGGCCACTTATTTCTCTATCTTGTGTCCATCAAAGAGTAGCAGCTGCCTTCAAGATTTCGGAATAAACAATTCGTAGAATTATAAAATGTAATAAATCTGAACTCACTAACAAAATCACGAGATAACTAAGGAAATTAAAATCTGAACAAGTTTATTTTATTGATAGATTGGCAAAAACGTATGGTCATGAAGTACTAAGATTACCTCCTTATCACTGCCAGTTAAACCCCATTGAACTAATTTGGGGTATAACAAAAAATTATTATGATAGACATATTGGTCAAAACGGATATAGTGATAACGAAGTTTTGAAAATGTGGCAAGTAGCCTGTGATCAAATTAGTTGTGAAACTTGGGCAAAATCTGTTAAAAAAATCGAAAATTTAATAAATGAATGGTGGGAAAGGGAAAGGATTGTTGATGATATTAATCCAATAATAATAAATACAAGAAATGACAGCGATAGTTCAGATGACGACGATATCATGCATTATAGTGACTAATTTTTTTTAAATAAAAATAAACATTTAAATACAACTTGTAGCAATATATTATATGAATATATTTTTACTTAATATTTTATTACTTTGTACTTAGGGGAAACATAAAAATTTAATTTAATTAAACAATTACGTATGAGTATAAGTTTTTCCTTATTTATAATTATTACCTTAAAATTAATAATTTTGTTTGTTTGAGTACTGCTGTGAATTTATTTTCGTGCTCTAATCAGTAAAGATATCTACGAATCATGCTGTTTCTTACTAATGCTTTGTTTTTTACTAAAATAATTTGGAAGGTTAGTTGTCAACTTGCGTCACTATACGTTACTATGGGTATGCAAATAATTATAATGATATTGATAGAGAAAGCATATAGTATTGTGTATCGATACTTGTAGCAACGAACAGTCACCTATCAGCAATCCGTTGACTAATATCGATTGACTAAAAATGGGAGTTTACTCGTGTCAGTTTTAAGATTTTTGCGAATATTTCATAACAGAAAAATATTTCGAAAAAAATTATACAACAAAAGTTACTACAAAAGCAATAGCTAACAACTTTTATTTGAATTTTTTTTTTGATAAAACGAACAATTTTTGAAAGTATCTATTTTATATATAATTAAAATTATTATTATAATAAAATAATATATATGTAACGTTTCCATGGTCATGATAAATAATATCTCTGTTAGAAAATATTGGGCCAAGTTATTTCTACTCTGCTGCTAGAATGTATTTTTTACAAGTACATTGTGATGGCGGTCGGTCCTGTGATTTTTAGGATTTTGTAGGTATGACCAAAAAACCCTCATACCGTCATTTTCTCGTCTGTCTGTCTGTTGGGTAAAAATTGTAGCCAAACGGCTAAATCTAGAGAGTTGAAATTTGGCATGCTTATACAACTCTTTGACCCGCATATAGGAAAAATACTAAAACATCTAAAAAACATATCCCCCTAAAAATATAAACAAATATGTGCTCATCGAACGTGGATTAACGATCAAAATTTTATTTTTGCAAAATAAATTATTTTGACGCGTATTTTGTCAAAATGTGCAAAAAAAAATTTGTCCCACATCCTATAGCCCACATGGTTTAAACTAAAAATCTGAAAAAATTCTAGGTAATGTACATTGGTGTGAACCGAAATAGTACAACAGGAATTTTTGATCGAATTATGTTTTCGGAAAATAACGCATTTTTTGTGTTTGTAACTAAAATATGTTAAATATTTAATTCGCTATGTAACACAGTAACTAAGTAAGCGCCCGTAACGTAGTGCGTAGTGTCATCGCTTAGTAATTTGCAAACTACAGTTCGATTCCTGTCAATTTTAATTTTTCTGTTTTTTTTTGCATTTTTATTTTGTTTAAATTATTTTGTCAAAATTCTAGTCATATTTTGGTAAATGTTGCATTTAATTTTTAAAAGCGTAAATTTAATAACCAGTGGGAAATGTGAAATTATAATTTAATTCTATGTTTGAATGTATGCGAAATCAGGCTTATGATTTAAGCAACCACTGGAAGCCATAGGCAAAATTTTCAAAATCTTAATGAACCTTGCTATATAAAAAAAAAAAATACTGCACATATTAGGAAACTTCAATAATGGTATTAGGCATTCGAATTAAAATTCTTAAAAAAATATTTTGACATAAAATTTGTTTTGGCATCCCAAATAATCATCATTCAGTTACTAAATACCTGCGAAACCCTGAAATGTGTGAAAATTCACACTTCACATAATTTTTTTTTTTTATGAATTTTATATTTAAATAATATAATTTTTTAGATTCGAATTGGTAATTGGTTCCGAAATCCAGGGGGGGGGAACTGACCCATCTTGCCCCCCCTTGCGGGCGCCTATGTTTGTAACGTACACTTATTAGTTTTTAATAGTTTGTATTATATTGTATTCTCTCTTTTCCACTTATATCAACTGAGGAAGATAAATAAATTTAACGAAACAGGTTTTGAATTTTCAATAATTTGATTTTTTAATTTTATGATCTAAAATCCCGGAAAATAAACCAACTCCAGCAATACTATATACAGTGAATTTATTCTTTTATGCAACATGTACTATGTCATTACCATGGATACAGTTTTTGACAGCAATATAAATCGTGTTCATTTTCATTTGCAACATAGAAAAAAAAATTTAGATTTAGCAATCATAAAAATGATTCAAAACATTCAGCAATTGCTCTTGAGGTATATTGTTGGATGCTCAAACAATTATGTCTTGCAGTTCAGCAACATCCCTAAGTTCTCCATTATATACTTTGGCCTTTAAATATCCACAATAAAAAAAATCATTGGGTGCCAAATCCGGAGATCACGCTGGCCAATTCATCGACCCTCCTCTTCCAATCCAGCTTTTTGGGAAAGTTCTATGTAATTATTCTTTAACTATTCTAGAATAATGGACTTGTGCGCCATCATGTTGAAACCATACTTGTCCATTAATATTCAGGTTTCGCAACGCAGGTAATATTTGGTTTTGCAAAAGGGCTAATATTTTGCGGCATTAAGGTTACCGTCAATAAAAAAGGCCCTATAATATTGGTTCCTATTATCCCTGCCCAAACATTTAATTTTTGCGGATTTTGAGTTCGGGAGGAATGAAACAAATGTAAATTTTCTCGACTCCAGTAGCTAAAATTTTGTCTATGCACTTCACCATTTAGAGTAAACGTTGCTTCGTCTGTAAATAAAATTCTTTGAAGCATTGTTGGGTCGGAATTAATTTTTTCAAACATTTCAAAACAAAAATCCATACGTACTGCTGCGTCCCTTTCTAACAATTCTTGATGATTTTGAAATTTGTATGATCGAAACTTTTCTTTTTTTAAGAAGTTAAAAACAGATCCAGTACTGACACCAACGGTTTGTGCAATTGATCTTAAAGTATTTTGATTGTTTTCTTCCACTTGTAATAATATTTCCAACTGCTTCTCTTCTGTAAGCACGTGGGATGTTGTTTTTTTTATTATTATGTTTTGACTTAAGACATCCTTCGCGATGAAATTTATTAACTAGTCTTGAAATTGTAGAGGGATTTAGTATTAGCCGATCTGGATAAGTTGCACTAAATACAGCAGAAACTTGTCTTAAACTCATTTGGGAGTTACCAAGTTACCATCATTATTTTTTCTTCATCTGTATATACATGTTGAATAATTTTTAAATCAGTAATGAGCAAAAGTATACACACTAATTGTCTATGTTGCAAATGAAAATGAACACGATTTATATTGCTGTCAAAAACTGTATCCATGGTAATGACATAGTACATGTTGCATTCAAAAATATATTCACTGTATATTCGAGGTCGTCAACGTATACAATAAATATTTTGATTATTTACTTTTAAATGATTTTTATTGTCGTAATTAAATTGCATTAATATAATCTCAATTTCTTAGAAAAAAAAAAAAAAACCTGAGCCAAACCCAAAAACTGAGGTTACAAATTGTTTTGTAGAACCCCTAATCGAACCTTATTTAAAAAAAAAAAACCTTCAAAAATGTCGAAAATTTCCAACTCTGTTTCTATCTAACTGAATGAACTGTATCCATCGCGTTAGTAATAGGTAATTCTAATTATAAAGTTAAGCTAAAGTAAAATGAACAGTATTTATTTGCCCGTATTTAGAATCGACAAAACCAGAATGAATTAATCAACTGTTTCTCTTCTCACTTCCAGTGTAAATGAACGAAGTTTCTCCTTTCAAATATCATTCTTAAAGTATGACATCTAAATGTACAATGACAAATTTCAATAGTAAATAATTCAGTGTCTGGTTAGAAATAACTTGGAGACAATGTGTGTTGGAACTTTACGACATTGTTGAATAGTTTGTTGTATAATGGAGAGGACAAACTGATATATTTTGTACTAAATGAAATGTTGACGAAGGACATTTTGCCACCAAACCTTATTTTTTTAAAATAAAAGTTGTGATATTCGTAATGTACAGTACCTAGACAAAATATTATAACCACTTACAAAAACAACTGTTTATTAAAAATGCCGACATATAATCATATGCTACTTTATTTATTTCTTTAACATATCGTGTATTTATTAAAAGATAAGCTATTTGAAACATATTCAACTCAGTATTTTTATTCTGAGACTGATTTGCCAGAACAAAAAGTACCGATTTTGTTCTGGCCAGGTGATTCGCCGGATATCAATCCTATCGAAAATGTTTGGAACCTCCTGAAAAGAGTTGATTATGATTTAAATAATACTAATAAACAAGTTTTAACAGATAATATTAAAAAAGTATGGCATGGCTCTCCAGAAATTGAAAATTGTATTAGGGCATGTATTGAGAGTATGCCTCGAAGAATTGCGGCAGTAATAAAAGCAAAGGGGGGCAGCACAAAATATTAATAAACATTTTATAAATGTACTAAAATAATTTGAAATAATAAAATACAAAATAAAAATAAAATTGGTGTATTACTATTTTGTTTTTCAGACCTTTGTTACCTGATTTTGTGTAAAACAATGAATTTTTAAAAATTCATAAGTGGTTATAATATTTTGTCTAGGTACTGTACATCATCATGTGGGGGCCCTTTCAAACAGCGGTTGAAACGTCACTTACTTTAATTTAAATATTTTATGGTACTTACTTTTTGAAAAATCCTTACACATGGTGGGTTTCCAAGACTTACGAGCGGGTCAAGTCTGAAAACCTTAAATGTCCGCTGGTTGGTAGCTATGATCTTTTATGGCAGGAATAAGGGTGTTTGAATCAAAATCCGCATTATACTTATTCTACGTTTAATGTTAAGTTAAGATTGAAATAAATGAAGACACTAAAACTTACAAATTATGATGGCTACTAATCCCGTGAGAGACACTCAAACAAAACCTCACAATCACCATCACACCTCACACATTTAGCTACATTTAACTATACAAAGCACATTAAAATGTCGATTACTTGATGTTCACAGAAGGAAAAACGCAATTAAAATACACACATCGGAAAAGTCTAGGGATATAAAAAAATATATGAAAATAAATAGCGTATGGTTTTTTTGTACGTTTATTGTATTCTATCAATTAAAATACTCAATAAAGAACAATTTACAACAAAATAAGCCAAAAAAAAAAAATGTACAGATTTATGTACAGAATTGTAAAAAAATTAAAAAGACACACACACACACACGAAACAAATGCCAATGGAGAGTATGACCTCCACGTTGGTTTATCACAGCCCTACATCTGAGATCATGGACAAAATAACATCATCAATGTCTTCTTGAGCAGCGGCGGTCGGTGAAGCATGTTTGGGAGGGCAATCAGCATGATCGGACACGCTCGTGCTTTGTCGTTGCTATACTACTGTTGAGAGATGTAGTACGAGCTTGTCCGAACATACCAGTTGCCCACCCAAACATGCTTCACTGACCGCCACTGTTCTTGAGGTAACTGTACCAATTCTGAACGTCTTAGAACCAGTTCTAGACCAGTTCTGTCTTAGAAGCTCTCTGAATCTAAAATTATCGTGGATGTTATCCATATGTGGAGTAATTCTTCTCTTTAGCATGTCCCACATATGTTCAATCGAATTTAGATCCGGTGACTGTGCTGGCCATGGTATCGCATCAACTCCTTCGTTATCCAGCCAGTTCATTACAATTCGCGCAACATGTGACCGAGTTCCCATTATCCTGGGCAAGATGAAACTGATCTCCAACAGCACCACGAAATGGACGCATAAGTTGAAGAATATTATCTTAATATTGTTGTGCTGTTAAAAATCCACTGGGAAAAATGAGATCAGTTCTACCGTCAATGATTATCCCACCTCATGCCATAACAGTACCACCTCTGTAACTGTGAACTTCCTGGACGTGCCTCAAACGTTTCAAATTACCGGATCTTCTCCATACCCTTGTTCGACGAGAATCTGGATGAATTGCAAATCTAGACTCATCAGTAAACAAAACTTTACCCCAATCATTATGACACCAATATTAAAAATTGTGAGAAATAGTCTAATCTTGCTCTGCGGTTGCCTCTAGAGAGAGGTTGGCATCTGATTGGTCGTCGAGATAGAATATTAGATTCGTGGAGACGATTTCTTACAGTATCGTGACTAACGGTTAAGTTATGCGCTCGCTGTAACACCCTAACCAATTCGGGTGCTTTAATAGTAGGTTGTTTTCTAGTATTTAAGACCAAAAATCTGTCTTGACCTGTTGTTGTACAGCGACCACGTCCCGAATGTTGTTCGGCCAGACTCCCTGTAACGCCTTCATAACCGACTGATGACACTTTTAGAAACTCCTATCCGCTTGGCTACATGAACTTGCCTGAAGCCAGCTTGGAGAAGTCCTACCGCGCGATTCATCTAGTGGATAGTTAAATGCTGTCGCTCTATTATTAAAAAAAAAATGGTGTGAAGTGTGAATTTTCACACATTTCAGGGTTTTGCAGGTATTTAGTAAGTGAATGATGATTATTTGGGATGCGAAAACAAATTTTATATTAAATATTTTTTTTGCTAATTCTAATTCGAACGCCTAATACCATTATTTAGGTTTCTAAATATGTGCAGTATTTATTTTTTTATATAGCAATGTTCATTAAGAATTTTAAAAATTGCGCCTATGGCTTCCATTGGTTGTTATAAGTTCCACCCCTCTGATTTCGTGTACATTGAAACAGAATTAAATTATAATTTAAACAATTTTCACTGGTTATTAAATTTACGCTTTTAAAAATTAAATGCAACATTTGCCAAAATATAACTAGAATTTTGCAAAAATAATTTAAACAATATAAAACTTTAAAAAAAATAAATAAAATAATATTGTCTCTTCTCGCAGGGTTCGATCCCTTTCGGATCGAGTTACTTGGGTGAAAAGCCAGCGTCAAAAACCACTACACCAGCATACACGTTCTAGTGTAGCGTGTTACAAAGCTATAACCTGTGTACATTATTAGCCAAAAATCACAAAAAATGCGTTTTTTTCCAAAAACATAATCTGATCCAAAATTCCTGTTGTACTATTCCGGTTCACACCAATGTACATTACTTACAATTTTTTCAGATTTTTAGTTTAAACCATCTGGCTACAGGGTGTGGGACAAAAAATTTTTTGCACAATTTTGGTAAAAATCGCTTAAAAATAATTTATTTTGCAAAAATAAAAATTTGACCGTTAATCCACGTATCAAGGGCTTTCATTTGATACCCTACCCAGAATTATAAAAAAAAAATTTCGATGAGCACATATTTGTTTATATTTTTAGGGGGATATGTTTTTTAGATGTTTTAGTATTTTTTCTATGTGCGGGTCAAAGAGTTGTATAAGCATGCCAAATTTCAACTCTCTAGGTTTGGCCGTTTGGCTACAATTTTTACCGAACAGACAGACAGACAGACTGACAGACAGACATACAGACAGACAGACGACAAAATGACGGTGTAAGGGTTTTTTGGTCATACCTACAAAATCCTAAAAAGAATGCCACTACTTAAATACACTGCAATTATTAATACAAACGTTTTAAATCGAATTGAAATGAAACATTTGATCAACCTGCAGATCATTTACTGAATAAAATTTGTTAAATTTGTATTTGTTTTGTATCATAATTGCCTACTTTAATTGAAATACAGCATTAAATGTACAATAAACAATATATTTTCATATTTCTTCCAATATCCTTAGACTTTTCCGATGTGTGTATAAAAAGAATGCTCATATTTCAGCTAAGCTTAAAATTTAATTTATAGAACAACGAATTTAAATATATGACATCAAGATTTTAATCTATTGAAGACCTCTTCTATCAAAATTCATAGTGAACTCGAAATTACGATTATTGATTCCATCAAAATGAAATTCGAGTGAGGTAATACGCTTAGAAGCCCATTTCCTCCAAACCCAACCAGCAAGTAACAGCTTCTGAATGTTTATAACTCAAAATATCCCCACATCTAAAGTTACCAAGTATAAAAGATACAATTCTAAATTTACTACAAAGACACAAATAATTATTCAAAGATTACTTTCGTCATTATTCAAAGGTAAAACAAAGCTGCGTTGCAAAACAATAAGATCTCAGATTACGTGCTGACAGGTTCAGAATCACGTGACTTGTCTTCCAACTTCGAGAAATGCTTCCTTTAAGAGAATGAGAAATGAAATGTAGAAAAATGATAACAAGAAGGCATGTAATTCCGAGCCGGAGAATTCAGCCTTTGAATTCGATTTACTAATTCATTTTGACATTTAAATTTTTTATAAGAAAATTAAGGTTTTGAAACCTTTTTTCTGGATGAATAACCTAGATTGTGAATTTTTTACTGCATTCCTTGTTGACGCAATTTTAATTTCAAAGTACTTTTGTTTAGTTATTAGTATTAATTTATGTACTTGACATTTATTCCTGTATTTATGAAACATTTATAGCAGTGTTTCTGAACCGGTGATCCGCGGACCTCTGGTGGTCCTTTGCAAAATTTTAGTGGTCCGCGAAAAGCTTATAAATTATTATTTTTCAGATTTAGTGTTCATTTGCCAGATCTACAAGTATGAAATGCGGATTTTTTTCAAACTTGCCGCGGAAACAGAGTGTATAGTTCAAAGTTTCAACACATATGGCGTTTTGTTAAGTTATCATTAAGTGTCAAATGCGTATAGGTTATAATTTGAAAAGTGATTATATCGTTTTGTTTTACTGTGTTAAAAATGTCAAATTTTGCGCCAAACAAAGAGCATTCGAGGACAGTACTATTGTTTTGTTTTCATTTGAAAAAAACTGCTGCTGAATCATACCGACTGCTTCGCGAAGCTTATGGTGAATATGCTCCATCGCATAATACGTGTGAACGATGGTTTCGGCGTTTCAAAAGTGGTGACTTTGATCTTACAGACAAAGAACATGGAAAACCTCCAAAAAAATATGAAGATACAAAATTGGAAACATTGCTACAAGAAGACGATAGTCAATCACAAAAACAACTAGCAGAGCAGTTAGGCGTTAGTCAACAAGCTGTTTCCAATCGCCTACGAGAGATGGGCAAGATCCAGAAAGTCGGCAGATGGGTTCCACATGCATTGAATGAGAGGCAGATGGAAAAACGCAAAACACTTGTGAAATTTTGCTTGCACGATACAAAAGAAAGTCTTTTTTGCATCATATCATTACTGGCGATGAGAAATGGATTTATTTTGAAAATCCCAAACGCAAAAAATCATGGGTGAACCCAGGCTCACCATCCACATCAACTGCAAGACCGAATCGCTTTGGCAAAAAGACAATGCTCTGTACTTGGTGGGACCAAAAGGGTGTGGTCTATTATGAATTGTTAAAACCTGGTGAAACAGTTAATACCCAACGCTACCAACAACAACTGATCGAAATGAACCATTCGCTGCTTATAAAACGACCAGAATACGAAAGAAGACAGCACAAGGTAATCTTTCTTCACGATAACGCTCCATCACATAAGACAAAAGCAGTTTGCAACATATTGGAGGCACTCAAGTGGGAAATGCTACCCCATGTCGCTTACTCACCAGACTTGGCCCCTTCAGATTACCACTTGTTCGCATGGATGGGTCACGCACTTGCCGAGCAGCACTTTTGTTCATATGAAAATGTGAAAGAATGGCTAGATGAATGATTTGCGGGGAAAGGGGAAGAGTTCTACTGGCGAGGTATTCACAAATTGCCTGAAAGATGCGAAAAATGTATAACTTCTAATGGAGCATACTTTGAATAAATAAACTTTTACTGTTCTTTTGAGATTAATGTGTTTTATTTTAAAAAAAAAATCCGCATTTCATACTTGTAGACCTGGTATGATATTTTTTTCATTTTCCGTGTATTTTATTCATTTTGAATGATTTTTTACTTGTTGCGACCACTTGAGTCGCAAAACTATTCAAAATTACCGCTTTTGGTAATTTTTATGAATTCTTATTTTTCATATACAATTCTAGCGTTCATTGTATGAACCGCTAGAATCTTGTATAATTCTGTCTGAGACGGCGACTACTCGATTGTCTTTCATCGAGAACAGACGTCTTTTGAGTTTTTTGCATAATATCAATATACTGTGTTTCGAGTTTACCAAGACGAGGCTGCGAGCTATTTGGTAAACCAGAATTTGTGCTTGACCACCTTCGGGATCTACGTTTTTTACAAGGAAAAAACCCCCGTTTTGGATCGCGTCAAGAAGAGTTATTTTGATATTAGACCACTCCAGAAGTTGGGCCAGTAATCAACCGACATCGGCGATTCCACCAGGATATTGTAGAGTCCGATTGTGGATAACTGAAGCCAACTCCTGTATCTGTACTCCACGCTAAGTATTTTTCCGTATTTTCATACGGAACGCGTGAGTACACCTTTCAATTCATATTTTTTTCATTGTATTTTGACGCGCCGCACAGTTCAGTACCTGTGCGTGCGCACATTGTTATTTGTGCCACTTGTTAATTTAGATTCTGAAAATTGTAAATTGAATATTAATTGGTGTATAGTTTCTCACCCCAATGTATCTGGTTGTGTCGGGGAGAAACATATATTTGTAAAAACTTTATTTATACTAATTTCCGCTACATTTTCCCCAATTAATTTTTGTTTGTTGAATAAAAATTATTCAAAATAATTTTTCGTGTTACTCTACGATATCAACGGCTGATTAGGGATTCAAGAGGACAGAATTGTGTTATTTACTCCTCCAGAACCACTGTGTGGGCCCCTTCGAATACCTCTACTCCCAGGGAAAACCAAACCACATGTAATAAGTCTCCAAGCATAACCCCTTGGAGTGAAATACGTCTGAACCCTGCCTGTCCTTTTGTTTGTTTGTGAGTATAACTCTGCTCTGAAGTAACGCCCCCCCATTTTCAACGATTTACCTGCAATTCTGCTGCTGGTTAAATCCGCACATCACAAATTTCTCAGCAGAACCGTTTATTGGTCACCACGTGTGGCGGGTCCTACGATCTTAGTCGTAGACCTATGTGACGCCGCGACGCCTGCGTCTCTCCTACGAAACCAGCGCATCGGGCGCCACATTACTACTAAGATATATGCACAATTAGTTTAGTTGTACATTTATTTTGAGGGGTACGTGGTGAAAATTAAATAATTTACTGGTCCGCAATAGAAAATTAAATATTTTACTGGTCCGCGGTACGTTTTCAATTGACAAACACTAGTTTATAGGGTTCGTAGGTACAAGGGCTACCTTTTAAGTTTTTACAAAAACCTAGAAAGACAAAAATTTTTTTGGAACAAACTGTTTTATTGCTTTTCAAAATAGTCGCCTTTAAGATTTATACACTTTTGTATGCGTTCAAACCAGTTTTCGAGACATATTTTCCACTCTGAAGTTGGTATCTCAAAAACATGGTTTTCCAAGACTTCAACAGTTTCTTGATGGGATGAAATCGCAGTCCACGCATTTTTTGTTTGACATTGGGAACAAAAAAAGTAATTAGGGGATAAATCAGGTGAATACGGGCAATGAGACATTAATTCGATGTTTTTCTCTTTCAAATAATCGATTGTTTGACGTGCTGTATAGGAGCTTGCAATGTCATGATAAAGAATGATGCGACGTTTTTGGTTGTTTATCCTGAATTTGTCGATGACTTCTGGCAAACAAATTGTTGTATACCATTCAGCATTAACTGTTCTCCGACCCTCTAAAGGAATGGTTGCGACATGTCCAGTACAAACGAAGAAACTATATAAAAGATCCCTATATAACAACGCTTTATCACAGAGTACAGAATGTATATATGCGCAGTCCAGTGAGCGCTTCAGTTTATTTATAAAAATGTATAGTTTAAGGCAGGGGTCTTTTAGACTAATGTAAATGTTATACAGAAATATCCCAAACTTTCGGAAATTATAGTTCCCTCTTTGCTAGCATTTCCAAGTTCGTGTATGACTGAAGCTGGTTTTAGCCATGTTAATTCCATCCTGACAAAACAGAGAAACAAGTTAGATGTAGAATTCCGTGGCGATTTAAGGCTGAAATTAACTAATTTTGAACCCGACATTGCTAATCTTGCAAAGAGTCACCAACCACGCCCGTCACATTGACAATGACAGACAATTTTATTTAATAATAATATTATTGTAATGCAATTAGATAAATGTATTATAAATAAAAACATTGTACAATAAACAATATTAAGAAATCACATAAGCGTATTTTTTGTTTGTCCTATTATAATAACGTAATTGTAAAATAGAGGGGGTCGATAAGAAGTCGAAAAACTCTTCTGGGGGTCGACGTCAAATAGTTTGGGGACCCCTGGTTTAAGGCATAAAAAGAGACTTAAGTCTGCGGAAAATTTTGAGGCCAAAAGTAAATGCGACTGACAGTGCCCAAAAAGACACAAAGAGAGAAAGATAAAGAGAGAGGGAGAGAGAGAGAGAGAGTACTCGAGAGATATAAAAGAGAGAATACATAGAAAAAGATGGGAAGGTAACGAAAAATCTAACAAGTATTGAAGATATTTGGCAACCAACACTTAATGAATGAGAAAGAGCAAGAAAGAACTCGAGAGATATAATAGCGAGGGTACAGAGAGAGAAAACGAAAAAGGATTTTAATTGACCTGGGTTGCAAAAATGAAAAATTAAGATAATCAAAAATAAAAAAAAAAATAAGTCCATAAAACACATTCACAAATAAAATCACCCATTACAACTGAATATGCAAACATAAAAAAACAAAATAAAATCAAAAACCTAAAAATATTCCAAAAATACGTAAACGTGTAGTAGTTGCGCATCCTGCCGTCGACGGCGCAACCTGTCGGAGATCAATGATGACGTCATATTCGACGCCCGTCGGCCAGCATCCTGACGCTTTCTGCCGGCGTCAGTGTGACTCGAGCGTCTACCGGCAACGCGTTGGTCCAGCAGCTCTCCATCAGTACAATAGTGCCAGATCAACTCAAAAGATGGTGTGAAATAAATAAGAAAAATTTCAGTTTAATTTTTATTTTCAACTTAAAGTTACAAGTGTTATCAGGTTTTGATTGAAAGGTTGGATTTAAGAAAAAGTGAGTCTTTAAGTGTGAACTTTTAATTTTTATTTATTTAAAGTTTTTGCTCTTCTAAACTTAAGTTTTTCTTCTACATCTAAATCTGTCTTCTAAAATATTTTTAATAATCATTAACATAATATCTTCTCTATCCTGTGCTTCTTCTTTCTTCAGTTTATGTATTAAATGTACTATTAATATAAGCAATTTAAATTTTTTGTAATAATAACGTAAAAAAATAACAATAATATTTGTTACATAAAAAACATAAACTTACTGACAAAATACAACTTGAACAAACTGCGATCCACGTAAATTAAACACGATAAAATTATTTTGTTTATAAACTTGAACTGAACTCAGCAGTCGAAACAACCTGTTAAGTACCGTCAAGCTTCTATAGACACTACTGGTTTTACTTTTAGAATTTCGTAGGTATAATCTAGAAATTATGGCGTTACACATGTTTCTGTCTTTCTGACTGTCCGGTATAAAAGATGTCCAAACAACTGGACTTAAAAAGTTGAAATTTAGCATGCATATACACGGTCCTCGACATACGTACCTAATTCCTGATTTGTACAAAAATTAATTGTTCGAAAGCTGGACAATAAAAAATCCTGCTGTGGCCAGCACAGAACTGTCACTACAAAGTAATTTTTCAACAAAAAATCCCGCTGTGGCCACCACAGAACTGTCACTACAAAGTAATTTCTAATAGATAAATTATTTTTTTAAAAGATAATAACGTGTTACATTACGTTGACAGTTTCATAGTGTTTGTAATTTATCTTAATCATAGAAACGTTATTGCATGTACGTCAAAATAGTTACTTAGATCAGTGGTTTTTAGCCTTACATCTGCGGAACCCTAGAGTTTAAATGCTATTTCTTTGGAACCCCAAGGCAAAAAGCCACAATAGGGTGTTTTTACCGACCGCCAACATATATAAGGGAGGTATTGTGATCATACCAATTTTGACGTTTCGAGATTTCGATGGATCTCCACGAATTGAGGTCCCTACATAACGTTTTGACTATTTTTAGCATGATGTCTGTCGGTCTGTCTGTCCGTCTGTCCGTCCGTCTGTCCGTCTGTCCGTCTGTCCGTCTGTCCGTCTGTCCGTCTGTCTGTCCGTCTGTATGTCTGTCTGTGTACACGTGCAGAGCAAATTCGGCTGAAAGGATTTTTATGAAACTTTATATTTAAGCTTTTGCTATCAATGGCACAAGTTGATAAACTTTTGGTAAAAATCGGTTGACTAAAAATGGGAGTTTACTCGTGTCGATTTTAAGATTTTTGCGAATATTTCACAACAGAAAAATATCTCGAAAAAATTTATTAAACAAAAGTTGCTATAAAAGCAATAATAACTTTTATTTGAGACGTTTTTTGATAAAACGAAAAATTTCGAATAATTTCTGTAAAATTTTTCGAAATTTTTTCCGTCTCAATTATTTCATATTTATATGTAACGTTTCCATGGTCATGATAAATAATATCTCTGTTAGAAAATATTAGGTCAAGTAATTTCTACTCTGCTGCTAGAATGTAATTTATATAAGTACTTTATGATGGCGGTCGGTCCTGTGGTGGCCACAGCTGATTTTTTCATATTTATATGTAACGTTTCCATGGTCATGATAAATAATATCTCTGTTAGAAAATATTAGGTCAAGTAATTTCTACACTGCTGCTAGAATGTAATTTATATAAGTACTTTATGATGGCGGTCGGTCCTGTGGTGGCCACAGCTGATTTCTTCATATTTATATGTAACGTTTCCATGGTCATGATAAATAATATCTCTGTTAGAAAATATTAGGTCAAGTTATTTCTACTCTGCTGCTAGAATGTTATTTATATAAGTACTTTATGATGGCGGTCGGTCCTGTGGTGGCCACAGCTGATTTTTTCATATTTATATGTAACGTTTCCATGGTCATGATAAATAATATCTCTGTTAGAAAATATTAGGTCAAGTTATTTCTACCCTGCTGCTAGAATGTAATTTATATAAGTACTTTATGATGGCGGTCGGTATTGTGGTGGCCACAGCTGATTTTTTAATTTAAAGGTCAAACGTTTTAAAATAATAATGTTTATTATTGAATTTATTCTTGATCAAAATTGATATTTTATAGCTGACTATATTTCTATATTTTTTAAATGTAGGTACACTATTTTACTTTTTTAAATAATGCAATACCTACATAATATAATTTTGAATGCAAATTATAAATAAAAATTGGATGGAATAATTAGCGATATGCTGTTTTGAATCTTATTTATTTGTTATAAACATTTATTAGCAAATGTTATAAACATAAAATCAAAGTAATATAGTAATTTATACGCATAAAATCCAATAATGCAGTATAAAACAGCATTTCTCAACCGAAAACGTACCATTTCTAACCGAAAACTAAAAAATGAATGTACTATTAAACAAATTTATTGTATATGTACTTCTACATCTATAGTCGGATTGCTGATAGGTGACTGTTAAATGTATGTATCAAGTAGTGCACTCATATAATAATCTAGTTACCATTTTTCAGCGATTTTAAAAATGTTTTTTGTTATTTGTCTTAGCTGTCAGTGTCTGTTAATAATATTCATTAATAGATCTTGCGGCCAATTATTAAATTCACAAACTTTAATTTTAAATCTGCTGGAATATTTTAATTCCGAAAAAGAGAACAATGGGCCACCTATTTCTCTATATTGTGTCCGTCAAAGAGTAGCAGCTGACTTAAAGATTTCGGAATCAACAATTCGTAGAATTATAAAATGTAATAAATCTGAACTTCTCACTAACAAAATCACGAGAAAACGAAGGAAATTAAAATCTGAACCAGTTTATTTTATTGATACATTGGCACAAACGTATGGTCATGAAGTACTAAGATTACCTCCTTATCACTGCCAGTTTAACCCAATTCAACTAATTTGGGGTATAACAAAAAATTATTATGATAGACATATTGGTCAAAACGGATATAAGGATAACAAAGTTTTGAAAATGTGGCAAGTAACCTGTGATCAAATTTGTTGTGAAACTTGGGCAAAATCTGTTAAAAAAAATCGAAATTTTAATAAACGAATAATGGGAAAGGGAAAGGATTGCTGATGATATTAATCCAATAATAATAAATACAAGAAATGACAGCGATAGTTTAGATGACGACGATATCATGCATTACAGTGACTAATTTAAAAAAAATAAAAATAAACATTTAAATACAACTTGTAGCAATATATTATATGAATAAATATATTTTTACTTAATATTTTATTACTTTGTACTTGGGAAACATAAAAATTCTTTCTATTAAATGTGGCTATTTAATAGAAAGTCCATGAAGTGCTTTTAACACTACTTTTTTTAGAGTACGGCTTGGGGCAACTTACAAAAATAAAAATTCAATTTAGTTCCGCTTAAATCTATGGAATAGCCTATGTATAAAAGTGACATTAGTAAACTATGCTTTCTGATGAATTTGCACCGGAGGTTTAATACATTGAGACATTCACTTCCAAAGCTTAAATTTGAAATTTCTTAAAAATCATTTCAATCGATTTTGCTCTACAAGTGTCCACGGACCGACATCACGCAAAAAAATAGTTCACTCTGTTATAAAAAGTCTAATTCGTGCTTATGGGTAAAAATCTCGAAAAGTCAAAATTGGTATGATTACAATCTCAATTAACCCTGTCTATAATATAGAAATATGAATCATAGAAACGTATCTACACATAAATCAAAATAGATACTACAAATATTGATAGCACAAATATCGAAAAAATAATAATAATAATAATAAACTTTATTGTCCAATATATCGTACAATTGTCTATATAAGACTCGTCAAAAAATACAAATAACATAGTACAAATGTAGTGCGTAATACAAGGTGTCTCAAAAGAAATTTTATATATATTTAGCTTACTGCGTGAATGCAACGTATCCGAGGGGCGCGGGGGTTATGTCAATCGGTAGCCTGGCTCTTGGGAATGCAGTCGCTATAGAGCGTTTCTCGGGAGCAGACCGCGCGTTATGCTTGCGAGAGTTTTACAAAAACAGTGATTCGGCGACTGTAGCGCGTAGAAAATTCTGCAGTATTCGAGGTTTTCGCCACTTAAATGATGCGCCAAGCATTCCTCTCATTCGATATTGGGTTAAAAAGTTTGAAGAGACTGGTACAACACTGGATAAATCAAAATCCGGGCGATCTAGGGCATCAAGAACGGTAGAAAACGTGGAGAATGTTAATCAGTCTGTTTGTGACGACCCGAACCTTTCAATTCGGAAGCGCGCAAGTGCTTTAAATGTGCATAGATCATCATTACATCGCATTAGGCACAAAAACCTAAAGCTGCACCCCTACAAAATTCAATTGGTGCAAGAATTAAAGCCCCAGGATGCCAGTCAGAGGCTTAATTTCGTAAATCAGGTGATTGAGCGATTTTCAACGTTTACCAACATTTTGTTTTCGGATGAAGCTCATTTTCATCTTAATGGCCACGTAAATAAGCAGAACTGCCGCTACTGGAGTGCAACGAATCCAAAACGCAAACATCAGAAACCCCTACATTCGCCTAAAGTGACCGTATGGGCTGCGATGTCGGCGCGAGGAATTATCGGCCCTTATTTTTTTGAAGACGAAAGGGGGCGTGCAGTTACAGTGAATTCAGAGCGTTATGTGGAGATGTTAGACAACTTCTTAGTACCTGAACTACAAAACTTTCTTGGCTATAACCAAAGAACATGGTTCCAACAGAACGGAACAACTTCACACACGTCCAATATGTCTCTGCCACGTGTTCGTGAAATTTTCTCAGGCAAATTGATCTCCCGGTGACATAAATTGGCCTCCACGCAGTCCAGATTTAACCCCTATGGACTTTTTTCCTATGGAGTTATCTTAAATCTAAAGTTTACGCCAATAAACCGACTTCACTGGCGCATTTGAAAGAAAATATCCGTCACGAAATGGCAGCCATCCCTGAGTCCACCTGCCGAGACGTCATAAGTAATTTTACTGTTCGATTAAATGAGTGCCGAGAACGCGAGGGTTTACATTTATACGATATTATTTTTAAGAAAGAAAACCCCAAAAAGTGTATTTTAATAATTAATAAACATTTTTTCTATATACGGCTTACTTTTTTTTTTAATCGATCCACTAAATATAAAATTTCTTTTGAGACACCTTACATAAAAAATTACATCACTATAGTAAAAATATTATTTTAGTGTCAGAAATTCAGAAACCGAATAGAATGATCTTTCTATTAAATGTTTTTTAAATTATTTTTGAAAATTTTGATGTTACTTAATTGCTGAATTTCTGACGGTAGCTTATTAAATAATATTATTGCCATATATTTTGGACTGCATTCATAAGTAGTGGTTCTATGTTTTGGAATCATCAACTTGTTATGACCGTGTCGCGTATCGTATGCGTGTGATTCACCTAACAGTTGAAATTATTTTTTATTTTTAAAGGCGTATAATAAAGTTTCTAATATATATATAATAAGGGTATTGTTAAAATATTAAGTTTTTTAAACAATAATTTACATGAAGATCTAAATGGTTTCCCTGTTAAGGTTCGTATTGCAGATTTCTGTAATTTAAATATCAGCCTCAGTTGATCTTCCCCAGCAGATCATACCACAAGACATAACAGACTGAACATTAACGAAATAAAAAATGAAATGAAAAGCTATTATAATAATAATAATAATAATATAATATTTACTTATTGTCCACATACAATCCCAGCAAACATTTTTATACGGGCCAGTACTGGTAAAGCACATACTCCCCGGCATTGAAAGTAATGGGCCAGTGCTGGCATTTCGTACTGGGCCAGTACCCCGGTGTCCCGTGGCCCTTAGCTGGCCCATTGATGTATCAGTTCCTGGCCCAGCAACGGTAAAGTGCATTGAAAGTAATGGGCCAGTGCTGGCATTTCGCACTGGGCCAGTGCTGGCATTTCGCACTAAGCCAGTGCTGGCATTTTGCACTTAGCCAGTACCCCGGTGTCCCCGTGGCCGTTAGCTGGCCCAGCAACGGTAAAGTGCAAAATAATCGCATTAGTTGCAATATTTATTTCTGACGGACCAGTGCTTATATTATACCCACTCTCTAGTGTTTCAAATGTAACGTATGTGTACTTACCCAGTATTAAAATAAATTAATGGTTAGTTGCAAAATAAATACTCTTTTGGCCATTTTCACCATCGTTGAATAAATTTATTTAACAAATAAAGTTGACAATATCGCATCGGTTTTAAACTATTAATGAAGAAATTAACATTGCTGTCAATAGAATGATGCGATATTGTTAACTTAAGTTGTTAAATAAATTTATTCATCGATGGTAAAACTGGCCGATTGTAAATTGTATTAACAGTTATAATTTATTGATTTATTTATAAATATTAAATAAATATAATTTCAGGAATAACAGGAATTAGTTTATTTAATTTATTAATTTAATGAAGAATTTTAAGAAAATGGTTTTCTGCCATTTCGGCCAAACCAATTGCATCCTAAAGATAAGGGGTAACTAATAATTTTCGCCAATATTCGTCTTGTATTATGTACCACATCTTTCCTCCCTGACTTGAAGAGTGCCAACCTAAAGAAATCATACTTGTTAAAATAAATTCAATAATCAAATTTTATAAGCATTAATGCTATAAGCTGTTCACTTTTGTAAGAACAAACTAGATCTGGTTATTTTGGTGATTTTTATAGTGTATTACTGACTTTTAGAAACTTGGTTATATTGTAAAAAAAGCTTCACAGTTTTGGATTAAGTTTGTATTATTTTAGGTTGGTATTATATTTACAAAATATTTAAGATGTCACTATTCAAAATGAAATATGACAAATTATATTTTTTAAATGACATATTTATAATCTTGTAACAGATTTATTAATAATTGAAAATTTTATTACATGAAAAAAAAACTATGATTGAACTAAACTAAAAATTAAACAATTTAACATAGTTTGTGTAAACTACGTCCTTAAATCTAACAAAACACACACAAATCACAATAAAAAACTGTATAATGTTCACAAAACAATAACTATTCAAATAAACATCTTGACAAACTGTCCACCAACACGTATCAACTTGTACTGGCCCTCGAGGGGGTACTGGCCGTTAGGGCGTTTTATGACAATCAGACTTTTCAAATTAGTACCCAGCAAACATTGAACTAACGGCCGAACGCCGGCAAACTGCTTTTACGCTGGTACATTGCTGGCACCAGAAGTAAGTGCAACGCCAGTATTAATAATGTACTTCACATTTGTATTTCGCACTCTGCCTATACGAAGTACTTTACCAGCATTTTATAAGCATTCCTTATTTGTATTAATCCAAGGTTATTTCTAGCGGGCCAGTGCTTATGTTTATAACTTTTTTTTAATGTAATAATTTGAAAAGTCTGACCGTTCTTAGTCATAAAACACCCTAATGGCGTGGCCTTCGAGGGTCGGTACAAGTGATATTCTGTTAGTATAAGTTCGGACGTGTTGGTGAATAGTTTTTAAAGATGTGTATTTGAATAGTTATTGATTGTGACCATTATACAGTTTTTTATTGTGATTTGTGTGTGTTTTGTTAGATTTAAGGACGTAGTTTACACAAACTATTTCATATTAAATTGTTTAATTTTTAGTTTAGTTCAATCATAGTTTTTTCATGTAATAAAATTTTCAATTATTAATAAATCTGATACAAGATTATAAATATGTCATTTAAAAAATATAATTTGTCATATTTCATTTTGAATAGTGACATCTTAAATATTTTGTAAATATAATACTAACCTAAAATAATACAAACTTAATCCAAAACTGTAAAGCTTTTTTTACAATATAACCAAGTTTCTAAAAGTCAGTAATACACTATAAAAATCACCAAAATAACCAGATCTAGTTTGTTCTTACAAAAGTGAACAGCTTATAGCATTAATGCTTATAAAATTTGTTTATTGAATTTATTTTAACAAGTATGATTTCTTTAGGTTGGCACTCTTCAAGTCAGGGGGAAAAGATGTGGTAGATAATACAAGACGAATATTGGCGAAAATTATTAGTCACCCCTTATCTTTAGGATGAAATTGGTTTGACCGAAATGGCAGAAAACCATTTTCTTAAAATTCTTCATTAAATTAATAAATTAAAGAAACTAATTCCTGTTATTCCTGAAATTATATTTATTTAATATTTATAAATAAATCAATAAATTATAACTGTTAATTCAATTTACAATCGGCTAGTTTTACCATCGTTGAATAAATTTATTTAACAACTTAAGTTAACAATATCGCATCATTCTATTGACAGCAATGTTAATTTCTTCATTAATAGTTTAAAACCGATGCGATATTGTCAACTTTACTTGTTAAATAAATTTATTCAACGATGGTGAAAATGGCCAAATGAGTATTTATTTTGCACCTAACCATTAATTTATTTTAATACTGGGTAAGTACACATATATTACATTTGAAACACTAGAGAGTGGGTATAATATAAGCACTAGTCTGTCAGAAATAAATCTTGCAACTAATGCGATTATTTTGCACTTTACCGTTGCTGGGCCAGCTAACGGCCACGGGGACACCGGGGTACTGGCCCAGTGCAAAATGCCAGCACTGGACCAATGCGAAATGCCAGCACTGGCCCAGTGCGAAATGCCAGCACTGGCCCATTACTTTCAATGCACTTTACCGTTGCTGGGCCAGCAACTGATACATCAATGGACCAGCTAAGGGCCACGGGACACCGGGGTACTGGCCCAGTACGAAATGCCAGCACTGGCCCATTACTTTCAATGCCGGCGAGTATGTGCTTTACCAGTACTGGTCCGGATAAAAATGTTTGCTGGGTACATTCAAAAAAAGTTTAGTTTTAAGTAAAAAGTATAAAAATATTTGCTTGGACTAATACAAATAAGGAGTGCTTATAAAATGCTAGTAAAGTACTTCGTATAGGCGGAATGCGAAATACAAATGTGAAGTACATTATTAATACTGGCGTTGCACTTACTTTTGGTGCCAGCAGTAAAAGCAGTTTGCCGGCGTTCGGCCGTTAGTTAAATGTTTGCTGGGATACATAATCATTAATAGACAGTCAATCAGATAAATTACAATAGCATGACAAATGATAATCGATAAATAGAAATTATAAATCAAATTCAAAAAATTCCTCAAAACTGTATATAAGGTATTCAGTCAATAAGTTTTTAATTTTTTTATTTTTTTTTTATTGTACTGAACATAATTCTTTGGTAGAAACTTGGTAACAAATTCATAAACTTTATAGAATAATAGTTAACACTATATCTTGATTTATTTATTCGTGTAAAATTGGGGTATATATTTGATTTATTACGTGTGTTGCAGTTTAAAGAGTAACCTACAATCGGCTCTATAAGATGCACTCCCCTGTACTCTTATTGCACGCCTCTGTAGTCCAAAAACTCTTTCAGCAGAGGCAGAGTGTCCCTATGCTAAAAGAGCGTATGCTATGTACGACCGAAATAACGCAAAATACGTAATTAATAAAACATGCCTTGATGCGATAGATGGTTAGCCTTTCGTTAAACGTTAAATCTACTAATTTTATGCACAATGCATAGTCTATAGTCGACTAATTTAAGAGTTGTGAATGCAGCTTTAAGGTTTAAATATGTATAAAAATAAAAAATCAAATAATACTTTTTTATCAAAAAAGTTTGAATCCTCCTTTTTAAAATTAGTATATAAATTAAATTATATCGCAATTAAGTGGATAAAAGGACACAAGAGTACCTTTTTTTGGTTTAAAAATTACACTTGGTTATAATTAATATTGTCTTAAGAACTTTTTCATCTTAATTAATTCTGAAAACTTTTGTGAAACTTGCGGTCCATATAATTAAGTATCCTATTTTATGCACAATTTAAAATTCAAGTTGCATAGTTTAATCTGCGCTCTAATTAAAATTTCTTAAATTTAAAATAAATACAAAAATATTTGTAATTCAGAATGTTCAATCTGATGTTAGGCGGAAAACTCATCAGAACGATATTACAATATGATGATATGATGGAAGTAATAAGCTGTTCACTTTTGTAAGAACACACTATTGGGCTCAACAGCGCTATGAAGTGACGCCAAGCGGACTATAACTGAACTAAGCGAAACGAGTAATAGTTTATTGTTTACATCTGGTTTACATGTGTTTTCTCGTGTAGTTTGTATTGCTTTTAAAAGTTAGTGTTGCAGTTTGTTTGTTATATTAACTTTTGATAGCAATTATTCTTTTTTATATTACTTTATGTTATAATGAGTTATTATAACACAAATTGGTGTGTGTTTGGCTGTCACTCTAGAAAACGAAGTAACAAAAATATTTACTTCCACTATTTTCCAAATGAGAAACAATTTGTGAACTGTTAATAAATTTGGTGCTGTGGAAGTGATAATAACAAACTAGTATTTATTAAACAAATTAAATAAAAAACAAACACTAAATTATAAAAATCCTTCTCGAACATGATTAAATATCTACCCGGGTAATTTTAATGCAGAATTAGGGCAAGCGGTCTCAAATTCTGTACGCAGCTTTTCTAATACATTTTCACTGAACTTTCAGTGCCTGCTTTTGTTTTTAATCAATTTTTAGGTTTCGGTTCATACTGTTGTAAGACAGGTTTCTTAAAAGTAGACCACAGGCATTTTAAATCTGTGTTGGTTAATATTTCCATACTCAATATATTGTTTCTGGAACAAAAAGTAAAACCAACAGAAACCACACAAAAAAAAGATAAATCAAATATTTCACAATCAATCAATGCCCTGATCTTGGCTTCTTTCATTTTGGTTTGTTAACCACCTGGCACAAAATAATAGGATAGCTGAAATGTGTTTGCATGTAGTTCCTGCTTTACATGTGCAGGACATATTTAAAACTTCAACATCATTACTAAATTTTAATTTCCCAGTGACTTCGTGAGGTGGTGTTCTCAAACTGCTTGTTTGTAAACATAACCCACATATGTCGACATGCTCATCATTTTTGTCCAAAATTCCGCACAACATAAGATGTCCGGCGTTTAACAACTCTTCTCCTTCAACTACACACCTAGAAGAAGGTGTTGCACTTAAAAAATTAAAATAATTTAATAAGGATAGCTGTTTATTATCCATAGCAAATCAATGATTTAACATGTAAACAAATATGGACAACTTTCACATTACTCGTTTCAATCAGCTGTTCATAGCGCTCGTAACGCCGCCATCGGGCATTGTTGTATCCAATGGTCTATTTCAAAGTAGAAAAAAGTAGATAGCGCTGCGAACCGAGTACGATTTACACTGATCAAATACAGTATAGCGGGAAATTTAAAATAAGTTACAACTAGGGCATGGGCGTAGCAACTGGGTTAGCAAGTGATTTTTTTTTATTATAAAAAAGGTTAATAAGATATTGAAATAAACAAGGCAGATAATACGTTATTTATACGACATAAATTCAGTTTAATGGGAAATTTGAAAAAGTTAAAAAACTATTAATTTTAAAAATTATGTACTATATATAAAAAGAGAGATTTGGCTAAAAGAGTTTAAACAAAGCTATAAAACAAACAATATATCTTCAGAGCTAAAGTTTCTTATTTAATAAATTATTGTAAATAAAAATAAAAAATATATGTATATATGAAGGTCTAAAAATTATATCAATAACTTCTTCTGTGGGCACAATCAGCTGGGCTGTCTTTTGGCTTCACATTAGTCCTCTTTCTTGATCTGTTAATTGTCAACTGTCAAAAAATATTTATATGTCAGATAACCTAAAATATATATAACTGCGTAAAAACAAATTACATGGAGAATTTTCTCCATAAAATCTACGCCAAGAATATAAATAAAAGTCTAAATATGTAAATCATAACAAAATATAATCTGTCTCAATTTGTAATACGAAACTAGATCTGGTTACTTTGGTGACTGTTGTGGTGTAAACAGACTTTGGCGTATCCGTGTGAACCAATACTATGATAATATTATAAATGTATTGTCAATATACAACATAAAAAATGAACTTTTCCTGTTAGTTCCGTATTACAAAATGAGACAGATAATATATGAAAAATTAAATAATATAAATAATATATATTTCCAATTTACGACACTGAACCAGATGTCAACTTGGACTAAAAACAATATTTTTACAGTGTAATAGGGATGACGATCTAAACCAATCCGAAGCAAGGACAAACAGCTCCTATCTTCTTACACACATTTTTCTACTTTGAAATAGACCATAGATCTGGTTATTTTGGTTACTTTTATGGTGTGTTACTGACTTTAAATGTCAATTAAAAATATTCCTTGCGCTGTAAAACCGACTTTAGGTTGATAAGGTTATGATCATTATAATTAAGATATAATTTTTCATTATGACATATATCAAATGGATCGACATTTTAAAAAAGTGACATTTTTTAATACCAACATGACATACAGCTTCATAGGTGCAAACTATGGAAAACAAAATTCCCTCTTAGTTTGTTTTTACAAAAGTGAACAGCTTATACTTGTCATTAGAGATGGCAACGATTAATCGAATGAATGAAATAGTCGATTATTTTGTTTCAATTAATCGATTAATCATATGATATTTTTGGTTTCGATTAGTTAATAATTAATCGATTAATTGATTATAAATCGATAACTTTATTTTATTTTCAAGAAATTACTTCATAACATAATACAGGTATCTTCCTCAAATAATCCGGAAAACAACCTATCAGTTTTGGATAAGGTAAAATTAAAATGGCCAAATGCACACCATATATATACTGACGGATCAAAATTAACCAATGGCGTAGGTTGTGCCGTTTAAGATCCCCAGCGCACTTTTAGCCTAAAATTTAAACTCCCAGATAATATGTTTATCTACAATGCGGAAATGGTCGCCTTATAGTTGAGTTTAGAATACTTAAAAAATAACTTTCATAATGAATTTGTTATTTTTACCGACCGCCAACATATATAAGGGAGGTATTGTGATCATACCGATTTTGGCATTTCGAGATTTCGATGGATCTCCACGAATTGAGGTCCCTACATAAAGTTTTGACTATTTTTAGCATGATGTCTGTCGGTCTGTCTGTCGGTCTGTCTGTCGGTCTGTCTGTCGGTCTGTCTGTCGGTCTGTCTGTCGGTCTGTCTGTCGGTCTGTCTGTCGGTCTGTCTGTCGGTCTGTCTGTCCGTCCGTCTGTCTGTCAGTCTGTCTGTCTGTCTGTCTGTCTGTCTGTCCGTCCGTCCGTCTGTCTGTGTACACGTGCAGAACAAATTCGGCTGAAACGATTTTTATGCAACTTCATATTTAAGCTTCTGCCATCAATGGCACGAGTTGATCAACTTTTGGTAAAAATCGGTTGACTAAAAATGGGAGTTTACTCTTGTCGATTTTAAGATTTTTGTGAATATTTCACAACAGAAAAATATTTCGAAAAAATTTATCGAACAAAAGTTGCTATAAAAGTAATAATTAATAGAGACATTTTTTGATAAAACGAAATTTTTCGATATTTTTTTTTAAGTCTCAATTTTTTCATACTTATATGTAACGTTTTCATGCTCATGATAAATAATATCTCTGTTAGAAAATATTATGCCAAGTTATTTCTACTCTGCTGCTAGAATGTATTTTATATAAGTACTTCATGATGGCGGTCGGTCCTGTGGTGGCCACAGTTGATTTTTTCTGATTGAAAAAGCGCCGCCCAAATATTGAGTTGCCCTGGATTTGAAAAAGAATTATTCACTAATTTATGATATTATTAAAGGTCTAAACCCCAGGAACATTATTTATTTATTTATTTTTTTAATTTCATTTGTTTCCTAATTTTTTGGAGATAATTTTTTTTTTTTTGGTCTATTTCTTGTGGAGGACCGGCAGGGACAAAATGTCTGGGGCTCCAAAATAGGTTAATCCGGCCCTGTTACCAAACACCTTTTATAAAAATTAAATAAATTAACGTTTTATTCAAAAATGAGATAAACTGTTATAATATAATTTAGTATATAAATTGCCTAAATAAAAGTTGAATATAGTTATAGTTTTATTTAATACAATACTGTGGAATTTGAAAAAATTTAATGAAAGAATGTGTACTAAAATATGTAATTTAAACAGTGTTGTAATGTATCTAGGTACATTTTAAAATATGTATCTGTATTTGTATCTAGATATTTAAATCAGTATCTAAGTATCTGTATTTCAGGTACTTTTTTCAGATACTTTCCTATTTTGTCTTTTTCAAGGTCTTTTTACAAAATATGTCCTTACGATTTTTCAAGTTGGTAAAACATTTAGCATCATTCAGATATTTGAATTTTAAGTTTAAATTAACCAATCAGAGTTTAATTTAAATTAAATTTATGGAAGGTTTTTATCTTTGTTAGACAAATATGTACACCACATGTTTCGCATTTGAAATGCGTATAACCCTTGCAGCCTGGCAATTTACTTTGCAAAATTATCTTTGCAAACTATAATAATAATAATAAAAAAACACGTTGAGTAACTATATTTAAAGGTTGTTTGGGTAACCGTTGTTAATAAAATTATTTCATTTAAAAAAATATATATATTAGCTAACTAGTTTCGGCGTAAGCCATTTTCAGAGCTGGGAATATAATTACATTTTATTAAAATTTTATAGATAAAAATAAATTAAATAAATAAATTATAACTTTGAGAATTATGATAAAATACAAGTTCTATATGTAATTAATTAAATTTTGGAAAACATTCTTTTATTTTTTATTTTTTTTTTATTTTTTATTTAAAAAAAAAGGAAAAAAATAAAAGGATGTTTTCCAAAATTTAATTAATTATATATAGAACTTGAATTTTATCATAATTCTCAAACTTATAATTTATTTATTTATTTAATTTATTTATATCTATAAAATTTTAATAAAGTGTAATTGTATTTCCAGCTCTGAATAAATTTAAAAAAATAATAAATAAAAAAAAAATTAAATAATTTTATTAACAACGGTTAAATAAAACAACCATTAAGTAATTATCTAATCTAAGAATAAGAATTAATTTTATAAATGTGAATTAAACAAAGAAAAATATAGTAAATAAAATTGTTGTTTTATTTTTGTCATCCTAAATACTCATTTAATAATCAGTAATTTATTAGCGAACAAAAAATGTTCGAGATATCCGCGGAAATTGGAATAAAAAAGTGATTTTTTTAAAGATTACATAGGTATATAGTTAGTTAATATTTCTGACACACAGCTTCAAAGGCTATTTGTGTTTATTTTAAGAGTAATAATAGTGCATAACTTATTTTTTATTGTGAACAAATATATTCCTTGCTCTAGTTATTTCTTTTTTTTGTGGTGTTTTCATTTTTCCGAAAGTATCTAAAAAGTATCTTGAAGTATCTAGATACATTGTAAAAAAAATGTATCTGTATCTAGATACTTTTTAAAATTTGTATCTGTATCTGCATCGAGATACATTTTTCCTCAAGTATCTGTATCTGTATCTAGATATATTTTCAAATGTATCTATTACAACACTGAATTTAAATATATGAATATCTTATGTTATAATATAATGTAAGAATATAATGGAACGATAGTAGAAATGTCAAGTAATGGTGGTTAATTTCATCAAAGTAATATATAAAATATTTATACTTCAATTAAATAAAGAATCTTCGTGTCGCCATATAAAAATAATGTAGACTAAAGCACTTCTATTTATTAGAATATAATGACCTAATAATACTTAAATTTTTCCTGTTGTGACACCTGAGTCAGTTATGAGTTAACTCTGATGACACAACGTTGGTTTTGTAGTGAATAAAAATTAAATAATCAAAATAGAATATATTGATTGATTTTGGGGTTCTTGACCATTGGTGTAGACAACCTCTTTATTATTTTTATCACAAATAAAGAACAAAATATTTCGCAATAAAATGCTGTCCAAACGCTATATTCGTAAATTTATTCTGATTTAATTCAAATGTTTACTTTTTACCGACCGCCAACATATATAAGGGAGGTATTGTGTTCATACCGATTTTGACATTTTGAGATTTCGATGGATTTTCACGAATTGAGATCCCTACATAACGTTTTGACTATCTGTCTGTCTGTCTGTCTGTCCGTCTGTCTGTCCGTCTGTCAGTCTGTCTGTCTGTCTGTCTGTCTGTCTGTCTGTCTGCCTGTCTGTCTGTCTGTCTGCTCGGTAAAAATTGTAGCCAAACGGCTAAACCTAGAGAGGTGAAATTTGGCATGCTTATACAGCTTTTTGACCCGCACATACTAAAACATTTAAAAAACATATCCCCCTAAAAATATAAACAAATATATGCTCATCGAAAAAATTTTTTTTTTTTACAATTCTGTGTATGGTGTCAAATGAAAGCCCTTGGTACGTGGATTAACGATCCCAAATTTTATTTTTGCAAAACGCATTTTTTGTGTTTTTAACTTAAATATGTAAAATATTTAATCCGCTATTTAACATAGTAAACGAGTGAACCTGCGTACAGTGGTAACGTTGTCGCTTCGTGAGTTGAAACTACTATAAGAATCTACTGTTCGAATCCCGTCAATTTTTATTTTTTTTGTTTTTTTTTGCATTTTTATTTTGTTTATATTATTTTGTCAAAATTCTAGTTATATTTTGGCAAATGTTGCATTTAATTTTTAAAAGCGTAAATTTAATAACCAGTGGGAAGTGTTGAAATTATAATTTAATTCTCTGTTTGAATGTATACAAAATCAGAGGGGCGGAGTTTATGATTTAAACAACCAATGGAAGCCATAGGCGCAATTTTCCAAATATTAATGAAACTTGCTATATAAAAAAAATACTGCAAATATTTAGAAACCCAAATAATGGTATTAGGCATTCGAATTAAAATTAATAAAAAAATATTTTAACATAAAATTTGTTTTGGCATTCCAAATAATCATCATTCACTTACTAAATACCTGCGAAACTCTGAAATGTGTGAAAATTCACACTTCACATAATTTTTTTTTTTTTGAGTTTAAAGGTTTTTTTTTTAATTTCATAATTGATTATTTTCTACCAATTTCGACATTTCGATTAATGAAATGGTCAATTAATCGATTAATTATTTTTATTGCCATCACCAGCGACCGCTGAGCTGACTACACTATATATGAAGACGAAAAATCATACATATTTATACTTTACTTACTTACTTAATCCTGAAGCCTTTTTACCTTGCGGTGTAAGGCTATGGTCGAGTTACTTATTTTCTGGTGTTGTTCTCCATACTTCTTTCCATCGTGTTCTGTCCTTTGTATATTTTCTTATCTCCTCCCACTTTACTCCTCTCTTCGTTGCAGCTTCTCTTGTTTCTTGGTGCCAGGTTTTTCTCGGTCTTTCTGGTCTAACTTTCTTCACTGTTCTTACTTCATAAACTCTTTTTACTATTTTGTCTTCACTCATCCTGTGTATATGTCTCAGCCATCTTAGCTGTCCTTCTTCTATTATAGTCTCTACTGGTTTTGTGCCTAGTTTTTCTCTAAATACTTCATTTCTTATTCTGTCCAATTTTGTTTTACTTTCGATTTTCCTCAAAAATCTCATTTCGGAACTTCTTATTTTAGACCTGTGCGTCTCTGTAGTGGTCCAGGATTCTGAGGCGTATGTCAAAATTGGTACTGTCACTTTTTTGAAGATCTCTACTTTGATGTTAGTTGGTATTTCTTTTTTAGTTAAGAACGGTGCTTTGATGTTGTTGAACATTCTTCCTGCTGCGCCTACTTTGTCATCTATTTTTATCTTGTGTTGCATTTTTGTCCTGCTTATTACCATTGTTTTTGTTTTTTGTTTGCTAATTTTCATATTTATTTTCTTCAATTCTTTATTGTATTGGTTCAGGTTGTTTTGTCGTTCCTTGCTATTATGACCATGTCATCCGCATAGCAAAGTTCTGCTACTTTCACATTTTCCATTTTCCAGTAGCCCACAGAATATTCTTTAACTAGGGGCCTCGGCCCGGCTACGCCGGTCTTCTCCCCTACGTTGTTAAAACTCGTCTCTTCGCGACTCGTTTTAATATAATAAGGCATTTTGTCGCACTTGTCGATTATAAAACTCGTCGCTCCTCTTTTTTTAACACTATTTTATAGAAATTTCCGCTGCAAATGTCTTAAGTTTTATCGTTAATTCACCTTAAATACTTAATTAGTTTTCTTCTGTCAAGAAATACGTTCAAAATGTGATATCTCGTCACATTTTAAATTAGAAACAAATTGACAGCTGTCACCTTTTGAAATCTTGTAAGCATATTTTTGCCTCAAAATGATCCAATAATGGCCCAGATTCTTTGAAAAATGTTTTCTGATGCCTCAAAATATTATCTCGCCCGTCAAAACAGCTATCTTGAACCATTATCACCACTTAACACTTTGATTAACCCTGAAATTTTTAATATATATAAATTTTTTTTAACACTATTTTATGGAAATTCGCCCTGCAAATGTCTTAAACTTTATCGTTAATTCACCTTAAATCCTTAATTAGTATTCTTCTGTCAAGAAACACGTTCAAAATGTGAAATCTCGTCCCATTTTAAAATGCAAAAAAATTGACAGCTGTCACTTTTTGAAACCTTGTAAGCATATTTTTGCCTCAAAATGCTCTAATAATGGCCCAGATTCTTTGAAAAATGTTTTCTGATACCTCAAAATATTATCCCGCATGTCCAAAAAGCTATCCTGAACCATTATTACCATTTAACACTTTGATTCTCGCCGTAAATGTTCTGGACCGGCCGTCTTGTATTAAGAATATTTTTGAATTATCATCTGATAAAACCTGTCCGTGCCGATCAATGGTGACTTTGATTCGACACGGATTCGAGGAAAAAATGGACGATTTATATCAATAAAAATTAGTCAATACCCCCTGTCGAAATAAAATTAAGCCTAAGCACTAAAAAAATATCACCCGGATAAGACGGTGGTTCATTTTCCTCTCTCCGCGTTACCGGAAAAATGAAGATACACCAGAAGTTGAATAGAACATATATACCACACTTGTACAATATAATAGTAGATATTTTGTCTCACTTCTTTTATGGCGTCGTCTAGAACCATTGAGAACATAATTATATAAAAAAAAAAAATTGTATTCATTAAATACATATAAAATTAAAATATTAAAAATGTGAATAGGTATTTATGTGGATTTCTTAAAATGTTTTAATCCTAAATTTGCTCGACATAAGTTAAAGGTTGGGCAGCACTGGTATAAAACCTGTGCCAAAAAATTAACAGAAAGTATTTCAAGAATTATCTCAAATCTGTGCTAAATTATACATTAAGTATTCATATGTCTGGGCACTTGCATTTATTATAGGAGTATGTAACATGCATTGAACAATGTTATTGCAACATTAATTTCGATCTGAACAAGATAAACTACCTTTTTATTGAAGCACAAAGGATTTTAGAGCCGTATTATTATGTCAATTGGTCACGTACTTGTGAAATAATGTACATGGGCTACACGAGAATCATTTTATCTTTAAATCCTGCAAAACATGTGCGTGTACGCGATGAAGCAAATGGGGCATATGACTCTTATCCAACTAAAAATAAAGGATTATATAACACATTCACAGTACTTATTGTGTAAATTTTCCTTCTGATTAACCCTTTCACTGCGCAATACGCTTTGAGATTTCGTGCTCGCTGTGCGCACATATTTCGGTGATTGCGAGTTTATTTGTGTAGAGCAGTTGGCGTGAACTTTTTGTGTAAGTTTTCATGACATGTAAGGATGAATGATATGACTAATGTTAGGAAAAAATGTAAGGTGAGTGAATGAATACAAAAATACAATCAAATAGTATATTCTGTAACAAGGTTGGAATGAGAAAATTCGATGCGAGTGGAACATTACGAGCGCGAGCCGCAGGCGAGCGTGAGGATCCACGAGCATCGAATTTTCTCTTCCAACCGAGTCACAGACCCTACTTCCTCCACGACCACCTAAAGAAAAAAAAAAATTAACAACTATTTATTTCATCAAACATTTTATCTTAACAAATAATTTATGTTAGATAACAAATTAATCAATTAATTAAACTTATTTTTTTATTTATTGTTTGTTTAATTTTAATTTAATTTGCCGCACATCAGCCACTATTTTAGGTTAGGAAGTTATGTTGCATTTATTTAATATAAAAGTTGCATATATCTTAATGTAACCCTAC
This sequence comes from Liopterus haemorrhoidalis, assembly GCA_963971575.1. Classification (NCBI taxonomy): domain Eukaryota; kingdom Metazoa; phylum Arthropoda; class Insecta; order Coleoptera; family Dytiscidae; genus Liopterus; species Liopterus haemorrhoidalis. The sequence continues at coordinate 6,184,790 of OZ020624.1, forward strand.
AAAAACAAAGGACAACAAGTATGGAACAGTTATTCCATTACAAGTGATGGAATGAAATACACGCAAAATGCTTTAGAATAACATTACAACTCTTGTGTTAGAATATTAACATTCTGTAGTCAAAATCGGTTGTAGAATTGGTAAATTCTATAGTGGTCGTGGAGAAAATATTGGCTAAACCAGGGATTAGACTTCTACAACGTTACAAAATTTCTTTGTAGATGGCAGCACATAACAATTTTACTAAATAATTCAAGGATTATCAGTGGCTGTAAAACAATGGTGCGAGCTACCCATCTTCTAGTTTAATGACAAAACACTATCTTAGGTTAGGTTAGGTTAGTAAGTGTTTGGTTAGAAAAAGCCGAGCGAAGCGAGCTACCCATCTTCTAGTTTAACGATAAAACACTATATGTTTCAAGAAACTCGCGCTAATATAATAATGCCACCTGTTTAGAACTATCGTATGTAAAACAAAACATGTGCGATGTAACGCGGTGTGACGCATGCGCAGTTGTGTAGCAATCTATTCCCTAGTTTACCAAAAGATTTTATTTAAAAACATTTTTGTTTACATATTTACCTATATGCTGTAGTAGATATATTGAATGTTAGACCCTATCTAACTGAATTGAATGGCACAGAGCATTGTTTTCTGATATCTACTATTAAGTTATAGTGAGATAAAATTACAAATATTTTTCTACAATGAAATATATCCTATTTGATAGATAAAAATTTGCTGCACATTTTGATGAATAGATTGTTACTAATTTTATTTCAGATTATTAGTTTTGTATAAGAAACTTATAATCTGTGGGTGTTATACTTACCGTTATGTGTCAAGTGAGCCTGATTTTGTCTGTTTCTAAAGAAGACTTCTTGTATTGAAGTATTGGATGCGTTTGAATTAAGCTGAACCATGGATTACCTACATTTTTGATCCTGATGAATTACCTAGGATTACAAATTAAATAAATACCGGAAACTCATTTGAACCCGGTACCTTTGTAATATTATCCAGTTGGTAATAACTAAATTATGTCGGTTTACTATAACCGCTTTGAACATTCCGATTTAATTTGTACGTATTACCACAGGAAAACTAATAACAATTAAATTTTAAATAATACTAATATTGAATCAGATATTTCTATTATCTTTTTATTGATAATTTGTACAAAACACATCAAAATTAAATGTGCCAATATTAATTTAATTTAATGAAATGAATAATCTGAATTTGTTTTTTCATAATTATTTTTTTATTTGGTTGGTATTATTTTTTGGTACAATATAATTAAATTCGGTTCAGGGAATTTTTATTTAAAATAAACTAAATATAATATTGAAGTATTTATGATGAGAAACTTTATCTTATAAATAACCGATTAATATTGCTATGATCTGCCTTCCTTTGCAGCTTCCTTTACAAAATAGGCTGAGATGTCTTTTTTCCTAGCTTTGCAAAATTTGCATATATACTCGCATGAAATCCAAAAGATTTTGTAGTTTTTAGCGTATGGATACATTAGTACAAGTATATGAATACAATAGTATACATTAACAAAATTAAATTAAATAAATATATTGTGTCCTAGATCTCCTCGCTGGAGCATAGGGCCTTTACAAACTCGCGCCATCGGGGTCTGTGAAGACCAAGCCTCTTCACCTGGCGCCAGGTAGTTCCGTGAGCAAGTTCTTTGTATATTGTTCTCCTGCATGTGGATACAGGTCGGCCTCTACGACGGTTTCCCTGAGGGTTCCACTCTAATGCCATTCTGGAGATGTCGTTTACTGCCTTCCGGAGGGTATGCCCAATCCAGTTCCACTTTCTTGCCTGAATTTCCAAGTGGATAGGTTTTTGTGCTGTCGATTCCTAAAGATGAGTATTGGGAATATGATCTGACCAAGTAATGCGAAAAATTCTGCGCAGACATCTGTTAATAAAAACTTGGAGTTTATGGGTAATTTCTTTAGTGAGTTTACAAGTTTCGCAGCTATACATCAGAACTGATTTTACATTGGTTTTAAATATGCGTACCTTAGTGTTACGAGAGATCTTATTGGATTTCCAGACTTCTTTCAACAAGCCGAAAGCTTGTTGAGCTTTAAGTATTCTGTTGTTCACGTCCCTTGTAGTTCCTCCATCTCTCGTTATTGCACTACCGAGGTAGCAGAATTCTTCCACATCTTCTAAGACTTCGCCGTTAATGTAAAATCTGTTGACGTTATTGGTATCAATCCGCATTACTTTGGTTTTCCCTATATTTATGCATAAGCCAACTAAATTTGCCAAAGCACTTATACTTTCAAGTTTGGCTTGCATATCTTCATAATTATGTGAACGAAGGCATATATCGTCCGCATAGCTCAAATCTTCCAAACGGTTTTGGAAGTCCCACTGTATGCCTGTATGTGTTCTGTGAGGGCATTACGAAGAACCCAATCCAACAGGGTATTAAATTGTAGAGGAGATAGTAGGCAGCCTTGCTTAACTCCGCTTTTGACGGTAATAATAATAATAATAATAATAAAATTAAATAAAAACAAAAATAAAAGAAAAATATATTTAGCAAAAATATAAAATAATAATCACTGTTCATCATACCTTCAGGTGGAATCAGTTTTTCAGTACCCATGTATGAAAAGCAGCCTCAGAACATCTTTTTTACAGGATATTTTACTGTTTGAACCAGGGGTCCCCAAACTTTTTTGACTGTTGACCCCCAGAAGAGTTTCTCGTCTTCTTATCGACCCCCTCTATTTTACAATTACGTTATTATAATAGAACAAGCAAAAAATACGCTTATGTGATTTCTTACATTGTTTATTGTACAGTGTTTTATTTATATTACATTTATCTAATATAATTATATCTAATCAGATGCAATACAATAATATTATTAAATAAGATTTACTGTCATTGTCAATGTGACGTGTGTGGTTGGTGACTCTTTGCAAGATTAGCAATGTCGGGTTCAAAATGATTTAATTTCAGTCTTAAACCGCCACGGAATTCTACATCTAACTTGTTTCTCCGTTTTGCCAGGATGGAATTAACATGACTAAAACCAGCCTCAACCATATGCGAGTTCGGAAATGGTAGCAAAAAGTGAACTACCATTTCCGAAAGTTTTGGATATTTCTGTACAACATTTATATTTGTCCAAAAGTAACTTAAAATAACATTTTTAAAAAGCGTTTTAGCTTCAAGATCAACCGGCAATTCAATAAGTTCATCTTGTATAGTACTTTCGATGTTTTCAACATCTGCAGAAAAAGGCGCGATAATCCAATCTGGGGATGTGTATTTTCTCTAAATCTTCAAAACGTAATTTTAAATCCACGCTCAATTTTTGAAGATGCTTTGTGTATACTTCCAAGTTTTCATCTTTTACTTCCAACTGTCGCAAATTCGAAAAATACTGAAAATCTCTTCGTAACAATGAATATCTAAATAAATCTAATTTAACTTCACTGATATTTATATATAAATGTGTAGTTATTATACTAGTAGTTTTTAAATTTTTTCCATCGACCCCCAATCGACCCCCGAGCCAGAATCGACCCCTAACAATGTCATATCGACCCCTGGGGGTCGATATCGACCACTTTGGGGACCCCTGGTTTGAACAATATGGGACAGTGTGAGCGCTTCGCCTACACTTCTTCTCACGAACTTCGAACGCGACCCCTGTACTAAAAAGTGTTGTTCATCAGAAAATAAAACATTTCTCCACTCTTCTACAGTCCAATGGGCATATTTTTTAGCCCATTCTAGCCGTTTTTTATTCATGGGAGCCATTAGAATTTTTTTTTTTTGTGGCCGCACGGCTTTTCGGCCAGCTTCTATCAGCCGTTTACGGACTGTAGAATCGAGAATTTTTACGCCAACCTTCTCCAGATCTTGTTGGAATTCAAAACTGGTCTTCCTGGGATTAAGTTTACTATTTCTTAGTAAAAACGATTCATCCCGTGGCGTTGTTTTCCTTTTTCTGCCACATTTTCCTTTCCTACACACTTCTACAGAACCAGTCTCTCTTTTCAGCTTTAATATTTTGCTTACAGCTGAGACACTTACTGAGCATTCACGGGCAATAGCCCTTTGGGTCATAGAAGTGTACTCACTAAGCGTGGTAATCCTTTCCCTTTTTTCGGCGTAATATCCATGATCAAATATATGATATGTTAACCACTAAAATTCAATTTATAACAATATAATTTGTAAAATTAACAAAAACTTATAAAACTCATCCAAAATAGCTGAAATTCACGTTAATATAATACAAAACCTTGAACCAGTTATACCCTTTTCACACTAGATCTTTAAGACGAGTGAACTTTAAGTTCACCGATGTTTAAGATCGGTATGCTTTCACACTTGATGCTTAAATCTCTGGTGCTGTCATCAGCTATAGTAATTTTGTCTTTAAGTTACCGTCATGAAATTACCAGTTTTGAACTGTCTGCGCAGACGCACATTTTGAATTATTATAAACAAATAAGGATATTTCATTTCATTCTACAATAAAGACACTACAATAAAGAATATATTACACCTGTATTAACATGTAAGTCGATACATTTTATCTCAATTATTGTAGCTCTGTATTTTATTAAACACATTATTAAAATAAATAATTTTATTATAACAATGAGTATAAACTTCTTATAACGTTGATATAATACAGTATTCTTGTTTATGATAATATAAAATGTTGACAGCACAAATTCAAGGAGTATTTTTTTATAATAGAAATTAAGTTGGCAATGCGGACGAAGTTTAAGACGCAGATCTCTGTCTTAAACATCGCTTGTATTTAGACGAGGCCATACGGTTTCAGATTAGCGTTTAAAGATACATTCACTTTTACATCCGATCTTAAAGATCTAGTGTGAAAAGGGAAGAACAAATATTACAATCGTCAGTGAAGTGTGGCCAATTCTAGTAAAATTAAAAATTCAATTTTGTTTCCAATAATTCGCACAATACTGTATGTTATTTTCATTGCTATAAACCATTTACATTAATTTTAGATAAAATTAGCGTAACCCGGAGATTTTATATCGGAGTCCGAAGAAACGATATTGAAACCCTGAGACTCCGGGTGAAATCCAGTGACATTTTCGCCAGGATAATTCTCTGTTCAGGCATAATACGTGAATTTGTAAATAATTACTGTCATTTAGCAATAAGACCTTAAATACCAGTCAAATCTTGTGATTTGTATTTAACTAATAAAACGTAGCCTATAAAACGTATCCCATCTGTACTTCGGCAATATAATTTATTTGACAAATAACTAAGGAAGTAAAACAACAATATTTAACAAAATTAAAATGTTCGTACACCGAATAAAATTTTACGGCATACAATTTATGAAATGTCTCTAACCTTTTTGAAATGTCTTTTCATGTTTTTTTTTTTTTATGAAGGCTATCATAAACATAACTCGCAGATGATGCTTGTAACTCTGAAACCACCAAAGAAATAAAGAAAATGAAGTAATGAGTTTAAATAACCAGGATTAATTGTGATAAATAAAACGAAATATGCTACATAATTTATTTTAACAGAAGGAAAATAAGTTTAAGTTAAAAATCTTTGAAATTTTTGGTATATCAGAATTATAATTATAAGAATTTAATATTAAATTAAAGAATGCTATAAGCACTAGAACACCCTGGTTAAGGCTTTCTGTCTCTCTGTTTGTTTGTCCGAAATTCATGCAACATTAGACATATTTTCATGAAACTTTGTATGATTAGGGATGTTCCGATAATACTGATACGATAACGGTATCGATATTTTTCATTCTAAATCGCAATTTTAGTATCGATATTAATATTTCGATACTTTAATCATATCAGTACATTTGACCCAGTATAGTATCGAATCGTTATTATTATTATTATTTTTTTAAACTATAGGGGAGACTGGTGTCAATTGTTACAAAATTTATAAATTTTGCATTATATGACTTCTTATTTATTTCTACATAACGATTTTTTTTTAATAGATAGAATGGTTAGTGAACTACACATTTTATTATTCAAATTAATAATAATTTTATATTTATATAATTTTTTTAGCTATAATGTAACACTGTGACACTTGTTTCAATTGACACCTTTATGGTGTCAGTTGTAACACTGACAAATGACAGTGTCAATAGTAACATAAACAAATATTGTTTCTTTATTGGTATAAATAAAATAAAACACAATTTTATATAATTATACGTAAATGTATATTTTGTAAGTAAACGTACAATAGAAACATCAAATTTTAAATATCTTCTTTACAAGTCATATTCAATTCAAAACTGTAATTAAACACAAAATAAATATTATGCTTATTTTCGAAAAAATAAATAATGAAACAAAATATTATTTGGAATAAGAATTTTAAAAGTATATGTATTTAGGTAAACATAAAGTAGATACTCCATTTACAATAAAATTATGAATAGGAAAAAATATTTATTCAGATTCACAATTTTTGCAAACATGGTTAGTGCAACTAACATGTGCCCACATTTTGCAACTTGTGCACTGAAGCCAGTCTTCTTTACTGATTATGTATAAATCCAAACATACTAAGGCATACAGGCAATTGAAAGAGAACGGCCCGAATTGAATAATAGGAAAGGTGTTGTCTTTCATCATGACAACGCAAGACCACACACTTCTTTGATGATCCGTCAAAAATTGCAAGAACTTGGTTGGGAAATTTTGTTGCATCTACCGTATAGTCCAGACATAGCACCCTCTGACTATCACCTATTCCGATCTCTGCAGAATTCTCTCAATGGAATTAAGCTGGTTTCAAAACAATGTGTTTCTTCATCCGCGGATGAGCTTGAGCTTTCGGATTTTTTAGATATTGGTTTTCGTTTTTTATAGTATTGGAATTAAATTTTACAATCACTTTCTTTTTATTTCTTGCTTCTTCTAATATCTTTTCTGGCGTGTCCGTTAATATTGCCGTTTTTTCCCTTCCTTCTTCCGTTTTTCGGTTTTTGAATGTCACCTTTTGGAAATGGTCTTATTTGCTCTGGAGTTTTTACTATTAGATGAGCACTTTTTGGCTCTATATTTTATTCAGGTGTCAATTGTAACATGTTACAAACGACACCAAATATTATGTTACAACCGACACCAATTGCCATTTCTTATATTACACAGAATTTATTAACAAGCAGTTTATAAATTGCCAACAAAAAATAGGTGACAATATGCTAAAACCTCTATATATTTATAACAAACAATTGAGTTACAAATTATTTTACTATATTTTCAGAAATAAAAGAAATAGTCTAAGAGCTAGCAACGTCACAAAAAAGTTTATTTTAGGTCGGCTGGTTTTTCGATATTTCTCTTTCTTATTAAAGTTAGGTAGGGATGCGGTACGTCTGGCACCTGGGAGCGGTTGCGTTTACCTGTGCGCATCTCGCCTGTACAGGTAAAAAGTGAATATTTTTAAATCATTTTAAGACATTTTTTTTTATATATAATTTTCTATGTCTTTTTAGCATTATAAATTTATAGTTGCCAGACAGTTTCGTTGTTGCTAACATTGCGCCAGGTCTAATTTAAGTAATTAAAAAATAATATTTTTCAAACCATTTTAGTATAGCTGTAATTTTAATAGGATATAGTTCTGTAAACAAAGAATACAATATTAATTTGCCAGACGGAAATTCCGTTGTTTAACTAGGAACCAAACCCATTGAAGTCCCGGGGAGAATAGGTGAGTTAGAAGAGATAACAGTAAAACAATCACAGCTGCTATTTTTTAAGTTGGCGTCGACCACTTGAGTATTTATGTTTGCTTGTTTTTATAAAATAAAATAAAGCAGAATTTTATCGTGATGAGTGAGGAAAAAGAAAAATGTGTTTTTTGCTCAGACAAAAGTGGTAAAATAATAATAATTTAATTTATTTTATTTTTTTAATTTATTTACAGATACTCAGGTCCTAGAAAATGACGATACATCTGAATACAATAATAATAATGATATAAGGAGTGATAACGATGATAGCAGTGACGATGATACTGACATTTTATTGTGATAAAATATAATTCAATAAAAATACTGAATTATATTTTATGTTTCATTTCCTACATATTTAAAATAAATGATTTGTTTTATTTTGCTAATAATATTTTTTATCAGTTGTTCTCATCTCATTTTACTTTAATTATTATTCTGCTCTATTTTTTTATGAAATTCTAACCTATATAACCTGTCTCTCTCTAACGCCCTCTGTTGCAGCTATCTCTCTCACGCAACCAACGAATAAGCTGCCACACTCTTCTAACTTACCTGTTATCCCCGGGACTTAAATTGGTCTGGTTCCTAGTTAAACAACGGAATTTCCGTCTGGCAAATTAATATTGTATTCTTCGATTACAGACCTATATCATATTAAAATGACAGATATACTAAAATGGTTTGAAAATTATTATTTTTTATTTACTTAAATTAGATCTGGCACAATGTTTACAATAACGAAACTGTCTGGCAACTATAAATTTATAATGCTAAGAAGACATAGAAAATTATATATAAAACAAAAAAAAATTCTTAAAATGATTTCAAAATATCCACTTTTTACCTGTACAGGCGAGATGCGCACAGGTAAACGCAACCGCTCCCAGGTGCCAGACGTACCGCATCCCTACCTAACTTCAATAAGAAAGGGAAATATCGAAAAACCAGCCGACCTAAAATTCTTTCTCGAAAACGTTGCTAGCTCTCGGACTAAAATATCAGACAAAATAAATCTACTTTTCACACAAAAAACAAAAAACTTGTCGTTCATTCTTGTCAAAGGCGGCTATTTGCAATTTTGATTAGTATCGGTAATGCAGGGTACAATTCGCTTTTTGCATACACATATGATTTCACTATTGTCTCGTAGATGACAGAATAATTTGCCGTGTTACAATTAACACCTGATACATTTGACACCAGTCTCCCCTATCGTATAATTTGTGCGATATTTAAAATGGATGAAAGGAAGTGTTGCAGTCCAAGAATTCGTGAACCCCATTTTAATCAGAACGCCAAAAAGCCCACATGTCCTTACCGCGTCAGAAGCAGATACTCTGAAAAATATTATATGCCTGGTCCAACCTCTGGATTTCATGAATAAAATATGTTCTGGTGAGAAATATGAAGTCTATTCAAAAAGTATCGCGAATCTTGAATTTCCGCGGGTTACGTATATTCGATTTTCGATTTTTTTGTGGCGTTATGTTGGTACTCATGTCTCTCACTTATGCCGACAAGTTCGGCCATTTTGAATGTTCAGTTAATTTTTGACAGTTGCTTTGCTTGCACGTGTTTTGGCTCATCTTCGATTTTTGCCTATACCAAAAAATGGATCAAAGAATCTGTATCAAATTTTGTGTGAAAAACAAAATTAAGTGCGCGGACGCATTCCGAATGTTGACTGTGGCATATGGTGAAGCTACCTTGGACCGAAGCAACGTTTATCGGTGGTACAAAATGTTCTCAGAGGGCCGAGAAGATGTGAACGACGAAGAGCGTGCCGAACGCCCAAGCACGTCAACAACAGACGAAAACATTGATGAAGTGAAGAAAATAGTATTGGCCAATCGTCGAATCACCGTTAGAGAAGTTGCTGAGGACCTAAACATATCGATTGGCTCGTGCCATTCGATTTTTACTAATGATTTGGGCATGAGACAAGTCGCCGATGTGTGGGTCTGCCCACACATCGTTGCTTGTGCGCGAATTTTTGGTCAAAAACAACACACTAATAATGCCGCAGCCACGTATTCCCCAGATCTGGCCGCCTGTGACTTTTTCTTGTTCCCGAAACTGAAGAGGCCCATGAAAGGACGACGCTACGCTACGAGTGAGGAGATAAAGACGGCATCGAAGGAGGAGCTGAACAAGATCACAAAAAATAATTTTTTTAAGTGCTTCGAGGATTGGAAAAAACATTGGCACAAGTGTATAATATCTGGTGGGGATTACTTTGAAGGGGACAAAATAGATATTCATGAATAAATAAATAATTTTTGACAAAACACAAAATTCGCGATACTTTTTGAAAAGACCTCGTATATAACAATTTCAAAAATTATTCCAATGCTCTTCTGCTGTGCACAACAAATGAATGCTATCGCAGTAGAAGATCCAGTAGTAAAATCTTGCAAATCTGTCCTAACTAGTGAGATGACCAAGAGGTTTGGACATATTGCATTATGGTAGAATTAGGAAATAATTTCATTCAGCTTTTTGGACAAGTAGCGTTTATTTAAACAACACAACGTTTCACCAACAACATTGTTGGCTTCTTCAGGTGCTATAACAATAACAATAACATAACAGTAAAGTAACAATCTTATATAATTATAAATTAATTTACCTATGTTAGTTAAACGTAAATCTAACAGACTGTACATCAATCATCTCCAAGGATGGTGAAATTGCAAAATATCATATGACAATATATGAATTTGAAATATACAGAAAATAGGAAAAACAGGAATTAAATTTTGAATATAATACTATGATGACCATAGGTAGTGACTATTAATTAAATTTACATATCAAACAAGACTAAATAAAAATATACTAATGTCCAAAATTTACGATTCAATAAATAAAGAATGATAGTAAGACCGACCAACGCATCACTATGACAGGCAGTCACACTATCCACCCTGACAACCTGGTACGCACAAATCGCAAGGTTGACAGTGTCACCCCCTGTACAACATGATGATTTTAAGAGTTATTAGTGCATCTATTATTAAATTAATTAAATATTATTAAATTCAGAATAAAACAAACATCTGAATAAACAAACAGTAATTCAGGAAAAGTTGCAGTTTTAACTTTAATTAAAACTCTAAAAATACAACTATAAAAATACGTCAGTAAAAAGTTAAATAATACGTAAAATAAAAAATCATAAATAATACATATAACTCAGCAAACATAAATAACTTAAAAACAGATAAATATGAATTTGAAATATATTTTGATATCATATTTTTATTTTGCTCTTCATTAGCAATGATATTCTTTCATTGTACATGCGGACAGTCAATTTATTTTAAAATATTGTCATTCAAAATAAGTCTAACAAGAAAATAATGTATATTTTTGGTGAAAGAATATCATTGCTTCAAAGTATGGTTCAGATAGAAATGTATGTTGTTCTTGTCTTGCCTTGTCTGACTCCAAACACTAATTTTTACAAAAAGCGTTCAGAAATCACTGGTGGTTGTAATTCTTGTGCTTTTTTGCAGCAGAAAATTACAAGTTCTATGAAGTCCATGACCTGACTGAACCAAAACATCACAAAAAAAAATCATTTGTACCTATAATGGTATTTGTAGTCGTATATTTTATATTTAGGGCTCTAATTCGTCACCCCAGAATTGGTTTGTCTTATCTTCATTTTTTGAGTTAATGTTATTTTTGGGATTTCCAGAACTGTTTTGCTCTCTATCCATTCAAATAATTTACTTCTTGCAATCACATTCTATATTTTTGACTATATACTTTGTTATATATCCAAAAAAACAAGTAGTATTCGAATATTGTTTTGTTCTATGTCCTGTCTTAAAACTTTCATAATTTTATTTTATAACCAACATTTCATGCGCGGAATCCTAAATTGCTTTTGACTATAAATTGCTTGTACTATGAATATATGATTTTCTTAATTTTATAAATATTAGTTCTTTTTTAGTTAAATTATAATTTACAATCCAATATACAATAACTATATATAACAGCGTTCCGCAACCTAAGGTGTCTATCGAACCAAAAATAATAACAAAACTATAAGACGACCCATGTGCGTTGGAAAAAAATGATGCAAGTGCAGGACAATAATTTTATTTTATAAACATATAATAATTTTATACCAGTACATACTAATGGCTCTTCTGCTCCTGATTCTCGTTCACCAAATTGTCTTTTCTTGCTTCAATTGATTTAGTTAATGCAACCCTCAACGTTGTGTCAATGCTTTGAAGTCGATTTCTATATTTATTTTTAATTGCACTCAGACCTGAATTTTCTTATACATAAATGGTCGCAAGTCACGACCCATTTTTAAATTTCATCGACCAAAAATTGGGTCGCGCCCCAATAGTTGCGGAACACTGATATATAATATATAAATTAATAAAACATATTTTTATAAAAAAATATTAAATAAATACATTCAATAATTTCATAATTTGTGATCACTGTTATTGTGACGCTGAAAGCATTCTAGCTCCAATCCCCACCAGTTTCTCACTACTACCCACGCACCGCTACCCCTTTACAAGCCTACATTTGCACTTTCCTTGATGCTAGGATATAAGCAGCGCAACCTGGACTTATTCAAAGGAAACTTGTAAATATTTATGAAACAATAGCATTCAATATTCAAAATATATTTAAAAAAAGCATTTTCACACCACTATGATAAATGCATTTTGAGTTCAAAAAATGATTTTGTTTTTTTATTATTTTCAAGTAAGAGCTGCAGCTCCGCAGCGCGTACTCAGGAGCCGCCACTGGGGAAACTAGAGCTTTTTTTAAAATAAATAAATAAAGGGAGTTGTCGTACCACTGTCATATCTGAACGATTTTATAAACGAAACGTTTATTCCTAGTTGCAATACATCAAAGGTAAAAAAGTCGGACAACATGATATCTATCTGTACGTAATTTAAATCATTATATGTGTTTGATTAGTGATTCTGAACAGTTTGGAACAGTCCTAAAGATGTGTAAATGTATTTTGTAACAAATCGAATATGCCATTGTGAAATCTTGAACACTGGTAATATTAACCATTAAACATTACAACTATATAAAACAAGTTTCCCAAGGGACACTGTTTGAAGAATGTTTAGAGGTGAAAAACAATTTGTTCCAACTAGTTTTAGGATCACTTTTCGTTCGTATCTATTACACTGGTCAACAAGAATTCTGAGTCTGAGTTCTGCATATCTGATTTTTATTTCTTCCACATTATTAATTAAAGAAAAAATAGTTTTACCCGAAAAAGTTTGCTTTTGTAGCTGTCAGAATGAAATTACGTATTTTTAGAAAATTTACCTTTTTTCAGACCTTTATTATATGTAAAAATAATACAAACTTTTGTTATGAATTTGAATCAGTTTTATTTACAAGAAAACCATTCGAAACAAACAACTACTGTAACAGAATATATAAAAAAGTTTGGAAATGATTATTTTTCGTATTTCTTCTGTGATTGTATGAACTTTCTCGTATTACCCCCAAATATAGTCCCCCGTCATACTCTCATTGTATTGCCCCTGATAACGACGTTCAAAGTCCATCACTTCTTGATGAAAACGTTCACCTTGTTCTTCCGAATAGGCTCCCATGTTATCTTTAAATTGGTCCAAGTACGCATGTAACATATGCACTTTAAGGGACATTCTGCAACCCATGAGTTTAAAGTTATCAAGCATAGTTGCAATAAGCTTTTTGTAATTGTCTGCTCTGTTGTTTCTGAGAAAACCATGAACCACATGAGTATTGAGTATCTGTTAAAATTCGTCACTGGCCATTATTTTCTTTATTTGTGGTCCGACAAAAATAAAGGTAGCAATGATATTTAGTATAACCGCCTATGCAAGGCGGTCGGAATCTTATGCATTCCTTCTGACTGTCTCTGATCGTCTTTTCGTAGACAGTTCTACAAAAAGTTTAAAAGCTGTTGTCCTTCTTCACAATGGAAATAGATTTCCATCTCTTCCTTTGGCTCATTCCGTAATGCTCAAAGAAAATTACGAAAATGTGAAAATGGTGCTTGAGAGTTTAAAGTATGATGAGTATACCTGACCAGTGATAGTGGATTTTAAGATGGTTGGATTTCTGATGGGATGCATTCGCATCAGAAATCCAACCATTCTCTTGTTTTGATAAATTCGCCGCAAAAATAGCAGGATGAGTCTACCTCGTGTTTACAACTTTTTGACGCAATTTTTGGATCTGCCGCCACACAAAATGCGTTGTATCGCTGCAATGCGCATGCGCATACTGACTATGAACCACGTAAGTGAAATGCCACTTGCTTTCCACCCGCTCGTCCCCACCCATACTTAATATAACGCGCTTCGCCTTATATGGTCATAAAAATAAATAAATATATATTGATCGTTGTAAAATGTACAAAAGCAAAGTTTTTCATTTTGTCAAAATAAACGAATGTTTTAGTTATTTTTCGATATAAAGAATCAGAAAATAGTCATTAAAATAAAGACTCAAAAAAATATTTTTTCTTGTTGACCTGTGTTATTTATTTTCCTTTCTTGTTCACTTAGGTTAATGTTAATATATTGTAAAGGTAATGGTTTAACATGTCATCATTGGTATTTTGAATGAGCCAGCAAACGGCCGGAGAAAGAGATATCCAGGACGTCGGTGCCGTGGAGAATCACCAGGTGCCGGGTCCAGGTGAAGAGGATCAGATCAAGCATGAGCCATGGCGCAGTTGTCCTCGCCGCGCCTTCGTCACTACAGGTCTCGTCTGTCGGAGTACAAACGACGGTTTTCCTTCACTTCCTTACATTACCTTATATAATCTTCTTACGTTTCGGAATGTTGATGATCATTAAACAGAGTTGCAGAGCATGGGTTTTTGATGCAGATACAAGTTCAACTTAGTTTCAGTGATAGCACTACAATGCTGTCGATAAATTGATTACCAAAATAATGTTGAAAATGATCACTAACACACAAACATACACTATAACAAAACAAACAAACAAAAATACCATGCAGTGACAATAGCAGAAATTATTTAGAATTAGTTTATATATATATATATATATATATATATATATATTCTTTATTCCCTAGGCCTTGCGGCGTTCAGGGTATTAACCATTACAAAAATAAAACAATAAATCCAAAAATAAATACATAACAATCCAATATAATTTACAATGTTTTTTCTCTTTTCTATCTTCTTGCTCCAATGTCCCTCTTCTTCTTCCTGTTCTTCTTCTGGTTTCCCTCTCCGATCTCCTTCCTTCTTGCTTCCAGTTCTCTCGCCCATCTTTGATTTATTTTATTTTATTTCATCCTCTTCCCTTCCAACCATTTCTTCACCCCTCCTCTTATCTCCCTTCCTTCTTCCCCATTTCTAGGTAACCTCATCCCCCTTCCTTCCTTCCATTTCTCCCCTTCTGCTTCCCACTGGGTCTCCTTCTTTCCTTTACCCCTTCCTGTTATCCTTCCCCAATCTCCATCCTTCTTGCCTCTAATTCCCTCACCCACCTCTCCCTCCTTCCATCTTCGTGCAACAGGTCTAATGTGCTCCCCGACCATACTGTCATCTCTCTACACCTCTTCGCGAGGTGCTCTATATCTTCCTCCTCCTCCCCGCACATCCTGCACATCTTTTCCTCCTGTTTCCTCCAATATCTATTTCCTCTCTCTTCATTCCTGCACCTTAGCCTCGCAATCCTCCTAACTTTCCCTCCTGACCTTCCTCTTTCTCCCTTCAAGTAGCTTGGTGCCCCTATAGTTCTGACCTCCTTATATCTCCCTGCGCTCCTTGATTTGTCTATTCTGACTGTCCTTTCTTGCTCCCCCACTTCCTTATCCCTCCTCCACAACTCCTCAATCACGCTTATCCCGTTTTTTCTTCTCCTTTCCACCTCTGTCGCATCCACTCCGCATCTCCAGTAATACTCCTTTCTCATTTCCCCCCATGCGTACCATCTTCCTTTCTGTTCCTCTCTGGCTCTTTCCTCCCAGCATTCCCTCATTATTTTTTTCTCTGTTTCTATTCTAACTTTCTGCTCGTACTTAACCGCCCTCCTTCCTGTATCCTCTTTCATCTTATCCCTTTTCAGTTCCTCTCATACAATGTACCCTGGTGTTGTTCTATCTACCACTAAGATCCATCTCAAATACCTCTCCTGTACTCGTTCTACCTTCTCCCATTCCTTCCATCCCCAAATTTCCACCCCATATAGCAGGATGTTTTTCACCACGTCGTCAGACAACCTCAATCTCCATCTAATATCGTCGTTAAACTTCCTCTCTCCTATACTCCAGAGCTTCCCCATGACTATCCTTGCCTTCTTTACTCTTTCCCTTATGTGTAGTTCAGCCCCATTGTTCCTAGAATTAGTTTTAGGAACAGTCCTTTGAGCTTTTAATATAGTTATTTGAAAATAAAATCGATTAAATTACAATTTCTTTAACTTCTAATCTTAACAAATGAGTTTGCCTTGGCTTCGTGGTAAAATTGTTGTCCACAAAGCACAGGGATTTGAACACTTGTTCAAATCCTAGATACTTGTTAGGATTCTTCATCTTTTATTAACTATGCCCATAAAAGTCTAATAACTAGTCATAAATTATAGGCTATTCCAAACGTTTAATCTGAACTAAATGGAATTTTCATTTTCAAGGTTTTGTAGGTATGACTAAAAAACTCTTATATACTAGCGTCGGCGAATCAACGCAGTTACGTCACACGACGTAACAAAAGATTGTATTGTCGGGAACAATGCAATTGTTTGTTACGTCGTGTGACGTAACTGCGTTGATTCGCCGACGCTAGTATACCATCATTTTGTCGTCTGTCTGTCTGTTGTGGAAAATTGTGGCCAAACGGCTAAAACTAGAGAATTGAAATTTGGCATGCTTATACAACTCTTTGAAAGCACATAGGAAAAATACTAAAACATCTAAAAAACGTATCCACCTAAAAATATAAACAAATATGTGTATATACCTGGGTATTCCTGATGACAATTTTTCACCTAGGTTTCGCGAGTTTTTATGCGACCCGGTATTTTGCTTACCGCGACCCTGTACTGGGTTGCGACCCACCATTTGGGAAACCCTGGTCTATATCATTTCACAGGAGTATGAAGTATGCCAGAAGCCGCAGGCGAGTATCGCATTCATACGAGTGAGAAATTACTATTCCATGCAAGATTCACACTACGCTTTTTCCACGTCTATAACTTTATTACTTATTTAACCAATTTTGGTTAATGTTCCGTATAAGTCCACCAGGCATAACTGGTCAGACAGAACGTGTATGCTAGTTGGAATGAGATTTGGTCTTGACGAAGCGCCGCCCCTTTCTTTCAAAATATAACATTTGCGATTCTGAAATCTAAATAAGTACTTGATAGTTATACGTTTTGAAATCCAAGCAATTATTTAATAAGTGTTAGTTAACATTTAGCTCGTATTAAGGTTTTTAAAGAAAAACTTGAATAACGAAATTTCAGTATTTATACGCTTAAAGTCATATTTAAATAGTTTGAATGAGATTTATAGTATACATATGTTGAAAAACACTAACTTTATTAAAAGAGAGAATCCTCAAATTATCAATATATTCCGACCTACCAATTTTATGTCTAAAATAGGACATTCCGTTTTTCATCGCATTCATACATACCAAATTATGTAAATGTATTAAAAATGTATAAAGCATTTATATATCTTCACTATATGCAAACAAACAATGATAAAACTAGTAGGCAAATCCAGAGCCGTGAAAATCGCCACAGAATACCTTTTTATATAAAATTATCCATCCTTTTTATAACTCTTTGAAGTTGTACGCGATAAAATTTAGCTATCACATTTTGGGTTTAAATTTGGGAAAAAATGGATATTTTGATTGGGCATTTAGATCACATTGCAATTATATAAATCAGGAGTCTGGGAACTTTTTGGGACATTTACATTCAGACACAATCAGACCCTCATTCATACACCATCTTAACACCTCTTTCATATCCTTACTCTCCATATTACTTAAAAAATTGAAATAATTATCAGCCATTTTCCAAGTTTCAGGAACTAACTATGTAAATAACACCTGTGTAGACACCATTCTCCCTTGATTCTAAATTGCACAAAAGTTGTGTCTGATTACACCGAGCACATATGCAAGAATGATTACTATTGGTTCCCCACTCTTACATATATTCTATTCTAAACATACAGCCTAGTTCTAATTTGACGCGGTGGACTTATACGGAACATTAACCTTAATTTTTATTCAGCTCCCTTTAAAAACTAACAATAATTTGACACTTAAACCAATTTATTACGGTGCCTAGCAATGGTTATGTACGTGTCATACGGAATGTAAAATCAATTAACAATACTTCCGTCAGCTGATTAAATGACTGATCAAGACTATCAAAAAGTATATTTGCAAAACTCGGCAACTTTAACTATATTATTTTAATCCCATTTCCTTCATATACTAACAATAATTTGACATATGCTTTAAACCTATTTATTACGTTGCCTAGCAAAGATAAATGAGCTCATTACCTAACAGGTCAGTGGTATGGAATAAAAAGGAGTGGGGAATGTGCTCCAGTTACTAATCACTTACACGCCTGTAATGAATATATATCTACATAGTCGTGGTAAAAGTATATATAACTGGTTATACTGGTTAATATAAGAATAATACTATAAATAGCAAAATGTACTATTTTTAATATTATCAGTTGTTTATTGCTCCAGATTGAGACAGCAGATCAAGTTTAAAAGAAATTTTTTCAAATATTGTAAGAAAGGTTAAGGATGTAATCATATTTGTATTTCTGTAATTTTTTCCCATTTGCTTCTCTAATTTTTTAATTATCGAAATCAATACTCAGTATTGAATATCAACTCGATATTTGCAATGTAACGTCCAATTATTTTTTCTAATTACTCCCCCTTTTCTAAATTCATATTGAAATAAAAAAATAATATACATTCATCAATGTATATAAGCTGGTCTTTAGATGCTGCATTCTCTGAAAAGAAAAATGAGGTAGATATTACTAATTAGCGTCAAATATCAAAGATATTATTTTCTTTTGTTACAATACTGAGGGAAAGAATCATATTCAACATTGTTTTGGTATATTGATTTTGGGCCAGCTTGTGTACACTTGCTTGGTTTTGAGGATTCGAGGTTTTCCTATTGCATGGGTTGCACGATATTTTAATATGCACATTTGTTAATATGCTTGGGTATATTATTTAAGACTCATTTGAGAATTGCTTTGTACCGTGATTAAGTTTCTAATGGCGTAGAACAATGAATTCACTGGGTGCTCATGAAACAACAGATGACGGACCATTCATTTCTACAACCAAACAAAATTCATGACGTATTGTTATGTTAATAAGGAATATGAAATTATAATTAATATTCGAGCTAGTTCACAACAGAAAGCATAACTAATGGTTCCAATTATTTGATTTTTGTTTTGTTATTAATTAAATATACATCATATTCAATAATGATTCTGTTTTTTTTTTGTAGTTGTTTAATTAGTGTACTTGTAATTTTATATTTTACCCACGCATATTATACAGCTTGCTAACTATAAAAATTAAAAGTAACTAGTTAGCGTTACAGTTTTTACTAGAGGCAGCATGAATTGGCACTTTAACAAAAAACGTTAGCTGAAGAAAATTAAATTTTGAATTAAAATGCATGGCAAGCGTCACAAGTAGTGTTAGTGACTGAAAGTTAAATAAATTGTTCTCGTAGCACATTGAGGTAAACATAGGAAACTGTAACAAAACCCAACATAAAAAATGGGAAACCTCGGATACCTGCAGTTTTCTTCTTACAGCATGCACGTGGCTGGCATTGCACTTCGCTCGTCAACTCTGCTCTTGCAGTTCATCGCACTAGTTAACACGCCATTTAGTTGTTTATCTATTACTAACTCTATGTGTTTCTTTTCAGAACGATGACAGCTATCTGTTTCGTCTGCAACCTACCCATCCTGTCGCACCAGGTGGGCTTGGTGTGGCAGGGCGGCAACGGCTGGGACGATCTGGTGCGCGAGCAGGTCGAGGAGTCCACCATCCGGCAGAGACTTGGCGGTCGTCGCGACTCCGCCACGCAGATACACAACATCTCACCGCCGACCGAGATCCAGGAGACGTCACCACCAGCGACCGGAGCAGCTACCCGCCGTCGCAGGAGTTCACTCGCCCAGCTCACCGACATACTGCGAGAATGGGGTGGCGGAGGTTCGGCCAAGGCGAGAAACAAAGCGCCTCTCTATCGCCGAGAAACCCTAGCTGATCTTGCAAGAAGTCTACCATGGGGCCGACAGTCAACAACAGACCAAACTAGCTCGAGTATGGTGTCTTCAGTGCGCAAGAGGCGAGAATCAAGTGCCGATTCTGGTATCAAAAGCGGCAGTTCAAAATCAAGAAGAGATTCACACACCACTGGTATATCTGACTTCCGCGCTGAAGTTGCTAAGTTATGGTCTCGCAGAGAATCTACCACTGTGATAGTACCTAGTTCCGATCGAAGAAGAGGTTCCGGCGAGTCAAGCCGCAGCGGACGCAGAGATTCAACCACGCAGGGTGCGTCCAGGCGGGGAAGTGGCGAAAGCGGTCGTAGCAGCAGAAGAGACTCCACGACAATAGCAACACCTCCACCTAAAATAGTCGCGACCCATAAAAAGCGTAGAGATTCTAGAACAAGTAAAGAAACGCCTTACTACCGACAAGAACAAAGACCATCAACATCATCCACCGCATCAGACTCGGTGCCGGTGATCCCGCCGAGTATCGCTCAGGTGATCGTTCACACCTCCTCGGACAGCAGTACCCAGGCCTTGCCGCCACCTACCATCATCATGTCAAGCGTCACTCCCCCGGCAACATCCCCGACCGTCCCCACGACTCAGGCAACAACCCCTACTCATCCGCTCATAGCGACACGCAGAGATTCCACAACACAATGCGGTCATCGTTTGAATAGACGTGACTCGCGTACTCATGCAAGTCCGGATCGGGCAAACAAATTATCAAGACTTCAAAGACAGAATACAGCGTACGATGAAAGCTGTCTGCCGCCCGGAGTCTGGGGCAGGAGAGAATCGCAACCAACCCTCTCTCCAGACGTAGATGACACCGGACGTAAAGCTAGACGCGACAGTCTTAGCCCGGATTCCGCGTCCAGAGGTCGGAGAGATTCACGTTCACATCTCAGTCCGGATCGGTCAACAGAAAGAGATGTAAGCCCGGTAAGACGTACGCGACGTGGTCGTTTACGTAGACAATCCACCTCAATCGCCGGAAGAGGTCCTGGACAAGCAAGATCTCCGGATTCAAGTAGCTGCTCGTCACGAGATCCGAGTCCATCTAATAGACCTGTTCCACCACCTCCTGAACAGCACAGACCGGCGATACGAAGACAATCCACAACGGAAGAGATCCTGATCGCCAGGGGATTCCGGAGACAATCAACAACGGAAGAGATGATTCGTTGTAGAAACTTCCGGCGACAGAGTTCGCAGAGTGACGACACATACCGCTATCGGGGGCGTCGTGATTCATGCGCACAGATCATAGATGGCACCATCGGTACAATGACGGTGGAAACTACAAGCACATTTTTCGATTCCAGCACGCAAACAGGTAAGGTTTTTTAGATAATTTATATTTATTTTTAAAACAAATATATTTATACATTTTTAATACAAAATATTATGAAATAACAATGCATTAAATAATGAAATATATTACACAGGAAAATAAATTACATTCAACAATATAAAAATAAGCATTTGCAATATTCATTTATATTTTAATAAAATGTGTTGTTTTATGAACAATAACAAATTTAGACTCAACAAACAATACGCATAATAAAGAAACAAAACAAATAAATATGGATAATATTTTGTTTCATTATATTAAAAATGTAGACTATATTTATTATTTTTATGAACAAACAAACCAGATAATTATACGGAATATTAAAAAAATTGTTGAATTATTAAATATTTCATATGAATACAAATCAAAATAAAGAGAAAAAATGTAGAAATATAAGCTATTCCAAAGCGGAATTAGATTTAGAAACCTAGTAACTTTTAACGATTGAATGGAACATTTGACCATTTTGTTTGACAAAAGCTTCAGTTGTTAAAAATTGAGCTTGTGACAACTTAAAAAAATATAAATTCCGTTTACCAACGGCGTTCTATTGCGAAAATATTAATCATTCTTCAATAGGGCTGACTAATTTAGATTTTTCGTAAAAAGGCTAAAACCAGCCTCATTAAAGTTCTTTTATGATAACTATAAAATGACTTAGTA
Organism: Liopterus haemorrhoidalis; assembly: GCA_963971575.1. Classification (NCBI taxonomy): domain Eukaryota; kingdom Metazoa; phylum Arthropoda; class Insecta; order Coleoptera; family Dytiscidae; genus Liopterus; species Liopterus haemorrhoidalis. The sequence goes on from OZ020624.1 coordinate 6,206,938, forward strand.
GTTGATAAATTTGCTGTGTCGCCAGTTATTTGTTTACAAATAACAAAAAAAGTTACGTTATATTCAATTATTTCTAAAAATGGATTAGAAACTTATACCATGAGTTCAAAAAGAAATTACATAAGGGTTGGCTATGGAAAATAAAATAATGTCTATTGCAAGCTTTATATTACAATTGGTTAACGTTTAGGCACAGCTTTTGTAATCATTAAAATTGGAAATTATTATTATTTTTTTAATTGTTTTATTGGCCATTAGTCTATACAACCATATTAGACAGCTAAATACAAATTTATACATTATATACAATAAATACAAATTTATTGTAAAATAATAATATAATAAATATAAACGGGGCACCTCGAATAACTCCTTTATTTTAAGAGATAAAAAAAAATTCTTCACAATAAAAGTTAAACTAGATAAAAGTCCCATCTAAGGGTTAATATAAGAATTCTGAGGCACTTCCGGTTTTACCGGAAATGATGTCAACTTTTGATCTAGCATAGAGAATTGATAATTTTATATTTTTTTCCTAAAAGTACATTAAATTCGCTTTACAATGACAACAAAAAGTAAAATTTTTATGTTAACCATTTCAAAATGGTGACCATTTATTTACAAAATAATAATCATCATAAGTTTTACAAAGTTGAACGTGGCAAGCTTTGAAAACAATAAAAAAAGAAATAAAATATCTCTAAAATAAACTATTTGACTATTCAGAAGAAAAAAAAAATAATATTACTTTTTACAATTATTTTACAAAAAAAAAAAAAAAATACAAATATAAAATTATCGATTCCCTATGCTAGATCAAAAGTTGACATCATTTCCGGTGAAACCGGAAGTGCCTCATAATTCTTATAGTAACCATTAAATGGGCCTTTTTGTCTAGTTTAACTTTTATTCTGAAGAATTTTTTGTATCTCTTAAAATAAAAGAGGTGCCCCGTTTCAAACAAACATCCTGTATATTCTTTTCCGATATTCAAATTTAAAGATTTCGCGGTCTGAAAGTTCAGCTTCCGATCGACAGATGGCAGACGTAGCATCTAAAATCGAGCTTCATTATTATATCAGAGCTTTCCTTTGTAGGTCATATTATTTTACCGGATATTAATATGCAAATTTCTTTAATATTTAAATGTTTTTAATGAAAAATTATGTTTTTAAATTAAAAGAAAACTGATGTGAATGATAAGACTAATGAATTAATTGCAAGTTATAGATTTGAATCTTAACTTCAAAAGGGCTAGAACATAAAATTTATGTACTACAAAAGAGTTATTTTTTCTAATTATAATTACTTTAGATTTAATCTTCACTAGTCTTTTCTGGGTATTAACTGTAGGGTTAATTGGTTCGGGCACAGTATATTGAGCGACGGCGAATGGGCGATGGAATGGGCGAGTTGGGTCGCGGAAAACTGGGCGATGAACAATTGGGCGACGGTTAATTGGGCGATGGACATTTGGGTGACAATAGTATTTTACTTAACAAGCATAAAATGGAGGCTATATTTCACGAAGTAGAAGTTTACCATCCGAGAAGTGATCGAAGCGATCACTTCTCGTGATCGCTGAAGACGGAAACAGATTGTTGAGCAGTTTCCGAAACGTCCGAATTTATTTTTATATTACTCTTGAAGTATTATATCTTTTTGATACTAATACTCATTATATTGTACTATTCTAGCCTAGTACTATCAGCAATGGCAAACGTCCAAAACAAAGGTGTCCGCATTAATATTGGACTATTGCAAAATAATTTCAAAGATACTAAATTATGGTATTAGCCATTCGAATTAAAATTAACAAATAAAATATTTTAACATAAAATTTATTTTGGCATCCCAAATAATCATCATTCACTTACTAAAACCTGCGAAACCCTGAAATGTGTGAAAATTCACACTTCACATAAATTTTTTAATTTTTGGTACTTTTCGACAATTTTATTTGATGGCCTATTAATAAAGTTGTGTGCTAGCCACTAAATCTTCAATTTTTTTCTTAACTATATAAAGTCTGAAGATTTCAAAAATTCAAACTGCAGGTCTCTATCTCTTACCGTTTTTGAGATATGATTGTTTGGAAAATTAAAGTTGGCATTTCCATATTTAAAAAAATGATAAATACTTAATAATATTAAAAAAATAATAAATAAAATAATGTAAACCTATATTTGTTAATAATAATAATAATAATAATAATAGTTTATTTACTTAGCTAATGCTAGTAAGATCCATATTAACAAACATAAACATATAAACATTATAATAAACCTTCAAATCAAATTTAATCCTTATTTTGTCAATTTAAACCATTATTTGTCCACTTAGTTCATGCAAAACGTGATTTTTGTCAAATTTAAATATCGATTTTTCGTAATTTAGTGCTTTAAAATTTAATAACATATTTGAATTAATTGTTTGGGACCTTAAAAATAAGTAGGTCGTAAAATTAGGTTCCAAACTTGTTGCAAATTGGTTTGTAATGTTTTCTACAATAATTTCAAAGCTGTCTTACTGTGATAAATCATATTTTGAATGTTATCTTCTCAAATATTTTTAATATCAGCCCTGCCTACGAAATCCTGTAAACTATGAAAATTCACAGTTTATATATTTTTTCAGATAAACAGGTTTCGTCGCATAAATGTTTACGTAATTCCTGCTAATGATATAAAAATAAAATTTCCTTATCAACTTATTTAAGAGGATTAATTATTTTTTTAATCCCATACTAATTCATTTGTGGCTAACAAAACATCGAGATAACATTAAAATGTCTTTCTTATAAATTCTAAGTTATTTTTTGTACGTATTTTAACATTGAATATATTGGGTGTAGTGAAAGTGTAGTTATTTTTGGAAATTTGGATATTAAATCAAAAACTATATCTCAAAAATGGTAAGAAATAGAGACCTAAGGTTTGAATCTTTAAAAAATTTAGTTTTACGATGTTTTTTCTGCAATATTTGGTCCGTAATGACCTTAAACTAATTGGTAAAATTTCGATTTTATTTTATAAATTTCAAAAATTCATATCTCAAAAATGGTAAGAGGTAGAGACTTGAGGTTTGAATTTTTGGAATTTTTACACCTTGTTTTATCTAGAAAAAATTAATGTTTGGTCCGTAATGACCTAAAACTATTGAAAATATTGATTTTTTTGTCATTTTAAAAATTCATATCTCAAAAAAGGTAAGACATAGAGATTTGAGGTTTGAATTTTTGGAATTCTCACATCTTGTTTTGTCTAGAAAAAATTAATGTTTGGTCCGTAATGACGTAAAACTATTAAAAATTTTGATTTTTTTGTAATTTTAAAAATTCATATCTCAAAAGAGGTAAGAAATAGAGACTTGAGGTTTGAATTTTTGGAATTATCACACCTTGTTTTGTCTAGAAAAATGTAATGTTTGGTCCGTAATAACCTAAAACTATTAGGGAAAATTTAGAGTTTTTGTTGGAATTTTAAAAAATTCATATCTCATATAAGGTAAGAAATAGAGACTTGAGGTTTGAATTTTTGGAATTCTCACACCTTGTTTTGTCTAGAAAAAATTAATGTTTGGTCCGTCATGACCTAAAACTATCAGGGAAAATTTTGATTTTAATGTAATTTAAAAAAAAATCTTATCTCAAAAAAGGTAAGAGATAGAGACTTGAAGTTTAAATTTTTGGAATCCTCACATCTTATTTTGTCTAGAAAAAATTAATGTTTGGTCCGTAATGACCTAAAACTATTAGGGAAAAATTTGGAAAAATTTTTCATTTTTTTTTTTCGTTTTATCAAAAAATGTCTCAAATAAGAGTTCTTAGTTATTGCCTTTATAGCAAGTTTTGTTCAATAATTTTTTTCTAAATATTTTTCTGTTGGGAAATATTCGCAAAAATCTTAAAATCGATACGAGTAAACTCCCATTTTTAGTCAACCTATTTTTACCAAAAGTTGATCAACTCGTGCCATTGATGGCAAAAGCTTAAATATGAAGTTTCATAAAAATCCTTTCAGCCGAATTTGCTCTGCACGTGTACACAGACAGACAGACGGACGGACGGATAGACAGACAGACGGACGGACGGATTGACAGACCGACAGACATCATGCTAAAAATAGTCAAAACGTTATGTAGGGACGTTTATTGAGACGTTTCTTGATAAAACGAAAAATTTCGAATAATTTTTGTAAAATTTTTCGAAATTTTTTCTAATTCTGAATTTTTTCATACTTATATGTAACGTTTCTATGGTCATGATAAATAATATCTCTGTTAGAAAATATTAGGCCAAGTTATTTCTACTCTGCTGCTAGAGTGTATTATATATAAGTACTTTATAATGGCGGTCGGTCCTGTGGTGGCCACAGCTGATTTTTTTTATTATCCTTATTCTTGAAATTGAAGTTTTGTACAAAACATAGTGTTTGTGATGGCATCTGGTGCCCTCCAGCGTGTGGCGCCCCAGGGTTACGGTTTGGCTCTGGTTAGCTCTTACAAGGCCCTGGTTAAATCAAATTTATGTTCTCAAAGGTTTTGCTATTTGCCTGCATGAAAATTTATTATGCTACGCATTTAGATTATTTATTTCGTTCAACAAAAATGAATGAACATAAAATTTTACTGCGGTTTGTAAAAATTGCCAATAAAAAGATAATAGAAATATCAGATTCAATATCACTGTTCATATTATTCGTTACGGTTATAGCTGATTCACATATGGAATTTCATTATTAATATTTTTAATAATGGCGTGCTAAATAAATTTCGTGCTGTAAATGAAATGAAATATTTTGTCGCACGTTTAACTTTTTTTTAAAATTTATTGTTTATTGCTGCAGGGGTCAATAGCACCCACACATTTTATATATTACAAAGTGTATACATATATACATTTTATAAAACTATATAGTAGAAGGTAAAACAATTATACTTTATTATATACGTCAATGTTTTTAGGATTTTGTATTTATGACCAAAAAAACGTCATTTTGTCGTCTGTCTGTCTGTCTGTCTGTCGGTCTGTTCGGTAAAAATTGTAGCCAAACGGCTAAACCTAGAGAGTTGAAATTTGGCATGCTTATACAATTCTTTGACCCGCACATAGGAAAAATACTAAAACATTTAAAAAACATATTCCCCTAAAAATATAAACAAATATGTGCTCATCAAAAAAAATTTTGTATTTGAACTGAATAAAAGTACATACTGTTGTTTTCATTCACATTTTTAGGGTTTTGTAGGTATAACCAAAAACCCTTATACCGTCATTTTGTCGTCTATCTGTCTGTCTATCTGTCTGTTTGTCTGTCTGTCTGTTCGGTAAAAATTGTAGCCAAACGGCTAAACGTAGAGAGTTGAAATTTGGCATGCTTATACAACTTTTTGACCCGCACATAGGAAAAATACTAAAACATCTAAAAAACATATCCCCATAAAAATATAAACAAATATATGCTCATCGAAAAAAAGAATATTTTTTTACAATTCTGTGTAGGGTATCAAATGAAAGCCCTAAGTACGTGGATTTTTAGATCAAATTTTTAGTTTTGCAAAATAAATTATTTTGATGCGAATTTTGCCAAAATTGTGCAAAAAAAATTTTGTCCCACACCCTGTAGCCCAGATGGTTTAAACTAAAAATCTAAAAAAAATCTAAGTAATGTATATTGGTGTGAACCGAAATAGTACAACAAGAATTTTTGATCAGATTATGTTTTCGGAAAATGACGCATTTTTTGTGGTTTTTGGTTCACAAAGTACAAAAGTTATACCAATGTAAGACATTCACATGCAAGGCGTGCGATAGGCTAGAGCACTGGTGTCGTAAGCTAAAATGCGCTGGAAACGAAGGGTTTAGAGTTCGAGTACGGAGTAAATTTTATTTTTTCTGTTTTTACTTGCCCGACCTTAATATATAAGGGGCAAGTATTGTAATCGCGAAAATTTTCGATGTCGAGATTTTGACGGATGACCACGTTTCATGGTCCAGGGAATCCAAAAAACCTATTTTCGAAGTGCCGTCCGTATGTGTGTGTGTGTGTGTGTGTCTGCTGTGTGTCTGTGTGTATACACGATAACTCAAAAACGGTTTAACTTAAAGAGTTCGTTCTGGTACTAAAAAATTCTCCTATTAAATAGGAAGAACCCTATTGTTTTTTATGAAAATCGGTTGACTAGAAATGGGAGTTTACTCGTGTCGATTTTAATATTTTTGCGAATATTTAGCAACAGAAAAATATTTCGAAAAAATGTATTGAACAAAAGTTACTATAAATGCAATAACTAATAACTTTTATTTGAGACGTTTTTTGATAAAACGAAAAATTTCGAAAAATTTTTGTAAAATTATTTAAAATTTTTCCTAGTCTCAATTTTTTCATACTTATATGTAACGTTTCCATGGTCATGATAATTAATTCGTTACTAGTAAAGCAATCCTTGGACAAAAATTTGTATAGAACATAATTTGGTGTATTTTTGAAGATTTATCTAAATATTTAAAAAGAAATATTTTTTTTAGTTTACATTTTTTTTTAAATATTTTTTTTATGGGAGGGCAAGTCTAGCGGAGGTTTCCTTTCGCCACTGGTTTTTTTTGCATTTTTATTATGTTGAAATTATTTTGTCAAAATTCTAGTTATATTTTGACAAATGTTGTATTTAATTTTTAAGAGCGTAAATTTAATAACCAGTCTTATTATATGATTAACAGACGATAAATTATTTTAAAAATATCGTTCATTTTGTTGTGATTACTACAAAGTAAAATTTGTCCTACACACTCAGCATACCGCCTTCATTTATTATATACCTGCGAAACCCTGATGTATGTAATGTGTGAATATTCACACTTCACATCAATTTTTTTATTGATTGCGAGTGCTAATACATTCATATGAAAATAATTGCCTCGGCTTTCGTTGGTTTATGATTTCAACGACTGTTTTCGGACGGATTATAGACAAAAACCGAGGTACCACTGTATTTCGAAAGGAGGACCTTTTTTTGTTCATCTCTTAGAGTATGGGAGGTGAGGACCTTTTTTTTTTGCTCATCACTCAGATTTTAGGAGGTGAGGAGGACCTTTTTTTTGCTCACTTGGATTTTGGGGGGACTTTGTTTTTATTTGCCAAGGGCGCCAAAAACACGGCTCTGCTCCTAGCACAAGTTTTCCTTACTGCGGCTCTGCCAGGGAACACCATAATCCTTGATAGAAAGTAGTGTGGCCCGCGAAAATTTCTCAAAACTTCCAATTGACACTCCCACTTAAAAGGTTGCACGGTCCTGGTCTACATCAAGCTGAGTTTTGTCACTTGTTCAAAAGCTATTCATCAAGGAAAATACCGTTTCGATATTTTTTTTTTTAGTTCAAGTTTTGTAAAAATAATTTTAGTTGAAATATATTAAAAATTGATGTGAAGTGTGAATTTTCACACATTTCAGGGTTTTGCAGGTATTTAGTAAGTGAATGATGATTATTTGGAATGCCAAAACAAATTTTATGTCAAAATATTTTTTTATGAATTTTAATTCGAATGCCTATTACCATTATTTAAGTTTTTAAAGATGTGCAGTATTTTTTTTATTTATCAAGGTTCATTAAGATTTTGAAAATTGCGCCTATGGCTTCCATTGGTTGTTTTTAGTCATAGCTCCTCCCCTTTGATTTCGTGTACATTCAAATATATAATTAAAGTATAATTTCAACAATTTCCGCTGGTTATTAAATTTACGCTATTAAAAATTAAATGTAACAATTGCCAAAATATAATTAAAATTTTGAAAAAATAATTTAAACAATATAAAAATGCAAAAAAAATAAATAAAAAATAATATTGTCTCCTCACGTAGGACTCGAACTCATATTCTTGGGCAGATCGCTAGTATCTTAGCCACTGCACCAAGAAACACGTTACTGTTTAGCGTATTATATAACTATAAGTTGTCAACATTATTAGCAAAAAAACACAAAAAATGCTTTTTTTTCCAAAAACATAATCTGATAAAAAATTCCTGTTGAACTATTCCGGTTCACACCAATGTACATTACTTAGAATTTTTTCAGATTTTTAGTTTAAACCATCTGGGCTACAGGGTGTGGGACAAAAATTTTTTTGCACAATATTGGCAAAAATCGCTTCGAAATAATTTATTTTGCAAAAATAAAAATTTGATCGTTAATCCACGTACCAAGGGCTTTCATTTGATACCCTACTCAGAATTAAAAAAAATATTTTTTTTTTTCGATAAGCACATATTTGTTTATATTTTTAGGGGGATATGCTTTTTAGATGTTTTAGTATTTTTCCTATGTGCGGGTCAAAGAGTTGTATAAGCATGCCAAATTTCAACTCTCTAAGTTTAGCCGTTTGGCTACAATTTTTACCGAACAGACAGACAGACAGACAGACAGACAGACAGACAGACGACAAAATGAAGGGTTTTTTGGTCATACCTACAAAACCCGAAAAATCAATATTGAAAATAAGTACCTTTTCTAAAATTCGGGTCAAAAAACCCAAATTCAGGACAAATATTGCCTCTAAAAAATTCGGGAGGTAAAGCGGAAATTCGGGATTGTCCCGGTCAATTCGGGACGTATGGTCATCTTAATATTAGTCAACCAGTTGGAAACCTAAAATATTAAGATATTAGCTAACAGAAGATTTAGTGGGTAAATACCTGAAAGAACCTGACACTGAATAAAGTTGAATACTGTTGTGTGCCGTTTATTAATTTCTTCTTCCACTGTGAACATAAATAGGCCTTCATGTCTCTTTTGAGTAAACGACAAGCCTTCTGAACTATCACGAAGATCTGTCGTAAACAAACCTAATTTCCTTGATATATCATCAGTTTAACAAATTATAGTTAATTGCTAGCCACAATTAATATATGAGCATGAATATCTCAGCCAAGAATATCTGGCTTAAGCTACAATTTCTGTAATTGGATCAATAAACAAAGCTAATCAGATTAAATAGATATACGTATTTATACATACATTTGTATATATTCTCGCCATATTTTCAGAATTTATTTTTGGCAATCTGCCACCTCAATAACTGCTTCAATATTTTATTAAATTTTGAGCTGCTTAATAATCCATATGTTCACATGAGATAATTCATTTTTATCGAATTTTTATTTAGTTTTTTGAAAAACAGTGTAAACAAATTTTGTTTATATAATATGATAGTAGTTATTTTCATGATAAACAAAATATCGATGCAATCAAGAGTACATTCACTCTGTGACAATATAAAGTAGCTAGGAACCATATTTTAAATACTTATATTGTGTTTCGTACTTTTAGGATTTTGTAAGTATGACCAAAAAACCCGTATACCGTCATTTTGTCGTCTGTCTGTCTGTTTGGTAAAAATTGTATCCAAACGGTTAAACCTAGAGAGTTGAAATTCGGCATGCTTATACAACTCTTTGACGCGCACATAGGAAAAAACATATCCCCCTAAAAATATAAACAAATATGTGCTCATCGAAAAAAAACATATTTTTTTATAATTCTGAGTAGGGTATCAAATGAAAGCCCTTGGTACGTGGATTAACGATCAAATTTTTATTTTTGCAAAATAAACTATTTTGAAGCGATTTTTGCCAAAATTGTGCAAAAATTTTTTTGTCCCACACCCTGTAGCCCAGATGGTTTAAACTAAAAATCTGAAAAAATTCTAAGTAATGTATATTGGTGTGAACCGGAATAGTACAACAGGAATTTTTGATCAGATTAAGTTTTTGGATAAAAACGCATTTTTTGTGATTTTTTGCTAATAATGTACACAAGTTATAGCTTTGTAACACGCTTCAATGGAACGTGTATGCTGGTGTAGTGGTTTTGGCGCTAGCGTTTCACCCAAGTAACTCGAGCCGAAGGGGATCGAACCCTGCGAGAAGAGACAATATTATTTTTTGTTTTTTTTTTTAATTTTTATATTGTTTCTAAGTTTTTAATTATTTTTTCAAAATTCTAGTTATATTTTGGCAAATGTTGCATCTAATTTTTAAAAGCGTAAATTTAATAACCAGTGAAAATTGTTTAAATTATAATTTAATTCTGTTTCAATGTACACGAAATCAGAGCGGCGGAACTTATAACAACCAATGGAAGCCATAGGCGCAATTTTTAAAATTCTTAATGAACCTTGCTATATAAAAAAAAATACTGCACATATTTAGAAACCTAAATAATGGTATTAGGCGTTCGAATTAAAATTAAAAAAAAAATATATATATATAAAATTTGTTTTGGCATCCCAAATAATCATCATTTACTTACTTATACTAATACTTACGTGATTAGCTAACTGGTGATATCCTGTCCCATGATTCGCAGACTGGCGACGAAATTAGGATGCGTTAAAAATAAAACCAAATACACATACAAACAATTGAAATTTTTATATTATAAATCCATCATTGTTGACGGGTAATAATCTAGTTATTTCATAAAAACGTAGTGGAAAGTCTAATGATGGGCGAGTTAGTGAAGGAATTTGTGTTTGAACTAGTTTGATGGAATAGGTTACTACTTCTGGTATTGTACGTAGGAATTCGAAACTCGATAAGATGTAGGAGTTCGCTAGAAGAAGTTATGTTATTAGCTCTTCGGTAAAGCATCAACATGTCAGATAAAATACGACGTTTTTGAAGCGGTAGGATATTTATTCCGAGACAGGAATCGTAGTAGTTATCGTATTGGACATTACGTTTAAAGCAGAAATACTTTATGGTTTTTTTCTGATTTTTTTCAATTTTGAAAATGTATTTGTCATACGAACTATTCCAGATAACGGATGAATAGTTTAAGATACTAGAGACGTACGCAAAGTAAAGATTTTTAAAAGCGTGTATAGAAATAAAACTTTTAGTAGTGCGAATTATAAAACCTAGCATTTTTAGGGCTTTGCCCCATATATATTCGACGTGCAGTTCATAGGAAAGTTTTGAGTCTAAAAGCACTCCTAGATCTTTAATTAAATTAAAATACGTTGTTAATAATTTACAGTATTTTCCATCTATTAATTAGGAAATTGTTTCATTTGTAGACTAGTGAGCGATTCGTAGCAAATAGACCATAGTTTAATAAATACTGACAGACATATAAATGTTATATGTTTTCATCTGACCTCGTATTTGACAGTGCAAACTTAAATATTTCACCTAGATATCAGCATCAATTTAGACATTAATATTAACAACATTTTCACATATCAGTACTTGATTATTTATATATTATTCTAAGAATATCGCTAATAAACAGTATGGCTAATGACTAACAGTCAACGGAAATATAATTACTAAATATATGAATAAATAAATTCAGACAGGAACTTGATAACATAAATAAACATATTGAGTCAGTGCGGTGTTGTGCTACGTCACAGAAGTTGATGTTACAAACCAGCTATAAACTTTTCACTCATAGATTCAATTATAATATCAAATAGATTCTGAGTGGTGTGGGGGGAAAGTCAGTGGCGTAAGTAGTAATTTTAGTCCTTTAAACAAAATTTGTAAAAGGGTCCAGAAGTTAGAAGAAAGACACCGGTTTAACCGAACGCAGTGACAGTGCTGTAGAGATGTGGGGTTACAATTTTTATTGATAGCAGTTATTCGAGTCTATTCTCTAAGCATGATGTTAAAATCTTAGCGTCCGAAACTGACGTTAATTTTTTTAACACCATTTTTAACGTAAATGCTATTCGCTAAACATATATGTGTTAAAATTATAGCGCGGTGGCGTTAAAATAGCCAGTTAACGTTCTACAATAAGCGCCTACTAAAACGGTGGCTTTAAAAGTTAACGCTGGTGCTTAGTTAGCAAAAATGGCTGACCCTATTTAAGTAAAGGTCATGTTATTTAAAAAAAAAAAAATGAATAAAACACAAGACGGTAGGAAAATTAAACAACTTTCTATTACTTTTTAAAGTGAATTCTTTACAGTAGAGATAAGAATGACGCTTCATAATTTTTGTGATACAAGTAACCCAGACGCAAGTTCAAGTAATTGTATTGAAAAGTGACATTACCGTTGGCGGCGCTGTAATTCATGGCAAAATGGCTGAATTGTCTAGTATTCAGCTGTCAATATGCTAACAAGGCACAGGTTAATTTAAGCACAGTACATTTTTATTTTATGAAAATGTATCTATCGACGTTCTAACAAAAAATCAACACCAGAACATATGTAATAATTTCAAACAGTACTACAGTCGCGTAGTACAATATTTGACCACCAGACTGCGTATCCGAGCGTGTCAGTTCTCAATAGAAAGGAAGTAAATGGAGTATTGAAGAGCAGTTTTGGTTTTTGTTCAGACACAGAACTTAAAATTATAATCATCTGAAAGCTACAAAACTTCACTTATGCCTCCGCCGTGTTTCAAAATATCGCAGTACATTTTAATGGTGTATTATTTGAAGAAACAATTGATGAGATTGATAACTGTAATAATCCAATGTAGTAAATAAATTGACTAAATAAAAGTTGAATAAAGTTATATTTTTATTTAATACACTGTGGGAACTAGTTATAATGAGTATCACAAGACCAAACATTTCTGTTCCATTTTTAAAATAAATTTCGCCACTGGATATTTAATTCAACACCGAAATATTAGGTTAAGATTCTCTTCGCATTTGACTAAATAAATACTCCTGTTAAAATTCAACGTAACAGCGCATGCGCGTGCAATAAATATTAGCCTCTCTACAAGGTGAGTTAGCGCCTCGCGTTAACAAATATTGTATTAACGCTTACCTTAACAAATGTTCTTACAGAATAGCATTTTTGGATAATGACCTTAGACATGGAGTTAAAATAAAAATATTAACCTGACGCTAATTTTAACGCATTTCTTACAGAATACACCCGATTATAGGTTACATAATTTAAAAGTTACTCCCTCCGTCCGAAAATATGGTATACATTTTAATTTTTTTCTTGTCCGAAAATATGATATACATTTACAATTTTAATAAATTAGGATGATTTTATTTATGAAATAGTTACAAATATCTATTAAAACAAAGAATAATACAAAAAGTTTTAATTTAACAAGGACGTGGTTGTCTCCACAGCTTGTATGGAACATGATAATGTTGTTTGTAAACGTCTCTTTGGATGAAGTTTTGCCTTATTAATGTGCGGAACCCTATAGGAATTCTCTCCTTTTGCTAACATGGTTGCTTCTAAACCAGTTTGCAATGTTAGAAAAACATTATCAAGGGTTTATATGTTTAATGCAATAAATGCATTTTGAATGCATTCAATCAGTTCGTCGATTGTATTCGGTGAAGCTGTAAGTTGTAAGGTACTTGTGTAGAATTGAAAAAGCCAAGATCCAATACATTAAAACTAGACTATTTTGCAGTTGTGATTTAAGTCGATTTGGAACTTGCAATTCAACACAATTCACTCCAACAGCGGGTTTCACTTTAATTTATCTAAAATACGCAGTTTTTTTTCTGTGAATTACTTTTGACATATGCAAAACATTTGCATGCCATTTGTTTATTAGTTGCCTAGCAACCACTTACTTTAAAAAAAAATCAAGATAATATTACTTACTAATATTACTCGTTAATCCCACATTTTTTAAGTAATGTATATTTTACGAGGACGGAGAAAGTACTAACTACAAATGTTTTCTAGATAAATATCTATTTTAGTAGTACTTAAAATGAAATGATAATGAACTAACTTTCAGACCTACCAACATTTTGCCTTATTTCTCTCTCTCCAACTTTAGGGTTTTGTGGATATGACGTCTTTATAATGTTACTCATGTGTTTGTTTGTCTGTATGGTAGAAATTATAGTCAAACGGATGAACATAAAAAGTTGAAATTTGGCATGCTTATAAAACTCTTCGACCCACATATAGAAATAGTACTGAGAGTTCAAAAAAACACATCATAAATTGAACAAATATGTATTAAATGAAAAAATAAATATTTAAAAAAATTTTGAGTGGGGTATCAAATGAAACTTCTTAATGCATGGATAAACAAGCAAATTTTTATTTTTAAAGATCAATTTTTTATGGGATGATTGCCTAAAATATCACAAAAAAAAATTGCCCCCCAACCTATTTCCCAGAGGAGTTGATCTAAAAAAGTGAAAAAAAAATCTCAATAAAGTACATTGATGTTGTTGAATTATTTTTGCCGACCATCAACATATATTAGGGAGGTATTGTGATCATATCGATTTTGACATTTCGAGATTTCGATGGATCTCCACGAATTGAGGTCCCTACATAACGTTTTGACTATTTTTAGCATGATGTCTGTCGGTCTGTCTGTCCGTCCGTCTGTCTGTCTGTCTGTCCGTCTGTGTGTCCGTCTGTCTGTCCGTCTGTCCGTCTGTCCGTCTGTCCGTCTGTCCGTCTGTCTGTGTACAAGTGCAGAGCAAATTTGGCTGAAAGGATTTTTATTAAACTTCATATTTAAGGTTCTGCCATCAATGGCACGAGTTGATCATCTTTTGGTAAAAATTGGCTGACTAAAAATGGGAGTTTACTCGTGTCGATTTTAAGATTTTTGTGAATATTTCACAACAGAAAAATATTTCGAAAAAAATTATTAAACAAAAGTTGCTATAAAAGCAATAACTAATAACTTTTATTTGAGATGTTTTTTGATAAAACGAAAAATTTCGAATAATTTCTGTAAAATTTTTCGAAATTTTTTCTCATTTTTTTCATACTTATATGTAACGTTTCCATTGTCATGATAAATAATATCTCTGTTAGAAAATATTAGGCCAAGTTATTTCTACTCTGCTGCTAGAATGTATTTTATATAAGTACTTTACGATGGTGGTCGGTCCTGTGGTGGCCACAGCTGATTTTATTAAATTTATTGTGACATGAAAAGAAAGCTCTGATCTAAATTTATTTGAGAACCAGATCAATTCTGTAAAAAATTACTGTGTAGTAACGTTACTACAAGATAAAATGTTATAAAAGGTATAATGCCTTTCATTCATGATAGTAACTGACCTTGCTCATAGAGACAAATTTGGTTACAATTATCATAGTAGCAGAGTTACAAAATTGGTCTGATTGTCAGTTTTGTACAAGATACTCATTATCTCTTGGGGTTATACGCAGAGTTAAAGGCATAAATAAGCATATGTTTTACTAGGGTGACCGATAGTCCCGCATTTTGACTCTGCGTCCCGCATTGTTACTTGCCCGCAAAATGTCCCGCATTTTGATATTTGTTCCGCAAAATGTCCCGCAAAATGTCCCGCATTTTGATATTTGTCCCGCAAAATGTCCCGCATTTTTAATTCTAACTAACTTTACATCAATTTAACTGTCAGTGCTCTACTTTTCCTATAGTTTGATAATGATAATTTTTGAATTTTGATATTAAAATGTGTATATTTACATTATACCATGAGTTCTGAAAGAAATTACATAAGGGTTGGCTATGGAAAATAAAAGTAATGTCATCAGCAAGCTTTAGAATTAATTAACTGTCATGACTTTTGTTGTTGTCATAAGTTTATATTGTTATATAAAGCCTGCAGTAGACATTATTTTATTTTTCCATAGCCAACCCTTATGTTATTTCTTTTTGAGCTCGTGGTATATGTAGTTATCAGTGTAATTTATTTTTTTGTGATATTTTTTATTCAATTGTTAATTTTGTCGCGGTAATTAAATTATACTAGCCACAATTGTTAAATCGTTTAATACATTTTTGTTATCTTTTGTACTCCTTTCCTCTCATGTACGCAGAGCCGTGTTTTGGCGCTCTTAGCAAATAAAAACAAGGTTCTCAACTCCCAAAATCCAAGTGACGAGCAAACAAAAAAAAAGGTCCTCACCCTGGACCGTCGCATTGCCTTCTCAAGAAAATGGTCAACCTATGTTTTACCATAGTTTGATAGAGCCTGAACAAAATAACATGTAGTTACTATAATCTTGAATTCTGTTTTTAAAAAACAAACATTTTTCTTTCGCAAAAAAAGAGATTCCACTTTTTTGTTAAATTAATTTCTGCTTACACAAATATTTGTATAGACAAGAGAAAATATGTAAAATTCAAGTAAATTTATTTAAAAGATTATCTGCTTATTGCATGTCTGACAGAAGGTACGTGTAAAATATTAGAATTAACCTCTCTTTTGGCAGCGAGATCCGGTCCTGATAAATACAGCGTGATCAGTAATAACCTTATCAATCAGTGGATTTCATTGATATTTGCGTGACTGGCCGATGAGGATGATGTATTTTAACAGTTTAGCTTTTGATAGTTTTGTAATTATGAACACGCCAGATTGTTATAGATAGCATATTCAGACATGAATGATGTGTCAATAATTTTCCCCGATTTTAGGATATAAAGGAAATTATTTAATACCACGATTTATGCACCAAATTTATTCATAATCTAATAAATAATGATCTTCTCGACTTGTGTTTGAACAGTTATGTGATGAAAAGTCACGCCCCAATAAATACCACTTTGTTGAACAGAATATGTAATTGAAATGACAAAAGGACCCCCCCCATATGCAAATAATTGGAATACTTCTTAAACAACTCTGAAGAAAGTTAGCATTAAATTTGGACACTATGAAGAAGGAAATCGCTGATTTTTCTATTTTCTATCCAGATATTTCAGACACATTATACAGTATTGGCCATAAAGATAGCAACTTTTGATAATCCTCTTTTATTTTTATTCTATTCAATATTTTTAAAATTAAAAAAATGTTATTCTTACCTTTAACAATCCTTTACTCTTCGGGCCTGTATTGGAGCACTACGTACAACACCGATACCTGCCCTTCTAGCAGAATCGGGAGAATGTCCGCTATGGATTAGAAGAAGGAAACTCGCAGATACATACATGCTGAAAAGAAATTCTCTTCCTATATGCGATCTATTAAATAAGCTGGATGAATTATCCCATCTCTGTGAAACAAATAGGTATTGGGCAAAGAAACCTACACCTGCTCTGGTTGAGGCCAATAAATCGGTCCAAATGCAAAAGAATCTTATTATGAGTACAAATAAACCAGTATGCTTCTTGTATCCGTTCCACTTTAGTGACAAACATGAATTTGCACATCATCTGAAGGAAAACCCTACGTCGGAATACAAAATATACACAGATGCATCGAAGAATGAAACAAGCGTAGGCTGCGCATTCTATGATCCGCAGTCAGATCATTCATCTTTGTTTAAACTTCCAAACCAAACGTCCATTTTTACAGCCGAGGTGGTAGCCATACAGAAAGCCATGGAGTTCTGCCGTGAAATACAACAAAAAAACATATCTATAATATCTGACTCCCAAAGTGCTATTAAAGGGATACATATGCCTATGGATAAGAATAACAAATTTCTCTATGACATACTCCAAACTGTATACGAACTTGCGGAAAAACAACAAATCATATTCCATTGGACAAAAGGACATAGTGGTACTCTAGAAAATGAAACAGCGGATAAATTAGCGAAAGAAGCCACCAGCAAGGGTACTCCACTGAATATATCTCTCCCCCCAAGCGATATAAAAACAATTCTCAAAAAAAGAACAGAAAACATATGGCAAAGAGAATACACTGCAATGAATTTGACTGTAGGAAAAAGATATGCAGAGATTCAGCCGGTGATAAGAAAACCTTGGTTTTTTTATTACAACTGGAAAAGAGGTGAGATAGTTAAAATCGTACGAATAAGAAATAATCATGGGTGTTACCCAGCACACCTATACAAGATGGGCATAATTGAGTCACCAGTATGCGACTGTGACTATGAGTCTGATGCAACTGTGGACCACATCATATTTGACTGCCTACATTTCACGGACGAAAGACGCGACTACATACAGGAATTATCAATAAACGGAATTAACGTTCCTACAACAATGACGGAGTTATGCAGAAACGAAAAAATTTACAAATACGTAATAAAATTTCTCAACAACATAAAGCTAGACATTTAAAACTGTTCTTAGAATTAACTGTGCATAACAACAATCCTTTACATATATTATAGTAAAAAATTAAATTTTAATAGTAAATTCTATTTTTTTTTAATAGTATTTAATATTTTTACCTGGACATAAAGATAGCAACTACTCTTAAAAAATCTTTTTTTTTATTAATTCAGAAAATGAATTATTAACAGATCATTTTTAATATTTTGTATAGTAACCACCAGTATTTATAACTTCCCGACATCTTTTCGGCATTGATTCTAATAATTTCGTGATCATTTCATTATCAATATTAGACTAGGCACCCTGCAAAGCTTTAAACAAATCTTCAATATTTGAATGCGTTTTGTTTCTAATCTTTCTGTCGACAATCTCCCAAAGGTTTTCTATTGGATTTAAATCGGGTGACTGTGACGGCCAAGTCATTACGTTAATTTTTGAATCCTCGAAACATTTTTTGACCAACTTCGAAGAATGTTTTGGGTCATTATCATGCTGAAAAATATGTTTTAAAGGCCTGAACTCTTCAGAATAAGGTTTCATAACATTCTGAAGGATGTCTTTATATTTAAATCGATCCATTATTCCTTCAATGTATAGAGGACCCATACCATATCCCGAGAAACAGATCCATACCATCACACCACCTCCGCCATGTTTAACTGTTGGCAAGGTGTATTTTAGAACTAATCTTTTATTAGAAGGCCTCCTAACTTAACTTACACCATCACTTTTAAACAAATTGAACTTAGGTTCATCACTAAAAATAACTTTTTTCCATTGATCCACAGTCCAGTCAATATGATTTTTAGCAAATTCTAATCGGACCTTCACATTCTTTTTGGATAGAAGTGGTTTTTTAGCAGGACGGCGACTAAAAAGACCCTCACTAACTAATCTTCTGCGAATAGTTCTTGTTGAGATGTTTTCTTGATCCATTTGTGGCAAAAGACCCAAAATTTTCTCCGATGACAGAAAGGGGTTATTGGTAGATAAATAAATAATTTTTTTATCAGTTCGTTTTGTAGTTTTTCTTGGCCGTCCTGGGATTTTTGAAACTTCAAACGTACCTTCTTCTCGAAATCGTTTTATAATTGGCGACACAGTAGATTTATGAACATTTAAATTTTGTGAAATCACATTTTGCAGCAGCCTGTCTTTAAAACCAGAAATTATTAAGTTTCTAATTTCACTTGAAACAGTTTTACTACGACCCATGATTGGCAAATGTAAACTGATATATTACTTGTGCACTACATATTATTTATGGATAAAACCTGCATATAATAAGAAAATTCAAGTAGTTTCAATATTTTTGTCCAAGCAAAAATGAAGAAATAATTTATTATTAATCTGTAAGTGAGATTATTTGACTATTAATTGATGTAACAGACAAAATATGATTAAATTATAGAACTAAGAGTATTTATTCTCCAATATTATTAAAATTTGAAAAATTGAAAAATGTTAAAGTTGCAATCTTTATGGCCAATACTGTATGTGTAAAAAGGGGCATATTTGATTGATCAGAAATATATATATTATAAAAAAAAGAATTATTTGATTAGAAAAAATAATGACTTACTCAAAATAAAATAAAGACTTGATCAGAAATAAATAAAGACAATCAGAAAAAATAATTTAATTATAAAAGAATATTAATCAGAAATAATGTTGCCTAATGCTACCATATTTAATCGACACATTAATTTGCCTCTGATAGATTCATTCTTTTATCAGTCAACATAAGTTTTAGTAGTAAGAAAGCGATTAATTAATTAATTTAATGAAAAAAAAAAAAAAAATTGAACCGAAATTAACCCTTATTAACATTTCGTTCCGGTTCCGGTTCTGTTAAAAATTCCGGTTAATTTAGATTTTCGGTTCGGTTCCGGTTCGACTCTCTGTTTTTAATATGTACCCACAATTTGTTATCACTTCTTAAATACCTACAAATCCTATTATGTGTGAAAATTCACTCTTCACATCACTTTTGATTTGAGATTGCTGTATTTTTTTTTTTTACTATATGTTGGTTTTTGCGGAATGGCAAGATAATCTTATGGATCGGTGGTTGAGAAACACTGCTCTATAAGTAACCACAAAACCGCGGAAATTAATTCCCAAATGATTATAAAACAAAATAAAATTTCGCAGACTATTCCAGTTTTAAATAATAATATAAAGCAAACATAAACAATTCCCAACTAAGACTTTATAATTTCGGTAAATATTAACGAAATTAGATACTCGTCCATGCGATTTAATTGCCAAAACATCTAAATTTTAACCACTTAATCAAACACAATATATAGGTACACGTGTACGTTATTTAGCATATTTTTATCGAGTGAACCGGAATGAAAACCGCAATGATAATATTCTTTCACACGTTCAAACAGAACTGCAGGGAAAAGAAGACAAAAGATAAAGTGTATTGTGATGGTGAATAAAACGAAACGATTATTTGTTACGATTGATGAATGGCTTGATGAGACACTTGTATTATTAGAAGCTTTTGTTGATTTAGAGTAGACTTGATAAGTTGTTGATTTATTGTTAGATAATTGATTATTTTTGAAGAAAATGATTTATAAATTCTCTATTATATGGCCATTAAATTTTTTGCACGAAGGTACTCTTTGACGATAATTTCCCTAGTATTTAACTTAGTAAGACTCACTTAAATGGATACAGGGAAAATAATGGCTTTATCAGAAAAAATAATGCCTTGATCAAAAAAATAAAAACGATCAAAAAACAAAGTTGACTATTGAAAAAATTATAGTCAGTAACAGTATTAAAAAAAAAAAATTGAAGTGAATTGTGAATTTTCACACATTTCATGGTTTTGTACGTATTTAATAAGTGTAAGAAGTCAACATAATACTGGATGTCTAGGTATATACCAGGTCTACAAGTATGAAATGCGGATTTTTTTCAAACTTGCTGCGCAAACAGAGTGTATAGTTCAAAGTTTCAACACATATGGCGTTTTGTTAAGTTATCATTAAGTGTCAAATGCGTATAGGTTATAATTTGAAAAGTGATCATATAGTTTTGTTTTACTATGTTAAAAATGTCAAATTTTGTGCCAAATAAAGAGCATTCGGGGACAGTACTACTTTTTTGTTTTCATTTGAAAAAAACTGCTGCTGAATCATGCCGACTGCTTCGAGAAGCTTATGGTGAATATACTCCATCGCAAGATACGTGTGAACGATGGTTTCGGCGTTTCAAAAGTGGTGACTTTGATCTTACAGACAAAGAACATGGAAAACCTCCAAAAAAATATGAAGATACAAAATTGGAAACATTGCTACAGGAAGACGATAGTCAATCACAAAAACAACTAGCAGAGCAGTTAGGCGTTAGTCAACAAGCTGTTTCCAATCGCCTACGAGAGATTGAGATCCAGAAAGTCGGATGGGTTCCACATGCATTGAATGAGAGGTAGATGGAAAAACGCAACAACACTTGTGAAATTTTGCTTGCATGATACAAAAGAAAGTCTTTTTTGTATCGTATCATTACTGGCGATGAAAAATTGATTTATTTTGAAAATCCCAAACGCAACAAGTCATGGGTGAACCCAGGCTCACCATCCACATCAACTGCAAGACCGAATCGCTTTGGCAAAAAGACAATGCTCTGTACTTGGTGGGACCAAAAGGATGTGGTCTATTATGAATTGTTAAAACCTGGTGAAACAGTTAATACCCAACGCTTCCAACAACAACTGATCGAATTGAACCATTCGCTGCTCATAAAACGACCAGAATACAAAAGAAGACAGCACAAGGTAATCTTTCTTCACAAACGCTCCATCACATAAGGCAAAAGCAGTTTGCAACACATTGGAGGCACTCAAGTGGGAAGTGCTACCCCATGCCGCTTACGCACCAGACTTGGCCCCTTCAGATTACCACTTGTTCGCATCGATGGGTCACGCACTTGCCGAGCAGCACTTTTGTTATTATGAAAATGTGAAAGAATGGCTAGATAAATGGTTTGCGGGGAAAGGGGAAGAATTCTACTGGCGAGGTATTCACAAATTGCCTGAAAGATGGGAAAAATGTGTAACTTCTACTAGAGCATACTTTGAATAAATAAACTTTTACTGTTCTTTTGAGTTTAATGTGTTTTATTTAAAAAAAAAAAAAATCCGCAGTGCATACTTGTAGACCTGGTATATATATATATATATATATATATATATATATATATATATATATATGTATATATATATATATATATATATATATATATATATATATATATATATATATATATATATATATATATATTTTAATTCCTTTATTTTAGGACGCTTCAGCTACTTCGGCTATTAGCGTCCGACATAATATGTACATATTTAACAAATTATATCTTAATAATATTACAGAATAAAACATTTAGGTATCCAATAGATATTACATAATAGCATTCATATTCATATAAACATATAAACATATAAGGTACATACATAATATTTAGTTAGTTTTTATAATTTGTGGATTAGATTAGTTTCTCTAAGAAATTCTAGGGTACTGTCTAGGTTTTTTGTGTTGTCCGCAAGGACTTCTTTTAGGGTATTCGCGACTTTATGTTTTCTTATTTCAACTGTATATTCCGGGCAATCTATTATTATGTGTTGTACAGTAAGGTTTTCTTGGCATTGTTCGCAGATACTCTGTTGCAAATTATGGAAGTGATGTTGGTGTGTCATTTTTGTATGGCCTATTCGTAATCTTGTTAATATTTTTTCTTCTTTCCTGTTGTATTTTGTTTTCCATCTCGCCGTGTCTTCTTTGATTAATCTAAGTTTATTTTTGTGTATGTTCTTCCAAACGGTCTGCCAGTGTTCTTTAGTTTTTCTTCTAATTGCTTTTTTCAGATCTTGCAAGGGACATAGGATTGAAGTTATCGATTCTGTAGTAGCTTCTTTTGCAGCATTATCCACTTTCTCGTTTCCTTCGATGCCCATGTGGGATGGAATCCACATTATGACATTATGATCTTAGTACTCTGGGTTGTTGCTTTGTGGATGTTAGCCTGGATAATAATAATAATAATATATTTATTGACTTAGTTACATTAAATCTGTTTTAAGTCAGTCAAGACATATACATTTAATTATACAATTATTATACGATTTCAAGATTTTTATTACATTTTTAAAACCTATATTTAAATAATTCTTCTGTGGAGTAAAATGGATGTTCAGTAAAAAACTGCTTCATCCTTTTTTTGAATTCGTTGTAACCCAAACTTCTGAGATCCACTGGTAACTTATTAAGTAGTTTGACTCCATAGAAGTTCTCACAATTACGAGATTTAGTAAGTCTCAGAAAGTCTGGGTATAAATTCGACCTGCATCTTGTGTTGTATTGGTGTATTTCCGCATGAGTTTGAAAACTGCATATTTTTTTATGGGTCGAAATTAGGGAATGGTACATGACCGCGGATGGAAAAGTCATTATATCGAAAGAAATAAAATTATTCCGACAATCAGCTCTGTAGGGTGAACGTGTAATTACTCTGATTGGGCGTCGTTGTAAACTAAAAATTCTGTTAGCTGCTGCCGAATGACCCCATGCTGTAATGCCATATGTCATTTGGGAATGGAATAATGCATAGTATGCCATTCTCAGAACGTCGGTACTTACAATGGATGTCAGGTTTCTTAACAAATATATTGTAGAACACAATTTGTTTGCTAAAACATTGACATGCTGATCCCAAGTGAGTTTGGGATCAATTAGAACCCCCAATAAGTTCACGGATTTCGGATTATCAAAATTGTTTGGTTTTAGTGTTAAAAGAATTTGTTGGGTCTTGTTGAGGTTTAGGGAGAGTCGATTGGTGTCGAACCAATACTTAGCTCTCTGTATTGCGATGTTATTAATAGTGGTAACATCAATAAGTGATGACGATCTTGCAATCAACGTTGTGTCATCGGCGTATAAAATACTGGTTCCACCAATGTAGGAGGGGAAGTCATTGATATAAATCAAGAAGAGGAGAGGACCGAGGATTGATTCTTGTGGAACGCCCGAGGTAACCGTTAAGGGATTTGACGAGACATTTTTAAATGGAACAATCTGTGTCCTATTTTCTAAGTAGGATGTAATCAACTTGCTACTGTTCTCGTCAAATCCATATAAGGTTACCTTTTCTAATAGTATTTTATGGGTGACACAATCAAAAGCTTTGGAAAGATCTAATAATGTGGCCAAGCAGTATTCTCCAGATTCCATGGAACCCGATATTTCAGAAAGGAATGATTATATTGCATCTGTTGTTGATTTACCGCTTCTAAATCCAAACTGTGCCTTATTGAACAACTTTTTACTATCAAAGTATTCGAGTATTTGAGTTGACAATATCTTTCGAATATTTTGGAAAATATTGGCAACAGTGAAATTGGGCGGTAATTTCCTGGATCATCATTATCACCTTTCTTATATATCGGGAGCACTGTTGCAATTTTTAATTCATGGATATCTTGTACTATTTTACTTTTCGGATAAATTTGCTGCATGCTTTGTATTGTGCTGAGGGAGTCCGTAAATATGACATACATATTATTTTGAAACTCGTTATTTGCTATGGCATCTGTTACCTTGAGTATGCTGTAGGCTTCGGCGATGTAATTGCCTGCCATTTCCGGTAGACGGTATATCCGGATTTGTTTCGAAAATGTTTCGTAGAATCTTGCGTTCAAAGATTCTCAGCCGTCGTTCTTGTTCTTGTGTAATAATAATAATAATAATAATAATAGCCTTTATTTTATCTAAAACATTGAGATACATTATGCTGATATTTATGACAAATAGAGTACAATATAATATGGAACAATTTATTTATATAAAAAATAAATAAAATAAAAATATGAAATATAAAATAAATAATATAAAAAAATAATATAAATGATGTAAAATAAGAAGATAAAATATAATAAAATAAAATAAAATAAAATAAGATAAAATAGCTAAGTTTACATGAATAAATAAATAAATAAATTACATAAAATTTAATTGACTGACTTAGCTAAATCAACTTAAAGCCCATTTCTGAGCAAAGGCCTCCCCTAAGACCTTCCATTCGTCTCTATTCTGCGCTGTCCTCGTCCACAATGGACCGGCATATCCAACAATTTCATCTTTCCATCTTATATGTTGGCGACCTCTTCTTCGTTTATTATATCGTGGTGTCCAATCCGTTATTTTTCGTGACCACCTATTGGGATCTGATCTCATTAAGTGTCCAGCCCAGCTCCACTTCAAAGATTTCATGGTAAGTAAGACATCGAAAACACCTGTCTTTTGTCTGATGATTGTGTTTCTTACCCGATCTTTTAGTGTTAGGCCTAGCATGGATCTTTCCATTTTCAGTTGACATGTCCGTATTTTTCTTTCTTGCAATTTTGAAATAGCCCATATTTGGCAACCGTATGTCAGCGTTGGAATAATACACATATCAAATGTTTTTTTCTTCACTTCGTCTGATAGTGGATCTTTCAAAATATTTTTGAGTGCCCAGAACTTATTCCATGCCGCTTTTATCCTCCTTTCAACTTCCTTATTTTCTCTTTGAAATGTTACGGTCTGTCTGAGGTATATAAATTCTTTTTTATATTCGATGTAGGTTCCTTCGATTTCAACTGGGTCTTCTGTGTGATTTGTAAGAAGCTTGGTCTTTGAATAGTTGATCGAAAGTCCAACTTCCTTTCCATATAGGTTCAGCATATTCATTTTTTGTTCCAGCTCCGTTGCATTTGTTGAGAATATAACAATGTCGTCCGCGAATTTTAGATTGGTTAAGTTTTCTCCGTTCACAATTAAACCACCATTTTCCCAATTCATTTTCTTGAAAATATTCTCGAGTACGCACGTGAAAAGAGCAGGCGATAGTGGATCACCCTGCTTCACTCCTTTTTTAATATTGAAACGCTGCCCCGCTTGTTCCATCATTATATAAGCTGAATTATTGGAGTATATGTTATTGACTATCGACACATATTTTTCTGCCAGCTCTTTTTAATGCATCTATTATATGTACATGTTCTAAACTATCGAAAGCTTTATTGAAGTCAATAAAGCCCATTGATGTTATATTCTTTGGTTTTCTCAATTACCTGGTTTAATGTATGTATATGGTCGATAGTTGAGTAAGACCTTCTGAATCCAGCTTGATCTTCAGACAAGAATTCGTTGAGCTTTATGTTCATTCTTTTGTACAAAATTTTGGTGAATATTTTGTAGATGCTAGGAATTAGACTAATAGGTCGGTAGTTATTGACATTTGATCGATCTCCTTTCTTATGCAACAGAATAATTCTTGACTCGATCCATTGTTTTGGAATGTTCTTGTGTAAGTGTCCAATATTCACTTCTATATGCGAGTATGGGTCGAAGAAGGGTCTTGTATAACCTTATTTTTGTGTGCCGAAATAGCAAGCTTGACCTGAGCAGACTGTTAAGGGCATAGTAGACTTTGTTTGCAGAAAGGATTTTAAAATGATGATGGGTTTTTATAAAAAGTACTCTATTCTATTTATTTAAGAGTTAATACGTACTACTCTAATCTCACGAATAGAAACGTTACTCAAAAAGATTAACTTACTAAACACACTCTCGCAAAATCCAGTTTAAAACAACCATTTGGAACCCCCGAAATGAAACAGAATATACGATGAGTCCTACATAAAATATGAGAAAATCTCACTAAATTGCTACAGAAATCAAAAACACATTTGTAAAATACACTTTAAATTGAAATAAATCGTTTATTATCTTAAAATTTTTACATATTCCCCCCTTTTAGTAACAAACACCAAAAATACCACATCGAGAAAATTCGTCAAAAATCCGGAAAATCCCGAATAGATTTAACCGGAATTGTAACCACAAATTATGATTAAAAATATGGTATAGTAATTCTTGAAGTATGTTTAACAGTGTGGGTATTATAAGTTTGTTGTTTGAGATTTGGAATTTGGTGTAAATCTCAATTTGGTTTAGGGATATTTTGAATTGTTCTGTTGGCAATCGATCCGGGGGTGGGGCTGTAAAGCTGACTGGAGTGTCTTTTAGTATCGCCGCGACGCTGGTCCGGAAAGCACGTGTGTTTGAAAACGCGGAAAATAACTCTTAATCCGAATATTTATTTTGCAAGATGTTTAAGATATGACACTTTTATATGTGGAAGTGATGGTAAAACGGACATTATTTAACTGTTTTTGTGTGTTTTTTGGTGTCTTTATTTAGTTTTCTTTGTATCATCTGTTGCAATATACTTCCATCTTTGTTTGTTTTTCATTTTTCTTTTTTTTTTTGGTTCAACAGATTGGTTAAATTCTGGAATTTTAAGGTAAAATATAATAAACATAAATTGCAAAAATATAAATATAACACTATTCTTTAATAATATTGCTTTATTCTAAAAGTTCTGTTTCTAAATATTATTATTATAAAAAAATAGAGGCTTCAGGATACAAGTATAAAAATATTAGTATTGAAAAATTTCTATTGAAAGGTTTGATAATAGTAAATATTTCCTTCTCTTATGTTAACGATTAATTAAAAATTCAACTAAGTAATATAAAAATAATTAAATTTTTTTGCCCGTTAAAAAAAAAAACAATATATATTAAGAGGTTCTGTTGTATTATCAAAGAATCTAAACGTAGATTAAGAAATTGAAAATATTGAATTAGATGGGTTTCGTCCGTAGATTATAATATTAGATGGATATATTGGGATTCGGACTAGTCAAAAAATAAAAAAAATACGTTTTATCTTAATAATAATAATAATAATATTTATTTATTGACCAAGTTACAAAATGTTGTTTTTAGTCAGTCAGGTACAATGAGCAAATACAAATAATTCGATATAAAAAAATAATAATAGTAAATAAATATATATACAGTATTGGCCATAAAGATTGCAACTTTAACATTTTTCAATTTTTCAAATTTGAATAATAATGTTGGAAATTAAAAATCTTAGTTCGTTAATTTAATCATATTTCGTCTGTTACATCAATTAATAGTCAAATAATCTGACTTACAGATTAATAATAAATTATTTCTTCATTTTTGCTTGGACAAAAATATTGCAACTACTCGAATTTTCTTGTTATATGCAGATTTTATCCATAAATAATATGTTGTGCACAAGTCATATTTCAGTTTACATTTGTCAATCATGGGTCGTAGTAAAACTGTTTCAAGTGAAATTAGAAACTTCATAATTTCTGGTTTCAAAGATGGGCTGCTGCAAAATGTGATTTCACAAAATTTAAAAGCATAAATCTGCTGTGTCGTGAATTATAAAACGATTTCGAGAAGAAGGTACGTTTGAAGTTTCAAAAATTCCAGGACGGCCACGAAAAACTACAAAACGAACTGATAAAAAAATTATTTATTTATCTGCCAATAACCCCTTTCTGTCATCGGAGAAAATTTTGGGCCTTTTGCCACAAATGGATCAAAAAAACATCTCAACAAGAACTATTCGCAGAAGATTAGTTAGTGAGGGTCTTTTTAGTCGCCGTCCCGCTAAAAAACCACTTCTGTCCAAAAAGAATGTGAAGGCCCGATTAGAATTTGCTAAAAATCATATTGACTGGACTGTGGATCAATGGAAAAAAGTTATTTTTAGTGATGAATCTAAGTTCAATTTGTTTAAAAGTGATGGTATAAGTTATGTTAGGAGGCCTGCTAATAAAAGATTTGTTCAAAAATACACCTTGCCAACAGTTAAACATGGCGGAGGCGGTGTGATGGTATGGGGCTGTTTCTCGGGATATGGTATGGGTCCTCTATACCACATTGAAGGAATAATGGATCGATTTAAATATATAGACATCCTTCAAAATGTTATGGAACCTTATTCTGATGAGTTCATGCCTTTAAAACATATTTTTCAGCATGATAATGACACAAAACATTCTTCGAAGTTGGTAAAAAAGTGGTTCGAGGATTCAAAAATTAACGTAATGACTTGGCTGTCACAGTCACCCGATTTAAATCCAATAAAAAACCTTTGGGAGATTGTCAACAGAAAGATTAGAAACAAAACGCATTCAAATATTGAAGAATTGTTTAAAGCTTTGCAGGGTGCCTGGTCTAATATTGATGATGAAATTATTAGAATCAATGCCGAAAAGATGTCGAGAAGTTATAAATACTGGTGTTTACTATACAAAGTATTAAAAATGATCTGTTAATAATAATTCATTTTCTTAATTAATAAAAAAAAAGATTTTTTTAAGAGTAGTTGCTATCTTTATGTCCAGGTAAAAATAATAAATACTGTAAAAAAAAATAGAATTTACTATTAAAATTAAATTTTTACTATAATATATGTAGAGGATTGTTAAAGGTAAGAATTACATTTTTTTAATTTTAAAAATATTGAATAAAATAAAAATAAAATAGGATTATCAAAAGTTGCTATCTTTATGGCCAATACTGTATATACGACTAGCCTGTTAGTTTCAGGTTTATATGTTTACTTTTTAAACTGAGCTGCAAAGTAGTTTCAGTAAAAATATGAGTTATTCTTTCATTAATGTCTCAAAATTTAGGGCAAAAAATTCTTCATATACATATATTGGATATGATGTTAGAATCTTCTTTAGTACATTTTTGAATTTTGCAAATGGAAACAACCTAAACTCCTCCGGTAGAGTGTTGTAGAAATTAATTGCATAAAAGTTTATACTGTTTCGTGTCCTGTTAAGTCTCAGAAATTCCGGACATATATTGTTCTTATTTCTAGTGTTGTATTTGTGTATTTGATCATGAGTGGTAAAATTGGATTGGTTCTTATGAACAAAGAGTGCAGAGTGAAAGATGTAAAGAGCCGGATAAGTCATTATTTTTAATTTAGCGAATATTTCTCGGCAATCTTCTCTATATGAAACACCCATTATAATTCGTACAACTTTTCGCTGTAAGCTGAATACTCTTTTAACTTGGTCTGAGTGGCCCCAAACTAGAATCCCGTAGATCATTGCAGATTGGAAGAGTCCGAAGTATGCTAGTAGGGATACATCTAACGAGACTGAGTTATAGAGGTGTCTAAATAAATATGTGGTTTTTCGGAGTTGAACACAAAGCTGATTGATATGTTGTCTCCATTGCAGAACAGGATCCATATAGATACCCAAAAATTTGACTGCCGGCGGATTGTCAAAATCGTGTTTTTTAGTGGATCAGCATTTTTTTAGTTTTGTTGGTGTTTAATGTTAGCTTATTGCTTGTAAACCATATTTCGGAGTCACTGATAATTGTGTCATTGTCTAGTAATAAAGAGTTATCTTAACTAACGTATAAGAAAAAATACATACTAATATCAATAATTATGTAATTTTTCGTTTCTATTAATTTCAAAATTGTAACTTAAATTTTTTTCGTCTGATAAAGATTTAAAATATAAATCGAAATATTAGCGGAAGTTGAAATATTGTTTTATTTTTTGACTCCTCCGAATCCAATTGAAGGGGCAAGTAGATGAATGTGTTATGTTTTTCAGTTTTGAGTTAAGTGATATTGCTAAGTTATTGTGTTTATTATTTTCCGCTATCTCTCCGCTTGTCACATCAGTTGAAAGCCTGTCAAATTTATTATATTGTGAGAATTAGATTTCCACAAATTACTGCATTTTTTCTTCTTTCGCTTCTGTGTGATACCTAAAAAAACTACTTGAGGTCATTGTACATAACACTTTTATTTATCTGTATCTTCCAAAATATAGATAACTAGGGGCCTCAGCCCGGCTACGCCAGCCTTCACCCCCTTGTGGAGCCGGGGGCTAGGCCTTCGACCTGCGATTGATATTGAGTTTATATCACTGTTACTTTTGGTAGTGATCAGTAGTAAAACTTTCTCAAAAACTGTGTTCCGTAAACTAATCGGTGACAGATTTTAAATTAGTACGGAATGAATAATCAGTTACGGGTTACGATTAACTTGTGGTAAATATTATTTTTTTTTTTTTTTTTAAATATGTTTGGACTTGGCTACTAAGGCCATTATCCAGTAGAAGCAATTTTATTTTGAAAATATTACAGAATATTACAATGCACATTTTTTGGACAACACAAAATATCCATGCCATAACCGGGATTTGAACCCGAGCCCCCCATGGCCCAGCAGTTAGTACACTGCCACGCTAACCACTGCGCCACGGTGGCCGGCGTAAATATTATTAATAGTATAGTTTGTTTCACAATAAGCTGAAGTGACTATCTACTTATGATCCTAAACACAGTGGGTGGTAATTACAAATAACTCTAATCCCTTGTTTGTACCCATAAACTAGCCAGAGATGTACCAGGTATAAATTACATTACACCATGTAATGACACAATTGTAACAAGAAATAAACATAAGATATCATCAAAATAAACTTTATTTTTATTATAAATACAATTAATTTATAGAACTTATAATTCAATTTAAAACATTACAATTAGTATTGAAAACATTACAATAAAATAAATTTTAAATTAAATAATGTTATAAGCCCAAATCATTCTCTGAATCAGTCTCTAAATTAATGATTATAGTACGTTCTATTTGAATATAACTGTTCTCAGTTTTAATAACATGATTTACACAATTTTTCCAACTATCTACAGGCATATTTTCCACTTCTTTTTTTATAAGTTCTATCACAGTGCCGTTTAAAGTGGGAGAAACATTATTCCGTTTTATTCTCGCCTTTAACTGACTCCACATTTGTTCAATAGAATTGAATATACAATAATACGGAGGTAGTCGTAAAACTGTGTGTCCTTTGCATTAAGCAATATTATCGCAAACATATTCTTTAGAAAAACTATAACTTTTTAATAATTTAATTAAACAATTTTTTTTATAACTTTCTTCAAAGTAAATATCATTTTTATATAAAAAGTCTTGGATTTCCTTCTTACTTTTTGCACTATTCGGTACTTTATTTAGTTGCTGACTATGGTAACTTGCATTGTCCATAACAATAACACTGTTAGCCGGTATATTCGGGAGTAATTTATTTTCGAACCAGTTTTCGAACATTTCCGCCGTGGTATCGTCATGGTAGTCGAGTCTAGAATCTTTGATATTTTTCGCAGAAAGCAAGAGTGCATTCGGTATCCATCCAGTTTCAGAACCTGCATGAAGTATCGTATCGTATCGTATCGTAATATACTATGTAATATATATATAATACGTTTTCCTTTATTAGACGGTGCTCTTGTTTGACATTTATTTGACGTATCCACCCAAACTTTTGAGTTTGTTTCATGTGTGTCGTACCAAGTTTCATCTAAATAAATTATTGACCTTTTTTCTGATTACAAACTATATAGATAGCTCAGTTTAAGAATTTTACTTTGAAACCAGACGTAATCATTTTATATAACAGCATACAGTTTTTATCGGAGAGACTAAAATTTTGCAGCGGCAAAATTTGATGATAGGTTTCTCAGTACAAATATTCGATAAACCTGAACCAAAACTATTTTCATGCATTTCGAATACACCAATAAACACGTTTCATCTTCTCTCCATGTAAAAATTTAACAACAAATACTTTATCTCATCTCATAGCTGAAAAATATTCAAAATACTTTTAGAACATTTAAAAAAATAACCAATATTAACACTTATTCAATTTTATGTATTTTTATACATTTCTGTAATTAAACTAACTTAAATCCTCCAGCAGTTTAACAATTTTTATGCAAATTAAAGCAAATTTAATCTTTATAGATATATTCTTCGGAAAATAACCTCAAAAAATGTCATTATAACTGTGGGAGAGAATATACAGTGAGTCTTGGTTTAACTTAAGAAGAATTTATGTAAAATTGTCTCGATTAACTAATCAAAAATCATATATACCTTAAAAATGATTTTACACGTTTATAAAATAATTTGAAAGTAATATCGTGGATATTTTATATAGAAAACTAAGTTGTCATTTCTACAAATGACTTGTATCTTTACAAATAAAGGAGATTTTCGGGGTGCCCCGTTTCAAACAAACACCCTGTATATATTGTCCATCTTCTCAGTAAAACAGAGTGTTCTCAGAACGATACTCTAGAATAAATTCCAGAAACCACTTAGAGAATTGCATTAATAACTTAATTTATCTGACTATTTTTAACTTTCGTTTATTGTTCTAGGTAAGAAAACATGCTGTTGCATCAGATTTATTACACCAATTTAATCGTAAGGTAAGAAACAAATTGCTATAAATAGTTGCACTAAATTAGCTCTTCAATAACACTTTAAATTATATTTCAAAACTTCAGAAATTCTACCCAGTTTCCTACGAAAAAAATCGGATAAATATTAACTAATATTCTATTATTTGGGTACAAAATATACTCGAAATATTAGCGAAAGAGATTTATTTTTATTATTATCATTATTATTATTATTTCAACTACCCAAGAAATCATGGGTTGATCCTGGTCAACCATCAACGTCGACACCAAATCGAAACATCCACGGTCACAAACCAATGCTTTCTTTTTGGTGGGATATGGATTATGTCGACACCTTTATTTTGGACGTTTGCCATTGCTGATAGTACTAGGCTAGAATAGTACAATATAATGAGTATTAGTATCAAAAAGATATCGAGAAGTGTCTTCATCACTTCTCGTGATCGCTGAAGACGGAAACAGATTGTTGAGCAGTTTCCGAAACGTCCGATTTTTTTTTTTTTTATATTACTCTTGAAGTATTATTCTTTTTGATACTAATACTCATTATATTGTACTATTCTAGCCTAGTACTATCAGCAATGGCAAACGTCCAAAATAAAGGTGTCCTCATTAATATTGGACCATTGCAAAATAATTTCAAAGATATTATGGATTATGTCGTCTATTATGAGTTATGTCTGTCCGTCTGTTTGTCTGTCTGTCTGTCTGTCCGTCTGTTTGTCCGTCTGTCTGCCCGTCTGTCTGTGTACACGTGCAGAGCAAATTTGGCTGAAAGGATTTTTATGAAACTTCATATTTAAGCTTCTGCCATCAATGGCATGAGTCGATCAACTTTTGGTAAAAATCGGTTGACTAAAAATGGGAGTTTACTCGTGTCGATTTTAAGATTTTTGGGAATATTTCACAACAGAAAAATATTTAGAAAAAAAATTATTGAACAAAAGTTGCTATAAAAGCAATAATTAATAACTTTTATTTGAGACATTTTTTGATAAAACGAAAACTTTCGAATAATTTTTGTATCTCATATGTAAGTCTCAATTTTTCCATACTTATATGTAATGTTTCCATGGTCATGATAAATAATATCTCTGTTAGAAAATATTATGCCAAGTTATTTCTACTCTGCTGCTAGAATGTATTTTATATAAGTACTTTATGATGGCGGTCGGTCCTGTGGTGGCCACAGCTGATTTTTTCATACTTATATGTAACGTTTCCATGGTCATGATAAATAATATCTCTGTTAGAAAATATTAGGCCAAGTTATTTCTACTATGCTGCTAGAATGTATTTTATATAAGTACTTTATGATGGCGGTTGGTCCTGTAGTGGCCACAGCTGATTTTTTCATACTTATATGTAACGTTTGTATGGTCATGATAAATAATATCTCTGTTAGAAAATATTAGGCCAAGTTATTTCTACTCTGCTGCTAGAATGTATTTTATATAAGTACTTTATGATGATGGTCGGTCCTGTGGTGGCCACAGCTGATTTTTTCATGCTTATATGTAACGTTTCCATGGTCATGATAAATAATATCTCTGTTAGAAAATATTAGGCCAAGTTATTTCTACTCTGCTGCTAGAATGTATTTTATATAAGTACTTTATGATGGCGGTCGGTCCTGTGGTGGCCACAGCTGATTTTTTCATACTTATATGTAACGTTTGTATGGTCATGATAAATAATATCTCTGTTAGAAAATATTAGGCCAAGTTATTTCTACTCTGCTGCTAGAATGTATTTTATATAAGTACTTTATGATGATGGTCGGTCCTGTGGTGGCCACAGCTGATTTTTTCATGCTTATATGTAACGTTTCCATGGTCATGATAAATAATATCTCTGTTAGAAAATATTAGGCCAAGTTATTTCTACTCTGCTGCTAGAATGTATTTTATATAAGTACTTTATGATGGCGGTCGGTCCTGTGGTGGCCACAGCTGATTTTTTTGTCTTGATATTGTCGCAGTGAATTTTTATTTTTTTGATTTCTTGTTATATGGCCAAACTTCACTGCTGTATATTAGACCGGGAGCTCATGACAATTTATAGTCTCCGATTTCATACAGTATGTCTTTTGGAGGAGAGAATATTTACCCTGTGACAACAAAGAAAGGAGGGTACTAAACCCCTGCCGCTTTCCGGTTATATGAAAAATTGCATTTCCAGTTGCACAAAATTTTGTGTTTTTCTCCGATTTAATAATGCTTACCCTTTTATCAAAAGAAAGTTAAAACAAATTTAAAGTTCTAAAAATTATAGGCGGTCGATTCGCAGGATCCCAAAGGGCTCAAACGGTCACGTGATCTTGTAATAAAAAAAAAAGATTTTCTGCGTTTTCATGCAGCATGCCGATGAAAAGAATTAAAGTTTGTGTCAACATATATAAGGGGTTTGTTGAGGTAAACTTAAAGAGATTCTTTACTTCACAAATTATTTTATTTTCACTATACGTACATTTCGGCTACGAAGGGCATGGGCGTAGTAACTGGGTTAGCAAGTGATTTTTTTGAATACAAAAAAGGAATTGGTTAGTAAGATATTGAAATAAACAAGACAGATAATATGCTTACGTTATTTATACGACATTAAGTCAATATAATAGTAAATTTAAAAAAGTAAAAAAAATATTAATTTTTAAGAGAGATTTGGCTAAAAGAATTTAAATACGACAATAACATAAACAATATATCTTCAGAGCTAAAATTATGTATTTAAATATTTATTGTAAATAACAATTAAAAATATATCTACATATGAAGGTCTAAAAATTGTATCAATAACTTCTTTTTTGGGTTCTATCAGCAGGGCTGTCTTTTGGTCTCATTCATATTAGTCCTTTTTCTTGATCTGTTAATTGTCAGGTGTCAAAAAATATTTATATGAAAGATAACCTAAAAAATATGTAACTGCGTAAAAACAAATTACATAAATTCTCCATAAAATCTCCGCCAAATATATAAATAAAAGTCTAAATATGTAAGTAATAAATATACCTTATATCAAAATTCACCTTATATATAATATACAGTATTGGCCATAAAGATAGCTACTTTTGATAATCCTCTTTTATTTTTATTCTATTCAATATTTTTAAAATTAAAAAATGTTATTCTTACCTTTAACAATCCTCTACATATATTATAGTAAAAAATTAAATTTTAATAGTAAATTCTATTTTTTTTTATAGTATACCTATATTATTTTTACCTGGACATAAAGATAGCAACTACTATTAAAAAAATCTTTTTTTTTATTAATTAAGAAAATGAATTATTATTAACAGATCATTTTTAATATTTTGTATAGTAACCACCAGTATTTATAACTTCCCGCCATCTTTTCGGCATTGATTCTAATAATTTCGTGATCATTTCATTATCAATATTAGACCAGGCACCCTGCAAACCTTTAAACAAATCTTCAATATTTGAATGCGTTTTGTTTCTAATCTTTCTGTTGACAATCTCCCAAAGGTTTTCTATTGGATTTAAAACGGGTGACTGTGACGGCCAAGTCATTACGTTAATTTTTGAATTCTCGAACCATTTTTTGAACAACTTCGAAGAATGTTTTGGGTCATTATCATGCTGAAAAATAGGTTTAAAAGGCATGAACTCATCAGAATAAGGTTCCATAACATTCTGAAGGATATCTTTATATTTAAATCGATCCATTATTCCTTCAATGTGGTATAGAGGACCCATACCATATCCCGAGAAACAGCCCCATACCATCACACCGCCTCCGCCATGTTTAACTGTTGGCAAGGTGTATTTTTGAACTCATCTTTTATTAGCAGGCCTCCTAACGTAACTTACACCATCACTTTTAAACAAATTGAACTTAGATTCTTCACTAAAAATAACTTTTTCCCATTGATCCACAGTCCAGTCAATATAATTTTTAGCAAATTCTAATCGGGCCTTCACATTCTTTTTGGTTAGAAGTGGTTTTTTAGCAGGACGGCGACTAAAAAGACCCTCACTAACTAATCATCTGCGAATAGTTCTTGTTGAGATGTTTTCTTGATCCATATGTGGCAAAAGGCCCAAAATTTTCTCCGATGACAGAAAGGGGTTATTGGTAGATAAATAAATAATTTTTTTATCAGTTCGTTTTGTAGTTTTTCGTGGCCGTCCTGGAATTTTTGAAACTTCAAACGTACCTTCTTCTCGAAATCTTTTTAAAATTCGCGACACAGTAGATTTATGAACATTTAAATTTTGTCAAATCACATTTTGCAACAGCCCGTCTTTAAAACCAGAAATTATTAAGTTTCTAATTTCACTTGAAACAGTTTTACTACGACCCATGATTGACAAATATAAACTGAAATATTACTTGTGCAAAACATATTATTTATGGATAAAATCTGCATATAACAAGAAAAATCCAGTAGTTGCAATATTTTTGTCCAAGCAAAAATGAAGAAATAATTTATTATTAATCTGTAAGCCAGATTATTTGACTATTGATTGATGTAACAGACAAAATATGATGAAATTATAGAACTAAGAGTATTTATTTTCCAATATTATTATTAAAATTTGAAAAATTGAGAAATGTTAAAGTTGCAATATTTATGGCCAATACTGTATATTTCGATGTATCTACAATATTTTTGAATAATAATCTGTGCTCGAAGACAATGCTATTATGAAATGCAATGTACGACACTGAACATCTGTCATCTTGGACTAAAAACAATATTTTGACATTGTAATAGGGATGATGTTCTAAATCAATCAGAAGCAAGGACAAGCAGCTCTTTTCTTCTTACACACATTTTTCTAAGCTGACATAGACCATAGTTAGAATTATTTTATGGACTATGAATACTGAATTTTCAACTCAGTGGTCGTCAGTATCAATAAAAATAAACATTATAAGAGAAGAAAATCGTCACTCATTAGACGCTTTCCAGTAGCTTTATGTTTTTCTTCAAGCATGGACTCCGTACCGAAACGGCGTAAATTACAAGTGTGGGCGAATGTACGTGGTGTAATATATTTTATAAAGATTCATAAATGTGGATATTACAAAATATTGAGCCTTTGAGCAAAAATCAATAACTCGTGTGTTTAATTGCTCAATATTGAATTAGCGAGAGCTCTAATGGCATTCTTCCGTTTATTATAATTGCTGGATATAATATCATACGTTTTGTGAACATAGGGTATAAGAGAAAATATTTTAATTATTCACCAGAGATGTTTTGTAAATTTTTGTGGAAACATCAGAGTGCTTTTTAATTTTAATTAAAATTAATCGCTTTAGAGCACTTTGTAAAATTTTTCGAGATGAATTAGAAATTTTCTTTACTGCTCTTTTATGTATTCATTTTCATTTTTGATTAGAGGATATTTCTCTTCAAAATATATTATATTATATGTACATAATTAGGGAAGCTTCTAATAATTGTACAAGAAAATAAGGACAAATTAAAATTGGAATTTGCGTATAAGGTAGTCTTTCATCCAGAAACTAAAGTAACCAATCTTTTCTAAAGATAAGAATACCTTGATCTATGATATATTAA
The DNA here is from genome assembly GCA_963971575.1 of Liopterus haemorrhoidalis. NCBI lineage: Eukaryota > Metazoa > Arthropoda > Insecta > Coleoptera > Dytiscidae > Liopterus > Liopterus haemorrhoidalis. The sequence continues at coordinate 6,245,720 of OZ020624.1, forward strand.
AATCTGTACAAGATCTACGATTTAGAAACAAAACGATAAAAATATGTTGGAACAAGCTGTGGCCACCACAGGACCAACCGCCATCATAAAGGGTCATCATAAAGGTCATCATAAAGGTCATCATAACAGGTTAACATTGAACGAAAATAAAACTCAAAAGTTACTGATCACCAACAGACCTCACTCTTTTGAAAATCCAGATTCGGTGTGCTTTCTTGGAATCTGTTTAGACCCAAAGCTAAACTGGGAACCCCATATATCCACACTCTGTGGCAAACTTTGCAGAATAATATTTTTAATCAGAAACATTAGGGCATCAATATCAATTGATATATTAAAAATTGCTTATTTCGCGCTATTTGAATCACAAATATCTTATGCGATTTTGGCCTGGGGACACTCCACCTTTTCCTCGAGAATTTTTTCACTTCAGCGTCGATTAGTAAGATTAATGTTGGGTTTATCGTACAGAGCTGAATGTAAGCATTGCTTTGTTGAACTACGCATAATGACTTTTCCAGCGCTGTACGCATATCATTGCCTACTTTATGCACACAGTCATCTTGGTGATTTTATTACTCATGGACATATTCATACTTACAATACTAGAAACAAATCAAATCTATGTCCGGATTTCATCAGAATAAATAAATGTAGGTACAGTGCAAATTACTATTCTCAGCACTTTTTTAATCTACTTCCCCTTAACCTCAGAAATGCCCCATTTCATATATTTAAAAGAAAAATAAAACAATATATCATTGAAAATCCTGTCTTCTCATTAGAAGATTTTTCCAAATTAGATTTTTTAAATATATGTATTAATAACGAGGACTAAGTCATGTTTTCATCTACAAAAACCACAAAACTGGTCTATATTTATAACATTTTTTATTTATTTTTTTTTCCTCTGTAATTTGTATATCTAATTATGTAATTTGACTGACTGTAAACAACTATATGATGTATTGTAGTCAATAAACTTATTATTATTATTATTATAAAGTACTTATATAAATTACATTCTAGCAGCAGAGTATAAATAATTTGACCTAATATTTTCTAACAAAGATATTATTTATCATGACCATGGAAACGTTACATATAAATATGAAAAAATTGAGACTTGGAACAAATTTCGAAAAATTTTACAGAAATTATTCAAAATTTTTCGTTTTATCAAAAAACGTCTCAAATAAAAGTTATTAGTTATTGCTTTTATAGCAACTTTTGTTTAATAAATTTTTTCGAGATATTTGTCTTGTGAAATATTCACAAAAATCTTAAAATCGACACGAGTAAACTCCCATTTTTAGTCAACCAATTTTTACCAAAAGTTGATCAACTCGTGCCATTGATGGCAGAAGCTTAAATATGAAGTTTCATAAAAATCCTTTCAGCCGAATTTGCTCTGCACGTGTACACAGACAGACGGACAGACAGACAGACAGACGGACAGACATACAGACGGACGGACAGACAGACCGACAGACATCATGCTAAAAATAGTCAAAACGTTATGTAGGGACCTCAATTCCATCGAAATCTCGAAACGTCAAAATTGGTATGATCACAATACCTCCCTTATATATATTGGCGGTCGGTAATAATGGGAAGTAAAACAAGGTCTGCATAAACAAATATTTTTTGTTGCTACTTAAACCGGCTGTAATAATAAATAATGCTCGTATGAACGAAGACATAAGATATAATATCGTGTATTAAGTACGTAAGTTTTAACACAAATAAGTCATTATTAAAATGAAAGTTTGCCATTTGTTACTTATCTTAAAGATTTCTAAACTTCTACAAGTCTTTTTTTGTGCAATAAAATTAAAATGTGGCTGGAAGACTTTGTAAGAGCTGCGCCATTATATGAAGATGTACGCAGTTTTGGAATATCACTGGTGTTTTGGACGTAGCTAAAAACTCTATTAATTGCGCTATAAAGCGTCATCAGCGAACTCATCCACAAACGCTCGAAACGACTGATTTCTTACCCTAATTATCCTGCGCGATCGTCACTGGTCCTTAAGTTGTCTCGCACGTCATTTCGAAGAAGATTGACATTTGGCAATATCATCACGAACTATTCAAAGGCGATTAAGGAAACCAGGGCTTGTATCCAGAAGACCTGTTACTTGCCAGGTTTTCTCGCAAATTATTGAGTTGGAAGGTTGCGTTTCGCTAGTGAGCATTTGAACTAACTGGACGCAAACTAAGCAGTATATTGTGCAGAAATGAGTAGCGGTTGAGTTTTATTCTCCAGATGGGCGAGAACGAGTGTTCAGAAAGACTAGTAATCTCAATTTTTTCATACTTTATATGTTACGTTTCCAAGGTCATGATAAATAATATCTCTGTTAGAAAATATTAGGCCAAGTTATTTCTACTCTGCTACTAGAATGTATTTTATATAAGTACTTTACGATGGCGGTCGGTCCTGTGGTGGCCACAGCTATTTTTTTTATATTTATAATATATAAATAATTTTTATCAGCCTTTAAAATACAACATTAAGACAGTCTCATTTTTTTGCCGGCCAGTGTATATGTTTTTTTTTTTTTACTGCATAATCGATAAATCGATTAATTAATTATTTTCTATCAATTTAATCGAACATCGATTATAACATTTCGATTAATAAAATGATCATTTCCTGCAGATCTTGTTTTCAGTGCACTTATGGCAGTGTCGAAGCTTATTGATATAGAATATGTCCCGTAATTCAGTTACTAATTTTCTAGAATAAACAAGTCTGTTAATATTATTAGTTTATATTATCAGTGAAGGAAAACCCTGAAATATCTCAGTTCGTTACTATTAATGTGTGATTTTTATCTTTAAGAGGAAAGACCACAAGATAAGCGAATACCTAAAATTATGTCTGATTTAATATTATCAACAAAAAATGTTTCTACATTCAAAATAATTGTTGTAGTCAACATACTATCTTCTTCATTAATACCAATAGTCATCTTTTTTCTTTTTGGACGTTGTTAATCGCGAGCACTAAAAACACCAACGTTAGAGTATGAACATGTAGAACGATCGTTTCCGGTGCCGGTTTATCAGCGCCTGTAAGCGCATGTTCTTGGCACTGGTTGATGCTGGTTAGTGCACACGCAGAAAGTTTTTTCTCCACGACCACTATAGAATTTACCAATTCTAAAACCAATTTTGACTACAGAAAGTTAATATTCTAACACAAGAGTTGGGATGTTATTCTAAAGCACTTATCTTCTTATGCATTTCGCGTGTATTTCATTCCATCACTTGTTATGGAATAACTATTCCATGCTTGTTGTCTTTTGTTTTTGTAGGGTTACATTAAGATATATGCAACATTTACATTAAATAAATGCAACATAACTTCCTAATCTAAAATAATGGCCGATGTGTGGCCAATTAAATTAAAATTAAACAAATAATAAATAAAAAAAATAGTTTAATTAATTTATTAATTTGTTATGTAATTATTTGTTAAGATAAAATGTTAGTTAAAATAATTATTTGTTATTTTTTTTTTCTTTCTGGTGGTCGTGGAGAAAGTAGGGTCTGTGACTCGGTTGGAAGAGAAAATTCGTTGCTCGTGGTTCCTCACACTCGCCTGCGGTTCGCGCTCGGAATTTTCTCATTCCAACCTTGTTACAGAATATACTATACCCGTGCCGGTTTATTGAAATTTCTTGATTATAAAATGATCTGGTATAATTAACCGTCCTACCTTTGGGTTATTATTCAAAAAGTAGATAAAAAATCATCGGGTTAAGATTTAATTACTTGCAGATATTTATACACGACCGGTAAATGAAAAACAAAAATAAATAGTGATGAATTTATTTTTTTGTACCTGAACGTACGGGATACGGCTTGTTGCGTTCGGTCGATAATATAGCGGACGTATCACGTACGTTCCTATGGGTAGGGCGGTTAATTAAGGTTCCTGTATCTGCTTAGAGTGTTATTTACCGACTAAAATTTTCCACTTCAGCAAACTAGATATTGTAAAACAAATACATTGCAAAATATTGAATGTTGGTAATTCGTTACATGAAAGAATTTTTGTTCATATCTTCTTTTTCTTCTTTTGGCACTATCAATCAGGTTGATTTTTGGCCTCACTCACATAAGTCTTCTATCTTGATCTGTTCATTGTCTTCGGTTATGTCTTCACTTAACTGATCTCTCCATCTCTTGCGAGATCTTCCCACTGCTCGACGGTTATTCAATCTTCCTTCCCATATCTTCCTAACCCTTCTGTCCTCTCTCATCCTCATAACGTGTCATATCCACTGTAATCGTCTGCCTCTCAGTTCTAGTGTGATACTCGTCCTTGATTACAGTTCTCTAATATCTTTGTTCTTACGGATTCTCCATTCACCATTAATTTGAATTGGACCAAAGATTTTGCGTAATATTTTATTTTCGAAAACTATGAGAACCAATTGGACGAAATTATGCAAAAAACCAGCCTAGATTGGTCAACAGATCGATCTTATTGCATGATAACGCTAGACCACACACTGCACAAATGACTGTGGCAAAACTACAGGAATTGGAGTTGGAACTTTTTCATCATCCTCCGTACTAACCAGACCTAGCCCCCACTGACTACCACTTCTTCCGCAATTTCGACAAGTTTTTAATAGGAAAACAGTTTAATTCCGACAATGCTGCAAAACTGGCCTTCCAGGAATTCATTGACTCTCGTCCGTCTGGGTATTATACCACCGGCCTGAACAACCTGCCGCTTAAGTGGCAAAGGTGTATGGACAATATGGGTGCATACTTTGATGAATAAAATAATTACTTATATTTGTAAGTTATCACCCAACTTTGCTCTTTTTTCTACAAATTTCATCCTTGACGACCTAATATTTTAATATCCAGAAGGTAAAAACTCCCTCAAAGGTTTTACCATTTACCATGTTTTGCAAATGAAAAAGAACGGATTATAAAATTTAGAAAATTAAATGTTCATCCAACCTTCAGTCCCTTTTTTTGCAGCTGCCAAATTTAAGCATAAAGCAGTTTTTATTAAAAAATTTACAGGGATGCCTGAAAGGACGCAAAGTTTAGAAAATTAATTTAATATAATTCGTATTACACACTACCAAACAAATTTTAAGTCTCTTCTAACGCAGTACGTGATTTTGCTTTTATCGCGATATTACTTTCATAAATTTGCAAGCATTATTTAAGAATTAAGCAACCTTAATCCTATGTTTTAATATAGATTTTCTCGCAGAAATAACACTGCCTAATACATTTTCTCATTACATTGTACCGTATGCTCGTTTATCTTTTTTATAACTACATATTTTTCAAAGGAGGAAAAATATATTTTAGCTAGATTTATATTAATATCTTAGTTATTCATCCAGAAAAATTATTCTTGCCTCAAATATTAGGTTGTTGCAAAAGTTCATGAGATTTTTTGCATTTTTTCTGTATTTATATAAAACTAGTAGACATACTAGGCGATGGTCGGGAGATAAATAATAAAATTTATCAAAAATATTTTCGTAAAAATAAATGGTAACCAACGAGTTCATCGAAAATCATTTCATCGAAAATCAATTCATCGAAAATCAATTCATCGAAAATCAATTCATCGAAAATCAATTCATCGAAAATCAATTCATCGAAAATCAATTTATCGAATGATCAATTCATCGAATGATCAATTCATCGAAAAAAATATTTTGTAAATATTTGAAAGGAATGCCGAGGGGATCGGAAAGTCAAAATAGCAGTGGTCAATAAAAGTAGACAGACTAAGAAATAATTGCGAAATTTTTTTTGTATGGTTTAAAAAAAAAAATAAATAAAGTGACATAGTGTTTGAATATAAATAAAGAAATATAATAAGAAAACTTATATAATAAAAGAAATAAATGTTTTGTTTTTAAGATTTAATAAGACATGTTATGGGCAATTGCACGCAAATAATTTTTACAAATTCATACACAATGATACGCATTTTAATTGGGCTAATATGGGGGAAAATAAAGTACTATGCGCCTAAAAACAAGGTAATTAGGTTAGGTTTAGCTAGCAAAAGTCTAAAACCGAGCGGAACGAGGTTAGGTTAGGTTAGTACCGGTTTTGCTAGAAGAAGCCGAGCGAAGCGAGCTACCCATCTTCTAGTTTAATGTCAAAACACTATCTTAGGTTAGGTTATGTTAGTAAGGGTTTGGTTAGAAGAAGCCGAGCGAAGCGAGCTACCCATCGTCTAGTTTAATGACAAAACAAACTCACACTAACATAACAATGCCACCTGTTTAGAATCACCGTACATTGAACAAATCATATGTGGTATTCGCGTCTGAAACTAACGTTGGCGGCGATGAGTACAATGGCGGACGAGAAGCGTATATGTCAGAAGTTTTTTCCTAATATTTATCTGTTCAAACAATATTTCGGCGAAAAAGCACTGTATTTAAGTCACTATATTTTAAAGTACTTCTTAATTCACATAAACTGCAGCACAACACGCTACAAATATTATCCAAATATACGCTTCTGTTTAATTTAGCCAGTCACCACCAGATGTCTCACTGTTACTTGCAGTCGCGAATAGTAATTATGAATAGTAAAACTATGTACATAACACAAAACCCTTAAGACTTAACAGATGGGGAAATACCATTTTTATAATCCTTTAAGAATGGATGTATTAAGAACATTTATGATCCCATTAACCGGGTTTTTCTGATCTAAGGAACCCTGTTTGATTTCAAAATAATCCAACAGGTATCTTTTACCTGGCGTATTTTCTGAATGGAAAATTTAAAAATTATTAATAGACCAAGTATGATAGTTATTTAATAAGTGTAGTCTATCAAATTTTATTGACCACTGCTTTTTACTTGCCCGACCTCAATATATAAGGGGCAAGTATTGTAAGCGCGAAAATTTTCGATGTCGAGATTTTGACGGATGACCACGTTTCATGGTCCAGGGAATCCAAAAAACCTATTTTCGAAGTGCCGTCCGTATGTGTGTGTGTGTGTCTGTCTGTCTGTGTGTTTGTGTGTATACACGATAACTCAAAAACGGTTTAACTTAAAGAGTTCGTTCTGGTACTAAAAAATTCTCCTATTAAATGGGAAGAACCCTATTGTTTTTTATGAAAATCGGTTGACTAGAAATGGGAGTTTACTCGTGTCGATTTTAAGATTTTTGCGAATATTTAGCAACAGAAAAATATTTCGAAAAAATTTATTGAACAAAAGTTACTATAAATGCAATAACTAATAACTTTTATTTGAGACGTTTTTTGATAAAACGAAAAATTTCGAATTTTTTTTGTAAAATTATTTAAAATTTTCTCAAAGTCTCAATTTTTTCATACTTATATGTAACGTTTCCATGGTCATGATAATTAATTCGTAACTAGTAAAGCAAGCCTTGGACAAAAATTTATATAGAACATAATTTGATGTATTTTTGAAGATTTATCTAAATATTATTATTCTTTTTTTTTTAAATTTACATTTTTTTTTTAAATATTTTTTTATGGGAGGGCAAGTCTAGCGGAGGTTTCCCTTCGCCACTGGTTTGGCTTTCCGATCCCTTCGGCATTCCTCTCAAATATTTACAAAATATTTTTTTTTCGATGAATTGATCATTCGATGAATTGATTTTCGAAGAATTGATTTTCGATGAATTGATTTTCGATGAATTGATTTTCGATGAATTGATTTTCGATGAATTGATTTTCGTTGAATTGATTTTCGTTGAATTGATTTTCGATGAACTGATTTTCGATGAATTGATTTTCGATGAACTTACCGTGAATCAAAATAAATGATTGCTACACAATCAAAAAATTCAAATTATTTCAATGATGAGTTAAATGGTAACTGTGTTTCCATTGCCAACCTAATAACGGAACTTGAAAAAAAAATAGCCCTCGTATAACGGCTCTGGGCTTACCCGATGAGATCTTTGGGAGCAAGAATCGGAATGTCGAGAACGTGCCCGGTTTTTGCTGCCTCCTAACAGCTGGGCTGCCCAGAGGGTAAACCAACCCGGATTTGTGTCCGGGAGCTCGGGACGGCTCAACAATAATAGCGTATGGGTGCCGTCTTAACAAATTGTTTGCTGGCCAACAAAATTTTGAAGCGGCCCTGCTTAGCATCATTGCAGATTGTTATATATCTTCTTGTGACCTTCTTTGTAGAAAAAAAGTATATTATGTAACGAGCATGGAATGATTCCATGCTCGTGCAATTTCATACTATACTTTTTCCACGACTATAATTTTATTAATTATTTAATTTTTACTCAGTTCTCTTTAAAAACGAATAATAATTTTACATCTTCTTTCAACTTATTTATTACGTTGCCTAGCAACGGTCGGCCAGTGCTGTTTAACCTATAATGGCTGCAACTTATAACTTGTTTTGTTATAAAAATACATATAAATTTGCGTACTTTATTTATGCTAAATATTAAACACTACATTAGTACAATTATTTAAAACTATTCTTGGGGAATTATTACTAGTAAAAGTTTCAGTTAATGTTACATTATTTTGATTTTCTACTACTTTAGAATTAATTATTTGATTTTCATCCACTTTGGAAGTTGATTCGATGCTATTTGAATGTATAGAGTTTAAAATTTTATTGGCAACATGAAATTTGTTTTCTATCGATTCATCGATATATCCCACTGCCACTGTTGTCGATTTCCAACCACCATGTCTTTTCAACGATGTTATGTCTTCACCCGTATCAATTAGGATTGTCGCTGAAGATCTGCGGATACAGTGACCGGTATATAATTTTGGTTTTAGATTTTTCAAGAATATTGCAATTTATTTTCCCATTCTTCCCAATCGTTCTTGACATAGAGTACTGTGACCATAATGTTGTTGGTTTAAATTTATTACATAATTAGACCAAAATAAGCCATTAAGACATTTTCAGAGAGAGACACTGTCTTGTTCTCCTTTCGCCAATCCATGAACCATTTATAAATAGTTTCATATCTTTCTCTAGATTTATCAGGTAGTAAATTTATTGAAGTAACTTTTGCTGCCTCTATGATATTAGGTGGAGTTAATTCTAAATTGTCGGAATCACTTTCAACTTCCATATTTGAACTGTTTTAATTTTCAAAACTATTATTTATTATGTTGCCTAGCAACGATCAGCCATTGCTGTTTGAACCTGTTCAACCTCCATATTTGAGGTTACTGTTTTAATTTTCAAATTTTTTATTTATTATGTTGCCTAGCAACGATCGGCCATTCTGATTGAACCTGTTACGTAATGAGCTCATTACGTAACAGGTCAGCGGTGTGTAATATAAAGGAGTGGGGAACGTACTACATTTACTAATCACTAACACGCCTGTAATGAACATATTCTATATAGTCGTGGAAAAACTGGTTTATATCATTTTAAATCCTCATATTTAAACTTTAATTACTTTTACTACTTGTTACTGTAATTTTACTAACCAATAACAGACACATTTAATTATCGTGACAATATTATCACTTTTTCAAATCTTCGAACGACTACTGTATTTTGTTTCCCAATTTCATCAAGTTGACATTCTCTCTCCCTCCGGTATTCGCGGCACATGACAAAACCATCTCAATTAATACCTTCCCACTCTTTTCATCATAGTTTTTGTTTTTCCCCACTGAATACAACACACGGACAACGCGCGTTCATTTGAGAGAAATTAGTTTTTCATCGTCAGCTATCAACTGTTTATTTTTACTTCAATTCCATGATTTTTACACTAGGTTTTATGTTTTGTAAAAAAAATATTTTTGTTTTATTTCAGAAACCGGATGTTTTGTTGGCTGAAATGCTAGTATAGATTAACCAAAGTAATTCCTTTTTTTTCAACAATAGTTCGAATTTTAGGCTTTCGTATTTAATAAATGAAAAGGCATAAATGAGACGATATTTTTTGCCATAACCGCATGAGAATAAACAATTTTTTGAAAATACGTTCATCAAAATGGTTAAGTTATATTTATATTGAACTGTCGACAGTTTTAATTTTGTGAAACTCATTTATAGATAAGAGGTTGTTAAGGCGGCGCACAACCCTGGAGTTCTCAATATTTTCTTATACAAAACTAATAATCGGAAATAAAATTAATAACAATCTATATATAATGCAACATGTACTATGTCATTACCATGGATACAGTTTTTGACAGCAATATAAATCGTGTTCAATTTCATTTGCAACATAGACAATTAGTGTGTATACTTTTGCTCAATGCTGATTTAAAAATTAATCAACATGTATACAGATGAAGAAAAAATAATGATGGTAACTTGGTATAACTCCCAAATGAGTTTAAGAGAAGTTTTTGCTGTATTTAGTGCAACTTATCCAGATCGGCGAATACCAAATCCCTCTACAATTTCAAGACTAATTAATAAATTTCATCGCGAAGGATGTTTTAAGTCAAAACATAATAAAAAAAGAACCCATAAGAATCTCACGTGCTTACAGAAGAGAAGCAGTTGGAAATATTATTACAAGTGGAAGAAAACAATCAAAATACTTTAAGATCAATTGCACAAACCGTTGGTGTCAGTACTGGATCTGTTTTTAACTTAAAAAAAGAAAAGTTTCGATCATACAAATTTCAAAATCATCAAGAATTGTTAGAAAAGGACGCAGCAGTACGTATGGATTTTTGTTTTGAATTGTTTGAAAAAATTAATTCCGACCCAACAATGCTTCAAAGAATTTTATTTACAGCCGAAGCAACGTTTACTCTAAATGGTGAAGTGCACAGACAAAATTTTAGGTACTGGAGTCGAGAAAATTTACATTTGTTTCATTCCTCCCGAACGCAAATATTAAATGTTTGGGCAGGGATAATAGGAACCAATATTATAGGGCCTTTTTTTATTGACGGTAACCTTAATGCCACAAAATATGTAGCCCTTTTGCAAAATCAAATATTACCTGCGTTGCGACACCTGAATATAAATGGACAAGTATGGTTTCAACATGATGGCGCACAAGTCCATTATTCTAGAATAGTTAAAGAATATTTACATAGAACTTTCCCAAAAAGCTGGATTGGAAGAGGGTCGATGAATTGACCAGCGAGATCTCCGGATTTGGCACCCAATGATTTTTTTTATTGGGGATATTTAAAGGCCAAAGTATATAATGAAGAACTTAGGAATGTTGCTGAACTGCAAGACATAATTGTTTAAGCATCCAACAATATATCTCAAGAGCAATTACTGAATGTTTTGAATCATTTTTATGATCGCTTAACATTTTGTATGCAAGTAAACGGAGAAACTTTTGAACATTTATTATAAGTTTTTATTAGTTATTTATTTATTATTATTATTATTATTTTTTTAATTTGTATTTTCAATAAAATAATTTGATTTTGCTAGTAAATATGGTTTTTTCTATGTTGCAAATGAAAATGAACACGATTTATATTGCTGTCAAAAACTGTATCCATGGTAATGACATAGTACATGTTGCGTAAAAGAATAAATTCACTGTATAATAAAACATGTGTGAAATACGAACAAGTCAAATAGTCTTTTATAAAGGCGTACCCATAGAGCTTCAAATGATATAAATTATGAGTTACAGTAAATTTAATATAATTATATTAAAGCGAAAATTATTTTCAGAAATCTGCTAAAAATATAAAAAACGTAAATGTCAACTTGTTCCAAATTCCATGACATATTTCATTTAGTTGTTGATGCGACATCTCGTACTTTTACGGGGTAAACACTTGAAAAAATCGAATTTCTGTATGTTTATCAACATCGGATGGTTGAATATTTTCACATGACAATATCAATGTATTTTCGCTTATTTACCTACACATGCATACTGGAATGCCCTACATTTTACACATAAATGTTTATGAAATCACAAATTTTAGATCAGAGGATGAAGGTTGACGTATGGTATTGTTGAATATTTTATTTCAGTAAAGAGTATAGTATATTTTTGATATAAATTCGTTCCACATTGAGTGCTAGGTGTACATTTAGGCCCGGTTTTTCCACCTTCAGATAAAGTTCCAGGTAACTAACTGACAGATAAGGTTATTTGTAACTTCATCTGCTGAGTAAATGTCATCTCTTCTTTCTATACAAATGTATCTATCGGATAGTTATCTAACAGATAATGAGACTGACGTATTGGATTCACTGACTGGTATTGACATTTATTCAGCAGATGAAGTTACAAATAACCTTATCTGTCAGATAGTTACCTGGAACTTTATCTGAAGGTGGAAAGACCGGGCCTCAGTCAAACTTAAGGGTAATAGTAATGGATTTCATAACCTACATTATCGGATTTTACTTTATCCATCGGGAATAGATCTTTTTAACAACTAAATATTTATGCAAAATCGAATGTATTGCAGTCTGCGATATGCCAAAGGATGCTACTATCTCATGGTAAGTCAAATGCCGACCTTCGTCAATCATTTTGCGCACAAAATCGATATTTTTTTGAATTTTATTTTTTGATTTTTGGTCTTATATAGGTTGGATAGATTTTGCCTTTATTCCGAGTGTTGTAGTTATGTACCTGCTCACGTGTTACAAGTTCATTTAATTTTCTGTGCGCATACAATAGGGAATTATAAATAAATAGAGAAGACAGTGTCATAATTTCCAGTTCAGGGAAACAAACCCTACAGTCGGTTTGGTAAGAGACTTCGGCCAGGATTCTTACAACTCGTCGTTGTAAGGAAAATATTCTTTCTGCCGCAGGAGAATGTCCCCAGGCTAAAATGGCAATGCGAACAATTTCTCTGGAAAATGAGGCCATAAGATTTCTTAATAGATATACAGTGCTACATAATTTATTGGATAGGGAGCTAATGTGATTATGCCAATTGATCATTTTCTTGGTAAACATTTCGTGAATGAACAACTTTTGTGAGTTTCGGTTCATCTCGGAAGACCCAAACAGTGGATTGTTGCTTAGTTTCCGGTTCATATGAATAAATCCAAGTTTCGTCACCTGTAACGATGTTGTATATGGATTTTGCAGTGCCTAGGTTGAGTTTTTTTTAGCATTCCCTTACACCAATCAACACGAGTCTTTTTTTGAGCTTCGGTCAAATTATGCGGAATCCATCGGGAACAGATCTATTTCACAACTAAATATTCATGCAAACTCGAATGCATTGCAGTATACGATATGCCAAAAGTTGCCACTATCTCACAGTAAGTCAAATGCCGATCTTCGTCAATCATTTTGCGCACAGCATCGATATTTTTTTGAATTTTATTTTTTGATTTTTGGAGTCTTATATAGGTTGGATAGATTTTGCCTTTATTTCGAGTGTTGTAGTTATGTACCTGCTCACGTGTTACAAGTTCATTTAATTTTCTGTGCACATACAATAGGGAATTATAAATTACAAGCGATTTTGGTTAGGATCCACCACTGACGGACGCACGACCACGACAAAATTCTGCAAACCAATTGTAAACAGTCTTTTCTGATGGTGCTTCATTACCAAAAGTTGAACGAAGCGAATCTATGCATTGTTGTTGAATTAGGCCTTTACTAAAATCGTAAAAAATCATCCAACGTAAACCTTCACGAGTAATATCCATTTTTAACAAAATTATTCTTTTTAACGCTTACTGTCAACAAACTGCTCGGTCAATTTATAAGCTACCACTGATTTCACAATAACAATGTCAAATTTTACGAATATAGTAATGACACATTTCAATATTGCCATCTAGTGGTAATAATAAAAGCTAACACTCGTATTTGTTGTTACTTTACGTTTCCATAGTTAGTTCCAAAATATAACACGCGTATTGTCCACATTAAAATTCCTTATACCTTTGCATAACTTTTTTACGTGCTAGCAAGTTACATCTTGTATAATAACACGCGATGTAACAACGCCCCTGCAATATTTATCCGTAAATAAGTTTCGTTTAAAGTTGCATAATAAGCAGAAATATATTCCAATTAAGAAAAGCGCGGAGTAAGTCATTATCACATTATTTACTTGTGCAGATTCAAGTGTATTTATAAAAACATTAAGCACTCTAGAACAATCATTATTTTTTCCAGAAATTTATTATTAAATAAATGAATCCTGAGATAAAAATACTCTATTAATAATCTCAGATGTATTAAACTACAAGGTGTCTCAAAAGAAATTTTATATTTAGTGGATCGATTAAAAAAAAAGTAAGCCGTATATAGAAAAAATGTTTATTAATTATTAAAATAAACTTTTTGGGGATTTATTTCTTAAAAATAATATCGTCTAAATGTAGACCCTCGCGTTCTCGGCACTCATTTAATCGAACAGTAAAATTACTTATGACGTCTCGGCAGGTGGACTCAGGGATGGCTGCCATTTCGTGACGGATATTTTCTTTCAAATGTGCCAGTGAAGTCGGTTTACAGGCGTAAACTTTAGATTTAAGATAACCCCATAGGAAAAAGTCCATAGGGGTTAAATCTGGACTGCGTGGAGGCCAATTTATGTCACCTCTCCGGGAGATCAATTTGCCTGAGAAAATTTCACGAACACGTGGCAGAGACATATTGGACGTGTGTGAAATTGCTCCGTCCTGTTGGAACCATGTTCTTTGGTTATAGCCAGGAAAGTTTTGCAGTTCAGGTACCAAGAAGTTGTCTAACATCTCCACATAACGCTCTGAATTCACTGTAACTGCACGCCCCCTTTCGTCTTCAAAAAAGTAAGGGCCGATAATTCCTCGCGCCGATATCGCAGCCCATACGGTCACTTAAGGCGAATGTAGGGGTTTCTGATGTTTGCGTTTCGGATTTGTTGCACTCCAGTAGCGGCAGTTCTGCTTATTTACGTGGCCATTAAGATGAAAATGAGCTTCATCCGAAAACAAAATGTTGGTAAACGTTGAAAATCGCTCAATCACCTGATTTACGAAATTAAGCCTCTGACTGGCATCTTGGGGCTTTAATTCTTGCACCAATTGAATTTTGTAGGGGTGCAGCTTTAGGACTTTGTGCATAATGCGATGTAATGATGATCTATGCACATTTAAAGCACTTGCGCGCTTCCGAATTGAAAGGTTCGGGTCGTCACGAACAGACTGATTAACATTCTCCACGTTTTCTACCGTTCTTGATGACCTAGTTCGCCCGGATTTTGATTTATCCAGCGTTGTACCAGTCTCTTCAAACTTTTTAACCCAATGTCGAATGAGAGGAATGCTTGGCGCATCATTTAAGTGGCGAAAACCTCGAATACTGCAGAATTTTCTACGCGCTATAGTCGCCGAATCACCGTTTTTGTAAAACTCTCGCACGCATAACGCGCGGTCTGCTCCCGAGAAACGCTCCATAGCGACTGCATTCCCAAGAGCCAGGCTACCGATTGACATAACCCCCGCGCCCCTCGGATACGTTGTGTTCACGCAGTAAGCTAAATAAATATAAAATTTCTTTTGAGACACCTTGTACAATAAATCTATTGCAATTAAACTTTGAAAACAGTAATTTGATGCTCATCTTCTGTTATAGACCTCGATACATGTGTAGAGCTTAAAAATTAAAGAATTTCGCAAATATTTACTCGCATTTTCATAAAATAAAAATGTACTATGTTGGGGGATGTAACGTTAAAGTCAAAATTGTTTCGCGGACCCCCAGTAATGGCTACGCGGACCCCGTGGACCTCAATTTAAGAACCGCTGATTTAGATAAAGAAAAATTATAATATTAATTTTCCTCCCCTCATTAACACCAATTCTAAAATTAAAATGAATTTCCATAAAATAATAGCTTCTGATTTTGTATTTACAAAATAAACATAAATATAAATTCTATACAGGGTTAAATTTTGCTGACGCGTTGCAAGAAACCCTCGAAAAACATAAACTTTGACTTCTCGTTTAATTTTGAATGAAACAGTAAAATTTCTAATTTGGTAATGAAAGGTTTATTTTAATTAATAAACTAAAATAATATTGATGTTGCGATTTAGATTTAGATCAAGTAAACAGGACTATTTCTGACGATTAAAACAAATATATTACTCATTAATATAAATATTCTTTGAAGATTCGCGAATTTAAAACGGATTTTATTAAAGTCATTTTATTACTTTTTCCAGAAATGTGTATTTTTGCTGTAAATCTTATTTTGTATCATTTTAACGTTCTGTAACAAGTTTAGAATGAGAAAATTCGATGCGAGTGGAAGATTCAGAGCGCGAGCCGCAGGCGAGCGTGAGGAACCAGAAGCATCGAATTTTTACTTCCAACCGAGTCACAGACCCTTCTTTCTCCACGACCACCAGAAAAAAAAATCAGCAGTGGCCACCACAACGGTTGGTCCAACCGTCATTATAAAATACTTATATAAAATACATTCTAGCAGCAGAGTAGAAATAACTTGACCTAATATTTTCTAACAGAGATATTATTTATCATGACCATGGAAACGTTACAAATAAGTATGAAAATATTTCGACATTGATAAAAAAAATTTTGACATCACGGTCACGGTAACAGTTCTTAACGAGTGCTACAGTTAGTTGAATTTAAATATTGGTTTGTACTTACAATATATCAGTGTTGTGGTGAAAGGACCTCTCAACGTTAAGTGAGTATCACCCCTAACCATGGGGGACACCAGTGGGGGCGAGGAACCCCCGGACATTTCAACGGCAGCCGCGTTCGTGCCGGCCATGGACGTTATCCACAACAGTCCATTCCAGTACGAATATAATAATTACGACTCTACTCAACAAGATGTAACACCAGGAAACTACACCACTTTTCACAATACTCCAAAACGAAGTCGAAATTCACAAAACACACTATCCGAGACAAAGAAAACATGTACTGCACACTCAGCTGGTGACGTGATATCGCCAGTCCATAATGAGCTCGCTAATGATTTAAGCCGTAATCCGGCAATAATTAGTATACCCGACATTACAAATAACCAGACTGATTCAATTACTTTAAATTACTACGAAATAAATAAAAACAATAGATACAGCATTGTTGACAATGGCCCTTATATCATTATTTTAGAAAGCAAAACTAACAATGCTGGTAACCTGCACAAAATGAGTGTAGGGAAAAAAATTTGTGAAAATTTCAGAGAGGAGGCCAAATACATTACAGATATATATACAACAGGCAGAAACAAAATCAAAATTGATATGTCTAATCGGGATTCTGCAAACAAAATTCTAGACGCAGTTGAAGTTCTGGCAAGCCTCAAACGTGGACACAGACATCTCAACAGACGAAATTGACAAGGTTATACAATCAAAAATTAAAATTGTTCATATTAAAAGAATGACGCGGAAAATAATCAAAAACGAACTGCCAGTTTTTGAGAACACTGGTACGGTCGTCCTAACATTCAGAGGTCAAATACTCCCCGAATACGTTTCCATCTACGGTGCGCGATGCAAAGTATCACCATACATTTACCGCGTAACCCAATGTCAAAAATGCTTTCGATTTGGACACTTGGACATACAGTGTCGTAGCTCCAGCCGCTGTGTGAACTGTGGTGAAAACCACGAGTCAACACAATGCAACACAACCCCCAGATGCATTTCTTGTAAAGGAGAACATAGAAGTAACGATACCAACTGCCCGGAATACAATAACCAAAAATCAATTAAAAAATATATGGCTTTCAACAACGTGAGCTATAAAGAAGCCAAAACTAAATATAGATCGTACTCAGAGGTCGCATATGACAATTCACAACAATATATCAATTTCACGGACTTTCCTCCCCTTCGTACGAGTAACCGATTCAATCCACTAGTCAACGCTGCAGACAACGAAGACCAATACCACCAACAGAACCCTGGCCAAACTTTTTCCAATCCACGCCGAAATATACTAAAAAATCAGGCAAATACGTTTCGTCGCACGCAGATAAACACACTGGCAAATAACAGAGAAAGAACAACCGCGCCAGTTCAACCAGTTCAAAATAACTATTCTCGTAACGGAACTGTAGGTGTCAACCCCTACCCTCCACAACCGCACCTAAGGTCCAATGCAGACAATTCTACAGGCTCAAGAAACAACTCCGAACTTATCCTAGACAACATTATCTCAATGGTTAACTATCTAACAGATCAATCAAAATCTGGGACAATTTTTAATTTCTCAGAGGTGCTGAACCTCTTACGGAACTCGTTACACCTAGACAGCAATCGGCCTTAATATTATCCAGTGGAATGGCCAGTCGGTCAGATCCAATAAACCTCTCCTAGAAATGTACTTAGGAACACACAAACCAAATATCGTAATACTATCCGAAACATGGTTTCATGAAGAACACATCATCAGATTTCACGGCTACAATATCGTACGAAGTGATCGCGCAGATGGATACGGTGGATCAGCGATACTAATATCAACAAACCTATTCTACCAGCCAATTGATCTCATCGCGCTAAATACGGACACAATACAAATATGTGGCGTTTCTATTAAACTTGCATCGGAGAACTTATCTATAGTATCTGTCTATGTGTCCCCAAGAAGTTTTATTAATTTCGCGAGCTGGAATTTATTAAAATCAAAAATCACGGACAACTGCATTATAGCTGGCGACTTTAACGCGCACAGCACCGTTTGGGGGTGCGAGCTTAATGATAATTACGGTAACTATATACTGGAAGCACTAGACGAGAACAACCTTATTATAACGAATGATGGTCAGGCCACCTTAGTGAACCCCCGTGGCTACCGGAAATCCGCAGTGGATTTAACTATCTGCAACCCTGTTATCGCCGGGTTAGCAACTACCCAAACAACCAGAGAAACCTTAGGATCCAACCACTTCCTCGTTAAAACATCCATACAAATAAATAATCCTGCGCCAGTATACATAACAAGTTCCAGTAGGTGGAATACGAAGAAGGCGAATTGGCCCCTCTTCTCCCAACTAATTGATCAAGAGTTAGCCTTACAACCTCCCTCAGACAACACGGTCACCCGATACAAGAACCTGGTTAATTCCATGAACAAGGCGGCGACGCTAAGCATCCCAAAGAAAACACCTTTTCTATCCAAGTACACACCCAAAATCTGGTGGAATGAAGCAGTACAAAAACAAATGGCGGTGGTCAAACTGTCTTGGACTAAATATATGCACCAATCAACACTTGACAATTACCTTAATCACAAACAGAAGAAAGCAGCAGCCAAAAGGAGCATTAAAAGAGCCAAAAGAGAAAACTGGAAAAAATATTGTGCTTCTCTAAACATAAATACACCACTTACTTCGGTTTGGAAAACCTTCAAATCTGTCAAAAATTGTCACCAAACCCCAAGAGAAGAAAATCCAGAATTCGACCAAGAGTGGATTGAAAACCTCGTAACTAGCTTGGCTCCTCTCGGAGTCCCACATCGGCCCCCTTCACATGAACCAGACAGCAACACCGATCACTTTCTCCTCAGACCATTTCTACCGGAGGAGTTGCACCTAGTAATACATAGGAATTCTACAGACTCTGCTCCAGGTAGGGACTTTATCACATACACAATGATCGCACATCTCCCTCCAAAAGCGTTCGAAGATCTATTATATATTTTCAACAACATATAGGACAACAAAGATTGGATTAGCGATTGGCAACAACAAATTATCATACCTATTCTGAAACCAGGTAAACCACCATCATCCGTCAGTTCATACAGGCCTATTGCCTTGTCATCATGCATGTTTAAAACCCTGGAAAGACTAATAAAAAACAGGATGGACTGGTATATAGAACATTATAGCCTACTACCGAAATACCAGTATGCCTTTAGAAAAGGTAAAAGCATACAAGATGCTTTAATGGCCTTCACAACAGACACATACCTAGCCTTTTCAGAAAATAGTATAAACGCCGGCGTATTCTTGGACATCTCAAGCGCATACGATCACGTACATTTACCAACGCTCCTTCAAAAGCTACACAAGTTAAAATTCCCATCAAGCTTCATTGTTCGAATGGACATGATGTTACGTAATCGCATAATATCTGTAAGATTCAAAGGGAAACAGAGCTCACCCAGGCATTTATTTCGAGGATTACCACAAGGATCAATCTTGAGTCCCATGCTGTTCAACATATATACGCATGATCTTTCAGACTATCTACCACCCCCAATTAAAATAATTCAATACGCAGACGACTTTTGTATAAGTGTTAAACACAGGAATTCAGACTCCTGCATCAACAAACTTCAACAATGTTTCCTAGCCCTGGAATTTTGGCTTTATACAAATGGATTTACTTTGTCAGAAGATAAGACAAAAATCGTTTTCTTTACCAAGAAAACACTCCAACTAAATGTCGAACAAATCCATCTCGGCCTATATAATATACCAATTTCCACCAGTCATAAATATCTGGGTATGTACTTAGACCAAAAACTATCATGGGTCTCTCACATAAACAACCTCAAAGCAAATGTAGAAAAAAGACTTAATCTTCTCCGAGCTATAGCACATTGCTGGTGGGGGGGGCACCCCAACACAATGCTAACAATCTATAAAGCCTATGTGCGTTCGAAATTGGACTTCGGGAGCATCTTCTATTCAGCCGTAGCCGTTACACATTTACGTAAGCTAGACACTCTTCAATACAAAGCATTACGAGTATGCACTGGAGCCATGAAATCTACGCCTCTAAACGCTCTGCTTGCAGAATGCTGCGAAACACCATTAAAATATCGCAGACTCAAGACTGGATATAAATTCTTAATTAATAAATGTTATACAGACAACAGTTCACTTATCCAGCTGAACAGATTGTTCCAAAGAGATGCCAGTCGCCCTTATGGCCTTAAACATAAAGCTCCGGATTTTTTATACTCCTTCGGGAAACTTATGGAACTAAATAGGCATATGAGCCACGATACAATTTGCCCTATCTACAGTTACCCCTATAGCAACATGCTTGTTAGACCGGGAATTGTAGTTCCCAAATATACGGACAACCCCTGCGAAAATAGAATGATTCTGACTGAAGCCCTTACCAAGTTTTGCCCTGACTATACCTATATATATACAGATGGTTCTAAAGATTGCAATAACAAGACTGCTGCAGCCTTTTCATGCCCATCTGAAGGGATTGAACAATCCTTTTACCTCAATGTAACATTCTCTAGCTTCTCCGCGGAACTATTTGCAATAAAAGCTGCTATAGAACTAATCCTAAATAGCAACTTCTCTCTCTGCTCCATAATCTCAGACTGCCTAAGTGCCCTCCAAGCCTTAAAGTCTGGACATCTTCAGCATCGCAATCACCTAATTCAAGAGATCATCAACCTACTGGCGACGGCCAAACAAAAAAATCTGATAATAACCTTTGTATGGGTCAAGGCCCACCAAGACATATCTGCGGGAAACAACAGGGCGGATTTTCTAGCCAAACAAGCCTTGGACCACGGTCCAGAACATCACCCCTACAAAGCAACAGTAGGGGATATCTATGGCCACATCAAAAGAATAATTGACAAGGAGTGGGAGAACGAGTGGTTGGAGTCTACCCAACATAAAGGCAAACATTACGCTTCCATACAAAATACCGTCCCTAAGAAACCATGGTTTGCAAAATTTGACGAAGAACGAAAATATATCACCAGCATATGCAGGATAAGATTTGGACACGGATCCTTCCCCGCCCACCTCTGGAGAATCAAAGCTGTTCCCTCGCCAGCGTGCACATGCGACAACCAGACAATCGCCGATCTCAACCATCTGTTTTTTGAATGCCCCCAAATGGCGCGCCAACGATCCCAATTTTCAACCAAGCTAGTGAACTTAAAATTTAGTGCCCCCTTTGACATTTGCGTGATAATGAAAAACAAGAAAGTGATTCCCATCGTAATATCGTTCCTAAAAGACAGTGAAATGCTTATTTAATATGGACTGTCACCTCAGAGTATAGTAAACCCTTGTGTCCAATTTATTAGAAATACACCATATTTATTGTACAATGTAGTAGTTTGTATATATAACATGTAAATTCACAATGTAACATGGCTATATATGGTTGTATATATACATACGACTGAGAGCCAAAAAATTATAAATAAAAAAAAAAAAAAAAAAAAAAAATATTTCGAAAAATTTTACAGAAATTATTAGAAATTTTTCGTTTTATCAAAAAACGTCTCAAATAAAAGTTTTTAGTTATTGTATTTATAGCAACTTTTGTTTAATAATTTTTTTCGAGATATTTTTCTGTTGTGAAATATTCGCAAAAATCTTAAAATCGACACGTGTAAACTCTCATTTTTAGTCAACCGATTTTTACCAAAAGTTGATCAACTCGTGCAACTGCCATTGATGGCAGAAGCTTAAATATGAAGTTTCATAAAAATCCTTTCAGCCGAATTTGCTCTGCACGTGTACACAGACAGACGGACAGACGGACAGACGGACAGACAGACGGACAGACAGACCAACAGACATCATGCTAAAAATAGTCAAAACGTTATGTAGGGACCTCAATTCGTGGAGATCCATCGAAATCTCGAAACGTCAAAATTGGTATGATCACAATACATCCCCTATATGTTGGCGGTCGGTAAAAAAGAAATTTAACAAATAATTATTTTAACAAATAATTTATATTAATAATAATAATAATAATAATAATGCTTTTCATTTTAATTTTTTTTTTTTTTTTTAACTGCCTTTGTTAACTAGAACAATGAGCCAGACATGGTATTTGTTCAATATTTCCTAACTCAGGATAACAAAAGTACACAAGAAGGAAAGTATAGTGCAGAGGGATCCGTCTCTGTGGGAGTTATGCAAACTGGAATCAGACCATCGGAAGGGCAGACTGTGGAGATGTACATTTAATTCTAAGAACAGTTTTAAATGTCTAGCTTTATGTTGTTGAGAAATTTTATTACGTATTTGTTTATTTTTTTATAACGACAATGATATTTTCCTACGACTACTATGGAAGTGTCTTATTTCGATACTGTTAGTTGACAGAAAATTAGCTTAATTTCGCATGTTACACTCATGCGCGCGCAAGCGATGCGGGAATGATAAATGCGGGAATGGACATGTGCGTTGTGCAGGAAAGAATAAATTCGCAGCAATGCGCATGTGCAGTTTCCGGGAATATTCATTCCCGTACTGGCTGCGCGCGCATTAATGGCTGTTGACCATATTTATATTGTATTTTCTTGATTATTTATTTATTGAAAAATGGTAATCGGAGGAAAAGCATAGTGAGCAACACGCGCAGAATACATATTCCGCACTCGAATGATTTGCTTCACTCGCTTGCGGCTCGTATGCAAACTTTATTCTCGTGCGCAATATATGGCATTCCTCGCTAGTTGCACAATATACTATTTTGTGATGCACGTATAGAAAAAAATACGGTTAACCAGTTTCCAGTTTTATCGATTTTAGTTACGGTTAATGAAAAAGTTATCAAAAATAATGCTTAATCATAGGCGCCCGCAGAAATTATTCTAGGGAGGGGCAAGACCAAAACATAGATATAGATGTCATATTCGAACAATGCTTTCCACGTGGCGGGTCTGAGATCGATCCCCGCTGAGGATAAACATTTATTTTCTAGTTAAAAATGTTTTTTCTATATTTAAAAATCATCGATTTAGTAAATAAAAACTATCCTGGCTAATAGCCAAAGTTGCTAAAGCAAAAATATAATAATAAACAATCGTTTTAAGGGTTTTGTAGGTATGACCAAAAAACCCTTATACCGTCATTTTGTCGTCTGTCTGTCTGTCTGTTCGTTAAAAATTATAGCCAAACGGCTAAACCTAGAGAGTTGAAATTTAACATGCGTATACAACTCTTTGACCCGCACATAGGAAAAATACTAAAACATCTAAAAAACATATCCCCCTAAAAATATAAACAAATATGTGCTCATAGGAAAAAAAATATATTTTTTTTTATATTCTGAGTAGGGTATAAAATGAAAGCCCTTAGTACGTGGATTAACGATCAAAATTTTATTCTTGCAAAATAAATTATTTACGCGAATTTTGTCAAAATTGTGCAAAAAAAAAAACTGTCCCACACCCTGTAGCCCAGATAGTTTAAACAAAAAACCTGAAAAAATTCTAACTAATGTACATTGGTGTGAACCGGAATAGTACAACCGGAATTTTTGATCGGATTATGTTTTCGGAAAATAACGCATTTTTTGTGTTTTTAACTAAAATATGTTAAATATTTAATTCGCTATGTAACATAGTAACTAAGTAAGCGCCCGTAGCGTAGTACGTAGTGTCATCGCTTAGTAATTTGCAAACTACATTTCGATTCCTGTCAATTTAAATTTTTCTATTTTTTTTTTTGCATTTTTATTTTGTTGAAAATATTTCGTCAAAATTCTAGCAATATTTTGGTAAATGTTGCATTTAATTTTTAAAAGCGTAAATTTAATAACCAGTGGAAAGTGTTGAAATTATAATTTAATTCTATGTTTGTATGTATGTGAAATCAGAGGGCGGGGCTTATGATTTAAGCAACCAATGGAAGCCATAGGCGCAATTGTCAATATCTTAATGAACCTTGCTATATATATATAAAAAAAAAATACTGCACATATTTAGAAACTTAAATAATGGTATTAGGCATTCGAATTAAAATTCATAAAAAAATATTTTGACAAAATTTGTTTTAGCATCCCAAATAATCATCATTCAGTTTCTAAACACCTTCGAAACCCTGAAATGTGTGAAAATTCACACTTCACATCATTTTTTTTAATGAATTTTATATTTAAATAATATAATTTTTTTTCTAAGATACGAATTGGTAATTGGTTCCGAAATCCAGGAGGGGCAACTGACCCTTCTTGCCCCCCCTTAGGGCGCCTATGTGCTTAATCGGTCTTTTAAACCGGTTTGTAGCCATGCTACTAACCTTGAAATATGATACAACTTCTATTTTTTTCAAGGAATATATTATTAACCTTATGAAGTTGCTAAATCAAATTTGAAAACCTTAAAACTTTCCTTTCAAGTCGAATGCATATTCGATAAATATTTTAGTATATCTAAACCTAATTTCTCGTTCATAGCTTATAAAGTTATGAACGTAGGATCAAGAGTTGGTGATCCGTGACAGGGAACGTGAACGAACCTTCCACCTTCCCCCTGATTACATTCGCGAACAGAAAGTAAAAGTACAGCGTGACTAATGACATCCTATTTAATGGACCATAACAAATTCTTATTCTTCCATGTTATGTTAAAGGTCGCCAACCTAAGGGATTTATGTGAATTTGCTTTTAAAAAGTTGCTAAATTATATTTTCAGTATTTTATTATTGATAATATTTATTATTTTAATAATTTTAATATGTATGCGGAAAATATTAGGTTGTTGCCAAAGTTCATGTATTTGCATGATATAGCTATTATACAAGGTGTCTCAAAAGAAATTTTATATTTATTTAGCTTACTGCGTGAACGCAACGTATCCGAGGGGCGCGGGGGTTATGTCAATCGGTAGCCTGGCTCTTGGGAATTCAATCGCTATGGAGCGTTTCTCGGGAGCAGACCGCACGTTATGCGTGCGAGAGTTTTACAAAAACGGTGATTCGGCGACTGTAGCGCGTAGAAAATTCTGCAGTATTCGAGGTTTTCGCCACTTAAATGATGCGCCAAGCATTCCTCTCATTCGACATTGGGGGAAAAGTTTGAAGAGACTGGTACAACGCTGGATTTATCAAAATCCGGGCGACCTAGGTCATCAAGAACGTTAGAAAACGTGGAGAATGTTAATCAGTCTGTTCGTGACGACCCGAACCTTTCAATTCGGAAGCGCGCAAGTGCTTTAAATGTGCATAGATCATCATTACATCGCATTATGCACAAAGACCTAAAGCTGCACCCCTACAAAATTCAATTGGTGCAAGAATTAAAGCCCCAAGATGCCAGTCAGAGGTTTAATTTCGTAAATCAGGTGATTGAGCGATTTTCAACGTTTACCAACATTTTGTTTTCGGATGAAGCTCATTTTCATCTTAATGGCCACGTAAATAAGCAGAACTGCCGCTACTGGAGTACAACGAATCCGAAACGCAAACATCAGAAACCCCTACATTCGCCTAAAGTGATCGTATGGGCTGCGATGTCAGCGCGAGGAATTATCGGCCCTTACTTTTTTGAAGACGAAAGGGGGCGTGCAGTTACAGTGAATTCAGAGCGTTATGTGGAGATGTTAGACAACTTCTTGGTACCTGAATTGCAAAACTTTCCTGGCTATAACCAAAGAACATGGTTCCAACAGGACGGAGCAACTTCACACACGTCCAATATGTCTCTGCCACGTGTTCGTGAAATTTTCTCAGGCAAATTGATCTCCCGGAGAGGTGACAAAAATTGGCCTCCACGCAGTCCAGATTTAACCCCTATGGACTTTTTCCTATGGGGTTATCTTAAATCTAAAGTTTACGCCAATAAACCGACTTCACTGGCGCATTTGAAAGAAAATATCCGTCACGAAATGGCAGCCATCCCTGAGTCCACCTGCCGAGACGTCATAAGTAATTTTACTGTTCGATTAAATGAGTGCCGAGAACGCGAGGGTCTACATTTAGACGATATTATTTTTAAGAAATAAATCCCCAAAAAGTGTATTTTAATAATTAATAAACATTTTTTCTATATACGGCTTACTTTTTTTTTAATCGATCCACTAAATATAAAATTTCTTTTGAGACACCTTGTACATATGGTACGAGGGCTACCTTTTAAGTTTTTACAAAAACTAAGAAACAACATTTTTTTTTGGAACAAAGTGTTATATTTCTTTTCAGAATATTCGCCTTTAAGATTTATGCACTTTTGCATGCATTCAAACTAATTCTTGAAACATTTTTTCACTCTGAAGCTGGTATCTCAAAAACATGGTTTTCTAAGACTTCAACAGCTTCTTGAGGTGATGAAAATCGCTGTCCACGCTTTTTTTGTTTAACATTGGGGAACAAAAATAAGTCGTTGGGTGATAAATCAGGTGAATACGGGCAATGAGGCATTCGATGTTTTTCTCCTTCAAATAATCAATTGTTTGACATGCTGTGTGGGATCTTACATTATCACGATGAAGAATGATGCGACGTTTTTAATTACTATTAAAAAGGAATATTTTTATTTCAAAATCTAATAAATGCTTTTTGTGTATTATATGTTACTTTTTTCGTATTTTATCTTTACATTATTAAATAAAACCTATATAACATAAATAAATAGCTTTTTTAATATTAATAAAACTTCGATGTTTTTCCTTCGATGTTTTTTCAACATCGGCGGTGAGGCATTCGATGTTTTTCTCCTTCAAATAATCAATTGTTTGACATGCTGTGTGGGATCTTACATTATCACGATGAAGAATGATGTGACGTTTTTGGTTGTTTTTTCCTGATTTTGTCGATGACTTCTGGCATACAAATCATTGTATGCCATTCACCATTAACTGTTCTCCGATCCTCTAAAGGAATGGTTTGACATGTCCAGTACAACCGAAAAAACATGCGATCATTTTCTTGGAAGTGCTCCGTGAATGAACAACGTTTGTGGATTTCGGTTCATCTTGGAAGACCCAAACAATGGATTGTTGCTTAGTTCCTATGAATAAATCCAAGTTTCGTCACCTGTAACGATGTTGTACGAGTTTTGCAGTACCACGGTTGAATTTTTTTAGCATTCCCTTACACCAATCAACACGAACCTTTTTTCAAGCTTCGGTCAAATTATGCGGAATCCATCGGGAACAGATCTTTTTCACAGCTAAATGTTTATACAAAATCGAATGTATTGCAGCCTGTGATATGCCAAAGGATGCCTCTATATCACGGTAAGTCATTGTTTTGTGCACAGCATCGATGTTTTTTTGGATCACAACCGATTTTGATCGACCTTCACGAGATTCATCACTAACGGACGCACGAACACGACGAAATTCTGAAAACCAATTGTAAACAGTCTTTTAACTGACTCCACATTTGTTCAATAGGATCGAATATACAATAATACGGAGGTAGTCGTAAAACTGTGTGCCCTTTGCATTGAGTAATATTATCGCAAACATATTCTTTAGAAAAACTATAACTTTTTACTAATTTAATTAAACAATTTTTTTTTATAACTTCCTTCTAAGTAAATATCATTTTTATATAAAAAGTCTAGGATTTCCTTCTTACTGTTTGCACTATTCGGTACTTTATTTAGTTGCCGACTATGGTAACTTGCATTGTCCATAACAATAACACTGTTAGCCGGTATATTCGGGAGTAATTTATTTTCGAACCAGTTTTCGAACATTTCCGCCGTGGTATCGTCATGGTAGTCGAGTCTAGAATCTGTGATATTTTTCGCAGAAAGCAAGAGTGCATTCGGTATCCATCCAGTTTCAGAACCTGCATGAAGTATCGTAATACGTTTACCTTTTTTAGACGGTGCTCTTGTTTGACATTTATTTGACGTATCCACCCAACCTTTTGAGTTTGTTTCATGTGTGTCGTACCAAGTTTCATCTAAATAAATTATTTCTGTATTTAAATCTTCTCTGTATTGTTTAATGTTTTTTAAATAATTTTGTCTCAAAAGTTTTAATCGCTCTGACTCCATAAGGAACTGCTTTTTATTTAAAGTTTTAAATTGAAACCCTATACTTTTAAGGGCACGCCATAAGGTCACCTTTGAACAATTAATTTCACACTGGTCTTGGATTAATCTTTTGAGTAATATGTCCAATGTTGGCACATTTTGTTCGGTGTACATTTGGTAAATTTGTTGCCGTATTACATCTTTCTGGAAACCATCCAAACATTTTGATATGCCTGAATCCTTTCGTTTTCTTCTCCTACCAATGGATTTATTTACAATATTCCATACTGTTGTCATCGCTACCTTCGTTGCCTTGCTTGTCTCTTCTAATGCCGCTTGTTTGTTTTTGCGGTTCCTTAAATATAAATACACATTGGCCACAATTTCTTTAGCTTCTACAGGTAAATATATACAAGTTTTTTCCCGATTTTTTTTATTGTATCTTGCACTATATCATCATCTTCTATCATGGTCACATAGTCATCTACTTCATTTGCTTGCAAAGAAGTTAATTGTTCGTTCCAAGGACGCCACATTTTTCTAACACGTACTGAACTATTTAACACAAATCACAAGTTATCTGATAGAAAATTCAAAGCGAAGTGAAAAGATATTTAAAACATCTGCAATTTATACCTGATACATCACTGACTAGTTTATGGGTGCAAACAAGGGATTAGTGTTATTTGTAATTACCACCCACTGTGTTTAGGACCATAAGTAGATAGTCACTTCATCTTATCATGAAATAGACTATACTTATCACCTATTCAGATCGATGCAGCATGCATTGAAGAATGTCACAAGTGACACGTCCTTTCAACGCGGGACCTGTTTGCTGTATTTTGTGTTTCTGTCATTTGGCAGTTTAGTAGTTACTTTGCAATTTTATACTGGAGCTTATAAAGCTTATTGTGATATATTTTTTTTTTTATCAAAATCAATTTTCTATAACAGTGACCTTAAACAAATTACCTGGAATTTCGGGTCGCAAACATCTGGCTTCCACGAATACAGTATACAGATTGTTGAACGTATTAAAAGAACGTGTTATTGTGACAGATAGATCGAAGCCTGAACGTCATTGCATGTTCATAGAAAATATTGTATTTGTACGTCAGAATGTAGTAGAAGACATGAACGGTACAAGCAGTAGCTCTACACAAGAATTTTTACTTTCTTGTTATACCGTGCGAAACGTAATGAAATCTAAACATTTATAGACCATTTGCAATATTGTACGTAGGGCAATAAGATGTTCAGCCCCGAATTTAAGCAGAATATGGAGAATATATTTTTCAACGGGATGGCGCAGATTGCCATACTGCAAGAGTAATTTCAAAATGGCTTGAAGATAAACAAATTCCCGTTATGAAATGGCCGTCAAATGTCACCTATCGAAAATGTTTGGGGGGAAATGAAGCGTGAGTTGCGAAATCATCCAGTTCGAACTAAGGACCAATTATGTGAAAAAATTATGAAATTTTTGTTCTTGAGCAAGAAACAAAATGCCTGTTTTAAAAAAATCTGGTAATCCCTGAGTGTAATCGGCTTCGAATTGGATTCGATTATTGCAGTTTATTCATTGTCAACTAATTTGATGGCACCAGTAATTTGATATAACTTTTAAATAATTTAACATGTTGATAATCTCGTTTCGTTAATACCCATATTTCAGTCGCCTTTCATTTGAAATTTTTCAGTGCAGTTCAAATTTAGTACAAGTTTATTACTTGTACAATTTATCTGTATTGAACCCAAAAGCCTTGATCAAAATTCACACAAAAGATCTACCGCCAAATACAGTTTAATTTAAATGTTTCATTACAAATCTGTCGAACGTTAGTTTGACAGATATATTTTATTTGATTATTTGCGTCAGAGTTTGCGTCACAGCGAGATTACATTTGGTTTTATAATAGGGATGGAAGCTAAGCAAATAATTATGCGCTTAATAATTGTATTGGAATTTATACGAGAATTATTTGTACGGTTTACAATTAATATTACGAATAATGGTTTATAGAATTACTAACTGCTCTAATTAGAATACTGCGATACTGGGGTAATTCGTTATTATTGACCTACATTTTTGATTCTGTCTTACCACAGACCTACTCTTATTATCACTAAAAATTTCAAGAAGATGCTAAAAATATGTGCCTGTATGAAAATATAAATTTGCCAGCAACACTAACGACTAAACGACTAAAAATTGTCGTAACTACTGTACCGATTTTAAAAATTCTTTTAATTCTGATTAGTGTTTAAATCCTATACCAAGTTTGCCATTGAAGATATATATATATTGTTATCTATAATTTCAAGAAAATGCCTTAGTAGGCGAGGAAACGAAGCAGTGAACTTCCGATTTTTGGCGCAGTAAGATGGATTTACATGCGGTTTGGTGCATTCGATTCGTTAGAGCCTCAGGAAATTTTGTGAACCAACGCGATCAATGCAAAATGAAAAACTGCATTTGTGCATAAGAAAAATCCATTGGAAAAGTGCATTTTCCAGAGTTGCAAAATCAAAAATTTATAACTCGGTATAAATTCACTAAAATAAGTCAAATATTGATACTCGGGGGTTTCTGGGGTCGCTGAACACGAATATCGGAACGAGAGAAGTGTCCGAGGTACCTGGTGCCCAGGGTGGACACTACGTACATCGTCTCCTAGAGTTTTATGCAAATTTGATACAAAAGCAGTTGAATCGCGTTAGTCGGGGGTTTTCGGGGTCGCTGAATCCGAATATCGCGCCGACATCGCAGCCCAGTTTAGGCGAATGTAGGGGTTTCTGATGTTTGCGTTTCGGATTCGTTGCACTCCAGTAGCGGCAGTTCTGCTTATTTACGTGGCCATTAAGATGAAAATGAGCTTCATCCGAAAACAAAATGTTGGTAAACGTTGAAAATCGCTCAATCACCCGATTTACGAAATCAAGTCTCTGACTGGCATCTTGGGGCTTTAATTCTTGCACCAATTGAATTTTGTAGGGGTGCAGCTTTAGGTCTTTGTGCATAATGCGATGTAATGATGATCTATGCACATTTAAAGCACTTGCGCGCTTCCGAATTGAAAGGTTCGGGTCGTCACAAACAGACTGATTAACATTCTCCACGTTTTCTCGTTTTGTCCGGATTTTGATTTATCCACCGTTGTACCAGTCTCTTCAAACTTTTTAACCCAATGTCGAATGAGAGGAATGCTTGGCGCATCATTTAAGTAGCGAAAACCTCGAATACTGCAGAATTTTCTACGCGCTACAGTCGCCGAATTACCGTATTTGTAAAACTCTCGCACGCATAACGCGCGGTCTGCTCCCGAGAAACGCTCCATAGCGACTGAATTCCCAAGAGCCAGGCTACCGATTGACATAACCCCCGCGCCCCTCAGATACGTTGCGTTCACGCAGTAAGCTAAATAAATATAAAATTTCTTTTGAGACACCTTGTACTTTCTTGGTTACTACTGTGCATAGTATAAGTATGTATCTATAAAATAATTTCATCTGTGTATTCTCAAAGAAAGTGTGCAGACACAATCTAAATATTAATATACAAAATGCTAATATTTTAATTATTCCAATTATTTCAACACCAGTCAGCAAATTTTAATCTCTCAACATTCAACATTTTATCATCTTTATTTGAACACGGACCGTGCGTGTTAATGGTTAACACAGAATCTTTCTTTATATCCCCGAGGGGTAATCCGGCCCTTTTCGCCCTCCAAGTTTCGTGTTTTCTTTCCACCATAATATATCCTCCACAACTTTGGTACTAAATTCTAGTTAAAATATTAGGGGATACATAATAGATAAAGACGTATTTCTAACTAGATTTAAGGCCACTAATGGTGCTAGGAAAGTATTTAATATTTAGTATTTTTTAATGGTCTTTTCCCTCTGGATATTTTAGGAAATTAATGGTTATTAATAATATATTAAAGCGGTATTTAAGCTATTATGTTGAAACATGCAATAAGATCGATATTACAACATTTTTTTGGTAGTTGAAACGTTTACTTAATAATAACTTATTAATATTGGTAGAACGATAATGTTCATTCGATTTTTTTTTTACTGACAGAATTATAGTAATTATTTTAATTGAATTACCTAAGCACATTCAACTGGTTTTAACCAGTATGTGTATGTGTATTCTTTTTAGGAGTCACCATTGGTGTTAATCTAAACTGGGAAATACATACGGAGGCTACTGCTGTAAAATTATGTAAAGCCGTCTTTTGCATAAGAAACTTAAGATCTAATGTACCCAGGCATGTTCTAGTAACTGCTTATCATGCCCTGTTTGAGTCGCATATCACATATGCTCTGCTGGTTTGGGGACACTCCACACATACCCAGCGAATATTTCGCCTACAACGGCGAGTTATTAGAGTGATTTGTGGACTGAAGTACAGACAAGATTGCCGACAGCATTTTAGAATTTTGGGACTATTGACATTACCGTCACTATGTATACTGCAATGCCTAATACACATGCATATAAACAGAGATAATTTCACTTGCCAGGAACAAATTCATAGCTATGGAACAAGAGGTAAACACCTAATCAGCCCATCATTTGTTAGAGTCAATAGTGCAAGATACTCTATTAACTACTATTGCATTCAGTTCTTCAATTTATTACCTGAAACCATTAAATGTTTGCCAATTAACACCTTTAAAAAAAGATGGAAATCTTTTCTTAAGAATAAAGCATTTTATAGCTATGAGGAATTTCTTACTGATGATATGAATATGCTTTGAAATCCATGTAAGCAATAGTAAAGACATGTTAATTTAGTGTTTTTAGTGCTAGCTGTCAGAACATATAACGTAATATAACCAAAAACTTAAAATCTTTATTTATTGAAGAAAAAACAAATAAATACATAGCAAAATGAATTGAAAGTACATGATTTATTAAACCATGTTTATAATATTTACCTAAAAATAATAAATAGTAAAAGAATAATTTTAAGATAAAAATGTATGTTCATAGGTAATTTTCATACAAAATAACACACATGGCTTAAGCGATTCGTAATGAGCCTGTATACTTGGTTTATAGCTTTGCTTAAATTACTCTGGCTCATGCAATTAAAAATGGAATTCCCCACAGCTTTTTGGTCAGACCCAGTTGCCAAAAAGTTGATAGTTCCTAACACTTTGAGATGTGGGAAGTTCGTCTTGCCTTGCAGGTTGTCCATTATGTAGTGGTTGCAAAATTTCGCAGAAAATTATTTCTTTTGACAGCAAAAAAAAAAAAATTTTTCTAAAACTCTCATTAGCCATTTCAAATGGATTTTCTGTGTCTCTTATAAATCTTCGTTCTATGCGAAGATTGGTCCTAAAAATACAAAGTACATATTTTTGATAATTTATAATGTTTATAAATTTATCTTTTATTACCTGTTGTCACCTTTCTCGGCAATTAAATGAACTAAAACATGGATCAATTCCATTTTCTTGTAAATAAAAATGTTTAACTTTAAATACAATTTTGGGAAACGTGACAATCTGATCCAGTGTCAAACATAACCTCAAATTTAGCGCTATAGCGAGATATATCTGGCTGTAGCTTAAAGAAAAATTTAAGGATTTATTTAACGTTAAATGGTGACCGTAATTGCACTTCACGCTAAAGCCTGTGACCTTCACATTTAAAGAGCTTAAATATTTAACTGAAATGACCATACTCGCACCATAAGTTCGATATCGTTATTGGATATGTAAAAATTATTAATTCTTCAAATATTTTTTCGTAACACATAGCTAAAAACTTGTGTTTTTAGGGTTTTGTAGGTATGACCAAAAAACCCTTATACCGTCATTTTGTCGTCTGTCTGTCTGTCTGTCTGTCTGTTCGGTAAAAATTGTAGCCAAACGGCTAAACCTAGAGAGTTGAAATTTGGCATGCTTATACAACTCTTTGACCCGCACATAGTAAAAATACTAAAACATCTAAAAAACATATCCCCCTAAAAATATAAACAAATATGTGCTCAGAGAAATCAAAAATATTTTTTTTAAATTCTGAGTAGGGTATCAAATGAAAGCCCTTAGTACGTGGATTAACGATCAAATTTTTATTTTTGCAAAATAAATTATTTTGACGCGATTTTTGCCAAAATTGTGCAAAAAAAATTTTGTCCCACACCCTGTAGCCCAGATGGTTTAAACTAAAAATCTAAAAAAATTCTAAGTAATGTATATTGGTGTGAACCGAAATAGTACAACAGGAATTTTTGATCAGATTATGTTTTCGGAAAATACCGCATTTTTTGTGGTTTTTGGTTCACAAAGTACAAAAGTTATACCAATTTAAGACACCCACATGCAAGGCGTGTGATAGCGTAATGGCTAGAGCATTAGTGTCGTAAGCTAAAATGCGCTGGAAACGAAGGGTTTCGAGTTCCAGTACGGAGTGAATTTTATTTTTTCTGTTTTTTTTTGCATTTTTATTATGTTGAAATTATTTTGTCAAAATTCTAGTTATATTTTGACAAATGTTGTATTTAATTTTTAAGAGCGTAAATTTAATAACCAGTCTTATTATATGATTAACAGACGATAAATTATTTTAAAAATATCGTTCATTTTGCCGTGATAACTACAAAGTAAATTTTGTCCTACACACTCAGTATGCCGCCTTCACTTATTATATACCTGCGAAACCCTGAAATGTGTGAATATTCACACTTCACATCAATTTTTTGTGTATTTTTATATTTTTATAAATAAATTATTTAAGCTCTTATTATTGAACTTTGGTATAGCATATTGTTAAAATTACCGACTGGTCGAACTATTAGGGCTTGTAGCTTAATATTTCTGATATGAAATATTTGTGTTTGTTTTTTGTGAAAGCCACTATAATTTCATTTTCTCTACGTCTACATTTAAAAATCGCTGCTCTCAGCATCCTGTTTGTGGAATATCCCCCATAAGACACTCGACTAAAACTCTAACCTAAAAATAACATACTAAAACTGCATCTAAAATCTGACCCTTTTAGAAAGTAGCCATAGGTCTTTCGACCCTAATCCAACCCTGGTAAAGGTTGTTTTCGCACGTTGAGTATCGCATCTTCTTAATCTCTTCTCAATTCATTCGCTATCTGTTTCTCATCAATCTCTATTTGTTTCCTCCTTATGTAATCATTTCAAGTTTCTTACTGCTTTGTACTTTACTATTCTGGCCAATTTTGTTGATTCGAATGATTCTAAATCATTTATATTTATTTAGGGACATTCGTGTTTCTCTTGCAAATATTTTTGTTAAGGATTAGCAACGATTTAATTTACGGGGTAATCTAAAATTTATGTTTAGGATAAGTTCAGGCGACATTGCAGTAAACACGAGAAAAACAATGTCTCTTTTAATAAAAGTTTATGGTGAGAATTACAAATTTACTGGAATATAAGCACTAATGCCGGGTTTACATTGGTAGAGTAAAAGAGCTAGTAACTAGTGCAAGTAACTAGAAACTAGTTACTATCCCTGTGTAAACAGTTGACAATGTGACTAGCTTCTAGTAGTTGGGCTAGGATAGCAGCTAGCTCGTCGACGTATTTACTAGCTACTGTCTTTTCCCCCACTACGCAAAATTGATTCATTTCAAATTGGCGGCAAGCGGTAACCTGTCATAACAAATAGAAAAAAACCCATATCGGTAAGTTACAATTTATTTACATAAATTACGTAACATTGATTTATTAATTGATGATTTCTGAAATCATCTGTGAAATAGATGCCTTTGATTCACGAAAAAGATGTTGTAGACTACGATAACTATTTCCTGTGGCTAAGAAATAAACCGTTAATTCCAATTTTATTCTTGCTGGAATCGCATCCCTTACTATCAGTTCGTTGTATAAATGGACTAACTAAATTTAATAGCCTATTAAAATCATCTGTCATTCTTAAACACATTCTGTACTCTTTTTGATCTTCCACGGCTAATTCACGAAATAGAAGGGCTGATGCGCCATGGGTAGCTCTTCTAGCAATCCATTTTTTAACCCATTTCCGTTTAGGCTTATATTCTGTACCGATTACTTCAATGGGTGCATTCGAGTTGTACAGAGTAGAGCGAGCGCTGAGCGAACAGTTGATGGTGACGTCATGAATAGAGCACTAACGGAGCGAGCGTTCTTGTGACGTAATGTTTATAAAATCTAACCCTACAATTTTAGGCGGCGTTTTTACTGTCAGATTAGTTCACGTCAGTCATGAATCAAAATTATATACCTCAGTTTTTTCTTGATTTTTTTTCAATGATGAAGAAATAAAATTAATTAAAAATTAAATAATAATTAATGAATTAATTTAATGAATTTTTTCCATTTTAATTTTATGCACGGTGTATTTTAATAATTTTTTTGCGGTTTACAGACGTCACAAATACATAAAATGGCCGTACTTTGTAGCCATAGACAAATAACAATATTATTTGTCTATTGTTATTTGTCTAAGGCTATTATTATTATTTTATTTATAATTTAATTTTAAACTTTCATTTCTTTCGCGCCGTTCCCCCATTTTTTTACGTTATACTCCATATGCTCAGTCTTAAAACCCCGAACACATAGAGCGCACTCTAAATGCTCGCTCGTTCGCAAAACGAATGCAATTGAGTGTACTCCGAGCGTCAAATCGAACACGTTTGAGTGTACAGAACGTGCTCGGAACGCTCGGAGCGTCAAATCGAATGTACCCAATAAGACAATCAGTAATTACCTCCACAAGAAATTATGTAATACGAAATACCATTTTTTTAATAGCATCACGCCGCATTTATATTCAATAACTATTTTTTGCAAAAAGATAATTGCACAACAAAATCACAGTGAAGATGTCAAATGTGTTTTGACACTTACTATCCAGTAAATAAGATAGTATGCCAATTGTGTACGAACACCTACTATCCCGAAAATAAGATAGTAGCCTCAGGCGCGTAGTACTTGCGCAAGTTACTAGCTCTTTTACTCTACCAATGTAAACCCGGCAAAACGCTCATTAAGGTCACTGATAGTGATATAACAATGACCTGACAATGATTTAACGAATATATGACTTAGAAATATCTTGATTTGAATACTGCCCTCACTGCTATGATAAAGTTTAGTAACAATGGGTGCGTTTAGTTGGTGGCTAGTTAAAAGTATTAGAATTAATGAGCAAGAAAACTACAATTTTGATCGTGAAGTAAAGATGGAATGACATTTATGCAAGGAGGTTAAGTCATATTGTTGTAGAACAAATAACGAACATATTTCACCTAAATGGGTAATCTAAATAATAAATGAAGAACAGGAAAACTTTATATTTGAATCAAATAATCTAAAACGTAATGTTTTAGAACGAATAATTTACGTGTACATATATTTTAAGTTTAGATTTAACAATACTATATTAAAATCACATAGGTATATACAAATTTGTATTTTGTATACTTTACTTTCCATTATTATTACAAAAATTATTCTGTAAAAATAACTGGTATAATTAAAGAACTAAAAAACTTATTTAATTCTTTAGCAATACTTTCCCAAGCTTAATCTTGATTCATATATATTCCGTACAAGTATAATCATATAAATATCTTTGCTTCTCGTGTAGATAAACAAAATAAATATTAAAATCGTGGCCGTCTCTCATAATATTACAAGCTAACGCCTGAATGACAAAAATGAAGCATGCGTTATATTGCAGACATGACAAAACTTGTAAGTAACACGAATGTGACGATGGAAGTGATTTGCAAGTTCATTGTACTCTGTATCATTTACTTGTATTTTTTTTAAAGAACCTTTTACAGACGTTACACACCCTCAGGTCTATTCTCTAAGCAAGATGTTAAAATCTTAGTGTCAGAAACTGACGTTAATTTTTTTAACACCATTTTTAACCTAAATGCTTTTCGCTAAACATATATGTGTTAAAATTATAGCGCGGTGGAGTTAAAATAGACAGTTAACGTTTTACAATAAACACCTACCGAAACGGTGGCTTTAAAAGTTAACGCTAGTGTTTAGTTTGCAAAAATGGCTGATCCTATTTAAGTTAATGTCATGTTATTTAAAAAAAAAAAAAAAATGAATAAAATACAAGACGGTAGGAATATTAATCAACTTTCTATTACTTTTTAAAGTGAATTCTTTACAGTAGAGATAAGAATGACGCTTCATAATTTTTGTTATACAAGTAACACAGACGCAAGTTCAAGTAATTGTATAGAAAGGAAGTAAATGGAGTGTTGCAGAGCAGTTTTGGTTTTTGTTGAGACACAGAACTTAAAATTATAATCCTCTGAAAGCTACTAAACTTCACTTATGCCTCCGCCGTGTTTCAAAATATCGCAGTATATTTTAATGGTGTATTATTTGAAGAAACAATTGATGAGATTGATAATGACGATCACAACAGTGTTATTCCAGGGTAGAAATAGCGTAATAAATCAATTTTAATAATTAATTTCATCGAACACCTTTTTAAAAATAGAATGAACATATAATTCACTTATTATTAAAAAATTAGATAAACTGTTATAATACAATGTAGTATATAAATTGACTAAACAAAAGTTGAATAAAGTTATATATTTTTTTAATACACTGTGGAAGCCAGTTATAATGAGTATCACAGGACCAAACATTTCTGTTCCATTTTTAAAATAAATTTCGCCGCTGAATATTTAATTCAACACCGAAATATTAGGTTAAGATTCTCTTGGCATTTGACTAAATAAATACTCCTGTTAAAATTCAACGTAACAGCGCATGCGCATGCAGTTAATATTAGCCTCTCTACAGGGTGAGTTAGCGCCTCGCGTTAACAAATATTGTATTAACGCTTACCTTAACAAATGCTGTTACAGAATAGCATTTTTGGATAATGACGTTAGACATGGCGTTAAAATAAAAATATTAACCTGACGCTAATTTTAACGCATTTCTTACAGAATACACCCATTTGTGTCGCAGACGTGGCAGTTCATGTGATAAAATGCAGAACCGCACATTTTTCCATTTATATTAGTATTGTATTTTATTTAATTATAAAATTATTCGATTATTACAAACTCATGTTACAAATTCGATGCTCCATACATCATGAAAAATTCAATTTCTACTAAAAGTGTACAATTTCAATGCAAAATTGCGAGGAATACCTAATCTTATAATGCTAATAGAGTTGCCGCAACACAATGATATTAGTGTAGGTTTATCTCTAAATCTTCTTTTGGATTTACATCTACACTGTTTGAGGTTTTGAGGGTGAATGTACTAGGAAATAATCCTAAAATGGTTACAAACAAACGTACCACGCGAAATACTGTGCAAATAAGTTAGTTGTGAATGTGTATGTGCGTGTATATGTGAGAGAGTAAAGGAGAATATGAGAGAATGAGAAATAAAACTGAGTAATATATGTAGTACAAATCTTCAAAAAGAAATAGAGTATATACATACATTCAAATACCTGGGTAACATGATTAATCAGAGGTATCTGATAAGACAGGAAATTTCGTACAGAATTAAAGCTGCTATTGCATCGTATTTTGCACTTGATTCTGTTTTCAAAATGAAACTCGTGTCTAGAAACACTAAGATCAAGTTACACAAAACTATAGTAGTTTTGTGTTCTTCTTTGGAAACTATCAGTCGGGTTCAAGATTATTAAAATAAAGGTTGTCTGGTAACTTCTGACCAATCAGAGCGAGCGAGGGAATACGTCACACGTATGCGTAGTTCACACTCGCATACAAAATTAATATAGATGTTGCACGTTTATAAATATTTTTATTAACTATTTTCATAATACCAGGTCTACAAGTATGAAATGCGGATTTTTTTCAAACTTGCCGCGCAAACAGAGTGTATAGTTCAAAGTTTCAACACATATGGCGTTTTGTTAAGTTATCATTAAGTGTCAAATGCGTATAGGTTATAATTTGAAAAGTGATCATATAGTTTTGTTTTACTGTGTTAAAAATGTCAAATTATGTGCCAAATAAAGAGCATTCGCGGACAGTACTACTGTTTTGTTTTCATTTGAAAAAAACTGCTGTTGAATCATACCGACTGCTTCAAGAAGCTTATGGTGAATATGCTCCATCGCAAGATACGTGTGAACGATGGTTTCGGCGTTTCAAAAGTGGTGACTTTGATCTTACAAGCAAAGAACATGGAAAACCTCCAAAAAAATATGACGATACAAAATTGGAAACATTGCTACAGGAAGACAATAGTCAATCACAAAAACAACTAGCAGAGCAGTTAGGCGTTAGTCAACAAGCTGTTTCCAATCGCCTACGAGAGATGGGTAAGATCCAGAAAGTCGGCAGATGGCTTTCATATGCATTGAATGAGAGGCAGATGGAAAAACGCAAAAACGCAAAAATTTTGCTTGCACGATACAAAAGAAACTCTTTTTTGCATCGTATGATTACTGGCGATGAAAAATGGATTTATTTTGAAAATCCCAAACGCAAAAAATCATGGGTGAACCCAGGCTCACCATCCACATCAACTGCAAGACCGAATCGCTTTGGCAAAAAGACAATGCTCTGTACTTGGTGGGACCAAAAGAGTGTGGTCTATTATGAATTGTTAAAACCTGGTGAAACAGTTAATACCCAACGCTACCAACAACAACTGATCGAATTGAACCATTCGCTGCTCATAAAACGACCAGAATACGAAAGAAGACAGTACAAGGTAATCTTTCTTCACGATAACGCTGCATCACATAAGGCAAAAGCAGTTTGCAACACATTGGAGGCACTCAAGTGGGAAGTGCTACCCCATGCCGCTTACTCACCAGACTTGGCCCCTTCAGATTACAACTTGTTCGCATCGATGGGTCACGCACTTGCCGAGCAGCACTTTTGTTCATATGAAAATGTGAAAGAATGACTAGATGAATGGTTTGCGGAGAAAGGGGAAGAGTTCTACTGGCGAGGTATTCACAAATTGCCTGAAAGATGGGAAAAATGTATAACTTCTAATGGAGCATACTTTGAATAAATAAACCTTTACTGTTCTTTTGAGTTTAATGTGTTTTATTTAAAAAAAAATCCGAATTTCATACTTGTAGACCTATGTATTTCAAAGGTTATTTCAAAATAACTTTTATATTTACGCGACACACTAAATATTACGAGGGGAAAAATGACACCGAAAGAAAAATAAATATGAGTAATTTTTATATTTTTTCTAAAATATAACCCCTTTAATTTTTGGAATAGAGTGTACCAGGAAATAATCCTAAAACGGCTACAGACAGGCTAAAATATATTAGATGACAAAAAATGAGATTCGATGATATATGAGAAAATTATTATTTGATGATATAATGGATTTTAAAAACAGAACTTTTAAAATTAAACCTAAGCCCTGGTGTCACTTTCAGACTTTGATGTAAAATATTGTTTTACGGAAATCAGAATGGAGATTTTATAATACAGGGTGTATCAGTCTTCCCGTTATTTCTCGACAATACGATGTTTGGGCAAGTTGGGGAAAATTCTGTTCAGTAAAGTTTATCCAAATAATCGAGTGGCACTATTAAAATTTACTGGAATAATCCCGAAGTACAGGATATCAAGGACACATTTTTTTTAATGGTAACGTATATGGTGTGTGTGTTGAGATCCATAAGCAGAGTGAAAATAGGAAACCTTTTATCACAGCCTTTTCACATTCATACTGGAGTCAAACAAGGAGACGCCACCTCACCTTTGCTGTTTAACCAAATCTACAAGTATGAAATGCGGATTTTTTCAAACTTGCTGCGCAAACTTTGTGTATAGTTCAAAGTTTCAACACATATAGCGTTTTGTTACGTTATCATTAAGTGTCAAAGGCGTATATGTTATAATTTGAAAAGTGACGATATAGTCTTGTTTTACTGTGTCAAATTTTGTGCCAAATAAAGAGCATTCGCGGACAGTACTACTGTTTTGTTTTCATTTGAAAAAAAAAGCTGCTGAATCATACCGATTGCTTCGAGAAGCTTATGGTGAATATGCTCCATCGCAAGATACGTGTGAACGATGGTTTCGGCGTTTCAAAAGTGGTGACTTTGATTTTACAAACAAAGAACATGGAAAACCTCCAAAAAAATATGAAGATACAAAATTGGAAACATTGCTACAGGAAGACGATAGTCAATCACAAAAACAACTAGCAGAGCAGTTAGGCGTTAGTCAGCAAGCTGTTTCCAATCGCCTACAAGAGATGGGTAAGATCCAGAAAGTCGGCAGATGGGTTCCACATGCATTGAATGAGAGGCAGATGGAAAAACGCAAAAACACTTGTGAAATTTTGCTTGCACAATACAAAAGAAAGTCTTTTTTGCATCGTATCATTACTGGCGATGAAAAATGGATTTATTTTGAAAATCCCAAACGCAAAAAATCATGGGTGAACCCAGGCTCACCATTCACATCAACTGCAAGACCGAATCGCTTTGGCAAAAAGACAATGCTCTGTACTTGGTGGAACCAAAAGGGTGTAATCTATTATGAATTGTTAAATCCTGGTGAAACAGTTAATACCCAACGCTACCAACAACAACTGATCGAATTGAACCATTCGCTGCTCATAAAACGACCAGAATACGAAAGAAAACAGCACAAGGTAATCTTTCTTCACGCTAACGCTCCATCACATAAAGCAAAAGCAGTTTGCTACACATTGGAGGCACTCAAGTGGGAAGTGCTACCCCATGCCGCTTACTCACCAGACTTGGCCCCTTCAGATTACCACTTGTTCGCATCGATGGGTCACGCACTTGCCAAGCAGCACTTTTGTTCATATGAAAATGGAAAGAATGGCTAGATGAATG
Organism: Liopterus haemorrhoidalis; assembly: GCA_963971575.1. Taxonomy (NCBI): domain Eukaryota; kingdom Metazoa; phylum Arthropoda; class Insecta; order Coleoptera; family Dytiscidae; genus Liopterus; species Liopterus haemorrhoidalis. The sequence continues at coordinate 6,289,197 of OZ020624.1, forward strand.
GTTTGCGGGGAAAGGGGAAGAGTTCTACATATTTTAGTTAAAAACACAAAAAATGCGTTATTTTCCGAAAACATAATCTGATCAAAAATTCCTGCTGTCAACTATTCCGGTTCACACCAATGTACATTAGTTTTTTTGGAATTATTTCAGATTTTTAGTTTAAACCATCTGGGCTACAGGGTGTGGGACAAAATTTTTTTTGCACAATTTTGGCAAAAATCGCGTCAAAATAATTTATTTTCCGAAAATAAAATTTTGATCGTTAATCCACGTACCAAGGGCTTTCATTTGATACTCTACACAATATTTAACTTTTTTTTTTTCGATGAGCATATATTTGTTTATATTTTTAGGGTGATATGCTTTTCAGATGTTTTAGTATTTTTCCTATGTGCGGGTCAAAGAGTTGTATAATTTCAACTCTCTATGTTTATCAGTTTGGCTATAATTTTTACCGAACAGACAGACAGACGACAAAATGACGGTATAAGGGTTTTTTGGTCATACCTACAAAATCCTAAAAATATTCACCCTTACTGAATACCTACGAAATCCTGAAATGTGTGAAAATTCCCATTTAACATCATATTTTACTTGGAGATAAAGTAAAGACGAAAACGCGAAATATAAAAATATAAATTTAGCAAATTTTGTTCTCCAACTTTTTAATTGCACATTAACTATTTGGAATCTCTTTTGATGCGTTATTCCTAATTTGATTTTGAACTCATTTTGGTTTACTCTCTATCGCACCTTCTCCTTCCATTTATTCTCTTTCCCTTTTACTCTTTGTTTAGTTGTTCGTTAAGTGTCTTCTCTCTACCCTACTTTCACTTTTATTCTTGTTCCGACGCAGTTGTTTCGCACGTTTTCTCCATATTTATTATTTATATACCTACCTACTTTTTATTTTATGAAGTATATTTTAAATATTTTTTGCTTATATAGGATGCTGAAGGTTAAATTAGTTAAACAGGGATAATATTTTTAAATTTGGGATTTTGTTATGTCAAAATAAGAAAAAAGAATTTTTTGCATATAGACGGTTCACTTTTGTAAGAACAAACTAAGAGTGAATTTTGTTTTCAATAGTTTGCACCTTTGAAGCTGTATGTCATGTTGGTATTAAAAAATGTCACTTTTTTAAAATGTTGATCCATTTGACATATGTCATATTGAAAAATGATATCTTAATTATAATGATCATAACCTTATCAACCTAAAGCCGGTTTTACAGCGTAAGGAATATTTTTAATTGACATTTAAAGTCAGTAACACAGTATAAAAGTAACCAAAATAACCAGATATAGTGTGTTCTTACAAAAGTGAACAGCTTATATTTAAAGTCTGTTTCAAACGCTTAGGCGGAACTAAATGGGAATTTCGTTCTTTTAGGTTGTCGCGACAAGGGACCTTGCTTGGGTTATTTCATTTTTCAAGTTGGAATGTCAAAATTTAAAATTACAACAATGAAACCATGGAAACGAATGACTTATGTCAAAATTAAATTATTTTTTTATATATTTTAATGACAAAAAAATAAATAAATGGGAAATTTGTATTAAAAATGACACAAAAAATCAAAATATAAAGAAAATGACATTTTAAAATGATATTAACCTTAACCAAAAATGTTTATTGTAAGTATGATTTACAAAGCTTAAACAAAACGGTCGAAAAGCACGATTTAAACGATGAAAGTAACTAGATTGCAAAATTTAGTTCCGCTTAACCGTTTGGAACAGACTGTATAAGGTGACCAGATTTTGAAAATCATAAACCGGGACAATTTAAAACAAAATCGTTTTATCAAATTATTTATTCATAAGCCACAGATAAAAAAATTAATAATTACAAACAATATTACAAGAAAAAAATTTTACTTATACGAATACTTTTTGAATTTGTGAATTTTTTCCAGCAACACTTTATTCTTGGATATTTAATCGTAGAAATAAACAACTTTCGAATTTATCTTTCGAATTTACTTTTATAGAGATGACTGCTTTTAGTGTATTGATATGCATCCTACTTTTTTCTTCTGTCCAAAAAGAATTTACAAGACTGAATACTCTTTCAATTGGACTATTGGTTGCTGGAACACTGAAAGCAAATTCGACGATTAGCTTTGTATACTGAAAAGATATAGAATTCTCATCAAAATGAATGAAAACTTATTTCCACTTACTTGTTGCGCTGTCAGTTTTAAATTCATCCTCATTTGATTTTTCTTCCAAAAATTTCTTTATCCTCGTTATTTCCGTAAATAGCAATTCTTCATCAATTGCGGAGAATTTATGCGCTGAAATATCCACATATTTATTCACCAAGCCTCTTGATTTTGTAACATCATTCCATGTTGGTATTGCTTTCGGTAAAACCCATTGAAATATGGATCCAAATTTGAAACAGTTTGTCCATTCTTCTAAATAATTTAAGGATGTGCCAAAGAATTCATCAACCATCTGATAGAATTTGTTTGAATCTAGTAAACCCTCGTCAACAAGATAATGTATCATATCCGATAATTTTGAACCGATAAATTTGACTTCTTTTTATTTGAAAATTCGTTTATCTAGCTTGTAAAATATTTGATAGACATATTTGTAAATAAAGTAATATTTTGAGGGCTTGCGGGATATTAGAAAAAATTGGGTTCGTGAAGTTTATTTTTTTGGAATTCTAAACCGGGACACAAAGCGTACCTTTCGGGACGCCGGGACAAATGATGCAAAACCGGGAATGTCCCGGTCATGGCGGGACGTCTGGTCACCTTACATATTTACATACGTTCTTTCTCTGCTGAACTCTCTTAGTTAAGTTGAATTTTGGCCTCCATTTTGTTCTGTTAGGTTAGGTCTTTTCACGGTTCGTACACTCTACGGTTGTCTCACTTTGGGTGAGGATGACTTACTTCAGTATGACCAATAATGTAAAGTACGCAACAATATACGTTTGTGTAAGTTACTATGTTATTTATACTTAAATGATTTTACACAGCAAGCTCCACAAATGCTGTGTCTTGGGCATACTGAAGTACGTCACTCTTACCTGAAGTGATAGAACCATATACACTACCGCTCAAAAGTTTGGAAGCAGTCGAGTTTTTGTTAAAAAAACATAGAGAAAAAATAATTTTAAACCTTTATTCACAATATAATTAACAATTACATTAAATTAAACTTTTACCAACTATAATCTGTCAATATTGTCTTAATTACACAAGAGCTTTATTTATATTTTTGATTCATCAAATTGTCCACCATTATTTTTATCACAGCTGCGCAAATTTGGGGCACTCTATTTATTAATTTAGCAAAATATGCGCTATCTAATGGGTACCATTCTGTATGCAGATACTCCCACATCTGTGTAGCACTACTTGGAGATCTACTTTTAACTCTTCTGTCCAACTCGTCCCAAACTAGCTCAATTGGTGACAAATCAGGTGATTGGGATGGCCATTTCTTGTTTACTTTACATACTTTTAAGTTTTTTTTTCTTGTTGTTTCTCATTCAAATAGGACAGACACAATTTTGATGCATGTTTCGGATCATTATCCTGTTGAAATATGAAATTTAGTCCAATAATTTCACTTCCAGAAGGCAAAGCGTGATCCTGCAAAATTTGTAAATATCCTTCTTTGTTAAGTTTTCCATCTATTTTTACTAATTTTCCTGGCTTATTATTCCCGAAACATCCCCATACCATTACATTACCTCCACCATGTTTAATTGTTGGCACTGTACACTCTAGCAAAGCCCTTTCGTTCTTAGATCGTCGGACAAATACTCTTCTGTTAGAACCGAAAATTTGAAATTTGGATTCGTCCGTCCAGAGTACATTTTTCCATTCTTCAAGTGTCCAATCTCTATGAGTTTTAGCACAAACCAACCTGTTTTTCTTATGTTGTTTTGTTAATTTCGGTTTTTTAGCTGCTACAAATCCTTGGAGACCGGCAGAGTACAGTCGTCTTTTAACTGTTGAAACTGACACTTTACTTGGACGAATTTCATTTAATTTCGCTGCAATTTGGGAGGCTGTTAAACGACGATTTCGCTTTAATGTTACTTTTATAAATTGATCTTCGGCTTTTGTTGTAATTTTGGGTCTCCCACTATGTTTCCTGTCTTGATTACTGTTGGTTTCTTGTTGCCTTTTTAATGTATAATGAACCCCTTTTGCAGAGCGTCCATTATCTTTAAACATAAATAAAAGTAGTTATATCGTACAAATTCGATTAAAAACATATAAAAGTATATTGACTTGTTAAAAATGTAGAAAATATATCATAAAAATCAATTTCATCAATATATATTGACATTATTTTCAATTTTTCGAAAAAAAATTAATTGCTTCCAAACTTTTGAGCGGTAGTGTAGTTTACGGACAGTAACGTCTTTATAGGTATTTTGGCATATTTAAATATGCTTCTTAAGAAATCTCAGTTTTTACTATATATCGCACGATTCCGTTTTTGATCCACTGTAAGTGGATCCAATCCAGGCACCTATCTGGCCGATAGCGTTTTTATGCCCAAATGTCTGTGCCGGATATGAAACCCATGTTCGTCTGAGATATTTACCATCTTAACTATCTCGCATAACTTCACTAGTCGGTCGTCCAATACGATATCATGAATTTTATTCACCATCTCTTATTCAGACGTTCCGGTCGTTTAGCATCATTCGTGCTGATACGACCATAACGAAATTTTGTGAAATACTTGTGACTATTCCATGCAACGGAGCTCCCATATAGTTTTTTAGCTTTGCTTTAGTTTAGTTAGGCTTTAGTTAGTCAGAAATAATATCAAATTTGCGATCTGAGCGCTATCTCTTATCAAAGTCACTGACTTATCTGACACTCTACGTATTTCATGATTAAATTATTATTATTATTATTTATTTATTTAAATTGTACAATATTATACAAGACTTTTTTTTATATATACATAAAATAAATAAATAGGATGTGTGAATAAATATTTCAAGAACATTCATTCACAACCATTAAAGACTGTGAAAACCAGTCTGTGCGTGGTGTTCTATTTAACCGAAAAAAAAAAATGTATACAGTTAAATAAATGTATCAAGTTACATATATATTACATTTAAATGTTTTTGCTGGATGAAGAAAATATTCACAATGTACAAGTATAATTATAATTTACAACAATTCCTTTATTTCTACCTGAGACAACAGTATTTTTTTGCCCAGTTTTTAAAATTAGTTTGGTTAATTCTGCGAATTGTTAATGAATTTATTTCCAGAAAATTATTTAAACTATTGTAACAGGTGTCTCAAAAGAAATTTTATATTTATTTAGCTTACTGCGTGAACGCAACGTACCCGAGGGGCGCGGGGGTTATGTCAATCGGTAGCCTGGCTCTTGGGAATTCAGTCGCTATGGAGCGTTTCTCTGGAGCAGACCGCGCGTTATGCGTGCGAGAGTTTTACAAGAACGGTGATTCGGCGACTGTAGCGCGTAGAAAATTCTGCAGTATTCGAGGTTTTCGCCACTTAAATGATGCGCCAAGCATTCCTCTCATTCGACTTTGGGTTAAAAAGTTTGAAGAGACTGGTACAACGCTGGATAAATCAAAATCCGGGTGACCTAGGTCATCAAGAACGGTAGAAAACGTGGAGAATGTTAATCAGTCTGTTCGTGACGACCCGAACCTTTCAATTCGGAAGCGCGCAAGTGCTTTAAATGTGCATAGATCATCATTACATCGCATTATGCACAAAGACCTAAAGCTGCACCCCTACAAAATTCAATTGGTGCAAGAATTAAAGCCCCAATCCCCGTGTTCGTGAAATTTTCTCAGGCAAATTGATCTCCCGGAGAGGTGACATAAATTGGCATCCACGCAGTCCAGATTTAACCCCTATGGACTTTTTTCTATGGGGTTATTTTAAATCTAAAGTTTACGCCAATAAACCGACTTCCCTGGCGCATTTGAAAGAAAATATCCGTCACGAAATGGCAGCCATCCCTGAGTCCACCTGCCGAGACGTCATAAGTAATTTTACTGTTCGATTAAATGAGTGCCGAGAACGCGAGGGTCTACATTTAGACGATATTATTTTTAAGAAATAAATCCCCAAAAAGTGTATTTTAATAATTAATAAACATATTTTCTATATACGGCTTACTTTTTTTTTAATCGATCCACTAAATATAAAATTTCTTTTGAGACATCTTGTATATTTTTGGTACTGCAAATGTAAAACATTTCTGTCCCATTTTTTTTACTGTTTTAATATTTTTAGCTAGATCTTTGTTTCGAGTGTTATAATTGTGTGTCAACGTAGATATTTCAGTTTTGTTTTTGTTTATAAATTTTAAGACTGAAAGAATATATAATTGCGGCTGATTCATTACATTTGAGTTTTGATAGAGTTTGATCGTAGGACGTAAGTTTGATCGTAAGCTATTTTTTTTGCTGATTATTTTTAGTAGTTATTTTGTGTTGTTTTTATTTTGTTGAGATATTTATCGGCTGCCCTACCCCATGCTATTATACCGTAAGATAGCAAAGATTGTACGAGTGCGTAATAGAAATTATAAATTAATTTTGTCGTCATGATGTCTCTTAATTTCTTGAAAATGTAAAACGTTTTCCTTAAATTACTTACTAATTTATTTAAATGGTCAGCCCATCGAAGATTTTTATCAATAATAATTCCCAGGTATTTGGTTTTGTCTGTCCTTTCAATAGTAGTTTTACATTGACATGGATTCATCTCACAAAAATTTTCATGTATTGTTAATTTATCGAATAAAATCTGATTTTTATTATATAAAGAAAATAATATGTAATTAGTTTTAGAATAATTTAACGTTAAGAGATTTGCATCCAGCCAACTTTTCATTGTTGATATATCTTTTTCTATTGATTCCTTTAAATTAAACACCGTTTGTGCCTCATTCAAGAGCACCATATCATCAGCAAAGGCAATTATCTTACCGGATATGTTTTTCAAATTAAGTATATCATTTAAATATATTAGAAATAATGTGGGACCCATTACTGTACCTTGTGGTACGCCAATATTTAAATATTCCCTCTCACTATCGACACCACCAACTCTTACTATCTGTTCTCGACCTTCTAAATAATTTTTAAATACCAGTAAAGGCATTCCGCGAATACCATAGAGTTCCATTTTAGATAGTAAAAGTTGGTGGTCGACAGTATCAAATGCCTTTGCCAAATAGTGTGAACAATCTCGCATATGTGAACAAAATCGAGTGCTAACCAACGCAAGTCTACCATAATTTATTATAATGTCTCTAGAAATGAGAAATTAACAATTATAGAATTTCTCGAGAAACTCTATAAAAAGAATTCTCGAAAAGAAACACTATATGTTGCCTTCTTTATTTCCAGAAACATTTTATAATTGGTTAATATTATTGTCAAAAGCATTTTACCAAGTATATTTATCTAATATGTTCAGTTTTATAGTATAAACCGTTGCCAACTTATATTCTACAATGAAATAATCCTAGTTCACTTGCGTCCATTGGAGTCCATATGGGAGTGCACACGACCGTTAAAATACCGAAGTTTGTGCAGTTGGACAACTTGTGTTGCAACTAACTGTTGATATTTAAAACAATTAAACAAGCAATGAAATTAAACTATCCCAAATCTAATAAACGTTATTACTAAATAGTTACTACAATTGTTTCAGTAGATTCGTTTCTAGCGGAAAATTTAATTTCCGAAAATGTTAAGTAATAGTTATTTAATCCTATATAAGTAGAACTGTAGTGATACACTCAGGTTATTTCTAGAAAATGTCTTCTAATTATCCTCATATAAACCTAAAGCTCTAATATAATTACTGACTGAAAGTAGGTAAATAGATTTTTTTTATTTATTTATTCATGATAAGTATTTACAGGTCGGAACCCAACTAATACAATAAATATATAACAAATATGTGTAAATTAACAAATATAAAAATAAGATGGTATTAATTTACAAAAAAATTGATGTGAAGTGTGAATTTTCACACATTTCTGGGTTTTGCAGGTATTTAGTAACTGAACGATGATTATTTGGGATGCCAAAACAAATTTTATGTCAAAATATTTTTTTATGAATTTTAATTCGATTGCCTAATACCATTATTTGAGTTTCTAAATATATGCACTATTTTTTTTATATAGCAAAGTTCATTAAGATTTTGAAAATTGCACCTATGGCTTCCATTGGCTGCTTACATCATAAGTCCCGCCCTTTGATTTCGTCAAACATAGAATTACATTATAATTTCAACACTTTCCACTGGTTATTAAATTTACGCTTTTAAAAATTAAATGCACTATTTACCAAATATAACTAGAATTTTAACAAAATAATTTAAACAAAATAAAAATGCAAAAAAAAAAACAAAATAAAATCAACAGGATTCGAACCCTAGTTTTCAAGTTAACTTATATTATTAAGCGCACGACGAATCCAACCACGCCACGAGAGTTACTGTTGTGATATGTTACACAACGTATTAAATAGTTAACATATTTTAGTTAAAAACACAAAAAATGCGTTATTTTCCGAAAACATAATCTGATCAAAAATTCCTGTTGTACTATTCCGGTTCACACCAATGTACATTACTTAGAATTTTTTCAGATTTTTAGTTTAAACCATCTGGGCTACAGGGTGTGGGACAAATCGCTTCAAAATAATTTATTTTGCAAAAATAAAATTTTGATCGTTAATCCACATACCAAGGGCTTTCATTTGATACCCTACTCAGAATTATAAAAAAATATTTTTATTTTCGATGAGCACATATTTGTTTATATTTTTAGAGGGATATGTTTTTTAGATGTTTTAGTATTTTTCCTATGTACGGGTCAAAGAGTTGTATAAGCATGCCAAATTTTAACTCTCTAGGTTTAGCCGTTTGGCTACAATTTTTACCGAACAGACAGACAGACAGACAGACAGACAGACAGACAGACAGACAGACAGACGACAAAATGACGATATAAGGGTTTTTTGGTCATACCTACAAAACCCTAAAAAGATAAATAAATCCCATATATTCAACAAACGATTCCAAAAATATGAGGTATACAATTCACTTGTTAAAAGACGAATAAAAATAAAATTAAAAGAAAAAGGATTTATTCTGCAAAATTTGGATGCATTCAGGAGTCCGCACAAAATGCCTTAAGAGGCCGAAGGTTCCCCATCCATGGTCGAAACTTGTACCTGGACGAATATTACTACATCTAGTTTATAAAATAATGTATTTCTACTGCAACTTGGTAGAAAACATGGTAGATACTTCAGTTAGAATGGTGTCGTAAATATCTTAATACAGCATAAACTCCACGATTACATTATCTCTTAATGCGTCCCTAGTTATTTAAATAAATTAAATTCAAATTCTACAGTTTTGCTTAACAATCCAAGAATAATTTTCTCTATCTTTGATATAAACTTCAAGGTTATCATTTTCATTTTATGAAAAAAACAGACTACGTAAAGAACATTCAACTAAACAAACAGAAGCAAAAACAAGAGAGTTCCATAATGTGTTTTCTATCTTTTATCAGCCATTACTTTTGTGCACATAAAGCATGAAGTTAACGATAACAGAGTTTCCAAACAAAGAGAAAAATAACTGAAAGTTTACCAGAAAATTGTATTCTCGTTAAATATTTTATTTTACAAAGTTGTTATTCCGAACAGTTTTAATTTGAAATTGGAAAATTGGTGGATATTGAATTGTCTTTTTAAAAGTTTCCACTAAGGGCCGGTTTCTAGAAGCTCAGTAAACTATAAGCTAATGGTCAACTACGGTTGCCTTAGTAAACTGTTGCAGGAACAAAAAACAATCCAAAGTTAACCATAAGTCAACTATGCATAGTTTACTTCGCATTTGACGTGAGTTCAACCAAGGCTTCCTTGGTTAAGTGTTGCACAAACGTTGGTCACGACTTGAACTCGAGTCAAACAATTGAATTTTGCTGACTATACCTCGATCACAGTTTAACTACGATTTACGTCAATATAGAAGTTGGAAGATATTATCTGTCTCAATTTGTAATACGAAACTAAGAGGAAAATTGAAATGAAATTTTTTATGTTGTCTATTTAAAATATCATCTTAGGGTGGTACTGCTGAAATGGCACCTTTCAAAACATTTGACAATTCATATTTGAGATTAAATTATATGTCAATTTATTTTTTTAATTAAAAAGTTTTTTATACAACCAAAATAAGAACATAACATCAGAAAATATGCATAAGAGACAACAATTAGATAAATATACAAAAAAACACATATATAACGCTTATGGAAAACTTTTAGAAAAAAATGGAACAAAATTAAAAAGAAGCGAAATTATAGACCTTGTGGCAGATATTTTTTCAGTAAATCTTGATGTCCTTTTTGTTGTGAAATATAAAATAATTTACCCATTTCAGTTTCTTTAGATTTCTGAAGGAGAAGTAAGAAAAATTTTAAATGAAGGTGTAGAAAATTTAAGACCGACGAACATGGGAAGAGGTAATAATAAGAAAACAGATAGAACCACAGACTACATGTTTCGGAAAGATTTGCAGAGAAGAATTTGGGATTTACATTCAAAAAATGAATATTTTTGTTTAAATATGTTATTAAATTTTGCAAAACAAGAATTAAATTTTAAGGGCATCACAATAAAATGATAAATTATTATTATATAATATGTTTTTTTGTCTTTTATATTTTATCACGATATTTCATTGATAATCGTAATATTTTTTTACTATTATACGAGTAATAATAGATAGTTTGATGAAATAAATATTAATATATACATTCAAAATATTTGACATGTCAATCACAATTTTGACATGTCAGTTTAGTAATAACCTTAATATGATGAAACTTAACCATACTTTTAAAAGCCAGAATTACAAGTTCACATGATTCTACAAAAGTCTATTTACACCACAACAGTCACTAAAGTAACCAGATCTATGGTCTGTTTCAAAGTAGAAAAATGTGTGTAAGAAGATAGGAGCTGTTTGTCCTTGCTTCGGATTGGTTTAAATCGTCATTCCTATTACACTGTAAAAATATTGTTTTTAGTCCAAGTTGACAGATGTTCAGTGTCGTACATTGGAAATATATATTATTTATATTATTTAATTTTTCTCATATATTTTGTTATTATTTACATATTTAGACTTTTATTTATATTCTTGGCGTAGATTTTATGGAGAAAATTCTCAATGTTATTTTTTTTTTTACGCAGTTATATATATTTTAGGTTATCTGACATATAAATATTTTTTGACACTTGACAATTAACATATCAAGAGAGAGGACTAATGTGAGGCCAAAAGACAGCCCAGCTGATTGTGCCCAAAGAAAAAGTTATTGATATAATTTTTAGACCTTCATATATACATATATTTTTAATTTTTATTTACAATAATTATTTAAATAAGAAACTTTTGCTCTGAAGATATATTGTTTGTTTTATTGCATTGTTTAAACTCTTTTAGCCAAATCTCTCTTTTTATATATAGTACATAATTTTTAAAATTAATATTTTTTTAACTTTTTCAAATTTCCCATTAAACTGAATTTATGTAGTAAAATAACGTAAGTGTATTATCTGCCTTGTTTGTTTCAATATCTTATTAACCTTTCATATATTTAAAAAAAAAATCACTTGCTACCCCAGATGCTACGCCCATGCCGTAGTTGTAACTTATTTTAAATTTCCCGCTATACTGTATTTGATCAGTGTAAATCGTACTCGGTTCGCAGCGCTATCTACTTTTTTCTACTTTGAAATAGACCATAGTTTCGTATTACAAATTGAGACAGATTATACCCGTTTGAAGAAAAAGCAGTTAGCAGAAATGGTTGGAGTATTATCTACTATTATTTTGAATATCCTCCATTAGCATCTAGGGATGTCAGAAGTCAGTGAAAGATGGGTGCCGAGAATGTTCACGACACTTCAGAAAACGACAGTGCGTCGAGTGTTCTCGAAAGTTTTTAAACCTCTGCAGAGAAAACAAAGATGAAGTTTTGAACCGGATTGTTTCTGGAGATGAAACTAGGATTCATCATTATGAGCCTGAGTCAAAGCAGTCAATGCAGTGGATTAAAAAGTGCACAACACCCTCCAAAAAGTTTAAGATTTCACAGTCAGCAGGGAAAATCATGGCTACTGTTTTTTTGGAATACGGAATATATCCTGCTGATCGACTATAAAAATAAGGTTATCACAATAACTGGACAGTACTACGCTGATCTGCTGAAACAGTTAAAAGAAGCTGTGAAGGAGAAAATGAGAGAAAAATGGACCAAAGGAGTACTGCTTTTGCAAGAAAACGCACCCGTGCACAAGAGCAATGTTGCAGTAGCTGCTATTTACGATTGTGGCTTTCAAATTTTGAACCACCATTTCTACAGTCCAGACCTCGCTCCGTCAGACTTTTATTTGTTCCCGAAACTGAAAAAAAAAGCTTTGAGGGAATAAATTTACGAGCGACAAACAAGTTAAAGATTTAGGTAATCAGCAACCAGCAACTTACTTTCACTATGCGCGTACTCTTAAGCCGCATTCACAGCTCTTAAATCAATAGCTTATACACTGTAGCTTGTACTCTGTTTACTGTCACTAGAAGTTTGTCATATGGTAAGACGCGAAACCTTTCAGACCTCTAAATTTAGTACGTTGTTCGTTGTGGATTGTGGATAATTTTCTAAACTTATAGCTAGTGTGGGGCTGCCATAATTGTCGGACTACCGACCGGGACCCCCCCCCAAAAAAACAACTTAAAAAAAACTTTTATCGACAATAATACCTTTGCACATTTTAAAAAAATAAAAAATTTTAAACACAAAAAAAAATAATTAAAGTAGAGATTGATAATAGGTATTCCAAGAGCAAAACGTTGGGATCAATGGTGAATCATTTTGGAACACTCAGTTCGACTGGAAAAATTTGATGTTTTTTTTTTTTGTGGATGCGTCTTTATCAAATCTAAAATAATATAATATAAATTAATGGGCGATTCAATTTAATAAAACCAAAAGTGTCACGTATCACTGTCAGTGTTGCCCGCTGGCAAAAAGTGCTTGCGAATTTCTGTGTTGCCAATGTGCTGCGTGCGCATATCAACATTAGATACTAGCTGACTGGTACTCGGCATTACTCCGGAACATTTCGGACCTCGAATCTGTTATATTATTTATATATAGTATGTATATATGTATATGTACAATATTATCGAAAAATAATTTTTTAATATGCATAAATTTTAAATCGATCGGGACAAATGACTCTTGGACCGGGACACTGGGACAAAAACCTCAAAACCGGGACATGTCTCGGTGTACCGGGACGTATGGCAGCCCTAAGCTTGTGAAATGTTTTAATGAGACAGACATATAAACACATTGGCTATCGCAGTCCATCAGTGACACCGTAGTTATGGTATGCCTTTACATAACCTAACATAATGTCATCATTAACAAATCTTGCTCAAAATTATAAAGACGGAGAGTAAATATGATCAATTTAGGTAACTAGGTTAGGTTTAGTTAGTTAAAATCTAAGACAAGAGATTTATAAAAACGATAATACATAGAAAACATTTTACGAAACAATGTAGTTGGTCTAAGACGCACAGATGTCGGACTATTCGTAACACATTAATTTATAACTTGCTGTGAACGGTACGTACAACGTTAAAACAATGCTTAGAAACATAACTTACAGCGTACCAAAGAACAGTCAACAACGTGTTAATTTAAAGAGCTCTGAATGCGGCTTTAGTTAGGATACATTATTTATTTAATTATTATTTATTTATTTATTTAATAACCCATTGGACTGCCAACAGGTGCAAGCACCCAATAACAGGCAGCCACTTTAGCATACAAATGACAATGGTACAAAATAATACAATTATAAAATTTAAAACAGAAAAATATGTAAAACAACAACAACAAAAAATTATATCTATATATACAAAGAGGAACATAGGAGCTAGAAATTTAAGGGAATATTTATTATAGTCTAGAAAAAATATCTTTATGCAGTGCTTTTAGTTTTATAATACTGTTTTATGATAGCTGAAAATCTCCGTAAAGATAAATTATGGATATCTAAGTCGATATCACAACTGACAGTATTAAATAATTTTGTCATGCGACTCACTGGCGAGTTTAATAGGTAATTAGTACTGGCAAAATTTTGCTTAAATGTACAAATACAAGGTGTCTCAAAAGAAATTTTATATTTATTTAGCTTACTGCGTGAACGCAACGTATCCGAGGGGCGCGGGGGTTATGTCAATCGGTATCCTGGCTCTTGGGAATGTAGTCGCTATGGCGCGTTTCTCGGGAGCAGACCGCGCGTTATGCGTGCGAGAGTTTTACAAAAACGGTGATTCGGCGACTGTAGCGCGTAGAAAATTCTGCAGTATTCGAGGTTTTCGCCACTTAAATGATGCGCCAAGCATTCCTCTCATTCCACATTGGGTTAAAAAGTTTGAAGAGACTGGTACAACGCTGGATAAATCAAAATCCGTGCGACCTAGGTCATCAAGAACGGTAGAAAACGTGGAGAATGTTAATCAGTCTGTTCGTGACGACCCGAACCTTTCAATTCGGAAGCGCGCAAGTGCTTTAAATGTGCATAGATCATCATTACATCGCATTATGCACAAAGACCTAAAGCTGCACCCCTACAAAATTCAATTGGTGCAAGAATTAAAGCCCCAAGATGCCAGTCAGAGGCTTAATTTCGTAAATCAGGTGATTGAGCGACTTTCAACGTTTACCAACATTTTGTTTTCGGATTAAGCTCATTTTCATCTTAATGGCCACGAAAATAAGCAGAACTGCCGCTACTGGAGTGCAACGAATCCGAAACGCAAACATCAGAAACCCCTACATTCGCCTAAAGTGACCGTATGGGCTGCGATGTCGGCGCGAAGAATTATCGGCCCTTACTTTTTTGAAGACGAAAGGGGGCGTGCAGTTACAGTGAATTCAGAGCGTTATGTGGAGATGTTAGACAACTTCTTGGTACCTGAACTGCAAAACTTTCCTGGCTATAACCAAAGAACATGGTTCCAACAGGACGGAGCAACTTCACACACGTCCAATATGTCTCTGCCACGTGTTCGTGAAATTTTCTCAGGCAAATTGATTTCCCGGAGAGGTGACATAAATTGGCCTCCACGCAGTCCAGATTTAACCCCTATGGACTTTTTCCTATGGGGTTATCTTAAATCTTAAGTTTACGCCAATAAACCGACTTCACTGGCACATTTAAAAGAAAATATCCGTCACGAAATGGCAGCCATCCCTGAGTCCACCTGCCGAGACGTCATAAGTAATTTTACTGTTCGATTAAATGAGTGCCGAGAACGCGAGGGTCTACATTTAGACGATATTATTTTTAAGAAATAAATCCCCAAAAAGTGTATTTTAATAATTAATAAACATTTTTTCTATATACGGCTTACTTTTTTTTTAATCGATCCACTAAATATAAAATTTCTTTTGAGACACCTTGTACTACGCATGTTATAAGAAGGAACACAAAAATTTAAAAGTCCTAAAGCCTGTAATACATGATGCGATTTCTCGTTTTGAATCTCGTACGAGTTATCGTACGATAAATATTCCTAACGGTATCGGCCACGTGACTATGCGCAATAATCTACTGCGTCGATATCTGTTCATTTCTATACAATATTTCAGGTCTGGAGCATAAATATTGGATGGTTTTCAATATCGTACAAGATCTCGTACGAAAATCCTGTAGTACACGATACAATAATTCTTGTACGATAAATCGTACGAGATTCAAAACGAGAAATCGCATCATGTATTACAGGCTTAACAAATTTGTATCATCATAGCGCCCATGTACTATTCTGTATATTTGTTTAAGGTCACCATGTCTCTACGTTCTTTAAGACTTATCATGCTAAAATAAGATAATTTATCCTGGTAAGATGGGCAGTCGTTACAGCCAAGTCTGTAAGACATGTGTTTTACAAAGCGCTTCTGGACTAATTCCACTCTGTTGATATGAACAGCGTAATATGGGTTCCATATAGTGCTACAGTATTCGAGGTGTGATCTGACGTATGAAAAAAATTAAGTTTTGTATGTGAAGGAGCTGGAGAAATTTTTGCACGTTCTCATAATAAATCCAAGCATCCTGTTAGATTTTTTACAAATATATTCAATATGTTTATTGAAGGAGAGTTTTTCGTCAAACATTATACCTAAGTCCTTAATATGAGAGACAGAAGACAATGCCTGACCCCCAATGTTGTATTGGAAGTCTATTTTATGTTTATTTCTGTAAAAGGAAATGATAAAACATTTATTTATGTTTAAAAATAATTTGTTAGCGACACACCAATTACTAAGGCGATCAAGCATAGTCTGCAAATATTGACAATCATTGACACAATCTATTTGGTAACAAAATTTCAAATCATCAGCATACAGTAAATGAGTACAATTTAATATTTCACTAATATCATTTATAAATATCAAAAACAGAGTGGGACCAATGTGAGAACCCTGAAGGACTCCAGAAGAAACCTGTATTTTAAAAGATTTGCAACCACCTATAGCCACGTACTGTATTCTGTCAAAAAGGTACCTAGCTACATATCTTATACTGGTTCTGAAATAACTTGAACCACTTCGTCGTTGGAAAAAATTCCGATAAGCTATCAAAGAACAAGAAATTAGATTTCACATGAGATACAGGCACGTTTAAACCTTTATTTTTAAACATTGTTGTCCTTGACGACCAGCAAGAAGTTGGACTTAAGATGTAAGGGTAGCCAGGCAGGAAAGAAGTCTACAAGAGGACCACTGGCTAGACAAGGTAGCTTAACAAAGAGGAAGCGAGAAACGGCCTTGGCATGTGGTATTTATGATGCAATTTAAATAAATGATGAATGATAATTTTTACAACCAAATTTGGTCATAATCTACAAGCTACAAATATAAAAAGAAAATTTATAACATTTTCCTTCCTCAATAAAACACTAACTGCAAAACGAATTTTGTCCCATTATTTACAGACTAATAAAAATAGTCCCAAAAATGTTACTATTATCGTAACAAATCAAATTAGTAAATATCAGATAAAGGTGATTTATATTGTTACAAAACACGCACTGACATGGGCGTCCATAGGGGAAGCGGACAAATAGAAATCAACTAATTTTTACTTGCCCGACCTTAATATATAATGGGCAAGTTAAAGGCTATTCCTAACGTTTAGGCGGAACTAACTGAAATTTTAATTTTTGTAAGATGTCATGGTCACCCTTTTTCTGGTTTGAAATGGGCTTTTCCTAAACAAAATTATCAGAAACATCACTTAATCGGTAACAGTTACTAGAATTGAAAATCTAGTTCCACCTAAACCAAAGAAACAAGCTATAATGTAATCGCGGAAAATTTTCTATGTCGAGATTTTGACTGATGACCACGTTTCATGGTCCAGGGAATCCAAAAACCTATTTTAGAAGTGCGTCCGTATGTGTATGTGCGTGCGTGTGTGCGTGCGTGCATGTGTGCGTGCGTGCGTGTGTGCGTGCGTGCGTGTGTGCGCGCGGCCGTGTTTGTGTGCACACACGATAACTCAAGAACAGTTCAACTTAGAGAGTTCGTTCTGGTACTAAAAAATTTTCCTATTAATTGGGAAGAACTCTGTTTTTTATGAAGATCGGAAACCGGAAATGGAAGTTATTTAACTTTTAATTTGTGTTAAGTCTTTGGTAAATTAAAATTTTAAATTAAATTTCCTATTTTTTTAATGATAAAACTACCATATATACTATCTTTGAAATTATTTTGCAATGGTCTAGAACAGTGTTTCTCAACCAAAAACGTATCGCGGACCAGTAAAATATATAATTTTCTAACGCGGAGCACTCATAATAATTGTTGGTTCTTTTTTTGCAAGAAAAACAAATATAGTTAATGTGTTACTAAATATATTTATTTTATTTGTAAAAAATCACAGAAAGTTTACAGAAAATAAACAAAATATAAATTATTTAAATAAAAAATGTGCTTAAAAAATAACAAAAAACACGCAAAAAACACATACAAAAACTTTCGCGGACTAAAATTTTTCTGCGGACCACTGGTGGTCCGCGGACTAACTGTTGAGAAACACTGGTCTAGAATAAATATGGACAGCATTATAACAGATGTTTGCCATTGCTGATAGTACTAGGCTAGAATAGTACAATATATATTGAGTATTAGTATCAAAGAGATATAGTACTTCATAAAATAAAAATTCGGACGGTTCGGAAACTGCTCAACAATATGTTTCCGTTTTTAGCCATCACAAGATTGATAAACGTTTGCATTTACTTTTTTTATACCGGGTATTGTAGGGATGTCACGGTAAGTGTGTTACCATTGGTTGGTTGATTAAAGCCATAGGACTGGGTCACGTGCTTGGTTCCGGGCTTAGTGACCGGATTAAGCTTGCTTGTCATATTTCGTTCAATGCCACATGTATATGTTAGTTTGAACAACAACTTAGATGTTAACGCTAACCGGACTGAATGCTTTCTCTCCATCGTCTTCCGAGAGATGGGTGTTTTTATAAGACATTTCTAGGCATTTCTACGAAGAAGGGTAAAAATATTATTCAAGGAATTTTCAAAGTTATTAGGTAATAACTTTGAACAAAAGTCTCCTTGAACAATAAACCATTAAAAAATATTTTAGTGTTACGTGTTGTAAACGTAAGCTTTCTAATTTTCTATTATCTGAATTATCACAAGTATTAATTGTAATCCCTAATTAAAGATCCCTAAAATTCTAAAAGCTAAAAATTGAAATTCTTTACACGACGGGTGGTTTGTGAAAGTTTAGTCATACTTCGGGCGGAATAACCGATTCGTTACACAACCCTTCTCCTGCGGCTGGATCCCTGATGTCATCAAACTATCATGCTGAAATCTGCCTAATATTTCGGTTCCAATTCTGGATATTAGGGTTTTGTAGGTATGACCAAAAAACCCTTATACCGTCATTTTGTCGTCTGTCTGTCTGTCTGTCTGTCTGTCTGTCTGTCTGTCTGTCTGTCTGTCTGTCTGTCTGTCTGTCTGTCTGTCTGTCTGTCTGTTCGGTAAAAATTGTAGCCAAACGGCTAAACCTAGAGAGTTGAAATTTGGCATGCTTATACAACTCTTTGACCCGCACATAGGAAAAATACTAAAACATCTAAAAAACATACCCCCCTAAAAATATAAACAAATATATGCTCGTCGAAAACAAAAATATTTTTTTAAAATTCTGATTAGGGTATCAAATGAAAGCCCTTAGTACGTGGATTAACGATCAAATTTTTATTTTTGCAAAATAAATTATTTTGATGCGATTTTTGCCAAAAATGTGCAAAAAAAATTTTGTCCCACACCCTGTAGCCCAGATGGTTTAAACTAAAAATCTAAAAAAATTCTAAGTAATGTATATTGGTGTGAACCGAAATACTACAACAGGTATTTTTGATCAGAATATGTTTTTGGAAAATAACGCATTTTTGTGGTTTTTGGTTCACAAAGTACAAAAGTTATACCAATGTAAGACACTCACATGCATGGCGTGCGATGGCTACATGCGTTAGAGCACTCTTAAACTGGCTCGAAAACGAAGGATTTCGAGTTCGAGTACGGAGTGAATTTTATTTTTTCTGTTTTTTTTTTTTGCATTTTTATTATGTTGAAATTATTTTGTCAAATGTTGTATTTAATTTTTATGAGCGTAAATTTAATAACCAGTCTTATTATATGTTTAACAGACGATAAATTATTTTAAAAATATCGTTCATTTTGCCGTGATTACTACAAAGTAAAATTTGTCCTACACACTCAGCATACCGCCTTCACTTATTATATACCTGCGAACCCTGAAATGTGTGAATATTCACACTTCACATCAATTTTTTTTCTATTCATATCTCTTTTCGTAGAAAATTTCTTATGAACGTCTATGACATCATTTATAAACAAATCTAGAAATTTATTTTCAAAATTCGCACTCGTTAAATATCATTTGATTGTACAATTTATCAGTTGTTATTATCAGGCACGTCATGCAATCATTTATGGCTATATAACACAGTCCAGTATATTAATATGTGATTTTGCTTTGCACAATACATTTCACAAAAATATAACCGCGGGTTCTGATATTTAATGAATAATGCTATGATGTAATATTATGATACAATATTTTGTAAACAGGATGATTTTGTCATTTAGATTGTAAATGTCAATTTAATCAACTATGCTATAATTTAGTTTATGTATTAAGATAATAATAATTACACCCGTCAACAGGAATTTTGAGTCTGGGTTCTGCATATCTGATTTTTATTTCTTCCACATTATTAATTAAAGTAAAAATAGTTTTACCCGAAAAAGTTTGCTTTTGTAGCTATCAGAATGAAATTACGGATTTTAAGAAAATTTCCCTTTTTTCAGACCTTTATTGTATGTAAAAATAATACAAACTTTTGTTATGAATTTGAATCAGTTTTATTTACAAGAAAACCATTCGAAACAAACTACTGTAACAGAACGGGGCGTCATTTTTATTTTCGGGGCTCCAGGTACCTATACGCATAAAACTAGTGCTTATTCGTATCGCTTGTGTGACGTATAAAACTTAGAATTCAGTTGCATAAAATCAGTGAGTTAGTTCAGATCAATTCCTGCTATTATCGATGGTGATTTGCTAATATGGTGTATCTCAAAATAGCGAATATTCCAATTTCCACTGATCACTACTGATACCCCACAAGGACAAATAATATTATAATTCTTTTTTTTTTTTATTTACCCTAGACCTTGCGGCGTTTAGAGTCTTAACCAGTACATTTAAAATCATAATAATAATAAAATAATAAAATAATAATATAATACATTTTTATGACTTCTTTCTTCTTCTTCTTCTACATTCTTCTTCCGGTGTTCCTCTCTTTCTTCCTATTCTCGTTTCCGCTTCCGTCTCCGGTCTCCTTCCTTCTTGACACCAGTTGTTCTTCCCCTCTTTCTTCGCTTCTCTTCCCTCTTTTCTTTCCTCCTCCTTTGCCTCTCTCTGCCTTCCTGTTCTCAGTTCTGTCTTACCTCTCTGCATTCCTTCCTTCTTTCCTCGAGTACTCTCACCCACCTTTCTCCCTTTCCTTCTCCACTCAACAGCTCCTTTATCTCTCCTTCCCATTTTGTCATCTTTCCACATCTTCTTGTTAGGTGTTCCAAGGATTCTTCCCCCTCCCTACACATTCTGCATATCCTATCCTCTGGTTTTGCCCAATACCTGTTATTCCGTTCTTCATTTCCGCATCTTAATCTGGCAATCCTCCTAACTCTGCCCCCCTGCCTTTCCTCTCCTCCATTTCAGATATTTAGGTATTCCTACCGTCCTTATCTCTCTATACCTTTTCACATTCCTTGAATTGTCTATTCTTACTGTTCTTTCCTGCTCCTGTACCTCCTTGTCTCTCCTCTTCAATTCTTCTGCTATGTTTCTTCCTCCATTTCTCTTTCGCTCAGCTTCCCTTATGTCCATCCCACATCTCCAATAGTACTCTTTCCTTGTTTCTCCCCATTCCGACAACAACACAAGGACAAATAATAAATGTTTTAAATAATTTTTTATGATCGCCTTATGTTTACAAGTTAATGGTGGTATTTTTGAACATTTAATTTAGATTTTTTTGTATTTTCAATAAAAAATGTTTAGCCTTTTCAATGAATATTTATCCCTATGTTGCAAAATAAATGGAGGGCAACTTGCTGTCAAAATAGTTTATCGTTAGTAGGGAAACCATGCATTATAATAATTTCAATGTTGCACGATAAAAGAAATTCACCGTATTATTATATGTATGCGTACTATTTACACTTAAAAATAAAATGTAATACTTATAAGCACTTAAGTATTTTATTATTACCTGTTTCATAATTTCTAATGAAAATATATTGTGTCAATGCACAGAACCCCGGTGGCAGGCCTTAGGAGAGGAAAATATTGGCAAATAGGGGCGGGAGAACAAACAAACTTCTGGTTGACTTTCTTAAAAGATATTTTAAAAATTTAAATTAAACCATTAAAAAAAAAACTTTTGGTCGACTTCTTTTTTTAGAGAACAAGCGAATTTCTGGGTGACTTCTTTTTTAGGGTTTTGTAGGTATGGCCAAAAAACCTTTATACCGTCATTTTGTCGTCTGTCTGTCTGTCTGTCTGTTCGGTAAAATTTGTAGCCAAACGGCTAAACCTAGAGAGTTTAAATTTGGCATGCTTATACAACTCTTTGACCCGCACATAGGAAAATTACTAAAATACCTAAAAAACATATCCCCCTAAAAATATAAACAAATATATGCTCATCGAAAAAAAAATATATTTTTTTACAATTCTGTGTAGGTATCAAATGAAAGCCTTTGGTACGTGGATTAACGATCAAAATTTTATTTTTGCAAAATAAATTATTTTGACGCGATTTTAGCTAAAATTTTGCAAAAAAATTTTTTCCCACACCCTGTAGCCCAGATGGTTTAAACTAAAAATCTGAAAAAATTCTAAGGAATGTAAATTGATGTGAACCGGAATAGTACAACAGGAATTTTTGATCAGATTATGTTTTCGGAAAATAACGCATTTTTTGTGTTTTTAACTGAAATATGTAAAATATTTTATCCTCTATTTAACACAGTAAACGAGTTAACATCCATAGTCCAGTGGTAACGTTATCACTTCGTAAGTTGTAAACTACGAGTCCCATCATTTTTATTTTTAGTTTTTTTTTTTTTGCATTTTTATTTTGTTTAAATTATTTTGTCAAAATTCTAGTTATATTTTGGCAAATGTTGCATTTAATTTTTAAAAGCGTAAATTTAATAACTAGTGGGAAGTGTTGAAATTATAATTTAATTCTATGTTTTAATGTATACGAAATCAGAGAAGCGGAGTTTATGACATAAACAACCAATGGAAGCCGCAATTTTCAAAATATTAATGAACCTTGATATATAAAAAAAATACTGCAAATATTTAGAAACCCAAATAATGGTATTAGGCATTCGAATTAAAATTAATAAAAAAATATTTTACCATAAAATTTGTTTTGGCATCCTAAATAATCATCATTCACTTACTAATCATATTGAGTCAAAATTAAAGACAAACATTAATCAGTTCTGGTCTTTTACAAATACTCTACGAAAAAATAACTCTATTCCGAACAGTATGTGTTACAACGACTCCGAAACATCTAACGGGCCTGCCATATGTAACCTTTTTGCAGATCATTTCCAATCAGTGTACATTAAATCTAGTAACTATACGTGCAACCTGTCAAAGGCCGATAATAGTGAAGTTGCGTCAAACGTCAATATTACTTCATTACAAATTACAAAGGAAGATATTTTTAATTCACTTGTAAATATCGACACCAAGAAAGGATGTGGTTCTGACAAAATTCACCCAAAATTTATTAAATATTGTGCTCATTATCTACTTTCCCCTTTATATATACTTTATAATAAATCGTTAACCACCGGAATTTTTCCTCAGTTATGGAAAATTTCATCTATAACACCCATACATAAATCTGGAGGCAAGAATAATATATCCAATTACAGACCAATATCTATCCTTCCCACTTTTGCTAAAATCTTTGAAGCTATTATCGTAAAAAAAATTAAAAATACATTAGAAACTACTATCATACCCCAACAAAATGGATTTTGTAGCAAAAAATCAGTACTAACCAACTTAATTCCATTTACTCAATATCTGACCAATAGTATGGACAAGAAGAAACAAGTTGACGTAATTTACACTGATTTCAGTAAGGCGTTTGACAGGGTCATTCACAACATCTTACTCGATACACTATTTAAGGCTGGAATTCATGGATCCTTATTGCGTTGGATTGAATCATACATCAAAAATAGATCCCAATATGTATCATGTAACGGCTATACATCTCGTCTGATTGAAGTAACTTCAGGTGTACCTCAAGGCTCCCATTTAGGTCCAATATTATTTAACATTTATATCAACTCAATATTTAGTTGTTTTAAAAAATGCAAATTTGCTCTTTTTGCCGACGATTTGAAGTTCTACACTACTGTAGATTCAATCGAAGATTGCATTTTAATGCAAGAAGATTTAAAAATGTTAAATAATTATTGTGAATCTAAATACTTGTCATTAAATTTAAGCAAATGTTTTATTGTAAGCTTCAGCCGAAAGAAAACTAAAATTATGTTCAAGTACTCAATTAACAATAAACAGTTATCAAGAAAAGATTCAATACGTGACTTGGGCATCATATATGACTCAAAACTACTTTTCAATGAACACATTGATACAATTGTAAAAAAAGCCTATAAGCTACTGGGCTTCGTTTTGAGAACTTCTAAACCATTTCAAAACATTAAATCAATTATTTTGCTTTATAATTCAATTGTAAGACCTCAACTAGAGTATGCTACTTCTGTTTGGAATCCTCAATATTCAAAATATATTAAACGAATTGAAAGTATTCAAAAAAAAATGTTAAACTTCCTTTGTTACAAATTTAATATTCAGCTAAACTCTTATTCCGATAAATTAGAATTTTTCAATTTAAAATCATTAGAACAAAGAAGAACTAAATTCGATATCCTGCTATTATTCAAAATTTTCAATAATATGATTGACACACAGACCTTTGTACATGAATTTACCTTTTTAATACCAAACAAGTCTACACGATCACAAAATTTATTTTATATTAATCAATTTAAAACTAACTGTTGCAAGAACTCACCAATTAATAGAATAATGATTTCATATAACAATAATTTCAAAAATTTCGATATATTTTCCTTAACTTTTAATAAACTAAAAAAATTATTGTAATAAGATTTATAATTTCTAAATACTTAATTAATATAAATTGTAATGAGATACTTAATAATTAATATACTTTGTTTACGTACACAACCTGTAATATAATTTATAAGATTTTGTTCACTATTTAATTGTATTTCGTGGAAGCTACTTGTGGGCAACCGTTAGCTTCCCCAATGTATAAATAAATAAATAAATAAATAAATACCTGCGAAACCCTGAAATGTGTGAAAATTCACACTTCACATCAATTTTTTGTATAGAACAAACTTCTGGTCAACTTTTTTTTTTAAGGGCGCCGAATCAATCTTTGCTTCTGGGCGCCATAACCCCTAGAGCCGGCACTGATTGCTGGTGTATATTTCTTTAATATTTCTTTGTACAATATTCTGTATAGGATGATTTGGACTAATAATTTTTTCTTGTTTCAGGTAAGAAAGCAAGCTGTTTATCCTAATCTATTATACTCAATTTCTTCTACGGTAAGAAATGAATTATTTTATAATGTTCCTTTAATATTCTTCTGAATTTATCACACACTATTTTAAATCATATAACTTCAGGAATTATAACTTTTCATTTCTCCAGAAAAACTATATTCTTTCTTTAATACATCAAATGAATTTGGCAAAGAATCACAATGTTATTCGGTATAAAAGTTTGCGATTCCCCAGTGCGTAAAACCCATCTGTAACTTCTATATAAGTTAGGTTATGAGTTCTAGGGGTGGCCTAATTAAAAATTAATTATTAATTAAGAAAGTATGATTTGAAGCAGAAGAAATAGAAATTCGTGTTTTGTTTTAGTAATGATGTCATTTCAAGTTGAGAATAGTTTAATTTGGTTTAATAGAAAAATGGGAACAGTTTTAAGTTATTCATTAGAAAAGTATTCAATATTTTTTACGTGACTTCATGGAAAGTTTATTACTTACGGGGCACAGGGATTTTGGTTCAATCCCCGGTGATTTATCTTCTGAATATTCACTTACCGATAATATAATAATAATAATATTTATTAATCCTTTAAATACAGGACTACACAGATTTTGATAAGTAAAACAAGTTATACAATTGATAAAACAATAAAATCATATATTAACCCTTAACGTACTAAATTTAATTAACCTAGTATTCGCTGCCGGCCGGAATTAAAATTGAACGCGTGCGATAAAACGCAAGCATTTGATTAAGGGAGGTTCAACTGAAGGGCCTGGTTCGTCATTACTTGCATAAAATTGATGGGCGTATCTATTGGTTTCTCATAATAATATGGAGAAAACTTCTTCGAAAAACAGTGAAAAAACGGTAAAGGGCGACGAATCGGCAGTTATATTAGGGGCCGCTGTTTGGTTTATTCCAGTACGTGGTGGTGTAAAATCTAAAATATTGCCAGAATCTCCCGGTCTTCTAGGCCGAAACTGGATCTCCACTTCTTCTTGTTCAGTTTCTTCTTCACTTTCCTCTTGTGGAATCGATAATATGGAACCAATTTCTTCATCCAACTCTTCGTCTGAATCGTCTTCTGCTATCACTTCTTCAAATTCATTTTCTCGCCTGTTTTCCATTATAAGGGTATTCAATAAAAACGATACAAATTTTACGTGGTTTTAGAAACTATAACAAGCTGTCCCGTCAAGTGACAATATAAAACTGCCCAATTAGAAGATAAAATTCTACTTTTAATATCTACGCCTATGGCTCAAGATTAAACTTTATTTTCTAAAATGAAATATCCGTTCTCTACTAATGACGCTAGCGCTTAGAAAGAATAAACAAAAACAGTGGTTCATATATAAACCGCTCAGCCAGCAGAGTATACAAACCGCGGTTCATATTTAAACCGCTCGGCCAGTAGAGTATACAAACCGCGGTTCATATATAAACCGATAGTCCTATAAGGGTTAAATTACCCAAAATCAATGTTCCCCATTGGCATGACTACACCAGTCCTTACAAGATTTTAATAATTCATTAATTGAGTATACACAATGCTCTATAAGAAATACCTTAATCTTCCGCTTTAATACAGCAAACTGCGTTTCATTTCTGACATGGAATGGCAGTGAATTAAATAATTTAATACCAACAGTTTTTGGTGATTTTTTGTCAGTTCCAGCATGTTTGCTGGAGTTCTGAAACAATATTTTTTCTGGTGTTATATGAATGGTGGTTCAAATGGCGAGCAAATTTTATTTGATTTTTAAATACATAGACCAGCAACTCCAGGATGTAAATACCAGGAACTGTTAATAATTTGTATTTTACAAAAAGAGGTCTGCATGATTCAGTGAGTCTTTTGTTTGCTATGCAACGTATTATTCTTTTCTGGGAAATAAATATTAAGATGAGGAAGTAATGGGATTCGGACTGGTCAGAAATTAAAATTAAAACAATATTTTAACTTCGCTAACGTTTCGATTTAATATTAAATCTTCATCAGAGCTAGGTTAAAAAGTCACAAAATAAAATAAATTAGTCAGATAATTAAAATATAACGTTAAATTTTATTTATCTGACTATTTTATTTTATTTTCTAAGTTCCGTCACTGCTTATCATTTTGTATGTAAAATAGACAGCGACCCAAATCAGTTCAACACTCCTGCTGTTGGATATTGATGTTTATATCAAATAATAATTCCATTATTTGTTGATAAAAAAATTTAATTGTTAATCCATGTATCAAAAATTTTCACTTGATTTTTTCTTCGATAAATACATATTTATTTATATTTTTCATGGGATATATTTTTGTCTCAATATTTCTCTTACTTATGTTCAGTTCTCTAAATCAGCCACTTGGCCACAATTTGTACCGAACGAACAGACTCGTGTGACGGAATACAAGGAATACAGTACAACTTATATCAGACCTTTTTGTGTATAAAACATCATAATTTCAAAATACCTAAAAAGATATTGAGATTCACACTTATCTACAAAATAAATCCAAATACCGATTTTAAGAGCGCGATTGTCTCCAAAACTACTCTCTTTATTATATTTCTACTATTTCTACTCTATTTCACGTTTGAGGTGTCATTTTAAAATTATATTCTGAAGGTTATACCGAAGTCAGATTTCCACTTTATCTTATCTGAATCGAGTAATTAGTTGTTTAAAACAGTTTTATCATTTGACTGAATATTTTAGTCGATGTGTCAGTGGGAAAAAGGATCAACGCTCCCCTTCATATAATTCATTGGAGCATATTTGGAAAGTGATGTATTTTCACTTGAACAATAATTAGTCTTTTGTCTTTTTAATTTTTTTTTGCCTCTCTAGGGAAAATTACAACTAATGAGACCTTCTTTGTAAAATCCTTAAATAATGTACATTATTCGCAATTCTAAGATTTTCATTTTTGCATATCACGTAATTTACAATTCAAAAACTGGTATTTAAATAAAATTACCTAAGCAAAATTCCATTCTTATCTAATTTTTTAGAGTAAATTTATAATTCTCATCTCATCCTGCGGTTCCATATGCATATAAATACAACAGAAATTTAAATATAATTATAGTAATAACAACCCTTATAGTAATTTCCGTGAGGGCGCCGTGAATATTTATATGCAGGCAACCAGCGTAACGCGTCACTCATGCGTTTTGCATAGTAACGTGTTATTGAAGAATATACATACCATTGTTCTACATTTCATAATTCCAAGATGGCATTTTGATGTAATGAAAAATGCGTTTAAATTTTATATTTCAGATAACGACATATTTACGTGTTTTGAAAATTAAGAAGATTTAGATTCGTTTAGCTTATGATGTTAGATGGAACTTATGTAACATAGTCTTTTTTTTTATAATCGTTTATTGCCGGTTCAACAAATAGTATTTAGTATTTAGTATTTATTTATTTAAGACAGAGTACAGAATAAATGCACATATCTTATGTCCAAGTACAATTATTTATATTAATATAACATTTATAACTTACAACTAATCAATATTTAACAAACTTTATCATTTCCTTAAATCTATTTGTCAAAACATATTTATAAATTCGTATTCATTGCCATATACTCCTCAATCGAATATAGTGCAGCACCAAACAGTATTTTTTTTACAGCAATTTTAAATTGTTTAAAAGTAAGATTTTTTATTTCTAATGGCAATTTATTATATAGTGTTGGGCCCATAATATCGATCCCTTTGTTTAAGTAGCTATACTTGCGCGTCATTACTTTTATGTCGTTACCTCGTCTTGTTTCATACCGATGGTAGAAGCTATTAGTGCAAAATTATTTATATTCTGCTTGACATAAAGTAGACATTTAAAAATATAAAGGCTGTGTACAGTCGGGATATTATATTTAACAAATAGGTCTCTACATGATGTTCTCGCTGGTACTTTTGCAATTATTCTAACAGCAATTTTTTGCAATTTAAAAATTCTATCAACATTTTGTGAGTTTCCCCACAGTTCCAATCCGTATGATGGGGCTGACTGAAAGTACGCAAAATATAAAGCCTTTAATGTTTCTAGCGATACTGTTTTTGTAACTTTCCTTAACATATAATTGCAGGTCCTAAGTTTGTTAGCTACTTTATCTATTTGAGATGTCCATTTTATCTGATTATCTATGTTAAAACCTAAAAAATTTATATTGTCCGTGCAATTTAAAACAGTGTCACTGAGAATTTGATTTCTACTAAATATAATATTTTGCGTTTTATTTTCGTTTAATTTTAAATTATTTGCTGAGAACCATACAACAGCTTCTTGATTAGTATAACTGATTTTGTCTTTTAATTCGTATCTAGTTTTACTGGTATGTATAAATGTCGTGTCATCAGCATACATCGAAGTTTGGGCATTTATATTATTTGGCAGGTCGTTTATGTATAATATAAATAGTAAGCTTCCTATCACAGAGCCTTGTGGGACACCTGTATTAATAACTTCGCTGTCTGACACTTGCCCATCATGTGCTACCACTTGTCTTCTATCTTTTAGGAAACTTCCTAAAAGACAAGACACATTACCTCTCAAACCATATTTGTTGCATTTTTCTAGTAGTATAATAATACATTTGTTATTCACAGCAGGGTTATAGGTGTTAACAATAGTTCTTATTCCTTAGGTGGGGATTACATAACTTCCCTAATTTAAATATAGGTTATAAAATATAATAATTGATTTAGATTAAATATAATTTAGATTAAAATATAATATTAAAATTAGATTTGGAGCTTATCTTCTATGTCAGAAAAATCTGAAAAGAGATCTTGGGGTAAGCGTCGCTTCAGTCTTTTATGTAGTCCTTTGCTACCGATGTTGTAGTGCAGCGTTTCTCAACCGGGGGGCCGCGGCCCCCTGGGGGGTCGTGAAAGCTTCGTCGGGGGGCCGCGAAGTCATATAAGATCGAAGTATGAAAATATAATATAATGCATTCAATTTTGCTGAAATGTGCTCAATTCATAAATATATTATATATTATTATATGTATTCATAAATATATACCTTCCACAACATAAATAAAATAAATTATACTTATTTTGATAACTAATTTAAATAATATCAATGTCAAATTAAGTGTATGTGTCGACTGATGCGTTTCTGTGATAACGGTTCGCGTTGGAGGTACTTCAAGTACTTGTAAGTTGTAGTTTCAAATGGGCACGACTTGAAAGTGCAATATTATTATTATTTATTATGTGCCGAGCTACAGATAACTCAAGAGTAAAGAAGCGAAAGTGTTTAAATCAAAATGGAAAGCACTTTGAACACCTGTAAATAAAAATACTTTACTTTCAAGTCATTATAGGGAATACAATTTTTCGTCAACCATAAAAGATATTTAAAAAATTGTTTCTTTTAAAAAGTTCTATCGAAAGTTGATCGTTCCCATTTAAAAAATTGTCCTTGATATCCTGTACTTCAGGTTAATTTCGGAGAATTTCAATAGGTACTACCATTCAATTCTTTGGATAAGCTTTGATCATCAAACATTTTTCCCAATTAGCTCACACATCGCCTTTTTTACTGTGCCGCCTTGCAATCATTTTATAAAACTTACTGATGTAAATATTTATTTATGCCGTCTGTCAATGAAAAGAACTAAACTTTTAAAAACATCATTTTTCATTGCGTTGTTTACAAGTGTTTTTGTGTCGAGCTTGCTTTTATTTTTAAGTTTTTTTTTTTGAGTATTTCTACAAATATATAATCGGGTTATAAGCGTTTAAAATACGGCACAGACACAATAAAAACGCTGACCCCACGGTTCACCCTGCATATATATATATATATATATATATAGGGGGGCCGCAGACCATATTTAAATAATTTTGGGGGTCCCATGCCAGAAAAGGTTGAGAAACGCTGTTGTAGTGCACAGCACTTTCACAGTTGTTAAGGTTTTCTAGAAAACGTTGAGTTTGTTTTTTGACTTGGGTGGATATTGACGATATTAGGAGTTCATTGTGCAATTGTTCGTTTCTGATAAACCAAGGGGCATTGACACTAATTCTTAGGATTTTATTTTGGAGCACTTGCACTTTGTTTAAATTAGTTTTGGAGGTGTTTCCCCACACTTCACAGCCGTAAAGTACTAAAGGTTTTATTAAAGATTTATATAATATGAGTGCACACTTTGTTTTAAGGGCGGATTTTCGATTAAATAGGGGGTATAGTTGACGAAGTCTGGTGTATGCTTGTTGCAGTTTGAAGTTGATGTGGTGGCTCCAAGTTAGCCGGGTATCTAAATGTAGTCCTAAATACCTCACAGTTTTATCTTTTGCATTCCATTCTAATGTTTTATTATTGATGATAATACTGTTTCAGATTAACATAGTCTGAGATTAGCAGATTGCTGATAGGTGTCTGTTCGTTGCTACAAGTATCGATATACAATACTATATTCTTTCTCTGTCTATATCATTATAATTATTTGCATACCCATAGTAATGTATAGTGACGCAAGTTGACAACTAACCTTCCATATTATTTAATAAAAAACAAAGCATTAGAAAGAAATGGCATGATTCATAGATATCTTTACTAATTAGAGCACGAAAATAAATTCACAGCAGTACTCATTATTAATTATTAATTTTACGGCAATAATTATAAATAAGGAAAAACTTATACTAATACGTAAATTTTGGATTATAATTTGTTATTTAATTAAATTAAATTTGTATGTTTCTCCTAAGTACGAAGTAATAAAATATTAAGTAAAAATATATTTATTCATATAATATATTGCTACAAGCTGTATTTAAATGTTTATTTTTATTTTTTTTAAATTAGTCACTGTAATGCATGATATCGTCGTCATCTGAACTATCGCTGTCATTTCTTGTATTTATTATTATTGGATTAATATCATCAACAATCCTTTCCCTTTCCCACCATTCATTTATTAAATTTTCGATTTTTTTAACAGATTTGGCTCAAGTTTCACAACTAATTTAATCACAGGCTACTTGCCACATTTTCAAAACTTCGTTATTACTATATCCGTTTTGACCAATATGTCTATCATAATAATTTTTTGTTATACCCCAAATTAGTTCAATGGGGTTAAACTGGCAGTGATAAGGAGGTAATCTTAGTACTTCATGACCATACGTTTGTGCCAATGTATCAATAAAATAAACTGGTACAGATTTTAATTTCCTTCGTTTTCTCGTGATTTTGTTAGTGAGAAGTTCAGATTTATTACATTTTATAATTCTACGAATTGTTGATTCCGAAATCTTTAAGGCAGCTGCTACTCTTTGACGGACACAAGATAGAGAAATAAATGGCCCATTGTTCTTTTTTTCGGAATTGTAATATTCCAGCAGATTTAAAATTAAAGTTTGTGAATTTAATAAATGGCCGCAAGATCTATTAATTAATATTATGAACAGACACTGACAGCTAAGACAAATAACAAAAAACATTTTTAAAATCGCTGGAAAATGGTAACTAGATTATTATATGAATGCACTACTTGATACATACATGTAACAGTCACCTAACAGCAATCCGACTATATATATAGTCCCATTTTGTAATAAGTAACTAAGAGGGAAATTTCATTTTTAGAGTTTTGAAGGTTTGACCAAAAAACCCTTATAACGTCACATATGTTTGTCTGTCTATATGATAGAAATTGTAGCCAAAACGCTGAACCTAGATTTTTTTTATTTATTTTTTTTTATTAGTGTTTATTGGTATTAGTTGCACTGGCTATTAACCAGTATTGTATACAATAAAATAATAAAGCAATATAATAATATAAGTTACAATAAATTTACAATTATGAGTTAGAATAAACATTAAAATACAAATATAAAATTTATTTACTCTTCTTTATTTTTATATTTACCAAAATTTTTGTCGTTGCAGAAACTATTAGCCAGAATATATTAGTATAGTCGGATTGCTGATAGGTGACTGTTACATGTATGTATCAAGTAGTGCATTCATATAATAATCTAGTTACCATTTTTCAGCGATTTTAAAAATGTTTTTTGTTTTTTGTCTTAGCTATCAGTATATGTTTAATAATATTAATTAATAGAGCTTGCGGCCAATTATTAAATTGACATACTTTAATTTCAAAAAAGAGAACAATGGGCCACTTATTTCTCTATCTTGTGTCCATCAAAGAGTAGCAGCTGCCTTGAAGATTTCGGAATCAACAATTCGTAGAATTATAAAATGTAATAAATTTGAACTTCTCGCTAACAAAATCACGAGAAAACGAAGGAAATTAAAATCTGAACCAGTTTATTTTATTGATACATTGGCACAAACGTATGGTCATGAAGTACTAATATTATCTCCTTATCACTGCCAGTTTAACCCCATTGAACTAATTTGGGGTATAACAAAAAATTATTATGATAGACATATTGGTCAAAACGGATATAGTGATAACGAAGTTTTGAAAATGTGGCAAGTAGCCTGTGATCAAATTAGTTGTGAAATCTGTTAAAAAAATCAAAAATTTAATAAGTGAATGGTGGGAATGGGAAAGGATTGTTGATGATATTAATCCAATAATAATAATAACAAGAAATGACAGCGATAGTTCAGATGACTACGATATCATGCATTACAGTGACTAATTTAAAAAAAATAAAAATAAACATTTAAATACAACTTGTATCAATATATTATATGAATAAATATATTTTTACTTAATATTTTATTACTTTGTACTTAGGGGAAACATAAAAAATTAATTTAATTAAACAACAAATTATAATCCAAAATTTACGTATGAGTATAAGTTTTTCCTTATTCATAATTATTACCTTAAAATTAATAATTTTGTTTGTTTGAGTACTGCTGTGAATTTATTTTCGCGCTCTTATTAATAAAGATATCTATGAATCATGTCGTTTCTTTCTAATGCTTTGTTTTTTATTAAAATAATTTGGAAGGTTAGTTGTCAACTTGCGTCACTATACGTTATAATGGGTATGCAAATAATTATAATGATATAGACAGAGAAAGCATATAGTATTGTATATCGATACTTGTAGCAACGAACAGTCACCTATCAGCAATCCGACTATATAAAAAACGTACGTAGTACAGGTACTCCAGCTAGCACCTATATAAGACTGCTGAAATTAAAACTAAAGTAAAAATCCGTATATATGTATACAATTTTCAAAATTATTTTATTTCTTATTAGCAGTTAAACAATAAGTCCTGAAGAGTATTAAATAATAAGCACTTTACGAGGAAATAAAGTCCTGAATACATCCCACGCCTCGCAAAGAACAATAAAACAAAAATAAACCTAATTACAAATCCTTAAAATTAACTCTTAAAATAATATAAATTATAAATTCAAATTTAATCTCCAAGCTCCAAGTATTAAAATAATTAATACAAAATTTCGCAAGATAAATTAGAGACATTAATAAAATTAAACAGCTAAAAAAATACTTTATCCCTATTATCCTTTTTATTTTTACGTAAAGTTTAATAAAAAAATGCAGTTTAAATTTTTAATATAGCGCGATGAAAGATAATAGAATGCTGTAATAAATTAAATTCTCAGGTGAATTAAAGGTGACATGGGGGAGTACAGCTAACATGCGCACTGTAAATTAAATTATGATGTTTAATAACTGTGGCGCTAGTGTTGGCACGGTCATTTTGTTTCTACTCTACCTGTATTAGTTTACATGCAATCGAGCTTACACACAAATTTGTTACACAATGAAATTTTGTTTATGGGATCGACGTTTTAAAACATGATATATTTATATTTCGTAATGATATTCAAAATAATGTTAATGATAATAATGATAGTAGTGAATATTATAATATGAATAACAACTGTTTCGTATCCATTAACATTAAGAATATTTCAAAAGATGAAATTTTGGAACAGATCTCTAATCTCGACATTAATAAAAGCTGTGGTCCAGATAAAATACCAACTATTTTTATCATTAATTGTAAAAACTCTTTAGTTATTCCATTATGCTTATTATACAATAAGGTCCGAGAGTTCCAGTTCCTAATAAACTCTAATAGTTATTAGACACATAATATATTTATGAAGCTAATAAATTTATTGGTGATTTCCAACTTACAAAATCCTTCTAATAGTTTATTAGCAACATAATTTTTGTTTTTGTATTGGTATTTCTTATGAAGATAGTAACACGGTGCAAGAGGGATAGAGCTATACGTAAATTTGTAGAGCTAAAGTGAGATGAAATTTTGACACTGAATATTTTGACATTAAATATTTTGACAATAAATAGTTTGACTTTACATTCAATGACATTACGTATATTTATTGTGTTACTGTTAAAATGACAATTAAACGGCATTCAACAAATTTTATCACAGAAAAAGAGAACAATATAGAAGAGGAGATAATAAAAATAGCATTTTATAATATAAAAGTGACTGAAAATAAGAAGACAGCCATATTTTGCTTTATTTTACATTCTTTAAACAATATGAATTAAACTTATCAGCAATTTTCAGCCACACATCTTTATTATTCTGCCAATAATTGCGTCTGTCTTCTTATTTTCTATCATTTTTATATAAATAATAATGCTTAAAGTATTGTTTGTAATGTGTTGTAATCGTAATTAAAATAAATACATATACAAAAATAAAAGACAATGATTATTTAAAAATATATATTTATATATTGTTCTTTATATATCACATTTACAATAAATTCCCAAAATATTCTAAAAACTGTTGTCCATAATTTATAAATTCATCCAAACAGATCGTCGATTTCGTCAAAATACAACTAAAATGTATATAAAACACTAAAATCACCATTATAGAAATGTTTAAAAACTACAAATTCGTATATTCTTTTAAACTTATACTGAAATATTAACACATTTTTCGAACTTGTTTTTGGTTATATGTCACTTTATTAAGCACTTCATGTTGCCTATAAGTTATTAGACAAATAAGCCTATTTATTAGCAACCTAATAACTATTTCGGGGTGGAACTCTCGGAAAAAAAATTATGTTGCTAATAAACTTATTGGACAGTTTATTAGCAACTGGAACTCTCGGCCCTAAATCATTGATGAACGGTACATTTCCAGACTACTGGAATCTTGCAAAGATAGCACCAATTTTCAAGTCAGGTAGCAAATCCCACATAGAAAACTATCGACCAGTGTCTTTATTAAGCATTTTTGGGAAGATTTTTGAAGCGTGTGTAACAAAACAATTATTTTACGATGCTAAAAGTTATATTATTTAAGAAAAACATGGATTTTTCAAGTCCAGATCTGTAGTTATCAATTTATTGCAATTTGTGCAGTATTTTAATATTTGCTTGGATCGCAGGCAGCAAG
Source organism: Liopterus haemorrhoidalis (assembly GCA_963971575.1). Classification (NCBI taxonomy): domain Eukaryota; kingdom Metazoa; phylum Arthropoda; class Insecta; order Coleoptera; family Dytiscidae; genus Liopterus; species Liopterus haemorrhoidalis. Next base: position 6,325,973 of record OZ020624.1, read on the forward strand.
TCTCGGCAGTTTATACAGACTTTTCCAAAGCTTTCGATAAGGTTCATCATCCTACTTTGTTTTATAAATTGGAAAAGTTCGGTATATGTGGCGATCTGCTGCGGTGGTTAAAATCATACATTAGTAACAGAACTCAGTATGTGGTTATAAATAGTTACAAATCGTCTCTGGTTTCAGTAACTTCAGGAGTTCCACAAGGTTCGCACCTTGGACCTCTTTTGTTTTCAATTTTTATTAATGATATTTATAAATGCTTTATCTATTCTAAATTTTTGTTATATGCAGACGATTTGAAAATATATAAATGCATTACTACTGTTGAGCGCTGTTTGCAACTTCAATACGATCTAGATAGATTAAGTATCTTCTGTAACCAAAACAAATTGGTATTAAATTTAAAAAAATGTAACTTCATTACTTTCAGTAGAAATTTATCCAAGAATTTAATTCAATTTGACTTTTCAATACTTGAAAATTTGTTGAAACAGGTCTTTGATGTGAAAGATCTTGGAGTGATTCTGGGCTCTAAACTTATTTTTAACAAGCATATTAACTATATTGCACAAAAAGCCCTCAGAAACTTAGGATTTATGTTTCGAGTTACTACAGAATTTACAGTACCACGTGCTTTCATCACATTATATAATGCATTACTCAGAAGTCATCTGGAATTCGCTAGTTGTATTTGGAACCCTCAGTATGAAACATACATTGGATCTTTAGAAAAGATAGAAAAAAAAATAAAATAATCGTCTAAATAAATACTATTATGCACGACCAAAAAAAAAAAATGATGTCACCTACAGCCATTATCAATATCAATTATATTTTGAACAACTGAAGAAGATGAATAAATTCATCGCAACCGGTCTTGTTCAATTAAATTAAATTGTGTTTATTAATTTTACCTATACAATCCTGAAAATTTCGTATAATTAATATATTTTTGTGTTAGTGAGGCCAATTGTCAACTCGACAAGAGTGTCCTAGGAAAGGAAAAGAAAGGGAAAACAGAAATTTGCGCGTTTTCGATATGTACATGTCCTATGATGTCTATTGTTATACAATTATCTTTTAGAATGTCACAAAGAAAAGATATATCTTTTATCAAAATATCTTAAAAAATATTACAACAGTTTCCTCTAAAAAACAATTTACTTCAATAAAGATAACAGCACTTGAAGAAAAATTTCTAGAATTCCGTTCGAATAATTTTAACATAAATCTTTTATACTTAACATATTTCATTCTTATCAAAGTTCATATTCTTTTTCTCAAAGCTTTTTAAATCCATTTCAAAAAGCTTCTTGCATACATCAACACATGTTGAAGGGAAACAATAAAGTGTTCTTATTCTTTAATAAATTCCATCCATTATTCCATCTTTCACATCAATCTTTATCAAATGCACCCATTAACCTTTGACTTTTGTTCAACGCCTCTGGTATACACGCAAAGAATTATAATCGCTGAAGGGGAGATAATAGTTTTGTAAATCCACTTTAATTGTTGTTTGTAGATCCTTTTAATTTATTTAAGTGTAATTAAATATTTTCATAAGAGCTTTTAATGGGTCTTTTATTTGTTTTAGAATTGCGCAACAGTTTCATTTGGCTTCTTAAATATTTGCTGGTTTTGCAAGATTTTAACAGTCGCGTATATACAATATATTTAAAATGCTCTCTGTAAACTCAACGCAAATAAATGGAAACTGCACAATTATTCATACCTAGTCTTAGGATACATACTGTCACATAGTTTTCAGAAATTCCACTAGCTGCTTAAAGATATTTTATTTTATTTTTTGTTCATAATACATAGAGATGCGGACACCGTTATTTTGGACGTTTGCCATTGCTGATAGTACTAGGCTAGAATAGTACAATATAATGAGTATTAGTATCAAAAAGATATAATAGTTCATGAGTTATATAAAATATATTCGGACGTTTTCTAAACTGCTCAACAATCTGTTTCAGTCTTCAACGATCACGAGAAGTGATAAACATTTCAATTTACGAGTTTTTATACCGGGTATTGTAAGAGTGGGACCAGGTTATAGGTGTGTTGCTATTGGTTGGGTGATTAGGAGCAGCTATAGGTAGGGATGGGACTACCTGCGGAGGATTAACAACCGGCTTAAGGTTGTTTGTCACATTATTGTGTGGTAATGAGTTGTTTGTTACCGGATTAGTGACTTGAGCATTAGAAAGGTGGTTTCGAATAATAGAAAGCCAGAGTTGAGGAAATTCTATGCTAGCTTGGCTGACAGCAGTTCTTCAGAGTTTTTGATCGAAAACTCTGATAAATTATTTTGAAGCGATTTTTGCCAAAATTGTGCAAACATTTTTTTGTCCCACATCCTGTAGCCCAGATGGTTTAAACTAAAAATTATTTTGTACACGATCAGTACCAGTTTTGAAATTAGTAACTTTTGATTTAGTTTTTGGATTATAATTCGGGAAGAATATCCAGCATTGAGCGAAAAAACACTTAAAACATTCCTTCGTTTCCATTCAACATACATGTGTGAAACTGCATTTTCTGCGCTTAATGCCATTAAGACGAAGCATAGAAACCGTTTAGATGTGAAGCCGGCATTGAGATTGACTTTAAGTTTTTAAGGCCTAATGTTGAAAAACTGGTAAGCGATAAGCAAGCACAAGGCTCCCACTGAATGTATTCTAAATTGTTGTTACGAATAAACAACATAAAAAGTAATTTAGTTCTTATTTCTACACCAATACATTTTTTTTTTTTTTAGGGTTTTGTAGGTGTGACCAAAAAACCCTTATACCGTCATTTTGTCGTCTGTCTGTCTGTCTGTCTGTCTGTTCGGTAAAAATTGTAGCCAAGCGGCTAAACCTAGAGAGTTGAAATTTGGCATGCTTATACAACTCTTTGACCCGCACATAGGAAAAATACTAAAACATCTAAAAAACATATCCCCCTAAGAATATAAACAAATATGTCCTCATCGAAAAAAAATTTTTTTTTTTATAATTTTGAGTAGTGTATCAAATGAAAGCCATTGGTACGTGGATTAACGATCAAATTTTTATTTTTGTAAAATAAATAATTTTGAAGCGATTTTTGCCAAAATTGTGCAAAAAAATTTTTGTCCCACACCCTGTAGCCCAGATGGTTTAAACTAAAAATCTGTAAAAAATCTAATTAATGTACATTGGTGTGAACCGGAATAGTACAACAGGAATTTTTGATCAAATTACGTTTTTGGAAAAAAACGCATTTTTTGTGATTTTTTGCTAATAATGTACACAAGTTATAGCTTTGTACCACGCTACACTGGAACGTGTATGCTGGTGTAGTGGTTTTGACGCTAGCTTTTCACCCAAGTAACTCGATCCGAAAGGGATCGAACCCTGCGCGAAGAGACAATATTATTTTTTTGTTTTTGTTTTTTTTAATTTGTATATTGTTTAAACTATTTTTTCAAAATTCTAGCTATATTTTGGACAATGTTGCATTTAATTTTTAAAAGCGTAAATTTAATAACCAGTGGAAATTGTTTAAATTATAATTTAATTCTGTTTCAATGTACATGAAATCAGAGGTGCGAAACTTATAACAACCAATAGAAGCCAAAGGCGCAATTTTTTTTTTTAAATTCTTAATGAACCTTGCTATATAAAAAAAATACTGCACATATTTAGAAACCTAAATAATGGTATTAGGCGTTCGAATTAAAATTAACAAATAAAATATTTTAATATAAAATTTGTTTTGGCATCCCAAATAATCATCATTCACTTACTCAATACCTGCAAAACCCTGAAATGTGTGAAAATTCACACTTTACATCAATTTTTTTCATAAACTTTATTTTTAAACGCTGTGACTGCTTTTTCTTGTTACATTTTCCTTGTTATGTTTTAGTGAATACCAATTTGTATTATTGAATATATGACTATTCCTTTAGTAGCGAATATTTAAAGATTTTAATTTAAGTCACTAATCTAAAGCTAAATAATACGTGGTGGTGGTCCGCAACTCTAATGTGATTTGGAAATGTGGTCCGCCGGAGTAAATAGGTTGGGAACCATTGGTCTATTCTATGCCATCTCTGCAGCAGTGCCTTGTAAGCGGTTTTTGAAATAATTTCGAACACGTACTCTTGTGGGATGGTTGGCTTTGCTCCTGGTGCATCATTTTCTGTCCTGAGGAACTGACCAATTTCTTCGTTGCCAGGGATGCCCTTGTGGCTTGGGATCCAGAGGAGAGTTATTTCGTGTCCCAAATTTTGCTTAGTGTTTTAGAACTATAAATTTTTCACGAAGTACGGGTTTTTCAGCCAGTAATATTTAAATAAAGCTTGGTTTTCTTCTGATTATTTTGTGGGGACCCCACAGTTGTCAGTTGCCAGTCCCCGTGCTTGCCAGGGCCCAATTTTTACAGACTGTGTTAATGACCTTGCTTCGTTAAGGTTCATGTTTTAGGGTCATACCTAAAGAAGAATTGATTTTCTCTATATGAATCTTGTTTTAAATTTTAAAGAGAAGCCCTTGTGCGTAGGGATGAGAACGATATTTTAGAAAAAAATATCGATAATTTTATAGCGATATATCGCGCAAAATATCGATATTCGCACAAAATATCGGTATTCTTGTATCTTTTTTACGTATGCTGTTCACTTTTGTAAAAACAAACTATAGGCTATTCCCAATGTTTAGGCGGAACTAGATTTTGAAATCTAGTAATTTTTATCTATTAATTCGGACTTTTGGTCATTTTGTTTAAGCTTTGTAAATCATACTTGCATTGCAAATTCGAGATTAAATTGATTGTCATTATAAAATGTCCTTTTTATTGCATTTAAGTTTTTTGTCATTCTTAATAAAAATTTCCCATTTTTTTTTCTTCTTCAAAATATGAAAAATGTATTCAAATATTTGATATATGTTAATCGTTTCCATGGTTTCACTGTTGAAAATTTAAATTTTCACATACCAAACCTGAAACATGAAATAATCCAAGCAAGGTCCCTTTTCGTGACAACCTAATATAACGAAATTTCCATTTAGTTCCGCCTAACCGTTTGGAATAGCCTGTAAGACGAAATTTCGATTTCAATAATTTGCACCTTAGAAAATGTATGTCATATTGGTATTAAAAAATTATAAAAAATGTCACTTTCTTAATAATGATCATAACCAATAAATCTAAAGTCGGTTTTACAGCGTAAGGAATATAAGAAAAAGTAACCAAAAAGATCTGGTTTGTCCTTACAAAAGTGAACAGCATATATATATATGTTTAATTATGAGAGCAGTTAACTAGGAAAATATTAGAAAGTTGGTTGGTAGCTGGGTGAGTACCAACTCTAAAGTGATTGTTTGTCAAGTGGCGACTGCTTTTCCCGCCAAACCAACCAAAACAAAAACACTGTAATTTATATATTTTACATGTTACGTGTTAGTTATTTCGATATATCGAAAATATCGATATTTTTACTTCGATATACAGTTACGGTCAAAATAATAAATACACCTAATACACCAATCTTATTATTTGTAGTTGGAACACTAAATAAATTTATATTTTTATTCTAACTGGCATAACCAATAAAGCACTTTATGATCTATTAAAACCATAATATTTATCAAGAAATATTATATGGTGATAGAAATATTTTGATATTTGTGAAAACACTACCTGAAACGGTTGGTCAAAATAATAAATACAATCGAGAAAATTTAGTCAAATATAAAATTTATTATTCATTTTACTGTTACTAATTACATAATACTAATTTTTATAATCTTAGTAATCAATAGCATGCCTTTTATTTGCCATAACGGCCCGACATCGTTTGGGTATCGACTCAATGAGCCGTTGACAGCTCTCTACAGGAATGCTGTACCAAGCTTCTTGAACAGCAGTCCATAATGCATTTTTGTTCCTTGGTTTTTCCTGCTCAACCACATCCTTTACTAGTTTCCAAAGATTTTCTGTTGGATTCAAATCGGGTAATTGAGCTGGCCAAGGTAAAATTTGAAAATTGTTTTTCTGGAACCATGTTTTTGTTGCACGAGCTGTGTGTTTAGAGTCGTTATCTTGCTGGTAGTTCCATATTAGTGACATATTCCAGTCCGCATAGGGTAGCATAATAGTTTCCAAAATTAGGATGTAAATTTCTTTCGTCATTATCTCATCTATGCGAAATAAGGGACCTATACCATACCAAAAAAAACAACTCCAAACTAAAATCTTACCTCCTCCATGTTAAACGGTTTTTTTCGCGTACTTAGGGTTAAAAGCCTGGTTTGGAGGACGCCTAACAAACTTTTTCCCATCATTTCCAAACAAAGTAAATTTACTTTCGTCACTAAACGAAATATTTTTCCATTTTTTAATACCTTCTACACCATACCAGTAAATGTGTTCTTGAGCATATTCCTTACGGGCTGTTCAGTGTCTAGGTTTTAATAATGGTACTTTTCTAGGCGAACATGATCTTAAGTTATGCTCTACCAACCTCCTTCTAATGGTTCGTGCAGAAATATTCGGTTGTAGTTCGGTTAGTAAATTAGTTGATGACATGAAATGATTTTTTTCACTTCCCTTTCCAAGCGTCTATCTTCGTTCTTTGAAGTTTTGGGTGGTCTACCCCGGGTTTCTTCTTTAAATGAGTGACTGATGACATTTTGTACCATTCCCAAAGAGCAACCCATAATATTAGCAAATCTTCTAAAAGAATTGCCATCATTTTTAATTTTTTAATTAAGTTGCTCATTTCACTACCACAATGCTTATTCTTACCCATGTTTGCAATAGTTTGAACAAAACTAAATAATTTTTTTGTAAAACATATACTTATAAATACATTATGCACTTGTATGAACCTGTCTTAACTCCGTTATCAAATTATTTTTATGAGTTTTAGGAAATGTATTTATTATTTTGACCAACCATGTCAGGCAGTGTTTTCACAAAAATCAAAATATTTCTATGACCAAATAATATTTCTTGATAAATATTATGGATTTAATAGCTCATAAAGTGCTTTATTGGTTATGCCAGTTAAAATAAAATTATGAATTTATTTAGTGATCGAACTACAAATAATAAGGTTATATTAGGTGTATTTATTATTTTGACCGTAACTGTATATCGAATATCGATATCACACTTACGATGTATCGAATCGCGCATATATCGATATTCAAAAATAAATTCCCATCCCTACTTGTGCGTAAGTAACACGAACTAAACCCTCGAATTCTAGTTTTTGTTGAATCAGGTTTTAGCTGATTTATCATGGTACCCACATATGTATGTTTGTAAATGTTTACTGATTTTTATTTATAGTTGAAATTTATGAAATATTCAAGCTAAATAAATTATATAAATCATTTGTTTGTAACAGTTTCAATGATATTTTGACAGTATAATTGAATATGTGACCATGTTTGCTGTAACGATATTTTATTGGTAAATTACATTGTATATAGATTAATGTCAGACCAACTGAATATATGTTTTTATTATGAATCGATGTCGGGCTTTGATAAAAGAAAATATATAAAATATTTATTGCACAAAATTTTAATATACGAGGGGCATAGGAAGCGTTTGCTACCTGATAATGAAAGACTGATTTTTTTTATGTAGATTACGTTCTTGTCAGCCATGGATATCGGGTCATTTCCGGAAATCGAGGGTAACGAAATTAGGATATATTTCAAATTACTGCTACGCATATAATAGACGGGCATATGACAATAGTACCGAGTGATGCTAGATGTATACGCGTCAAGAATCCCGATGCCGATCAATGGACTTTCATTTGATATTTTTATAATTTGATATTGATATATTTGAATAATTTAAACAATATAAAAATTTAAAAAAAAAAAACAAAAAATAATATTGTCTCTTCTCGCAGGGTTTGATCCCCCTTTCGATCGAGTTAGTTGGGTGAGAGGCCAGCGTTCTAACCACTACACCAGGATATACCATCTAGTTTATTGTGTTACAAAGCTATAATTTGTGTACATTATTAGCAAAAAAATCAGCTGTGGCCACCACAGGACCGACCGCCATCACAAACTACTTGTTTATGAATATTTCAGTCGAGTATCTCTTGATTCTAGCAGCGCAGTAGAAATAACTTGGCCTAATATTTTCTAACAGAGATATTATTTATCATAACCATGTAAACGTTACATATAAGTAGGAATAAATAGATACTTAGAAGTATTTTACAAATTTTTTTCGAAATTTTTCGTTTTATCAAAAAATGTCTCAAATAAAAGTTATTATTTATTGTATTTATAGCAACTTTTGTTAAATAAATGTTTTCGTAATATTTTTCTGTTGTGAAATATTCGCAAAAATCTTAAAATGGACACGAGTAAACTCCCATTTCTAGTCAACCGATTTTTACCAAAAGATGATCAACTCGTGCCATTGATGGCGGAAGCTTAAATATGAAGTTTCATAAAAATCCTTTCAGCCAAATTTGCTCTGCACGTGTACACAGACCGACGGACAGACAGACAGACGGACAGACAGACCGACAGACATCAGGCTAAAAATAGTCAAAACGTTATGTAGCGACCTCAATTCGTGGAGATCCATCGAAATCTTGAAACGTCAAAATTGGTATGATCACAATACCTCCCTTATATATGTTGGCGATCGGTAAAAATACAAAAAAAAGCGTTTTTTTTTTTTTTTTCCAAAAACATAATCTGATCAAAAATTTCTGTTGTACTATTCCAGTTCACACCAATGTACACAATTACTTAGAATTTTTTCAGATTTTTAGTTTAAACCATCTGGGCTACAGGGTGTGGGACAAAACATTTTTTGCACAATTTTGGCAAAAATCGCTTCAAAATAATTTATTTTGCAAAAATAAAAATTTTATCGTTAATCCACGTACCAAGGGCTTTCTTTTGATACCCTACTCAGAATTATAAATTTTTTTTTTTTTTCGATGAGCACATATTTGTTTATATTTTTAGGGAGATATGTTTTTTAGATGTTTTAGTATTTTTCCTATGTGCAGGTCAAAGAGTTGTATAAGCATGCCAAATTTCAACTCTCTAGGTTTAGCCGTTTAGCCACAATTTTTACCGAACAGACAGACAGGCAGACAGACAGACAGACAGACAGACAGCCAGACAGAGCGACGACAAAATGACGGTATAAGGGTTTTTTGCTCATACCTACAAAACCCTAAAAATTACTTCCTTCGTCCGAAAATATGGTATTCATTACTTTAAAAAAATGTGGGATTAACGAAAGTAATATTGGGGCAAGCTCATAATCATTTACTTAATTCTACAACCAGGGCCGGCCCGAGAAAAAGCGGGGCCCGGTGCAAAATGCTCGAGCGGGGCCTTCTTTTTCTAAAAAAAAAAACACATTCAAAATATTTGTATTTTGCAATTGCACTTATTATTTGTACATATTAGTTACACTAATAATTTATGAATAATTTTAATTAATATTTAACAATATAATATAAATAGCTAAAAAGATCTATAAATACCTATTTCATAACGACCACTGCCCATAGAAAACCTATTGTTATGAAATCTCATTTTGAAAACAGTACTAAAATCATGACGCGACCCAGATGCCCATTGTATGTTTTAGACCGAATTCAAAAGTGCCTTATTGAGATGCGGATATAATTTCAAATTGCTCAAAAAAGTGTTTTTTTTTTGTCATACCTACAAAACCCTAAAAACAATTGCTTTCGTTTGGTCACCAGTGATCTAACTAAATAACTATTGCAATTTGTCTACAAATCGAAAGCTTCACTAATTGGGTTTCACTACAGAGATAAAATTTTATTGAGATGGAATATTCCATTCCCTATCATTATACATTATCGTTGTCGACTGACTGTCATTTAAATATTTTTTCTGCGGAAGCAGTGGTATAAATGAATTTAAGGCTGCGTATAACCCCCGGAGGTTACTAGTTTCTTATACAAAACTAACAATCTGAAATAAAATTAGTATCAACCTATACATCAAATTTTGCACCGAATTTGAATCTATCTAATATGATAGTTTTAATTGTAGAAACATTTATTGTCAAAATATTATCGCTCAATAACAAAATAGACATCAGCGATATTGTTCTGTAATTTTTTAAATCTATTTGTGGGTTTCGAATAACTTTTATATTTATATAGTTTTGTGTAGAAATGTTCAAATAATACGTCAATTTTTTTCGACTTGATTACTTATAGTTTAGAGCCTTCGTCGAAAAATATTATACTTAAAGATAATAGAATGCCACTTGGTACACGTATTCTTCACGAAAAATAAATCATTTTTACCCGTAACAACAATTTTGAAAACCGCGGCAGATTCAATAGGGCGGCAAAAATAGATTACCAAGTACAATAACTATAAGTAATTTTTACAATACAACAAAATAGCTACTATCATATTTGTAGGATGCAGCTTTAGGTACAATTTGCCGCGTCATATGCAAATATGCGTCGATTGGTTTACAAGATGGCGTCTATAATGCAATTTGCTTAGTTACAACTACCTAACAGTTTTTTCTACAATTAAAAATATCCTATTAGATAGATAAAAATTTGCTGCAAATTTTGATATATAGATTGTTATTAATTTTATTTCCGATTATTAGTTTTGTATAAGAAACTATTGAGGACTATAGGGTTGTGCGCCGCCTTAAAAGATGCCAAATTTTATATTTAAAAACTACGCACGTGAAGACATATTAAATCTAGTTCAAAGCATAATACGTCAGAACTCTATATATAATAAAATTTTAGATATAAATCAACAAAATGTAACTGATATACTTAAATTTTCTTTATATGGAAAGAGAAAGTCGATATCTGAAAGAATTCTCCGAAACGCAAAAACGAATAACTGTCAAAAACAACGACCTCGAGAAACGTCAAAAGAAATCTTCTAGTTATTGACCACTCATTTATATTTGATTTCTGTTCCCTTTGATGTGTTCATCGTTTATATCTGAAATTCTTGGGTTTTCACCTTGGACATGTGACAGAAAAATAATTGGTCCATTTCAAGAGAGTGGATATAAAAAATTCAATGGAGCGAAGGCGAAAGAAATACAAAGATTCTTAGTATTTTTAGGTTAGATAGAATCGTGCTTTGGTTATGATATTGAAGAAAAATATAATACCACTAACAATATTGGTAAAATATTGCAGAATTGATAGATTGGAGCTTTATTGATACTGTTATAATAAGTAAAGAAGCTTATAACATCAAGCTTCCAACAAATCGTACACGTGTAGTTTTGTGAATGCTACTTTCGCAATTTAATGATATCATCCCATTGATTTTTAATTGGAAATTGATTTGTAATAAGCAGAATTCGGACATACTTAGAAGATAATTATATTTGTTTGATTAACTAGTAGCGTAGCAAGTTATCAATATATGTATAAATACTTTTAAATACTTTCAATACAAAGGGTTTTGTAGTTATGATCAACCCTTAAAACGTCACTTATGTGCGTCTGTACCAATTTTGACCAACGGCTGGACCTAGAAAGTTTACATTTGGCATGCTTGTGACTAGCGGTGCTAGCGGGGAGGCCGGGGGACCCACCCCATCCCCAAACTCTCTCAAAAGTGTTGCCATTTATTTTTAAGTCGGTCGTGTTCTTATGACTGCGTCTACTAACAATGAGATACTTGTTTTTTAGGGTTTTGTAGGTATGACCAAAAAACCCTTATACCGTCATTTTGTCGTCTGTCTGTCTGTCTGTCTGTCTGTCTGTCTGTCTGTCTGTCTGTCTGTCTGTCTGTCTGTCTGTCTGTCTGTCTGTCTGTCCGTCTGTCCGTCTGTCCGTCTGTCCGTCTGTCCGTCCGTCCGTCCGTCCGTCCGTCTGTCTGTCTGTCTGTTCGGTAAAAATTGTAGCCAAACGGCTAAACCTAGAGAGTTGAAATTTGGCATGCTTATACAACTCTTTGACCCGCACATAGGAAAAATACTAAAACATCTAAAAAACATACCCCCCTAAAAATATAAACAAATACGTGCTCATCGAAAACAAAAATATATTTTTTTAATTCTGAGTAGCGTATCAAATGAAAGCCCTTAGTACGTGGATTAACGATCAAATTTTTATTTTTGCAAAATAAATGATTTGGATGCGATTTTTGCCAAAATTGTGCAAAAAAAATTTTGTCCCACACCTGTAGCCCAGATGGTTTAAACTAAAAATCTAAAAAAAATCTAAGTAATGTATATTGGTGTGAACCGAAATAGTACAACAGGAATTTTTGATCAGATTATGTTTTCGGAAAATAACGCATTTTTTGTGATTTTTGGTTCACAAAGTACAAAAGTTATACCAATGTAACACAGTCACATTCAAGGCGTGCGATAGCGAAATGGGTTAGAGCACTATTGTGAAACGAAGGGTTTCGAGTTCGAGTACGGAGTGAATTTAATTTTTTCTGTTTTTTTTTGCATTTTTATTATGTTGAAATTATTTTGTCAAAATTCTAGTTATATTTTGACAAATGATGCATTTAATTTTTAAGAGCGTAAATTTAATAACCAATCTTATTATATGATTAACAGACGATAAATTATTTTAAAAATATCGTTCATTTTGCCGTGATTACTACAAAGTAAAATTTGTCCTACACACTCAGCATACCGCCTTCACTTATTATATACCTGCGAAACCCTGAAATGTGTGAATATTCACACTTCGCATCAATTTTTTAATTGGAAATTGATTTGTAATAAGCAGAATTCGGACATACTTAGGAGATAATTATATTTGTTTGATTAACTAGTAGCGTAGTAAGTTATCAATATATGTATAAATACTTTTCAATACTTTTAAGGGTTTTGTAGTTATGATCAACCCTTAAAATACGTACTATAACTTGGTATAACCTGATCTTGGTGCTCCTCGACAAGAGTTTCGTTTTGAAGAAGGGACCAAATGCAAAATACGATTCATTTGCAGCTTTAATTCTATTCGTAATTTCCTGCTGTATCATATTCACCTGATTTATCATGGTGCCCAGGTATTTGAAAGTAGATACTTTCTCAAAAGTGTTGTCATTTATTTTTAAGTCGGTCGTGTTCTCATGACTGCGTCTATTAACAATAAGATACTTGGTTTTTTCATTACTGATGATGAGCCCTAATTTACGAGCTTCGACATCAATAAGGTTAGTAAGGTATATTACGTCTTCAACCTTATTTGAAATAATATCCAGGTCATCTGCATACCGTAAAATCTTGTGGTATCCATTGAGCTCTAGACCACGTTGGTTGGTATTTTTCGTAACACCATCTTCAGCACGAAGTTAAACAGCAAAGGTGAGGTGGCATCTCCTTGTTAGACTCCAGTATGAATATTAAATGTTATTATATTTTACTAGTGGACCCATTGCCAACTGTGTTGGCAAACAAATCATTACCTTAATGTGGAACTTGCTCGATACCTCAGACTTCTTTCTCTATCCATACGCCTAACTTCATCCAATTCAAATTGAATCAACTCTTCACGTATTATTAAAAACTGGACAAATAATGAGTATTATTCCGAATTATTTATTCATTAACTTTTTAAGATGGGAAAACGATTCATTTTCACTCAGTGCATTATATTTATAATGTTAAAACTAAAAATGATTTGAGACGTTAAATTTAAAATATATTTATTAAAATTAATTTTCCATTTTCTTATATAATATAAAAATACGCACACGGAAAAAACACACGGATTAATACGCACACGGAAAAAAGCACACATGAAAAAATACACACACGGAATAAAGCGTACTTACACTATATCTCAAATCAGTTTGAAATAAATCGTGAGAAACTATTGCACAGTAAAATTTAATTGTTTGCCCGCTTTAATATATTGCGTTCACATTTCGGGGTAGATTTACAATATACCACTGAACACTGCGCATGCGTCACACACACGTCATTTGTTCAATATACAGAGATTCTAAACAGGTGGGACTGTGCAGAACTTTTAAAACACAATTTATTTTTAGGTGGTTTATAAAAAAATAAAAATAAACAGTTATCAACCATAACCTAAGATAGTGCTTTTAAGGTGAATCTAACCTAAACTAAAAGGTAAATGATATTTTAATGTGATAAATAAACAGAAACCATTGTTTTAGAGCCACTGATACCTCTTTAGTGTAGACGTTATGTGCTGCCATCTGTATAGAGTTTGCAGTGGGATATTGTAAATCTTGTCGTAGAAATCGTAGAAACATGGTCGGCTCAGAGGTCGGGACTTCGGAGATTTTACCCGAGGCCCCGCGCTTATAGGGGGATATTTTTAACAATTATTAGTAGCTAGGGCAAGTTTTTGACCCCAAATGCATTATTTTCCCGAGGCCCCGCAAAACCGACAGTCGGCACTGCGTAGAAATAAAAAAATAATAAAGTATTGAAAAAATAATAATAAAGAAAAAAAAAGTCACATTTTTCTTACTTACTTTCATCAAAACCAAATATTTTTTAAAATAATTATTTTTCTGCTAATAATAATTTTAATCAAAAATGTCGAATATCACGGAAGGATAACGTTTTTCTGTGTTTTGTTTTGTAAAAAAACCGATCCGTGTATTTCACAACTAAATTAATAATTGTGAAGTGATTTTTTAATGAAAAACACAACTGTCATTTTTACTAATTTATTGTCAACACTCAAAACAAAAATTCACAGCACACTACTGTCCAATACATAAATGAATAGTAGTATATAATAATCGTTACATTTCGGTACCTCGCTCAATTGTTTCAGACAATTTCCACGCACCCACTCAGCCAAGGACACAGGTTGGGGTATTATATTATAGATATTTATGTTTATATCTGTCCTCAATTTAGTGTAAAATCTATATATTTGTAACTGTGACTGAATAAAAACAGTTTTTATTATTGTAATTTGGTCAATAAATATATTATTATTATTATTTTCTAAAACTATACCTTGAGAAATATAATTATGCAGCTTTAATAAATAAACTGTAGTTTTAAATGAAGACTATCTCTGACTGGATCAATAATCAATGTATTTGAAATACAAACACTCAGAATCTTCCTTATAATGCATTTTGAAACGATCCACTCGTATAGCACTCATGCACCATATGAGATGAAACTTTATAGAGACAAAGAGTGAAGCGCCCTTGTAGGTAGAGTGGTTCACGTAACCGTACTACGATATCAGATGTCATTAGGCGTAGAGGAGACTACTCATCCGAGTCACAAGGACCCTGACAAGATTTCATTTAAGAACTGTTAATTGAAGGAGCTATGAATAATGCATCAGTTTTAACCTCAATTTGTCGCCGCGTTCTGACTCTCAAATGAGGTGTTTTTCTTTTCAAAACTTTCAATGCATAGCTCTGGATTTTGATGTTTAGAACGAATGCCGGGAGAATTCAAGGTTTTTGCTAAATGAAAATTGTGTTTATAGAAAATGTTGCTTATATTACTGACATTTAAGTTAATTTTTGGAATATAAGTTTATGAAGATATGCAAAATACAGTATAATGGCGATTCTTCCGTGACAAAATTTGATAAAGTCTAGAACTCAAAATAAAACACTCGGTAATGTTTCAAAATATTTTAATTTATTAATATGTATTTCGGCTTATGAGGCCATCATCAGAATACAAAGAGTTTACAAAACTGAACGCCTAATATAAGCTGTTCACTTTTGTAAGAACACACTAGATCTGGTTATTTTGGTTACTTTTATGGTGTGTTACTGACTTTAAATGTCATTTAAAAATATTCCTTACGCTGTAAAACCGACTTAAAGTTGATAAGGTTATGATCATTATAATTAAGATATCATTTTTCATTATGACATATGTCAAATGGATCGACATTTTAAAAAAGTGACATTTTTTAATACCAACATGACATACAGCTTGAAAGGTGCAAACTGTTGAAAACAAAATTCCCTCTTAGTTTGTTCTTACAAAAGTGAACCGCTTATAGCTCTGGATTTTGATGTTTAAGACGGATGCCAGGAGAATTCAAGGTTTTTGCTAAATGAAAATTGTGTTTATAGAAAATATTGCTTAAATTACTGACATTTAAGTTAATTTTTGGAATATAAGTTTATAAAGATATGCAAAATACATTATAATGGCGACTCTTCATGACGAAATTTGATAAAGTCTAAAACTCAAAATAAAACATTGGGTAATGTTTCAAAATATTTTAATTTATGAATACTTATTTCGGCTTATGGTGCCATCATCAGAATACAAAGAGTTTACAAAACTGAACAAAGATATACTATCATCAAAACTCTAGATACTCCTATATGATTTGACTGATATGAACAATATTTTGCAGATTTATTCTCTAAGAAACTGCAAATAAAATAACATATAGAAATGTCTAAGATTTCGTAGACATAAACAAGAAACTCTAGACACTCCTATATCCTATGATCGATATAATAAATATTTTGCAGATTTATTTTCTAAAAATCTGCGGATAAAATAACATATAGAAATGTCTAGGGTTTCGTAGGCATAAACAAGAAACTCTAGACACTCTTATATCCTATAATCGATATGAAAAATATTTTGCAGATTTATTTTCTAAGAATCTGCGGATAAAATAACGTTTAAAAATGTCTAGGGTTTCGTAAGCATAAAAAAGAAATTTTAGATACTCCTATATCCTATGACCGATATAAACAGTATTTTACAGATCTATTCTATAAGTATCTACAAATATAATTACATACATACATATCTAGGATTTCGTAGGTATTAACAAAAAACTTTAGATAATCCTATATCCTTTGACCGATATGAACAATATTTTGCTGATTTATTCTCTAAGGAACTGCGGATAAAATTACATATAGAAATTTTTAGGATTTCGTAGGCATAAAAGATAATAATCTAGACACGCTTATATCCTTTAACCGATATGAACAATATTTTGCAGATTTATCCTCTAAGAATCTACTAATATAGTTACATACATAAATGTCTAGGGTTTCGTAGGCATAAATTAACGTCTCGTTAATTATTTTTAGTTTTAACAATATAAATGTAATGATAGCCAAATAAAACTCGTGATTGGCTAACTGGGGACACCCTGTCTCTTGATTGGTTGACAGGTGACACCCTCTCTCGTGATTAAGAAATTAACCCTTTACTGCATGAATTTTTATTTTTGGCTTAAATAAATCATGGGCATTAGGAATTGTTTCTTATTGATAGAAAAATTAATTAAAAAAATATGCTTAAAATATTAATTATTATTTTTATGAAAATAGGGTTTATGCCATACATGGAATATTATGATTCCACATTATGTTACAAAAGAAAATTATTCCGTATTATTTACTCGTCAATTGCTAGGTGTTCTTCATTAGGGATTAAAAGCAGTCGCTCTCGAATTTTTGAAAGAAAAGGTCGTATCTTCTAGTTGTTCTTTCTCAATAAATTCAGAGTTATCGTTGAAGTGCAAATTCCGCTTGATATCCTCAAATCTATTGCAGCCCATTACTTGAGATACTACAGGATCCATTGCTGTGTATGTGGCATATATGAACATTCATGAAGTAACGTTCTGATTCAGTGTTAAAAGTAAAATAAAAAATAAAAATCGGAATGTGCCATATATGGCACACTATGCGGTAAAGATACGTTAAAAAATAAAACCAAATACACATACAAACAATTGATATTTTATATTATAAATCCGTCATTGTTGACGGATAAAAACCTAGTTGAAAATAATTTCAGTAAAAATGATTCAGCTGAATTCTGAATTCTTATTATCCGTTTTAATCGAAATGTTTTTAAACAAATTATTAACATTAAACTTTAAAGTATTCATTAAATCTTTTAGATTAAATCATTTATGAATAATTTATCTTGTTATGTTTATACTATTAAGTCAATTAACTTAAAAACGAACATTACTTGAATTCTTTATAGTTAAAGCTATTTCATTTTTAGTTCACATTCTAGTGAAAAATAATTGAACATATTTTAAGTTATAAACGTCACAAAAAATATTCCAAACGAGTTTACTGTTGCATGTGAACTACATTTCAGTTTTTGTTATGTATTTAAAATTGCAGGCTTCAGTGTTTATAAAATTTTTATGAACACATTTCATTTAACTATCCTAGCTACTAGTAATAATAAATAATAGTGTATTTCATGTTTAGCTGCCATTTCTACTTTAAACCTATAAAATCAAGTTCAAACCGACAAAGAAATAATTTTAAAAGTAATATATGAGGGATATTGTTAAAATACATGCTTGTTCAGAATCATATCATTTGATTGCCTCGCTGAATGATTAATAAATAGCATGAAACACCAGGGTGTACTATGATGAAATCAATGAAATGCTTGCCCGACATTCGATTTGTCGAGATCAACCCAGGGAGTCTATTCTGTAACTTCTCGACAGTCACATGCACAGTATCATGTCACCTGTGCACACTGAGCTGTCTCCATAGACTGTCCTCTGTGATGTTGTTTTGTATTTGGCATTATCGAAAATAAGTAGTGTGAATTTTCACACATTTCCGGGTTACGCAAGTATTTAGTAACTGAATGATGATTATTTGGAATGCCAAAACAAATTTTATGTAAAAATATTTTTTTATGAATTTTAATTCGAATGCCTAATACCATTATTTAAATTTCTAAATATGTGCAGTATTTTTTTATATAGCAAGGTTCATTTAGATTTTGAAAATTGCGCCTATGGCTTCCATTGGTTGCTTAAATCATAAGCCCCGCCCTATTATTTCGCATACATTCAAACATAGAATTAAATTATAATTTCAATACTTCCCACTGGTTATTAAATTTACGCTTTTAAAAATTAAATGTAACATTTACCAAAATATTACTAGAATTACAGAAAAATTAAAATTGAGAGGAATCGAACTGAAGTTTGCAAATTACTAAACGATGACACTACGCACTACGCTACGGGCGCTTACTTAGTTACTGTGTTACATAGCGAATTAAATATTTAACATATTTTACTTAAAAACACAAAAAATGCGTTATGTTTTCATCAACATAATCCGATCAAAAATTCCAGTTGTACTATTCCGATTCACACCAATGTACATTACTTAGAATTTTTAGTTCTCAGATTTTTAGTTTAAACCATCTAGGCTACAGGGTGTGGGACAAAAAATTTTTTGCACAATTTTGGCAAAATACGAGTCAAAATAATTTATTTTGCAAAAATAAAATTTTGATCGTTAATCCACGGCTTTCATTTGATACCCTACTCAGATTTTAAAAAAATCACATATTTGTTTATATCTTTAGTGGGATATGTTTTTTAGATGTTTTAGTATTTTTCCTATGTGCGAGTCAAAGAGTTGTATGAGCATGATAAATTTCAACTCTCTAGGTTTAGCCGTTTGGCTGCAATTTTTACCGAACAGACAGACAGACAGACGACAAAATGACGGTATAAGGTTTTTTTGGTCATACCTATAAAACCCTAAAAATGTTGTTTATTATTATATTTTTACTTTAGCAACTTTGGTTATTAGCCAGGATAGTTCTTATTTACTAAATCGATCATTTTTAACTATAGAGAACACTTTAACTAGAAAATAAATGTTAATCCTCGGCGGGGATCGTTCCCAGACCCGCCACGTGGAAAGCATTGTTCGAATACGACATCTATATCTATGTTTTGGTCTTGCCCCCCCCCCCCCCCCTAGAATAATTTCTGCGGGCGCCTATGGATAATCAGAATAGATTTCTAACAAGGTGTTATTTTGAATACAAATGCCAAAAGTCTTACAAAATATTATTAATAATTTCGGAAATATATCGAATTCCTTCAAGAATATTGTCTGTAAGATAACAATGGAGAGGATTTCAACAGTGGCGGCTGGTCTATAGATGCTGCAGAGCTGCAGAACTGCCAATAAATATAGTAAAAATATATTTTTTAAATTATTATTTATATTTTATAATATTTGAAAGATTTTTTGGATTTATATGTATGTGTATCGACCAGTTGTATTCTGGAAAACGCATTGTATCTGTACCGCAACGAAAGACAGCACGTAACTTTACAGTGGGTTATATAATTATTGTACCTTCTATTCTCTCCGTTTCTCTTTAATAATTTGCTGACGAACTTCGCAGTTCTGTGCTCAGAAATATCCCCTTCGTTACTATTCGGCTGTGCATCGGGTCCGTAAATCTTCCGAACGAAAGTTCCAATGAATGGCTTTTGAGCTGCAAAGTCATGCAGATCAAATGGTCACGTGTCGTCAATAGTAGAATATTTATTGTGCTCAGCGCTGATATTTTGTCTTTATATTTTTATGATAATTTTAGTGAATGAGTTTAGTAAATAAAAATTGATGTGAAGTGTGAATTTTCACACATTGCAGGGTTTCGCAGGTATATAATAAGTGAAGGCGGCATGCTGAGTGTGTAGGACAAATTTTGCTTTGTAGTAACCACGGCAAAATGAACTTTTTAAAATAATTTATCGTCTGTTAATCTCAGAGTTTTAAAAACAAATTTTATGTTAAAATATTTTTTTGTTAATTTTAATTTGAATACCTAATATCATTATTTAGGTTTCTAAATAAGTGCAGTATTTTTTTATATAACAAGGTTCATTAAGATTTTGAAAATTGGGCCTATGGCTTTCATTGGTTGTCTTAAATCATAAGCTCCGCCCCTCTGGTTTCGTATAAATGACACATAGAATGAAAATATAATTCCAATTGGTTATTAAATTTACGCTCCTGAAAATTAAATTCAAAATATGCTAAAATAAAACTAGAATTTTAACAAATTAATTTAATCAAAATAAGTATGAAAAAAAAAAACAAAAAATAAAATTGACTCCACAATCCAGGAACGAACCTGTGTAATGAATAACGATCCTGTGTAGTTGGCGAGCAACTGAGCCACTAGACCTCCAAACGCTTAACAACTTAGTGTGTTATAAGAGTATAACATGTATGCATCGTCAACCAAAAAACACAAAAAATGCGTTATTTTCCGAAAACATAATCTGATCAAAAATTCCTGTTGTACTATTCCGGTTCACACCAATGTACATTACTAAGATTTTTTTCAGATTTTTAGTTTAAACCATCTGGGCTACAGGGTGTGGGACAAAAATTTTTTTGCACAATTTTGGCTAAAATAGCATTTAAATAATTTATTTTGCAAAAATAAAATTTTGATCGTTAATCCACGTACTAAGGGCTTTCATTTGATACCCTACTCAGAATTTTAAAAAAATATTTTTTTTTTCGATGAGCACATATTTGTTTATATTTTTAGGGTAGTATGTTTTTTAGATGTTTTAGTATTTTTCCTATGTGCGGGTCAAAGAGTTGTATAAGCATGCCAAATTTCAACTCTCTAAGTTTAGCCGTTTGGCTACAATTTTTACCGAACAGACAGACAGACAGACAGACAGACAGACAGACAGACAGACGACAAAATGACGGTATAAGGGTTTTTTGGTCATACCTACAAAACCCTAAAAATGGATGTAATTTTTAATTTAAATAAGGAATGTCTTAAAACAGAACTTTCTGTAATACATTCAAATAGTGAATGCAGAAAAATATTTGGCGCTGTGTCTTTCCTAAAATTTATTATTAAATAATTTGGACGAATCGATGCCGGAAACAAAGAAATTGTTATAAATCTTTGAAATGGTTATTGATGAAGCTGAACGTTGTTTTTCCACTCTAAAACGGATAAAATCTTTTCTCAGAAACTCATTATGTGAAGATCGTCTAACGATCTTCCTTACTAATTACGTTAATCTTCGATAACTAATCAGCCCTTTCAGCGCTGTCATAGAAAAAAAATCATATCAATAATACCGAACTTTTCCGATAAAATTATAGATAAATTTGCTGCTAAGAAAGACCGACGTATTGCATTAATATTAAAGAAATTGCATTAAGGGAACAACATAAGCATATAATTTTTACTCTTATTATTGTTAATGTTTTCTTCTTCCTCGCAGAACATCCAAACATTTTTGTTACGAGCCACCACTGGATTGCAGATACCATTGGAGCAATTGTGCAAAACAGCTTATTTATAATATTTATTTTCTTATTATTAAGTATCTATAAATTAAGTATTTTATGGTGAATATAAATAAATTAAATAATACTGAAACAATTATAAAAAATAAATGATATTCTTCTGATAATATCAGAAACTATCTCAGAAATCTATCTCAGACAGTATCGAAACAATCAAAAAAATCCTTCAGTGGTGTATAGCTTAGAACTTTTGAATGTTGCAGACTATACCAGTGTTACTTAACCGGGAAGGAGCGATCCCCTACTGTATCGCGAATAGAAACTACTCAACCGATTTTTAAAATTTTCAATTATTTCATTTACAACCCAATTTCATTTTTACACTTATTTACCGTCAACCACGTTCAGCCACTCTAATGTAAAGTTTCGTCCGTATCCATATGCGTAATAGTCTATATCGTCTTTAGTTTCCTGGTCTTCCCTGGTTACTTTACTTTCCTCACGAAAATTTGCCCCCTTAACATCAAACGAGCCGACAACAAGTAAAACTACTAAATATACTGTCATTACTGAACCTGTGTAGCATGAGTTGTGTCTAGCGTTTGCAGTTCAGATAACATAAGCTAGAAACTCGAGAGTCTCCAGTTGAGACACGTTTGTTAAGCATCAGTTCTAGTTTCTCCAATTCCAATCAGAAATTTCAATCCAGATTCATTTGTTCTGAATCTCCTTCTGCATAATACACCACAAACTCAATAAATAGTCCAATCATCCTCATCCCTCTAATTACGTCCGTAATAATCTCGATCAAAACTGAACTAATGACTCGTACTTGGTTGTCTTTAAGAAGATTAATGTTAGGGTATTGTGTGTTTTTGTCGTACTTTCGTGACGATGAGTGCTAACTCGATTTCGAGTTTGTGTACCAGTTAATTGGTTTGCATGTGTACATCCACAAATGGAATTGTTGTAATGTTGTTAATTGTTTTACATAAATTATGTGCGGTACCAGACAGAATGACTGATGCATTCATGGTTGTGTCGAAATATAATTAACATAGGAATTATTTTACTAAGTTCATATATTATACATGACGCGGGTAAGTAGTCTACTAAGTTTTTAATGGAGTTTGTAATTTGTAATTTTATGAAAAATTTTATGTGAAGTGTAGTTTTTCACACATTTCATCAGCGGTGTGGCGTGACTTTCTTATAAGGGGATGCAGTAAAAACAAATGCATGTAGGCAAATATATGTTTACCGTGAATTTATTTTAATATGAAACACAGCGTTCCCTCAGGGAAGTGTCCTAGGGTCAGTTCTTTATATGAGGTTTGTTCCAACAAAAGTTCAAATCCGTTCAGAACTTTACTGAGCTTGCGCAAAACGATTTTAGCGTTCCAACAAGTCGATTTAAAAATTCAAAACTTATAGTGCAGTATTCCAAGAACGAGTGAATTGTGTTCTGAACTGATTCTGAATCGTTCTTAAAGTTCCAGGATTTTATAAAAAAAATTGAAATAAGACAAAACAATGAAATTTACCTACGGATGATAGTGCTACAATATAGGGATCAGGTTTTTTTAGAACATTTTCGAGTTAGTAGAAATGTTATTGAACCACTAGCCGCAAGTTTTGATGCATGTGAATTTTATAAGTACCATTCTGGCCAAATTGGTAAAATTAGTAGTTTGGAGAGAATAATAGTCCGAATTCAATATTTCTTCAGCAACAAGTCTAACAGCATAATAAAATGACCAAACAACGAGGAAAAGGTCGTTATTGAAAGACATTTTCGGCAAAAAAGATTTCCAAATGTAATCCAATCCTTCCATTAGTTCCATTTCTTCAGTTTAAAAATACAAGGCACAATGTTTTTTAACAGATGTTGTTTTGATTTCGTGATTTTATAGGTTAGGATAAACAAACCAAATTCTCAACGGTTCTAACTCGTTCCAATAAGTAGTTAAGATGATTCTAGAACTATAAGTTCACACATGAACCCTAAGCAGTTTTGATTCACGTTCTGAACTGCTGCGAATTTTCTGTTGGAACATACTTCCCAGCAAACATTTTTATACGGGCCAGTGCTGGTAAAGCACATACTCCCCGGCATTGAAAGTAATGGGCCAGTGCTAGCATTTTGTACTGGGCCAGTACCTCGGTGTCCCCGTGGCTCTTATTGGCCCATTGATGTATCAGTTGCCGGCCCAGCAACGGTAAAGTGCATTGAAAGTAATGGGCCAGTGCTGGCATTTCGCACTGGGCCAGTGCTGGCATTTCGTACTGAGCCAGTACCCCGGTGTCCCCGTGGCCGTTATTGGCCCATTGATGTATCAGTTGCCGGCCCAGCAACGGTAAAGTGCATTGAAAGTAATGGGCCAGTGCTGGCATTTCGCACTGGGCCAGTGCTGGCATTTCGCACTGGGCTAGTGCTGGCATTTCGCACTGGGCCAGTGCTGGCATTTTGCACTGGGCCAGTACCCCGGTGTCCCCGTGGCCGTTAGCTGGTCCATTGATGTATCAGTTGCTGGCCCAGCAACGGTAAAGTGCAAAATAATCGCATTAGTTGCAAGATTTATTTATGACGGACCAGTGCATATATTATACCCACTCTCTAGTGTTTCAAATGTAACATATGTGTACTTACCCAGTATTAAAATAAATTAATGGTTAAGAGCAAAATAAATACTCATTTGGCCATTTTCACCATCGTTGAATAAATTTATTTAACAAATAAAGTTGACAATATCGCATCGGTTTTAAACTATTCATGAAGAAATTAACATTGCTGTCAATAGAATGATGCGATATTGTTAACTTAAGTTGTTAAATAAATTTATTCAACGATGGTAAAACTGGCCGATTGTAAATTGTATTAACAGTTATAATTTATTGATTTATTTATAAATAGTAAATAAATATAATTTCAGGAATAAGAGGAATTAGTTTATTTAATTAATTAATTTAATGAAGAATTTTAAGAAAATGGTTTTCTGCCATTTCGGCCAAAAAATTGCATTCTAAAGATAAGTGGTGACTAATAATTTTCGCCAATATTCGGCTTGTATTATGTACCACATCTTTTCCCCCTGACTTGAAGAGTGCCAACCTAAAGAAATCATACTTGTTAAAATAAATTCAATAATCAAATTTTATAAGCATTAATGCTATAAGCTGTTCACTTTTGTAAGAACAAACTATATCTGGTTATTTTGGTGATTTTTATAGTGTATTACTGACTTTTAGAAACTTGGTTATATTGTAAAAAAAGCTTTACAGTTTTGGATTAAGTTTGTATTATTTTAGGTTAGTATTATATTTACAAAATATTTAAGATATCACTATTCAAAATAAAATATGACAAATTATATTTTTTAAATGACATATTTATAATCTTGTAACAGATTTATTAATAATTGAAAATTTTATTACATGAAAAAACTATGATTGAACTAAACTAAAAATTAAACAATTTAACATGAAACAGTTTGTGTAAACTACGTCCTTAAATCTAACAAAACACACACAAATCACAATAAAAAACTATAATGTTCACAAAACAATAACTATTTAAATACACATCTTGACAAACTGTCCACCAACACGTATCAACTTGTACTGGCCCTCGAAGGCCCCGCGGTTAGGGTGTTTTATGACTAAGAACAATCAGACTTTTCAAATTGTTACATTCAAAAAAAGTTTAGTTTTAAGTAAAAAGTATGAGTGAAGAAGAGACGATAGCTGTGTTAAACAATAATTTATCGACTTTATTAGAATAAAAAAGGATAGAAAAGTTGCTTAAAAACAGTACTGGCCCGTATAAAAATGTTTGCTTGGATTAATACAAATAAGGAGTGCTTATAAAATGCTGGTAAAGTACTTCGTATAGGCGGAATGCGAAATACAAATGTGAAGTACATTATTATTACTGGCGTTGCACTTACTTTTGGTGCCAGCTATTTACCAGCAGTAAAAGCAGTTTGCCGGCATTTGGCCGCTAGTTGAATGTTTGCTGGGAGTATTTCAATAGTTTTTTGTTACGCTTAAGACTTATAGATTAAGTTTTTACCAACCGCTATAAACATATACATATACACAAATTGTTTTTCATTTGGAAAATAATGGAAGTGAATATTTCTATCGCTTCCTTTTCTACAGTGACAACCAAATACACAGAAATTTATGTTATGACAACTCGTTATAACTCAAAGTAATATAAAAAATAGTAATAATTGCTATCAAAAATTAATATTACAAACAAACTGCAACATTAAAGTTTAACTGCGTTACAAAAAACACGAGATAACCACATGTAAACAATAAACAGTTAATCGTCTCACAAGTTCAGATTTTGTCCGCTTGGCGTCACTTCATAGTGCTGTTGAGCCCAATATATCCCATTTAAATTTTACTGACAAATGATGAACAGATAGTGAAACTTTCTAATATTGAATTTAAATAATTAAATAAGCATTAATGCATTGACAAACAAAGATTATATTTTATCTCTTTGTATCTTTAAGATTAGAATCGCTTTTTATTGTTCTCTTACAAAACGTTTTAATTACAATTAATTTTTAAAAGGGATCCCTTCAGATTTAAGAGCTATTGAAGAACAATTTTTATCTTACGAAAGAAATCAAATTAAAATTAATTTATCTAATTATTTGAACAAGAAACTTTCCGGATCGTGTTTTGTCCTTTATTTTTCCTTCTCAGATAGATCTGAAAGTGGAACAGTAACTTTAACCGTGGTAATTTTCTGAACTAAATTTATCTAATTGGTAGTGCAATTATTGTAAATTTTGCTAAATTGAAGCAACAGTTACCTGTAATCATTTGTCTCAAATTCATGAAACCGGATTTGTTAACAAATGCTCTATTTAACTATTTTTGATTAATGCTATACGAAATATTGATATTATTCGGGCAAGAATAATATGCTAACATTACACCCATATTCACAATCATTCACCCTCATCCAGGTGAAGGAGCTCGTCCCCTGGAATTGGTGATCAGCCTCGTTACAGAAATGGGTCGATGTAAAATAAATAAAACCAAAATAAAAAAAATAAAAAAACTTTATATAGTTTAAAAATAGAATATATGTTACCAGGTCTACAAGTATGAAATGCGGATTTTTTTCAAACTTGCCGCGCAAACAGTGTGTTTAGTTCGAAGTTTCAACACATATGGCGTTTTGTTAAGTTATCATTACGTGTCAAATGCGTATAGGTTATAATTTGAAAAGTGATCATATAGTTTTGTTTTCATTTGAAAAAAACTGCTGCTGAATCATACCGACTGCTTCGAGAAGCTTATGGTGAATGTGCTCCATCGCAAGATACGTGTGAACGATGGTTTCGGCGTTTCAAAAGTGGTGACTTTGATCTTACAGACAAAGAACATGGAAAACCTCCAAAAACATACGAAGATACAAAATTGGAAACATTGCTACAGGAAGACGGTAGTCAATCACAAAAACAACTAGCAGAGCAGTTAGGCATTAGTCATCAAGCAATTTCCAATCGCCTACGAGAGATGGGTAAGATCCAGAAAGTCGGCAGATGGGTTCCACATGCATTGAATGAGAGGCAGATTGAAAAACGCAAAAACACTTGTGAAATTTTGCTTGCACGATACAAAAGAAAGTCTTTTTTGCATCGTATCATTACTGGCGATGAAAAATGGATTTATTTTCAAAATCCCAAACGCAAAAAATCATGGGTGAACCCAGGCTCACCATCCACATCAACTACAAGACCGAATCGCTTTGGCAAAAAGTCAATGCTCTGTACTTGGTGGGACGAAAAGGGTGTGGTCTATTATGAATTGTTAAAACCTGGTGAAACAGTTAATACCCAACGCTCCAACAACAACTGATCGAATTGAACCATTCGCTGCTCATAAAACGACCAGAATACGAAAGAAGACAGCACAAGGTAATCTTTCTTCACGATAACGCTCCATCACATAAGGCAAAAGCAGTTTGCAACACAGAGGCACTCAAGTGGGAAGTGCTACCCCATGCCGCTACTCACCAGACTTGGTCCCTTCAGATTACCACTTGTTCGCATCGATGGGTCACGCATTTGCCGAGCAGCACTTTTGTTCATATGAAAATGTGAAAGAATGGCTAAATGGTTTGCGGGGAAAGGGGAAGAGTTCTACTGGCGAGGTATTCACAAATTGCCTGAAAGATGGGAAAAATGTATAACTTCTAATGGAGCATACTTTGAATAAATAAACTTTGACTGTTCTTTTGAGTTTAGTGTGTTTTATTTTTAAAAAATCCGCATTTCATACTTGTAGACCTGGTATTTTCTGGCTACCAACAAAATGCTACACTAACATGGCCTTCTCATATGACGAAACATCGTTAGTAAATTACATGTAGATGAATTTAACTCATAGATGGTCATGATAATGAAAAGTTTGAGTTGTGTAGCTGTAAACAAATCTTTAGAGGTCGCGCAAGTTGCTATTACCAAGTATACGAATAATATTGTGATGGGACAAATAAATATTTATTCGGGATAACACACTTAATGAATATTTATTGGATTGAGTGCTCAGTTGTATTTAAGCTTGAATAACCATGATTTCGTCCAGTGGGAATAACAAGACCTAATATTGAAAAGCAACGGTCAACCACTATTCAAATATTATGAAGGTTAGATGTTAAAATTAAAATATTAAAATGTTGAAATGTGTCCTGAATTATACAGTCCGCATTTTTAGTTTTTTAAGTATGACCAAAAAAACTCTTATACCTTCAAACATTTGTCTGTCTGTCTGTCTGTTTCAGATCACTGTTTGTCTTTCTTTCTTCTTGGGAACTATCATTCCTTCCAGCCCCCTTTTTTCGGGCGAGAATCATATGTTAATATTACTCCCATTTTCACAATCATTCACCTCTCAGCCCGGTGTAGGAGCTCGCGCCCTGACAACGGCGTATATCCTCGTCACAGAAATAGGCCAATGTAAAATAAATAAAATAAGGAGACATCAAAATAAGGATGCTTATGTTTAACTACATAGTCAAGAGCATAATGATGTATGTCGCTGAAATATGGGCGTTGGAAGAACAGGAAAAATTAGAAGTGGTTTTTCACACAAATAAATACATCAATTGGATGTTGGGCCTAGACAAATGCACACCGGAGTATATTTTATTAGAGAAAGTGAAATTAGACAAAATCAGAATAGAAGCTACAAAAAGAGCCATTAAATTCGAAGAGAGGATAATAAAACATGTTACAAATAATTTAACTATAGTTTGTCCAGCGGCTAGCTTACACAGCCGGGGTGGTCGTGTGGTACAAATAAAATAAATTTAAGGGCGCCAACTGGTCTATAAAAACTTGTATTTAGGACCGATCAATAGATCCTAAGACCCAATTAAAAAAAATACAACCTTAATTACAATGTATAAGGCGAAGTTATATTAGTAATTGTACAGGACACGAGGAAGAAATCAAGATAATTAAGTATGTTTAAATTAATAAGAGCAAGGTACGAAGATGGAATTCCAGACCCGTAACCTCGAATAATTTTGAATATTAAAAGTAAACAACAATTTTGACAATCTATATAAAATCCCAATGTAACAATGTACTAAATTTCTTATCTAATTTTTAACTACTAAGTTTCGGATCTGTATCCAAATTTTGTGTGCCCCAACCAATGTCGCACGTAGCCTCTTCTCTAGCGTTCTGCCGCAATTTACGTTCCTCTACGCCGTAATATAATCTGGCAGATTTTTGGTCTGAGACAGGATACAAAACTGGGTTCTAAGAAGTAAGGAGCAGAAGTAGAGGTAGAGGTAGACGTAGACGTCGACGTAAACGTAGACGTAGACGTAGACGTAGACGTAGACGTAGACGTAGACGTAGACGTAGACGTAGACGTAGACGTAGACGTAGACGTAGACGTAGACGTATACGTAGACGTAGACGTAGACGTAGACGTAGACGTAGACGTAGACGTAGACGTAGACGTAGACGTAGACGTAGACGTAGACGTAGACGTATACGTAGACGTAGACGTAGACGTAGACGTAGACGTAGACGTAGACGTAGACGTAGACGTAGACGTAGACGTAGACGTAGACGTAGACGTAGACGTAGACGTAGACGTAGACGTAGACGTAGACGTAGACGTAGACGTAGACGTAGACGTAGACGTAGACGTAGACGTAGACGTAGACGTAGACGTAGACGTAGACGTAGACGTAGACGTAGACGTAGACGTAGACGTAGACGTAGACGTAGACGTAGACGTAGACGTAGACGTAGACGTAGACGTAGACGTAGACGTAGACGTAGAAACGTAACAAACATCCAGAAAAAAACTTGCTGCATTAGTGCTGGACAGAAATAGAGAGAAAAGAGATATAAGGAAAGATGCAATCCAGATGGGAAGCAAAAAGAAGGAAAAGATTTGAACATAATGGTTACTCAACTAAGGAAATATAAAGAGATCGGAACAACAAGATGTGACAGTAGAAATAACAGATAGAATGTGGGACATCCAAGGACAAGAAAGAAGTGACAGGTTAAAAAAATCGAGGTATAACAGCAAGTACAAGAAAACTTGGACGACGCAAATACCCGAGTACCTCAAAATTCAAAGTAATGGATTAAAAAATTAGGTAATAGCTAGATTTAGGTGCGGAAATGAGGAGAGAGAAAATGAGTACTAGTAAACGGATGAACAAAGACTGTGCAGGATGTGTGGAGAGGAAAGAGACACCTTGTAGCATATAATGAAGAATTGTGGAAAAATTAAATTTAAAAAAGGGACAAGAGAAGGCGCGTTGTATGAATCAGGGTAAGGATGGAAATGGATGGAGAACGTCTTAGAGAGAAGAAAATATTTGAGACGAAGATTCAACAACAATTAGAATACTTATTTGAAATAAATTTAATTAAACCATATGTAAATAATATTTAGATTTTAACCGAAAGGTATAAATAAAATAAACCAAAGCTTAGCTTCCTCGAAACAGTGACCGGTATCATAGTCTGATGATCTCAAAACAAAAGGAGTCCTATAATCGATCCCTGTGGAACTCCATACAAAAGAAACAAAATATCAGATAATTTATTACTAAATTTAACGTAATGAGTTCTATTTAAATGATATGATTTTAAAAGGGAACAATTCTCAGGTGTGAAACCACATAAAAAAAGTGAATCCAGCAATATAGTGGGTTAGAAAGTTAATCCAGCATATGGAATCAGAGATTTACTTAGATCATCAGATGATGCCATACAGAATTCACCATTTTATAAAGCAGAAACTTCATTCAAAAAATGTAAAATTGCGTCTACTGTTGATTTGTTTGATCTAAAGTCACATTGTGAAGAATTAAACAGATTCAGCGGTTCCCAAACTTTTTTAAACGCGACCCGGTACTAGGTTTTAATTTTTTTCGTCACCCACCATAAGAAAAAAAAAACATTTATTTACAAAACAAATTTTATTTTAAAGCAGTAGCTTTATAGTAATAAAGAGTATAGTATAGTAATAAAGAATATAGTATAGTAATAAAGAGCACAAATACACACTATTCTAGTGATTAAAAAATAATATGTACAAAAAAAATCTTTTTTGTGTTTTTACAATTTTTTTCGCGACCCGACACAATTTTTCTGCGACCCGGTGCCGGGTCGCGACCCACACTTTGGGAAACGCTGGTTTAAATGGAACACTTGGTACAAATAAAAAGTCATGTCACAGGTTAAATAATTTTAAAAAGTTACGTTTTACAATATATTAAAACTATAAAATTCCATATTGTAAGCCATTCATATGCGGTATCCCCTATCTAACATTGATAAACTTTATATCTTCACAAACCCATAAAAATCGTTCGTTTTGAAGCCAATATTCTTTGCATCTATCTAATAAATTATCCGAGTTTCTAAAGCCATTTTCATTCCCGCATCCCCATTTGTTTGAGATCTCCAGGATTCACCCTCGATGTTGCTGGAGATAAAACCAGTCTGAACGAGTTAATAAATACGGGAATCATAGCTTCACTACCCGCCAATTATCGTACTTAATAATCTCTCTCGATCAAAACTAAACTAATGAGTGGTTAGCTGTCTTTAAGAAGATTAATGTAAGGGTATTATACGTTTTTGCTAAAGAAGGGATGTTCTACAATGTTTTAAGGGTGTTCAACATTCTTTTAATAATGTTTCAAAAGTTAATACGAGAGGAGACTTTGTTATATCTTGACTTTTAAAGTAACTAAAATTGATGTAAATTATAAGAAAATTTAACAAAATTTATTTTTAAAACCTATTATAATTTCTTAGACCTAATTTTTAGGGTTTTGTAGGTATGACCAAAAAACCCTTATACCGTCATTTTGTCGTCTGTCTGTCTGTCTGTCTGTCTGTCTGTCTGTCTGTCTGTCTGTCTGTCTGTCTGTCTGTCTGTATGTCTGTCTGTCTGTCTGTCTGTCTGTCTGTCTGTCTGTCTGTCTGTCTGTCTGTCTGTCTGTCTGTCTGTCTGTCTGTCTGTCTGTCTGTCTGTCTGTCTGTCTGTTCGGTAAAAATTGTAGCCAAACGGCTAAAGCTAGAGAGTTGAAATTTGGCATGCTTATACAACTCTTTGACCCGCACATAGGAAAAATACTAAAACATCTAAAAAACATATCCATTTAAAAAAAATGTTTTTAAAATTCTGAGTAGGGTATCAAATGAAAGCTCTTGGTACGTGGATTAACGATCAAATTTTTATTTTTGCAAAATAAATTATTTTGAAGCGATTTTTGGCAAAATTGTGCAAAAAAAATTTTGTCCCACACCCTGTAGCCCAGATGGTTTAAACTAAAAATCTGAAAAAATTCTAAGTAATGTACATTGGTGTGAACCGGAATAGTACAACAGGAATTTTTGATCAGATTATGTTTTTGGAAAAAAAATGCATTTTTTGTGTTTTTAACCAAAATATGTTAAATATTTAATTCGCTATATAACCAAGTTGATACGTCAGCACTTATAGCTATGTGCGTTAAGTCATTGGTTTTCTAATTTGTAAACAGGTAACTTGCAAACTAGAGTTCGAATCCTAACTTATAGTTATATAACACACTAAACTGTAGCGTGTATCTTGGTGCAATGGTTACGGTACTAGCGTTCTGCCCAAGAAACTGTGTTCGAATCCCACGAGAAGAGACAATATTATTTTTTATTTATTTTGCATTTTTATTTTGTTTAAATTATTTTTTCAAAATTCTAGTTATATTTTGGCAAATGTTGCATTTAATTTTTAAAAGCGTAAATTTAATAACCAGTGGAAATTGTTGAAATTATAATTTAATTCTGTTTGAATGTACACGAAATCAAAGGGAGGAGCTATGACTAGAAACAACTAATGAAGCCATAGGCGCAATTTTCAAAATCTTAATGAACCTTGCTATATAAAAAAATACTGCACATATTAAGAAACCTAAATAATCGTATTAGGCACTCGAATTAAAATTAACATAAAAATTTTTTAACATAAAATTTGTTTTTAAAGCTCTTAGATTAAGAGATGATAAATTATTTTTAAAATATTGTTCATTTTACAGTGAATACTACAAAGCAAAATATATCCTACACACTCAGCATTTCGCCTTCACTTAATATTTTTAGATTATATATCTATCTAAGAGGAATTTTTTCAAAATTTTATTGAACCTTGCTATATAAAAAAAATACTGCACATATTTAGAAACTAACATAATGGTATTAGGCATTCTAATTAAAATAAACAAAAAAAAAATAAATAAATTAACATAAAATTTGTTTTGGCATTCCAAATAATCATTATTCACTTACTAAATACCTGCGAAACCCTGAAATGTGTGAAAATTCACACTTCACATAAATTTTTATACTTATTGACCATTTTATTTATATATACTATTTTTTTATCATTCTGTCCAGCATCACTAAGCTGAAGCTTGTCGCAATGTCTGGACAGAAAAATGAACAAATTAACAGACTCAATGATAATAATTACATGTTATTATACAGTAATATACATATATTGAATAAATAATGCAATGGTTTCACTAGGGCATGTGCACAGGCTTTGGTTATATATTAGGAATAAGGTCTTCCCCTATAGAGGATCTTGGTTTTAGTGTGTTGATAGTACGACCAAAACTGGTTCGGGTTTGTGGAGATGATGGACTCACATTCTTTTAGGTAATCTAGGTGTCTTATTTTTATTTTTATGTTGACAGCGACCTGGTTTTTGGCACGCAATCATCAAGTATTGTATAAATTATGCAATAAATGTTTTCAACTCCTGCATCAGCATTTTCGGTATTGTGGTTTGTTAGTTCCGCATTCCAGTCAGTTGTAATAAGTGCCCTATATAATTTTTCAAAGTCAGCAATTTTGAAGTTGTATTTGTAATTGTTACGTGTTAGTTTTTCTTGTGAAATACTATACTTAATTTTGAAATGTAGGGCCGGATGAGACTTATCTTCACATATTAATGGGTCCAATGAGTCATGTGTCCGGGTTTCCAAATTCAATCCAATTAAAAATCAATTTTTTTCATTTCTGTTTCCAACTTCTTTTTATAAACTGAACACTCGGAGCTCCAGACGGGGTGGTTGACATCAAGTCTCATCTTTAATTTGTTAACTACATATACGCAATTACTGCACTTTATTTCTGCATCTTCACAACGACAGTTGGACAATTCATG
Source organism: Liopterus haemorrhoidalis (assembly GCA_963971575.1). Classification (NCBI taxonomy): domain Eukaryota; kingdom Metazoa; phylum Arthropoda; class Insecta; order Coleoptera; family Dytiscidae; genus Liopterus; species Liopterus haemorrhoidalis. Next base: position 6,360,757 of record OZ020624.1, read on the forward strand.
ATTGCCAGTACACTTCGGGCATGATGTATCGCTTCTGCAAACCTGGCTCTTGTGTCCATACTTGTTACATTTAAAACATCTTTCAATATTTATTGCGCCATATACTCTGCATCTATCCCAGCCGATATTCACTCTTCCTTCTCCGAAGTAAGATTCACCATCGATTTCCAAGTACGCCATAAATTTATGATCGTTTCGGTTGTCTTTAGCGATATGAACAACCTTTACCGTAGCTTTATTGTTCAAACAATCATTTTGAGCTAATATTTTGTATTCTATGTCTTCAGGTTCTAGTTTCTCAGATAGGCCGAATATTTTAACCCTTGGAGCTTTCTTCTTTGGCACGGTTGCTACATAGTCTGTGCCTAACTTTTTGGTAACAGATTCTCTCAAGTTGTCTATTGCTTGTTGGTTCTTACATTCAATTGCTATCCCACCATTGCTGATATTTCTTACACCTAGAACTGAGGCTGATAGAGGGTCAACGTTTTTCCTAATGGCTTCTTTGGTAATATCACATCTCTGGTCGGATTTTTTCGGTTTGATTACTAGTAAAATATTAGGTCAAGTTATTTCTACTCTGCTGCTAGAATGTAATTAATATAAGTACTTTATGATGGCGGTCGGTCCTGTGGTGGCCACAGCTGATTTTTTTCTAACATAGATATTATTTATCATGACCATGGAAACGTTACATATAAATATGAAAAAATTGAGACTTGGAAAAAATTTCGAAAAATTTTACACATATTATTCAAAATTTTTCGTTTTATCAAAAAACGTGTCAAATAAAAGTTATTAGTTATTGCTTTTATAGCAACTTTTGTTTTATAATTTTTTTCGAGATATTTTTCTGTTCGAGATATTCGCAAAAATCTTAAAATCGACACGAGTAAACTCCCATTTTTAGTCGACCGATTTTTACCAAAAGTTGATCAACTTGTGCCATTGATGGCAGAAGCTTAAATATGAAGTTTCATAAAAATCCTTCCAGCCATTTGCTCTGCACGTGTACACAGACAGACGGACAGACAGACCGTCAGACATCATGCTAAAAATAGTCAAAACGTTATGTAGGGACCTCAATTCGTGGAGATCCATTGAAATCTCGAAACATCAAAATTGGTATGATCACAATACCTCCATTATATATGTTGGCGGTCGGTAAAAAGAGTCTTTAGAAAGTATGCTTTGGAAAAATTATACTTCCTTTTACACCATCTTTTAGGAAACACTGGTGTAATAATAGCAACCCTGTAAGCAGAAGTTCATTGACATGGGTAAATTTTCGATAAAATCCTTTTGTCAATATTAACACCAGCTAAGATTTGTTTATTCAGTCCTGATATGGTGGTACATCGTTTATAATTAAATTCAACTAAATTTTGAGCGGCGTTGTCAAAAGAATTTTGTGTAAATCTACTTTTAATTAAATGTATGTGTACATTTAAACGTTTAGCCGCTTTTATATGAAAAAGCGGATTGTTTCGCGTAGATTACAATTTTACGCTTTTATAAAAACGTTTATCTCAACATGTCAAATAATAAAAGTATTTGTATTTTAATATATTAACATTTTCATGGCCATGTTCTTTTTATGACATCGTGTTTTTGTTGTTGGTTAATTCTAAGGCATTAAAAAATTAAGTAGGTGTATATATAGGTACAATCATGTTATTGAAGCGTCATTAAATAAAGATTAATTAAAAAAAATATAGGTACATATATAACACCGGTAAACAGGAATTTTGAGTCTGGGTTCTGCATATCTGATTTTTATTTCTTCCACATTATTAATTAAAGAAAAAATAGTTTTACCCGAAAAAGTTTGCTTTTGTAGCTATCAGAATGAAATTACGGGTTTTAAGAAAATTTCCCTTTTTTCAGACCTTTATTGTATGTAAAAATAATACAAACTTTTGTTACGAATATGAATCAGTTTTATTTACAAGAAAACCATTCGAAACAAACAACTACTGTAACAGGATATATAAAAAAGTTTAGAAATGATTATTTTTCGTATTTCTTCTGTGATTGTATGGAATTTCTCGTTTTAGCCCCCAAATATAGTCCCCCATCATACTCTCATTGTATTGCCCCTGATAACGACGTCTTGATGAAAACGTTCACCTTGTTCTTCCGAATAGGCTCCCATGTTATCTTTAAATTGCTCCATGTACTCCAAGTACGCATGTACACTTTAAGGGACATTCTGCAACCCAGGAGAATAAAGTTATCCAGCATAGTTGTAATAAGCTCTTTGTAATTGTAATTTCTGCTCTGTTGTTTCCGAGAAAACCATGAACCACTGCTTTCAGGCTTTCCTTTCATGAGTATTGAGTATTTGTGGTAATTCGTCACTGGCCATTCTTTTCTTTATTTGTGTTCCGACAAAAATAAAGGTAGCAAGGATATTTAGTACAACCGCCTATGCAAGGCGGTCGGAATCTCATGCATTCCTTCTCTTCTGACTGGCGTCTTTTCATAGACAGTTCTACAAAAAGTTTAAAAGCTGTCCATCACAATGGAAATAAATTTCCATCTCTTCCTTTGGCTCATTCCGTAAAGCTCAAAGAAGATTACGAAAATTTTAAAATGGTGCTTGAGAGTTTAAAGTATGATGAGTATACTTGGCCAGTGATAGCGGATTTTAAGATGGTTGTATTTCTGACGAAATGCATTCCCATCAGAAATCCAACCATTTTCTTGTTTTGATAAATTCGCCGCAAATATAGCAGGATGAGTCTACCTCGTGTTTACAACTTTTTGACGCCAGTTTTGGATCTGCCGCCACACAAAATGCGTTGTAATGCGATGTATCGACAGTTCTACAAAAAGTTTAAAAGCTGTCCATCACAATGGAAATAAATTTCCATCTCTTCCTTTGGCTCATTCCGTAAAGCTCAAAGAAGATTACGAAAATTTTAAAATGGTGCTTGAGAGTTTAAAGTATGATGAGTATACCTGGCCAGTGATAGGGGATTTTAAAATAGTTGGATTTATGATGAGATGGATTCCCATCTGAAATCCAACCATTCTCTTGTTTTGATAAATTCGCCGCAAATATAGCTGGATGAGTCTACCTCGTGTTTACAACTTTTTGACGCTATTTTTGGATCTGCCGCCACACAAAATGCGTTGTATCGCTGCAATGCGCACGCGCATACTGACTATGAACCACGTAAGTGAAATGCCACTTGCTTTCCACCCGCTTGTCCCCACCCTTACTTAATATAACGCGCTTCTCATTATATGGTCATAAAAATAAATAAATATATACTGATCGTTGTAAAATGTACAAAAGCAAAGTTTTTCAAAAATAAACGAAGGTTTTAGTTATTTTTCGATATAAAAATCAGAAAATAGTCATTAAAATAAAGACTCAAAAAAAATATATTTTTTTTTGTTGACCTGTGTAATTAGTAAGGAATGTGATAAAAGTAGGGGGAAAATACACAGAGAAATTCTGGACGGTGCAAGGGGTAAGGCAGGGATGTCCTTTATGTTCAACGCTATTCAACATATATATGGCAGATATGGAGGAACACCTGCAAACGGGACAAACAGGAGGACTAATAGTTAGAAACAAGGAGTTTATGTCCTTAGCATATGCAGATGACATTGTATTGCTGGCAATTAAGGAAAATGAGTTAAATGCAATGATGAAATCCCTAAATAAATACTTAAAAAAAAAAGAAACTGCTGATAAACACGGATGAGTCAAAAATAATGGTTTTTAAAAAAGTAGGAGAGAGACAGAGAGAAGAGAAATGGGAATGGGAAGGAAATAACATTGAAAAAGTTAGGACACACAAGTACTTAGGATACCAATTCCAATGCAATGGAGGAACAAGGGAACATATTAAGCAGCTAAGTAAAAGGGCAATGCTAGCAATTCCGCAGATCTGGAGCTTAGGCGAAAAAAAATTTAATGGTGAATATCACATAAGAATGCTCATGTTCGAAGCCCTAATAAAGAGCATGATCATGTATGGAGCGGAGGTGTGGGGATTGGAGGAACATGAGCCAATTGGAGAAGGTGCAGAATAAATATCTTAAGTGGATGTTGGGCCTAGATGGATGTACACCAGAGTACATAGTATTAGAAGAGACAAAAGTGTATAAAATTAAAATAGAAGCCGTTAAAAGAGCAATAAGATTTGAAGAAAATATAACCAAGAACCCCGAAAAACAATTATTAAATGAATACTGGAAGCAATTAGAAAATAGAGATAAACAGAAAAAAAAAACATCAAAATGGGAGATAAAAAGAAGTAAAATGTATGAATACGGAGGCTTTTCACAACCGATTTTGGTCGACTTTTACTAGATTCATCAATGACGGTCGCACGACCACGACGAAATTCTGCAAACCAATTGTAAACAGTGTTTTCTGATGGTGCTTCATTGCCAAAAGATGAGCGAAGCGAATCTATGCATTGTTGTTCAGTTAAGCCTTTACTTAAATCGTAAAAATTCATCCTACGAAAACCTTCACGAGTAATATCCATTTTTTCACAAACTTTAAAAAAAATATATTTTTTTTGGTGACCTGTGTAATTAGTAAGGCAAATGATAAAGGTATTTATGTTCTAATTTATTAACATCTTCATGGCCATGTTCTTTTTGATCTATGCTCAACATCGACATCGTGCCATAAACTCTAAGTTTGATTAACGAATGTTCCATTTTTCTCAGCAGATCTTCTTTATGACTCCTTCTTCTTTTACAATCCTAATTCATAAATAACTTAAGATCATACCTTTAAATTCTAGTTATACACAAAATTTGTCTAGCATGAATCACTAAATCATTAATAAAATGAATTTTAATCATATCCTGTGGCGTCCCCGAATGTTGTAATAATGAAAATATCCGGGCACAATGGATTGTGGCCCGCCATGACAAACGATCCACTAAGATGTCAGAATAACAGCGAGACATTTGTTAAGTTCCATTACTTGACATTTCTTAACGATTATTTAATTAGTGAAAGCCTTCATTAACATAGAAGATTTTTCCAGAGATAATTTTACCATTGAGTTGATTTATTATTTTCCATTGTGCTTATTCGGGAAAATGATTTAGATATCTTTTAAAATGCTTTTTTAAATTATGTTTCAATGAATTTTTTCAGTGGATGATAAATTTTGTTAAAATATTATAAGGGTCGCCGTATTTTTTGTTCATTGATTTAAAAATCAAATGGCTTGGGTGTTTTATAGCAACGAAACGCAGTTTTTATTTAAATTTTGATCTTAGCAACTAATGGTCATTAACCAATTGTTCTTTTTAGTAGTTTTGTAGGTATGACCAAAACTTATACCGTCATTTTGTCGTCTGTCTGTCTGTCTGTTCGGTAAAAATTGTAACCAAACGGCTAAACCTAGAGAGTTGAAATTTGGCACGCTTGTACAACTTTTTGACCCGCACATAGGAAAAATACTAAAACATCTAACAAACATATCCCCTTAAAAATATAAACAAATATGTGCTCATCGAAAAAAATTTTTTTTTTTAAATTCTGAGTAGGGTATCAAACTTTTATTTTTGCAAAATAAATTATTTTGACGCGATTTTTATCAAAATTGTGCAAAAAAATTTTTGTCCCACACCCTGTAGCCCAGATGGTTTAAACTAAAAATCTGAAAAAAATTCTAAATAATGTATATTGGTGTGAACCGGAATAGTACAACAGGAATTTTTGATCAGATTATGTTTTCGGAAAATAATACATTTTTTGTGTTTTTAACCAAAATATGTTACATATTTAATTCGCTATGTAAATAAGTTGATACGTCAGCGCTCATAGCGATGTGCGTTTAGTCATTGGTTTTCTAATTTGTCAAACAGGTAACTTGCAAACTAGAGTTCGAATCCTGTCAATTTTAATATTTTTGTTTTTTTGCAGTTTTCTTTTGTTTAAATTATTTTGTCAAAATTCTAGTTATATTTTGGTAAATGTTGCATTTAATTTTTAAAAGCGTAAATTTAATAACCAGTGGGAAGTGTTGAAATTATAATTTAATTCTGTTTGATGTATACGAAATCAGAGAGCGGGGCTAATGATTTAAGCAACCAATAGAAGCCATAGGCGCAATTTTCAAAATCTTAATGAACCTTGCTATGTAAAAAAAAATACTGCACATATTTAGAAACTTAAATAATGGTTTTAGGCATTCGAATTAAAATTCATAAAAAAATATTTTGACATAAAATTTGTTTTGGCATCCCAAATAATCATCATTCAGTTATTAAATACCTGCAAAATCCTGAAATGTGTGAAAATTCACACTTCACATCAAATTTTTTTATTTTTGATAAAAAAGTAATTTTTATAACAAATACAAACATCCATGCCATCACCGGGATTTGAACTGGAGCCCTCATGGTTAGCAGTTAAACACGCTTGCCACTATACCATAGCGACCGGCGAATAGACTATATTAGTAAATACGTCACAAAATGGGATTCCGTGCAGCCGCTTTGGGGTTCGTTTCTTTTTATTTGAATTGAGCATGTTGTTTTTCAAAAGTATACGAGGGATGTTTCCAAAGTTCTGGGAATTTAGCTATAATTTTTATTATTTTGTTAATTTTCGTCAATATAACAATGTACTTTTTCAACATAATCTCCATTTAACTGAATACATTTATCCCAACGATAAACTAATTTTTTTAAGCCGTCCTCAAAGAACTTTTTCGATGTCTCCTATTGAGTTTCTGTTCTGGTCTCAACAGCCTTGGTACCCAGCGCAGCGAAACCTTGCTAACGCCCAAACAATCATGCAAGATGTCATGAACTTGTCGTGTACCTATCCCTAGGCGCACACTAATTTGACGAATAGTCATTCGCCTGTCCTCTTTCAGTAGGTCTTCGACGGCAGTAATGTTTCTTTCATTTACCGACGTGCTTGGGCGCCCACTGCGTGGATCGTCTTCTAGTGATGTTCTACCAGTTTTAAAATGATCGATCCACCGATAAACAGTACTTTTGGATTCTGCAGACTCATTAAATACTCCTTGCAGACGCTGAATAATTTTTGATGTTTTCACACCTTCTTTCCACAAAAAGAAAATTATTGTTCTTTGAGATTTTGTTGCGTCTTCCATGGTTACAAAAACAGTGCTATGAAAACGCGTCTATATCAGTCGAACACCTAAATCAGACTGAACAATATTGCACTAGATAGTTGCATAAACATGTCAAGACTTTTCTGGCACCAATAACATTGCCTATAAGTTCTACGTAATTTAATTATAGCACAATTCCCAGAATTTAGGAAACATCCCTCGTAGTATGAGGCCGGAAAAAAACTTATTTTTTTAAGCCGTCCTCAAAGAACTTTTTCGGTGTCTCCTCAATTGAGTTTCTGTTCTGGTCCCAACAGCCTTGGCACACAATGGCAAACAAAATTATCAAAAGCCGTAATTGATCAGTAAAAGTTACTAAAATTGAAAATTCGGTTCCGCCTAAACCAAAGAAACAGGCTGTAGCTTCTATTGTTAAACTATTTTCAGTGTAACAATGATATTATTGTGAACACAAAGTATAAAATAAAAAAATTATAATACAAGGTGTCTCAAAAGAAATTTTATATTTAGTGGATCGATTAAAAAAAAAGTAAGCCGTATATAGAAAAGATGTTTATTAATTATTAAAATACACTTTTTTAATGATATTATTGTGAACACAAAGTATAAAATAAAAAAATTATAATACAAGGTGTCTCAAAAGAAATTTTATATTTAGTGGATCGATTAAAAAAAAAGTAAGCCGTATATAGAAAAGATGTTTATTAATTATTAAAATACACTTTTTTGGGGATTTATTTCTTAAAAATAATACCGTCTAAATGTAGACCCTAGCGTTCTCGGCACTCATTTAATCGAACAGTAAAATTACTTATGACGTCTCGGCAGGTGGACTCAGGGATGGCTGCCATTTCGTGACGGATATTTTCTTTCAAATGCGCCAGTGAAGTCGGTTTATTGGCGTAAACTTTAGATTTAAGATAACCCCATAGGAAAAAGTCCATAGGGGTTAAATCTGGACTGCGTGGAGGCCAATTTATGTCACCTCTCCGGGAGATCAATTTGCCTGAGAAAATTTCACGAACTCGTGGCAGAGACATATTGGACGTGTGTGAAGTTGCTCCGTCCTGTTGGAACCATGTTCTTTGGTTATAGCCAGGAAAGTTTTGCAGTTCAGGTACCAAGAAGTTGTCTAACATCTCCACATAACGCTCTGAATTCACTGTAACTGCACGCCCCCTTTCGTCTTCAAAAAAGTAAGGGCCGATAATTCCTCGCGCCAACATCGCAGCCCATATGGTCACTTTAGGCGAATGTAGGGGTTTCTGATGTTTGCGTTTCGGATTTGTTGCACTCCAGTAGCGGCAGTTCTGCTTATTTACGTGGCCATTAAGATGAAAATGAGCTTCATCCGAAAACAAAATGTTGGTAAACGTTGAAAATCGCTCAATCACCTGATTTACGAAATTAAGCCTCTGACTGGCATCTTGGGGCTTTAATTCTTGCACCAATTGAATTTTGTAGGGGTGCAGCTTTAGGTCTTTGTGCATAATGCGATGTAATGATGATCTATGCACATTTAAAGCACTTGCGCGCTTCCGAATTGAAAGGTTCGCGTCGTCACGAACAGACTGATTAACATTCTCCACGTTTTCTACCGTTCTTTATGACCTAGGTCACCCGGATTTTGATTTATCCAGCGTTGTACCAGTCTCTTCAAACTTTTTAACCCAATGTCGAATGAGAGGAATGCTTGGCGCATCATTTAAGTGACGAAAACCTCGAATACTGCAGAATTTTCTACGCGCTACAGTCGCCGAATCACCGTTTTTGTAAAACTCTCGCACGCATAACGCGCGGTCTGCTCCCGAGAAACGCTCCATAGCAACTAAATTCCCAAGAGCCAGGCTACCGATTGACATAACCCCCGCGCCCCTCGGGTACGTTGCGTTCACGCAGTAAGCTAAATAAATATAAAATTTCTTTTGAGACACCTTATACATCAAGTAACAAAAATTGTGTATATTTTTATGAATGCACAAATTGTGTTGACCAGCGAGGTTGATTTATATAGAGGTATACATTTTCCTGCCATCTTTATGTGTTTTCCAAACTAGAATTAGCATTTCGGAGCCCTTTTTAGCATAATACAACCCCCTCGACCGGAAATGAAACATTGACTTTTATATTTTTCAACTACGCAAAAACAAAACAGAAAAGTAATATTTTCCAGAGCGTCTATGTATTGCAGACAGTATTAAACAAACAGTCTTGCATGCCAAATGGCCATAAAATCAAGACCCCATTTGTCTCAGCCAAACAAAAGATCCTCCTTTTTTCTCATTATTTATCTTGTGTGCAGTACACGAAACGTACAAATTCAAGAAGACTGACTGCTCGGTAAAATAAGGAAAGATCAACTAGCAGTGAAACTTAATTGTCTGTGTCTCTCACTTGGCTTTTCTTAACTGTTATTTAGTTAGAGTTGCCGGTTGCCAGTTGCTTCTAGGTATTTTCAACGATTCACGATTCAGACATGCTTCATTTGTGCAGTACATTACTGGGGTAAGTCCGAATTAAGGGTTAAGGCAATTTATGTGTTAATCTCGTAATGGTTTCACGCCTTTTATCAATGGAATTTTGGATTTATGTAGGTCTTTTGGACAATCTGAATTGTGGAGTTAATATACGCCGCCCTTAATACGGTTATAGGCTGGGTGAAATGGGTATGATTTGATTCTGTACGTGCCCCGTCAATTTATTGAATAATTTCATGATAACATGGGTTACTTAGAACACAGCCACAGTATTTGTAATGACGTTATTATCAAGTAAACGCCAAAAGTTGTATAGAAGTTAAAACATTAATAACTTATTTTAATTAATTAGCCACGAGGCTCCTTACCTTTCAAATAGTTTTGTTTTATTTCTGGAGAAGTAAAAATGCTAGATATATCTATCACCTTGAAAAGCATTCTCTTCGCTGTAGTCGGTTGCGTTGTTAAGGGACTATTACCGGTTAGAAAGGCAAAAAATGACCTATAATTAAATATTTTTTTTCTCGTTTCCTTTATTATAGAACGTTGTGCAACTTTTTTTATTTTATTAATATTATATTCAAGATTATAAAAAATTTTTTTTTTTTTTCAATACATAGATAATTATATAGATGGCGCCAAAGTTCGGTAATAAAAAATTATGATGCTCCATGGCCCGGGCTTAATCTCGAAATTGACAAGTTTGAAACAAAAAATTCAAAAATAATTTTAAAGATGAAGGTGTCTTACATCGTAATTTACCACCTATTATAAAAAAAGGGTGTAAAAACAAAATGGCGGATAGGTGAAAATTTTTTTTCTAAAAATCATGTTTTTTTCCCCTTTTACCCTTATCAATTTTTTTTTTTTCAAATATTTTTGCAATTTTCTTGTAAATTACGGTAGAAGACACCAAAATGAACAAAATTCACTAAAATTTAAAAATATCCGTTGTGTAGTTATGGAGAATAAGTCTGGGCCGATTGAAAAAACACCATTTCGAGAAAATCACTTTTAAAGTTTGTTTTAATATTTGTATTGTAATATTTAAAAAAAAATTAAGTTTCAGCACTTACAATTGGTTAATCAGCAATCCCTGGTCCATATAAAAGTACTCCCGAATCAATCATTTGTTGCTGTTCCTCTTGCTGAGCAGTTTGCTTTGCCAAGCGAGCTTCCTTCGACGCCGCTGTACTCGCTTTATTGGCCATCTCAATGCGTTCCTCATCTTTTTTTTAACATAATCATACGCAGAGTGTCCAATTATGCATCCCATTACCTCCAATATTTTCAAGAGGGACGTTCTACCTTCATTAAATATTGCTAATGAAATATTAGCAGCCAACTCAGTAACTTCTCTTCCCACAAACGTATGTTTGGGAACGATAGCCCAAAGTGTTTTGTTGTAACACTCATTATTATTTTGGGTATTCTTTTCCAAACATCGTTTCAGCAACTCTTCATCTGTTAGTTTTTCAAAAATCGGTTTAATATATTCTTGGACCTCCGAAAAAGCGCATGCGCTAAAATTGCCACCAATTTCTTATTTTTTTGAATTTCGTTATAAAAATTTAGGATATGATTTCTGAAGGTATAAGGAATCAAAAAATGTAAAAAAAACGATTTTTTGAAAATTATAACCGGTAATAGTCCCTTAAGATTCAATAGGGTAAAGGTGGGATAGAATCTTAATTATTAAACTTTATCTGTTACTATGCTATAATTCTTAGATAATCTTACTACACAATAACATAAGATTTAAACACTTATAATTATTCTAAATATATAAAATTAATGTTTTAAAATAGTACTGTTTTGGCCATATATCCCATATCGATGAGATTTTTGCCCCATATGGTGGTATTTATGCCTCACTAAAATAATACATTTGATTTTGACCAACAATTTTAATATTTTTTTAAAATAACAATTAAAAATTACAATTTAATCAAAATTACAATTTATTATTATTTTTTTTTTACCGACTGCCAACATATATACGGAGTGGTCATACCGATTTTGACTATTTTTAGCATGATGTCTGTTGGTCTGTGTGTCTGTCGGTCCATGGAGATGTGTAGAGCAATTTTGGCCAAACGGATTTTTATGAAACTTCATATTTAAGTTTTTGACATCAATGGCACCAGTTGTTCAACTTTTGGTACAAATCGGTTAACTATAAATGTAAGTATACTCGTGTCTTTAACTAATAGAATTTTTAAAACTTCTATTCTACAAAAATTACTATTCAAGTAATAATTAACAACTTTTATTTGAAACATTTTTTGATAGGACTTTTTAATTTTTTAAACTTTTCATATTTTTGCGATATTTTTTGCAAGTATCTATTTTGGCATATATGTTGTTGCGTGTCCTTGGGAAAATGTTAGTATAAGATTATATATATATATATATTTATATAAATTTTATTATAAGATTATATATACAATGCCCGAGCCATATATCCCACATTTATTGCGGCCTTATATCCTTTTTCTATGGGATAGATGCCCCATCTGTTTATTTCGAATGTATACAATATTGAGCATTATTTTCTACTCTATAATGTGAGGTTAAGTGTCTTCTGATACCTAGTAATGAAACTAATTTTGTTTAAGTTATAGTTACGTCATAAAACCTTAAGACAAAATGTCGTAATTATTGAAATACAACCACTCATATGAGCACCTACCTTTACAATTTAATTTTTCATAAACTATTAACATTGATGATAATTTAACACATTTATTTCAGAAGACTGTGTTTCTCATACAAACTGTCAGTACTGAAATGATACAAACACACACCATTATGGATATATGCGAAGTGGGGCGTTTATCCCACTGGGGCATCTATACCAACTTTACTATAGATAAATGGATCAAATATTTTTGAAGGCTTCAATTAACTAATCGCGATCTTTAATGGTAAACGATGCCGATCAATGTTCGAACATTCTATAGTAACAGAGCTGATATTCAAAAGAAATGGTTTCAGCAAGATGGAACTACAATTTACACCGGGCGTGCTCTTTGCGCGTTTTCTTAGAGGGGGTCGAAGGACAAAAATTTTCTTGAGGGCGGTGATTAACGTACAATTACAAGAAAAAGGTGTCTCTTAAAAAATTGTTTTCTTAATGTTGGGGGAGAGGGCACTAGCCCAGGGGGGTAAACCCGCGGCCTTATCATACTTTTTATATATTTTTACAAATTACAAATTAATTACTTTTTTTATGTTATCTTTTCCAAATTTAAAAACCACAAATATTAATTCAGTTACTAGTCCAGCAGAGGAAAAAAACTCTGTTCTCTCGATCGGAAATATCTAAAGAACATTTCCCGCAATTAACAAAATTATTAAATGAACACGAATCTTCATCAACTTACACCAGAGCTCTATATGATAGATTGAGGCACTTTGACTCGTCAGTAAGAAACAAACCGCTCTACAATTGGGTAACTCAGATCCATAACTTCCTCATAGAACAAGACGTTGTTCATTCATGATTCAACCATAACACCTGTTTACATTAAATTCACACTTACAGTCGCAAAATACGTCCCTTGTAGATAATTTCACAACATACTTTTAACCGTAAGATTAAAAAGTTCGAACTTAACAGGTTATAACCCAAGTAAAACCTGAGATACTGAATAAGAAACAAGGTTAAAATTTTAACGCCTACTTAAAATGTCACTTTTTAACCATATTTTTAACCAAATCTTTTTAACCACAAAAGATACAGAATACACCCGAACGCGCGTTATAATGAAACGCATTTTTATAACAATGTATTTGATTATTGCGTGTCTCATCTGTTAAACAAATTTGAATATATTATTGAGATACCAACAATCTCGACGACACTGTATGCTGTTAAATATCTTAATTGAAATTGTAACAAGTATATTCCCAATAATATCGCAGAACAATTCGAGTAATTTAGTAATTAATTTGTTACAGAACCGTCTCCATTGTACGATAACAATCATTACCACGAGGAATGTCTCCGTTGCAATTCTTGCGGGCTGAACCTAACAGGTCCGAACCAGAAGCGTGCCAGACGCTTCAAGAACCAGATACTGTGCGATTTGCACTTCGCTGACGTTGCCCTAATGGAGTGCTCTGACTTCATGCAGCAGTTGAGATCTTTCAAGCCCCAGTCTCTGGGCTGTGCAGTCGCCAGGAGGAAGTCATCTACCACCCTTATATTCCCACTTCCGCCACAGGCTTGTTCAGGTAAGACATAATCTATTTATCTCTTATCATATTTCTTTATATTTGTTGAAATGATTTAGTGAAAAACAATTGTGATACTGTTGACACTAGGGCTTTTCATTTCTAGTAATTTTCAAATCCCGGGATTCCGCGATGAAATTTGATATATTCCCGGGATCCCGGAATTTCCCGGGGTTTTTAAAATTGCATGAATACAACTAATTAGTCCATAAACATGTTGTGTGTGCAGAAATATCTTTAATTCAGATTCAGAATTCGAAAAAATATTACTACAAATTAACAAAAAAAATCAGCTGTGGCCACAGGACCGACCGCCATCATAAAGTACTTACATAAATTACATTCTAGCAGCAGAGTAGAAATAACTTGACCTAATATTTTCTAACAGATATATTATTTATCATGACCATGGAAACGTTACATATAAATATAAAAAAATCAGCTGTGGCCACCACAGGACCGACCGCCATCATAAAGTACTTCATAAAGTAATACATTCTAGCAGCAGAGTAGAAATAACTTGGCCTAATATTTTCTAACAGAGACATTATTTATCATGACCATGGAAACGTTACATATAAGTATGAAAAAATCGAAAAATTTCGAAAAATTTTACAATAATTATTCGAAATTTTTCGTTTTATCAAAAAACGTCTCAAATAAAAGTTATTAATTATTGCTTTTATAGCAACTTTTGTTCAATAAATTTTTTCGAAATGTTTTTCTGTTGTGAAATATTCATAAAAATCTTAAAATCGACACGAGTATACTCCCATTTTTAGTCAACCGATTTTTACCAAAATTTGATTAACTCGTGCCATTGATAGCAGAAGCTTAAATATGAAGTTTCATAAAAATCCTTTCAGCCGAATTTGCTCTGCACGTGTACACAGACGGACAGACAGACAGACGGACAGACAGACGGACAGAGAGACAGACCAACAGACATCATGCTAAAAATAGTCAAAACGTTATGTAGGGACCTCAATTCGTGGAGATCCATCGAAATCTCGAAATGTCAAAATCGGTATGATCACAATACCTCCCTTATATATGTTGGCGGTCGGTAAAAATTGAGACTTATTAAAAATTTTACAGAAATTATTCGAAAGTATTCGTTTTATCAAAAAACGTCTCAAATAAAAGTTATTAGTTATTGCTTTTATAGCAACTTTTGTTTAATAAATTTTTTCGAAATATTTTTGTGTTGTAAAATATTCACAAAAATCTTAAAATCGACACGAGTAAACTCTCATTTTTAGTCAACCGATTTTTACCAAAAGTTGATCAACTCGTGTCATTGATGTCAAAAGCTTAAACATGCAGTTTCATAAAAATCCTTTTAACCGAATTTGCTCTGTACGTGTACACAAACAGACGGACAGACGGATAGACGGACAGACAGACAGACAGACAGACTGACAGACAGACGGACATACAGACAGACGGACGGACAGACAGACCGACAGACATCATTCTAAAAATAGTGAAAACGTTATGTAGGGACCTCAATTCATGGAGATCTATCGAAATCTCGAAATGTCAAAATCGGTATGATCACAATACCTCCCTTATATATGTTGACGGTCGGTAAAAAGATTATTTTATTTAGAAAAACTTGAATAATAATACAAAAATAATTATACTTAAATATAAATCAAAATAATTGTGAGAACCGAAAAATAAATTTCGTTAGGAAATATTAAGTTTTATAATAATTTTTCAAAAAACGTAAGGTGTCAAAGGAGCTTTCACGGAGCTCCGGACAATCTGCGGATACCAGCGGATTTGCAGGGCTCTAATGATGAGAGCGATCATGAGACATCTCTCTCGTGATCGCTGAAGACGGAAACAGATCGTTGAGCAGTTTCCGAAACGTCTGAAAGAATATTATATATGTACCTCATAAAGTATTATATCTTTTTGATAGTAATACTCATTATATTGTACTATTCTAGCCTAGTACTATCAGCAATGGCACACGTCCAAAATAACGGTGTCCGCAATAATTATATTGTTACGAAACCTCAACACAAGAAAGGGCCTGTGTATTTCTTGAACTATAATGCTAGTGCACAACCGAATAAGAAGAATAGAGTTTTCGCGCTATAGTCCTTGTTAAACTCCATTCCCAATAAATATGAGATGACGTCACACTTAGTTAGTTTAAGTACCAACGTTATGATATGTTTTAATCAACATCAATCCATAACTCAGTTAGTACATTTATTTATTTAATGATGGTAAATTTTTCCAATGTTGTCAGTTTGTAATTGGATTGTTCAATCGTTATTTGTCGACATTTCGGCATCGGTTGACATTTAAGTGCTTATTTAGTGAGGTTATATTTTATTTTTTTTAAATTTTACTGTAATAAAAATTGCCAAAGCTCTTAGTAGCCGTGCTTAAAGGATGGTTTTGTCTCTTATTAATTATTTTGAAAGATAATTAATTTGATTTTAGGAGAGCATGTTACTGTCGACACTATTAATATAATATTGCATGAAAGGGGTACCTTTGTAAACTACCATTTCTAACAGAGTGATTAAGACTAAAATTTAAGGGGTTTTTAAAACTCATAAAAGAGTAGTAGATATCAAATTTTAGCTTGATCGTAGCAATAGTTTTCGAGATATTGTTCGAGTTAATTTTTAGAAACTGCAATGGTACCTTAGGAAACTACCATTTTTTACAGAGCGATTGAGACCAAAATTGTAGGGATTTTTAAGACTCATAAAAGAGGATTATTTATCAAATATGATGGATGATATTTCTATAACGTACTTTTATCTGTATATTGTGTTTGTATATTTTAAAAGGTTTTATAATTTGTAATGTAAGTGAACAAAAACAATATTTAATTTTGTATCTTGGTCGATAAACAAATATTATATATGATTAATAAAATATATTCTATTTACATTTGTTACGTTCTTTTTTTTGTAATTTTAACCTACAGGTCTGTTACGTAGAACGGTTTATTATCATCAGATGCAAACGAAAAGTAATTTTAGCATATTCATGAAATTTACACTTGCAGCTAGCGGCAATAAACTGTTTGACTGGAAATAATATTTGAATATTCATTATTCGAAACCAAATTGTATCTAACATCTGAAATTCAAAAATTTCTATTCGAATAAAAAAAATGTGATTCTTTATCATTGCTTTCCGATATCATTTAGTGAGTTCAGGAAGCAAGCTCGGAGCGTTCGAGAAAAGGTCTAAACGCGTTTATTTGAGCGGTCTGGAATTAAACAGTGTGACTCAGAACACTCTGCGTTTGCTTCCCGAACCCGGTGTGTTAATGTGGACACCAGGCGAAAAATTAAAGTAAATTGTATAAAAAGTATTAAAAGAACACGGCACATTTCTAAAAACAAATATTTCTGATGATTCTTATACACTGAAATTTAATTTTTTATTTTTTTTTTTTAAATACTACGTTACACACACGTTTATATAATATAATATAAACCATAAATTTTGCGACAAATCGGTTAGAAAGAACTGCTGTGCATCATAATTTACATTAATTTCTTTCCTCCATTGGAAATATAGGTTTGGAATATATTTTCAGAAGTTGTTCGATATAACCTAACTTTTTTGACAGTTTACGAATTGGCAACAAGGTGAGTTTTTCAACTGTGACGTCATTTCAAAGTTACGGTAAATGGATTTTGCTCGGATTATATTTACATTACGTTTATTCGGCTTCGTTTAAAAATTATTAGTACAAAAACTCATTATATAAAACTGAAAATATTTCAATACTCAATTAATTGGATTGTTGTTTTTCTTAATTAAAAATACCATAACATGTTATCCCATTAATTTTTATTCCCATACTGCCATGAATCACCAATATCACATATCCTGTATAAAATACGTGATATAATAATTCATGTAAAGCCGTAATTCAATGGCCGGTAAACGAAACAAGGCCATTCTCAGCGGAGTTGATAAAGCACGACAAATAAACATATATTTCAATCAACAACGTGCTCTGTTCTCTGGGTACTGTACTATGCTCTGGTCACTGACTCACATGCTTTATTCAACAAACACAATGAAGATTTGTTTTAAAACTACTATATTTTTATCTAACGTAAAACAAAATGTATTGTAAATAGTGCAATATATAGATGCCACTAGCTGTGACAAATTTCATTTTAGCGTGAAGGGATTTCAAAATGGTACAATATATATTGTTGTGTCGTTCTTGGTGGTAACGTCAGGAAAAATGTCGCGAGTGTTGACTGTATTGCTGAAAGGAGACTCCAGTCTTTGAATTAAAATTTTAAAGACTCTTTCCAAATAAAAAAAATTTAATGATGTACTTAATTTGGCAAAAAGAAAGTATAACGATTCATTAATTTTGAATTCTGACAATAAATCTAAGACTGTATGGACCATATTGAAATCAGATCTGGGTAATATTAAAAAGCACCGCGATATTACTTTAATTGTAAATAATGGAAGGTGACCTTAT
The DNA here is from genome assembly GCA_963971575.1 of Liopterus haemorrhoidalis. Taxonomy (NCBI): domain Eukaryota; kingdom Metazoa; phylum Arthropoda; class Insecta; order Coleoptera; family Dytiscidae; genus Liopterus; species Liopterus haemorrhoidalis. The sequence goes on from OZ020624.1 coordinate 6,379,059, forward strand.
CCGCGTCCGATTTTTAAAAATATCTCTAAGCTGTCCGTACTGCTATACAAGTATAAACATTAGTTGTTTATCCCCTTGAAATCATAACTAAAAACCAGTAGAGCTAAGCCGATTAGAAATCTCTGTAGACACTTTATAGTATTTCACTCTAGTTCAAAAGTCAAAAGCTCCATTTATCTAAATGTAAAGTTAGTTCCTATATAACTGCTCAGCTTTATGTTGTGCTTAAATATTACGCTAGAAGCTCAAAGCACAAAGCAGCTTTGCTATAATATCTGTTTTACTGTTAGTGCTCTGTATGGGAGTTACATTTAGACAGCTTTATGTTAAGAGGGTGTTTTTTTAAAAATACTCCCAAACTGGAGAAGAGATTTACTCTTTGTACTAGGAACATGTTTGTTCCACTTCAATAGTATTAAGAACAGTGTTTCAGAAACTTTAATAACTGTCAAACCATTTAAATATATTTTTCGTTATTATAGCTTTTATTCCTGATAGAATTCTGCAGACGAATATAATATTGTTGTTTACTAAACTTAGATGATCGTACTCCTTTGGGTAGAATATTCTTCCTTTAATAATAATAATAATAAATTTATTTAAATTTAAGGTACAAAAAAATATGCATGATTTACGTCACTATTACATACAGTAGGCGGCCAAATTATTAGGGACAGTACACTTTTTTTCTAATTTTCAAGTTTAAATGCATTTTGTGAGAAAATAAATTGTTTTTAAATCATTTTTCTTCTATATTCTTGTTGCTGGTATCATTATTATTTTAAAAAGCGGGAGATCGCCAAAGAAATCATCACCACCAAGCGGCAATTGACAGAAACCCTTATCAGAGAGTGGCATCACAACCTCAATCTCCGACACAACGCAAAAGTCTGCATAGAAGGCATGCCCAAACGCCTGGAAGCCGCATTCGCAGCAAAGGGCGGCATTACAAAATATTAAGATTTTACTTAATTTGTTAAATTAACACTTTTTATGCAAAAATAAATGGTTATGAATAAGCAATTATGTCGTTTTATATTCTAAATAAAGCACTCTAATGAATGAAAATAAATACGAGACCCAAAGCAACTTATTTCCTCATTAAATTCATTTGAAAATTACAGAAAATTTGTACTGTCCATAATAATTTGGCCACCCACTGTACATGTACTACAAAGAATGTTTATTTTACATAATAATATTTGAGGTGTCATCCTCTAAATATTCTTCAATGCTATAGTAAGCTTTGTTTATGAAGTGATTTCGCAAAACATTTTTGAATTGTTTTGCAGGCAATTCTTTTATAGTTTTCGGCAATTTATTAAATAACTTTGCCCCAATGTGATATGGCAATTTTTTGGATATATTATGTGACCAAGGGGAGTTTGAGGTTATCTCGTTCTCTGATTTCATATCCTGCTACTTTTTCTAACGCTAATCTGTAAACAGACGGTAGAGTTAACTAGGGGCCTCAGCCCGGCTACGCCGGTCTTCTCCTCTACGTTGTTATAATATAATAAGGCATTTGGCGCACTTGTCGATTATAAAACTCGTCGCTCATCTTTTTTTAACACTATTTTATGGAAATTCGCCCCGCAAATGTCTTAAACTTTATCGTTAATTCACCTTAAATCCTTAATTAGTATTCTTCTGTCAAGAAACACGTTCAAAATGTGAAATCTCGTCCCATTTTAAAATGCAAAAAATTTGACAGCTGTGTCCTTTTGAAACCTTGTAAGCATATTTTTGCCTCAAAATGCTCAAATAATAGCCCAGATTCTTTGAAAAATGTTTTCTGATACCTCAAAATATTATCTCGCACGTCCAAAAAGCTATCCTGAACCATTATTACCATTTAACACTTTGATTCACACCGTAAATATTCTGGACCGGCCGTCTTGTATTAAGAATATTTTTGAATTATCGTCTGATAAAACCTGTCCATGCCGATCAATGGGGACTTTGATTCGACACGGATTCGAGGAAAAAATGCATGATTTTTATCAATAAAAATTAGTCAGTACCCCGTGTCGAAATAAAATTAAGCCTAAGCACTAAAAAAATATCACCCGGATAAGACGGCGGTTCATTTTCCTCTCTCCGCGTCACCGGAAAAATGAAGCTACACCAGAAGTTGAATAGAATATACATACCACACTTATACAATATAATAGTAGATATTTTAAAATCAACGAAAAGCTGTTTACATGAAGTATACTAACCCTAGCTAATACTCTAATAGCTCTTTTCTGCAATATAAAGATTCTTTTCCACTCTACAGAGGTACCCCATAATATTTTGTATATAAAATGTTTGCTTTCCTCTTAATCCAGCGATTAAGGCCCTATTAACCCGAGACAGGTGCCTCAGCCGTGATACCCTAGAGCCGGACCTGATAAAAAGGTTAATAAACTATAATTGTCGTCAAACTTTTTAAAGACGTACAAGAACAAAGAAAGAAAGGTTAACAAGATTCCATAATTCACATCATACCATTTTAGGCTCAAAAAGTTATTTTTGAAATAAAGAGAAACCTTGTCTAAACGTACATCGTTTTCCACAATTGTACGCGATCTTAAAATTTCTCTCAACATTCCCTAAATAATGTTGTATCAATGTATTCATCTAAAGTTCACATTTTCCAAACATAAAACCAAAAACAAACATAAAACGCAAATAAAACCAACACAAACCAATAAACAAAGCAGAAAACTCTATTTCGAAAATCAATTGTCTATTACAGTAATGATATCCTCAAATAAAATCATGAAAAGCTCCATTTTCTTATCTATTCCCTCATTCAACTCCCATCTCACTCTCACAATATCCTTTCAATGCATTTATCTCTCTCAAGTACGTCATAACCATCCCTACAAAGTATCACATTTATAAGAAATCGGAACCCAAACTGTGTGAATGACTCTATAAAATAACGTTTTACGTAAAATAATTCGTGTAAAATGTCTAGAAATGGACGGCAGACATATTTGACAGCTATTCAAGATGTATAATGGCGACTTAAAGTCAATGTGATAAAGTATAGCAATCAAACAACGTTTAAAGCATGTTACAACCAGTAAGAAGAGATTTATAGGTCAGGACATAAAAATTGTTGGACAGTTCATGTTTGTGACGAAGGAAACAATGGACAGATTTGACAGTTTGTCACTGCTTGTGGTCAATTATTGGTGATAAATTAGAGCAAAACAACTTTGCGTTAGAACAGTTTCCTCGTATACACATTTAGCTATTAATTTATATCTATTTAGTATCGAGAACTAACACGCTCGATTACGCTGTCTGGTGGTCAAATATTGTACTAGATACTCCAGGGCTGTTTGAAATTATTACGTATGTTTTACGAGGATTACCTTTTGTGTTTTTATAAACGAACACTAGATGGCAATATTATTATTATTATTATTATTATTATACAATAATGGGAAAGGCAGCTTTCGCTGATTAGTCCCGTTTACACAAATAGTAATACGATACATAGCAGAAAAAAAAATACAATAATATTATAAAAATTATTACAAACTAATACATAATTATTGATGCTAGTAAATTGAAAAAAAAGTAAGCCAATAAATCAATTTAAAGACATAAATCGCTACATCGTTGTAAGGAATTTTACCCGACCATTTTTAGGGTTTTGTAGGTATGACCAAAAAACCCTTACACCGTCATTTTGTCGTCTGTCTGTCTGTCTGTTCGGTAAAAATTGTAGCCAAACGGCTAAACCTAGAGAGTTGAAATTTGGCATGCTTATACAACTCTTTGACCCGCACATAGGAAAAATACTAAAACATCTAAAAAACATATCCCCCTAAAAATATAAACAAATATGTGCTCATCGAAAAAAAAATATTTTTTTATAATTCTGAGTAGGGTATCAAATGAAAGCCCTTGGTACGTGGATTAACGATCAAATTTTTATTTTTGCAAAATAAATTATTTTGAAGCGATTTTTGCCAAAATTATGCAAAAAATTTTTTGTCCCACACCCTGTAGCCCAGATGGTTTAAACTAAAAATCGGAAAAAAATTCTAAGTAATGTATGTTAGTGTGAACCGAAATAGTACAACAGGAATTTTTGATCAGATTATGTTTTCGGAAAATAATGCATTTTTTGTGTTTTTAACCAAAATATGTTAAATATTTAATTCGCTATTTAACCAAGTTAATACGTCAGCGCTCATAGCGATGTGCGTTTAATCATTGGTTTTCTAATTTGCTTAACAGGTAACTTGCAAACCAGAGTTCGAATCCTGTCAATTTTATTTTTTGTTTGTTTTTTTTTGCAGTTTTCTTTTGTTTAAATTATTTTGTCAAAATTCTAGTTATATTTTGGTAAATGTTTACGCATTTAATTTTTAAAAGCGTAAATTTAATAACCAGTGGGAAGTGTTGAAATTATAATTTAATTCTGTTTGATGTATACGAAATCAGAGGGCGGGGCTAATGATTTAAGCAACCAATAGAAGCCATAGGCGCAATTTTCAAAATCTTTATGAACCTTGCTATGTAAAAAAATACTGCACATATTTAGAAACTTAAATAATGGTATTTAGACATTCGAATTAAAATTCATAAAAAAATATTTTGACATAAAAATTGTTTTGGCATCCCAAATAATCATCATTCAGTTATTAAATACCTGCAAAACCCTGAAATGTGTGAAAATTCACACTTCACATAAATTTTTAAATAAGTTTAGATTTGATGCGTTGACAACGTTGAGTCAAGTAGTGCATTCCACATATTTACGACTCTAATACTAAAGAAGTTTTCTCTGATTTGTGTTTTAAATTTGTCTTTGATTATTTTTTTGTTTTGGCCTCTTTGTACATTTATATTAAAATTATACAAATTATTTAGATCTGTACAATCATAATAACCGTTCATAATTTTGAATAGCTCAATAAGGTCGCCTCTAGTGCGCCTTTGTTCAAGAGTTGTTAAGTTAAGTAGCTTAAGTCTATTTTCGTACGAGAGATTTTTACATTGTACAGGTAGCCTAGTGGCTTTACGCTGAACCCGTTCTAACAAGTCTATATCCTTTCTAAGATAAGGAGACCAAATTTGAAAAGCATACTCTAACAAGGGTCTAATGTATGATTTGTAGAGTTGAAGAAAAGTTCTTGAATCTAAATGTTTAAAAGCCTTTGACACTAGGTAGAGTATGCTATTTGCTTTTTTTACAATATTTTTTATGTGAGAGTGCCACTTTAGGTCACTAGTTACTGTCACACCTAAATCTAACTGTTCATATAGTTTAGTTTAGTTTAGTTTAGTTTATTGTTTCATTATCATAAAATCAATACATGTAATAATCATTTATGATAGTATGTCATACAGTCATATAATATAATACAATAAAATGAAAATACAATAAAAATAATACATTACAATACATTTATATAACAAGATCGTTTATGTCGTACAGTGTTTTTTCTAATAGATGGCTTTTTAACAATTTTTTAAATATAATGATTGATTTTGCTGATTTAATTGTGCTTGGCAGTGCATTAAAAAATTTGCAGCAATTAAAATATGCCCCTTTTGGTAGCTAGTCGTTTTGTGTGCCTTAGGTTCCAAAAGAGTTTTATTGCGTGTGTTATGGGAATGGACTTTAGCGTGAAACAGGTGTTTATTTTTGTATGTAAATACACATAGCAAAAATACATACACAGATGGCAGGGTCAGAATTTGTAACTTTTTAAACGACTCTTTACAGGACTCTCTAGGACCGAGGGAATCCAAGATTCGCACAGCTGATTTCTGTAATATAAATATTCGCTTCCATTCACTACATTGACCCCAATGTATTATATTAAATTGCAAATGTGAATGGAAGCAGGAAAAATAAAATGTTTTTAAAATATGTGCGCTACATTTAATTTTTAGCGATCTTAGGGCAAATAGAGATGAACTTAATCTATGGGCAAGATAATCTATATGCTCGGACCAGGTAATCTTCGGATCTAGCTTAAGGCCTAATAATTTAATGTCGTTAGAGATCATAATTTCATCTCCACGAAAATTTAGAGATGCATTCAGGATGGTCTTATTAAATATTGATCTAAAAATTAGACATGTTGTTTTTCCTACATTTAGAGTTAACTTATTTTTTAATGTCCAAGTTTGGACTTTGGACATGATACTATTAAAAGAATTCTCTAGCTCAACACAGTTTTTACACTCGAGAAGGAGACTAGTATCATCCGCAAATTACGTTGACGTTGAATTATCATTGTTTTTGAAAATGCGAGGAAGGTCGTTAACGTATATGAGGAATAATAATGGTCCTAACACACTTCCTTGTGGAACACCTACTACTACAGGTAACTTCCTTGAATTATATTTCCTCCCATTAGATGAAATAATAGTAGAGTGGGACCTATTGGTGAGGTAGGATTTGAACCAAACAAGTGGCTGACCTCTGATTCCACAACGTTCCACCTTCATGAGAAGAATGCTGTGATCTACGCAATCAAACGCCTTGCTCAGATCTAAGAATATACCTAAACCCATGTGACCTGTGTCTACTACATTCAACATCTGGTTGATAAAATGAAACAAAGCTGTATCAACTGATTTATTTCTTAGAAACCCATGCTGGAAGGGTGATAAAATATTTGAAGAGGATAGAAATGATATTAATTATTTATGGGTAATTGATTCTATTATTTTAGAGAAGGATGATATGAGACTTATGGGTCTGTAATTAGTTATTAAAGATTTCTCTCCTTTTTTATATAGTGGTTTGATTATTGAGTGCTTTAATGTATCGGGAAATATATATGTTATGTTAAGAAATATACACTTCTTAACATAACATCATCAATTACATAGTTGACTATTGGATTGAAATGTGTCATTACTATATTCGTTAACTTTGACAATTGTTATTGTGAACACAGTGACAGCTTATAAATTGACAGAGTTTCTTGACAGTGAGCGTTTAAAAAAACAAGATTGTGAAAAAAATGGATATTACTCGTGAAGGTTTCCGTTGGATGATTTTTTACGATTTTAGTGAAGGTCTAACAACGCATAGATTTATTTTGTTTAGCAAAAACACCTTTCAATCGTTACAAAATAAGTTCGAAACAACTTGATCAAATAAAAATTCCATTTAGTTCCACTTAAATGTTTGGAATAGCCTATATTATTCTCTAAAGTTAAGAAATGCAAAAGATCTGCTTTGAACTCTTGTCAAACTTTAGTTTTCCGTTTCGATTTTAATAATGAAAATAACAGTTTCTGTAGTATATAACTTCAGAGGGAAAATGTCGGCTTTTCGTCCAAGTTGGGATTTTGTGTCCGCCGGCCTTTTGTCTCTGTTAACCCCTTGTCTAGCTTCCTTTTGACCATGTCGGCCTTTTATCAATCGGCTTTTTATCTGTCGGACTTTTATTCCTATACCATGAGTTCAAAAAGAAATTAAATAAGGGTTGGCTATTGAAAATAAACGTAATGTCAACAGAAATAAACGTAATGTCGGAGGAAAAAGCAGAAAACCATAGTTGTATGTCTTAAAAAATAAAAAACTTACAAAACATAGTTGTATGTTAAAACATACACCCTTGTATTTTAATTGTTTTGTTTTTTTAATTCATAATTTATGGTTGTATGTTTGACATACAACATCTTTTATGTTAAATATAAAACATCTTTTTCGGGCACCTGGGTTACAAAAAATATTAAAAAGAATAAAAAAGGTCTTGAAGAGTTGCTAAATATATTTAGAGACATTCGGCCAGATTCTGTAAAAAGTTACTAGGTTAGTTGCTACTGAGTAACGTTGCTACGAAATAACTTTTATAGTAACTTTCTTATCAATCGCCAAACAATTGGTATTCTCCAAGCATAAGCACAAGCAACGTTCTTATAACAAGTTATATTTAGTAACGTTGCTACAAAGAACCGTGAAGCTAGAAGCAGATTACGTTTTGCGCAGGCGAGGTATTCGTTTTTAATTGAGTTTGACAGCTATGTTGTGAGTTTCTGAGGTTAAACGAAAAATGTTTTATAAACAAAATCAGAAAAAGAATTGCAAACAGATGGAAATTCTGTTGAATTTCCTGGCAAATAACCCGGTCATGGTCGGTGATACGAGTGTTTAAAAAATAATTGACAGGAACGAGTGGTGGTGCTGTGGTGATGTGCTATGTGGTTACTGTTTTCTCTGTGGTGGTGCAAGTTATAGTCCAAATTTAAATGAATTGGGTCAAATACAGTTAAAGAAGTTCGGATAGCCATTGAACAGGCGCGCACTTAAAACATTGATCTGGGAAGGGTCCATTTCGAAAAAATATCTGTAACATAATACAAATGTATTGTTGTGTTTTTATGGAGAGGACTGGGTTTATTATTTAATTTTGATTATAATTTAATTTTTAATAATAAAAAAGGTAATTCTTATTTGCAATCGCTTAGTTTTTATTAAATAAGTATTTGATTTTTCAAATCCTTGGGGGAGGGGGTCTGAACTCGTCGACCCCCCTTGTGTGCGCGGCTTCTATTGACAGTCGTAGTTAAAAAATATTGTACTGTTATGCTATTATAAAACAAATGTAAATAAACAAAAAAAAAAATAGAAATTGAAATAAAGAACTCGAAGAATTTTGTGCTATACAGAAAATAAAATAAAAATCCTTCTATAATTATTGTCTCTATGTTGCCCTTCATTGTAAAATGCTTGAAATAATTCATTATTAAACAGAAAAATTGCGATTTTTCACGATTTAAACAAGTTATTTTGAAGTTACTAAGTGTAGCAACTGCTTTCTGTTAGTTGTTATCCATAATGACTTTTTTAGCAACTAGTTACTAATTTCATAGTAACTTTTTTCTTACAGAATACGAATTTCGTGAAAGTTGCTAAAAAAAGTTACTGACCTTGTATTTAGCAACTTTTACTGTAACTTTTTTGTAGTAACTTGCTTAAAGAATTGGGCCGATTAAGGTTTCTACAAATAAAAATCCGTTACCAGAAAACAAGGTAATCGCTTTAAAATCTATGCTGGATTGGATGCCTACTATGGATAAATCTTATTATGAAACAATATTCTCAAGAAAGTAAATCTCAAGAAAATAATAAAAATATAATTTATTTCGTTTAAAATTTTTTATTTCGAATGTTTCAATTTCAGTTCAAATTATCTTAATTTATCTTAATTTTTTGTAAGATTAATGTTTAATTTGTTATTATTTTGCAAGCATATTGTTTAATTTGTGTTATTTAATCAAATAAAAATTTAATACGTGACTAACATTTCTTTTACCTTTTCTGGCAATTTTCAGAAACCTAAAAACTGAAGCTTTACCTATAAACTGAATTTCACCCCGATATTACTTTGAACTACAAAGCTGTATGTAACGTTGAGGTACTAAGTTTCGTGTTTTTCTTAATCACAAAGTTGTATGTTCATTTTTCAAATTATTAAAATGGTATTATTCAAAAAATTTTTTTTCAAAATAATGTTTAATGACAATAACATATCAATATATAGTTATTAAAAAAATGTCTTCCTTGTATTGTAACCTAATATTGGTTTTTTCCATGCCAAAATTTTTGAAGCTTGTTTTCTCAAATGTAATACACTTCGACATACAACCTTACTAGGGGCCTCAGCCCGGCTACGCCGGTCTTCTCCCCTACGTTGTTAAAACTCGTCGCTTCGCGACTCGTTTTAATATAATTTTGTCGCACTTGTCGATTATAAAACTCGTCGCTCATCTTTTTTTAACACTATTTTATGGAAATTCCCCCTGTCTTAAGTTTTATCGTTAATTCACCTTAAATACGTAATTAGTTTTCTTCTATCAAGAAATACGTTCAAAATGTGAAATCTCGTCCCATTTTAAAAGGCAAAAAATTTGACAGCTGTCACCTTCTGAAATCTTGTAAGCATATTTCCAATAATGGCCCTGATTCTTTGAAAAATGTTTTCTGATGCCTCAAAATATTATCTCGCACGTCAAATAAGCTATCTTGAACCATTATCACCACTTAACACTTTGATTAACCCTGAAATTTTTAATATCTATAAATCTTTTTTTAACACTATTTTATGGAAATTCGCCCTGCAAAAATGTCTTAAACTTTATCGTTAATTCACCTTAAATCCATAATTAGTATTCTTCTGTCAAGAAACACGTTCAAAATGTGAAATCTCCTCCCATTTTAAAATGCAAAAAATTTGACAGCTGTCACCTTCTGAAATCTTGTAAGCATATTTCCAATAATGGCCCAGATTCTTTGAAAAATGTTTTCTGATGTCTCAAAATATTATCTCGCACGTCAAATAAGCTATCTTGAACCATTATCACCACTTAACACTTTGATTAACCCTGAAATTTTAAATATCTATAAATCTTTTTTTAACACTATTTTATGGAAATTCGCCCTGCAAATGTCTTAAACTTTATCGTTAATTCACCTTAAATCCTTAATTAGTATTCTTCTGTCAAGAAACACGTTCAAAATGTGAAATCTCGTCCAATTTTAAAATGCAAAAAAATTGACAGCTGTCTTCTTTTGAGCATATTTTTACCTCAAATTGCTCAAATAATAGCCCAGATTCTTTGAAAAATGTTTTCTGATACCTCAAAATATTATCTCGCACGTCCAAAAAGCTATCCTGAACTATTATTACCATTTAACACTTTGATTCTCGCCGTAGATATCCTGGACCGGCTGTCTTGTGTTAAGAATATTTTTGAATTATCGTCTGATAAAACCTGTCCGTGCCGACCAATGGTGACTTTGATTCGACACGGATTCGAGGAAAAAATGCATGATTTTTATCAATAAAAATTAGTCAGTACCCCCTGTCGAAATAAAATTAAGCGTAAGAACTAAAAAAATATCATCCGGATAAGACGGCGGTTCATTTTCCTCTCTCCGCGTTACCGGAAAAATGAAGATACACCAGAAGTTGAATAGAACATACATACCACTTTGTACAATATAATAGTAGATTATTTTCAGCCGACGATATATATACAGATATTCTTATTCTCAATTATTCTACCATGACCCTCAAAGTAATTTACAATTTTTACCAGTATATAATTATTTTTTTTGTTCTCCCATGTTGATGTTTTATATCTTATCTATTGGAATAGCTTCTTTTGAGTAATGGTGTGAATTGTTACTGGAACTGAATATTTGATTTTTACCAATATGGTCGACGAGTTCAGAAAAACGATATATCAAATCTACATTACGTTTTGCTATAAGATTTTTATTTATATTCTTTATATTTTATTCATGTACTCGATTCTGAACATTCATATCTCCATATGTCGAACATTCTGTCGCAATTTCTGATCTTTCTTTTTCACAGCTAACGTCTGGTAGGTTTTATTCCATGAAGGAACTAAAATCCCAAAGCAAATATTTCTGAAAATTTTTCAGTTCTACTTAAATACCATGAAGCGTAAAAACGTATCAATAAAAAGTGTGGAAAAGGCAGAATTTTATCGACTTCAGTGAACAAATATCAAAGGTTTTATTGTATTATGTGCTACAGAAATATGCCAGTTTTATTATGTCATAATGAATAGAAATTCTTATATTATGTTAGGCTCAAACTCGTGTGGAATTACTCCGAATCTTAAGATGTAATTTAGTTTCATGCAAAATACAAAAATAGAAATTTCTGTCAAGTAAATATTAAGTGTATCGGAAAGTTTTTTCGTTTATTTGGTATTATTAAAATAGAAACAAATCGAAAGAAGAAAATGTACAAGGTGTCTGAAAAGAAATTTTATATTTAGTGGATCGATTAAAAAAAAAGTAAGCCGTATATAGAAAAAATGTTTATTAATTATTAAAATACACTTTTTGGGGATTTATTTCTTAAAAATAATATCGTCTAAATGTAGACCCTCGCGTTCTCGGCACTCATTTAATCGAACAGTAAAATTACTTATGACGTCTCGGCAGGTGGACTCAGGGATGGCTGCCATTTCGCGACGGATATTTTCTTTCAAATGCGCCAGTGAAGTCGGTTTATTGGCGTAAACTTTAGATTTAAGATAACCCCATAGGAAAAAGTCCATAGGGGTTAAATCTGGACTGCGTGGAGGCCAATTTATGTCACCTCTCCAGGAGATCAATTTGCCTGAGAAAATTTCACGAACACGTGGCAGAGATATATTGGTCGTGTGTGAAGTTGCTCCGTCCTGTTGGAACCATGTTCTTTGGTTATAGCCAGGAAAGTTTTGCAGTTCAGGTACCAAGAAGTTGTCTAACATCTCCACATAACGCTCTGAATTCACTGTAACTGCACGCCCCCTTTCGTCTTCAAAAAAGTAAGGGCCGATAATTCCTCGCGCCGACATCGCAGCCCATACGGTCACTTTAGGCGAATGTAGGGGTTTCTGATGTTTGCGTTTAGGATTCGTTGCACTCCAGTAGCGGCAGTTTTGCTTATTTACGTCGCCATTAAGATGAAAATGAGCTTCATCCGAAAACAAAATGTTGGTAAACGTTGAAAATCGCTCAATCACCTGATTTACGAAATTAAGCCTCTGACTGGCATCTTGGGGCTTTACTTCTTGCACCAATTGAATTTTGTAGGGGTTCAGCTTTAGGTATTTGTGCATAATGCGATGTAATGATGATCTATGCACATTTAAAGCACTTGCGCGCTTCTGAATTGAAAGGTTCGGGTCGTCACGAACAGACTGATTAACATTCTCCACGTTTTCTACCGTTCTTGATGACCTAGGTCGCCCGGATTTTGATTTATCCAGCGTTGTACCAGTCTCTTCAAACTTTTTAACCCAATGTCGAATGAGAGGAATGCTTGGCGCATCATTTAAGTGGCGAATCACCGTTTTTGTAAAACTCTCGCACGCATAAAGCGCGGTCTGCTCCCGAGAAACGCTCCATAGCGACTAAATTCCCAAGAGCCAGGCTACCGATTGACATAACCCCCGCGCCCCTCGGATACGTTGCGTTCACGCAGTAAGCTAAATAAATATAAAATTTCTTTTGAGACACCTTGTACTTTATTGAGTAAAATAGTTACCATTCTGATCTATAACACTCTGCTATTCATAAAGAAGAGAAAATATTCCCGATTTATAAAATTTCTGATTTTTTTAAGGAAAAAATTGTACAAGGCTCATTTTTCATATCAGGGCTTCGAACTGGAACTGAACCGAAAACCGAAAACCGAAAAAAACTGTTATTTTTGTCGAAACAAAAACCGGAACTGAATCGAAAAAAAATATCGGTATATTTCGGTTCAGATAATGTTTATGTGAGTGAATATAAAATACATTGTATTTAAGATTATTTTTTAAACTGATGAGCAGAAAAAATCGTAATTCGTAATTTTTTAACTAAGTAAAAAAATGCGCTTCTATTATTTCGGGGGAGGGGAAGTTGAACGCCCAGAACCAGTAAGTGATAGTCGAAGGGTGAAATGTATGGTGAGTAGGGTGGGTGTGTTAGAACCTCCCAATCAAGCTCGGAAAATTTTTCACGTGTCTTTTTTTGATGAATGAGGTCAAGCATTGTCGCCTTGAAGAATAATTCCTCTTCTATTCACAATTTCTGGCCGATTTCTGGTCTAATTCTGATTCAGTCGATCCATTTGTTCACAGTAGAGATCAGAATTAACACTTTGCCCCGGTTTTAACATCTCATAATAAATTATTCCTTTATAGGGCTTTCCAGATCGAAGTTCATCATCCAAGTATAAATTTCCTGACTTAAATTTGTTAAACCACTGTTGACATGTACATACACTTAGTTTATCGCCATAAACAGTGCAAATGTTTTATGTAGCAACTGTAGCAGATTTTTTTATGATACTCATACAACATTAAACAGCATAAAAAATGTTTTGATGAAACTTCTTCTGCCATTTTAAAATGCAAGGGTTTAAAATGAAACGAAAACAATAATTAGGTACTTAAGATAACAGAGTTGAATCAAAACGCAAAAGACGTCTGTTTAATTCAGTGAATAAGTCGTGACTAGATCGCATACTGCACTAATAATAAAAAAGAAAAAACTTTCCAGTACACCTAATACAAAATAACATTATTATTTATTTATTTTTATTATTGTACAGTAGTATTGGCAGTACAGGAGTAGTAATAGCTTATATACCATTAGTTCAAAAAGAAATTACATAAGGGTTGGCTAGGGAAAAATAAAATAATGTCTACTGGAAGCTTTATATAACAATTGACTAACGTTTAGGCACAGCCTTTGTAATCATTAAAATTGGAAATTATAATTTTTTGATTTCACAAATACAGAAAAATAAACACAAAAAACTAAAGAAGCTGTTGAAAATGACCACCGTTTTCCTCCTGACACAAATTTATTCCAATAAATTTGGCATGCTTATACAACTCTTTGATTCGCACATAGAAAAAATACTAAAACGTCAAAAAAACATATCCCCCTAAAAATATAAAAAAATGTGCTCATCGAAAAAAAAAAATATCTTTTTTAAATTCTGAGTAGAGTATCAAATGAAAGCCCTTAATACGAGGATTAACGATCAAAATTTTATTTTTGCAAAATAAATTATTTTGATGCGATTTTTGCCAAAATTGTGCAAAACAAATTTTGTCCCACACCCTGTAGCCCAGATGGTTTAAACTAAAAATCAGAAAAAATTCTAAGTAAATTGGTGTGAACCGGAATAGTACAACAGGATTTTTGATCAGATTATGTTTTCGGAAAATAACGCATTTTTTGTGTTTTTTGGTTGACGATGTACAAAAGTTATAGTTATGTAACACACTATACTAGAAGCCGTATCCTGGTCTAATAGTTAGATTGCTCGCTTGCTACGCAGCAAAATTGGGTTCGCTACCGGGTAGAGGAGAAAATTTTATTTTTTGTTTTATTTTTCCATGTTTATTTTGTTTTAATTATTTTGTCAAAATTCTAGTTATATTTTGGCAAATATTGCATTTAATTCATTATCACATTAAGAGCGTAAATTTAATAACCAGTTGGAATTGTTGGAATTATATTTTCATTCTATGTGTCATGTATACGAAACCAGAGGGGCGGAGTATATGACTTAAAACAACTGATAGAAACCATAAGCGAAATTTCCAAAATCTTAATCAACCTTGCTTTATAAAACAAATACTGCTCATATTTAGAAACCTAAATAATGGTATTAGGTATTCGAATAAAAATTAACAAAAAAATATTTAAAAATTTGTTTCTTAAGTTCTTAATTAACAGACGATAAACTATTTTAAAAATATCGTTCATTTTGCCGTGATTACTACAAAGCAATATTTGTCCTACACACTCAGCATGCCGCCTTCACTTATTATATACCTACGAAACCCTGCATTGTGTGAAAATTCACACTTCACATCAATTTTATTCTACTGCCGGGATTAAGCGAAGTTCGTATTAACGGGGTCCGGATTAGCAAGTTTCTACATTTATAAAAGAAGAGTTCTACTAGCAGTAAATTATTTTACAAAAAATAATACCTATTAGATATACATATACGAGGGATGTTTCCAAAGTTCTGGGAATTTAGCTATAATTTTTATTATTTTGTTAATTTTCGTCAATATTACAATGTAGTTTTTCAACATAATCTCCATTTAACTGAATACATTTATCCCAACGATAAACGAATTTTTTCCTCCGTCCTCATAGAACTTTCCTATTGAGTTTCTGTTCTGGTCCCAACAGCCTTGGCACCCAGCGCGGCGAAACCTTGCTAACGCCCAAACAATCATGCAAGATGTCATGAACTTGTCGTGTACCTATCCCTAGGCGCACACTAATTTGACGAATAGTCATTCGCTTGTCCTCTTTCAGTAGGTCTTCGACGACAATAATGTTTTTTTCATTTACCGACGTGCTTGGGCGCCGACTGCGTGGATCGTCTTCTAGTGATGTTCTACCGGTCTTAAAACGATCGATCCACCGATAAACAGTACTTTTGGATTCTACAGACTCACCAAATACTCCTTGCAGACGCTGAATAATTTCTGATGTTTTCACACCTTCTTGCCACAAAAAGAAAATTATTGCTCTTTGAGATTTTGCTGCGTCTTCCATGGTTACAAAAACAGTGCTATGGAAACGCGTCTATATCAGTCGAACACCTAAATCAGACTGAACAATATTGCACTAGATAGTTGCATAAACATATCAAGACTTGTCTGGCACTAATAACATTGCCTATAAGTTCTGCGTAATTTAATTATAGCACATTTCCCAGAATTTAGGAAACATCCCTCGTCAGTTTTTTTGGATTGATTATATTTTGCCAGAGACTGGCATCGACTCCAAGACCGGCGATTGAAAAGCAACAATCTAGATAACGAAATTTCCATGTACTAATAATCGTCAAAATGAACAGGTTATAGACTTATAGTGTGTTTTTTTGATTTAAGCGCAACTAGACTTTTTAAAACTAGTAATTTTTTACTCTTAAATACGTCTTTTGACCATTTTGTTTAGCAAAAACCCTCGTTAAAAAGTGAGCTCGTGATAACTTAAACTTACTAAAATAAAATTTCCATTTAGTTCAACTTAAACATTTGGAATAGCCTTTACAGCAAGATTAAGAAGAAGAAGAGAAATGTTTTAAGCCCTTCGCAATATGTGGCTCAGACTATATTAATATTAAATTTAGCGATGGTTATAAGACCTGTTATTACATAAAATCTCATACATTTCACAAAACAAAATTATATGTCAAAAATTTTAATAAAATTCAATATTCAGTTTTATAAAAAATTACTAATTTTCTTGACAGCTGAAAATCAGTGAAGTAAAAGAAATTTGTCAAATTTAAGTTACCTTGATTTTTCTTATTTCCATTCTCTCCTCTGAAGGGTGTCCACATCTCAAGAAAGAAATATTCTGAAATAAATTAATTTTTAAAATTAAATTCGTTACAAAAGAAAAAACATATAATCCCATGTTGTGAGTATAATTAAAAAAACTGACGTGACGTTTCTTTACATTCACTGTCCTTTTTTACCTCTGCGGTTTTACTGGCGTAACATTTTTATCATATTATTTTTTTTTTGTTCTTTGTATGTTATGTTTAGTGTACTTGGTCTTGCGCAAACATTAATCAATTTTATCTTGTGCCTTTGTTTGAAATATTGTGTGGAAGAGAAAAAATTAAATAATAATTATGGCATTGTGTTTGATCTCAATATGAAACAAAAACAAAAAAAATGAAAAATATTGTGTATAAAATTTTGTACATACCTCTGGCATATTAGCTTTTGTAATTAGGTACTTCTGTTACTTCATTGAACAAAGAACCATTTTTTTTTTTTTTATTCATCATTGACACGAACAATCTCATCTACTGCAATATGCAATGAATAATATAGGTGTGCCCCAAGGAACCATTTTAGGGTCACTACTTTTTGTTCTTTATATCAAGGATACTGTGAAAGTAATAAGATCGTCTAAAATAAAGCTTTTCATGGCTGACACATTATTATACATCGTGGTTAATAATATCGAAGAGGGTGTACAGTTAATGCACAGGAGTACATAAATAGCATCTTAAAATGGCTGAATATAAATAGATTGAAACTAAACGCAAAAAATTCCAAATGCATGATAATTAACGGGAGTAGGTTACAAAATGTATCTCTTTATGTTGATACTGATGTGATTGAAAATGTAAAAAGTATTTAGGCGTCATCATTGATAACAAGTTATATTTTAATGAGCATTTATTAAATGCGAGCCAAAAGACAGCAAAAAAAATCTTTTTCAAAACGGTTAGAAACAGATTAAACTTTATTCAAGCTGTTAATTTATTTAAAACTGTTGTTGTTCCAC
Organism: Liopterus haemorrhoidalis; assembly: GCA_963971575.1. NCBI lineage: Eukaryota > Metazoa > Arthropoda > Insecta > Coleoptera > Dytiscidae > Liopterus > Liopterus haemorrhoidalis. The sequence goes on from OZ020624.1 coordinate 6,396,898, forward strand.
ATGTAGATTATTGTCCTACTATTTTATTTTTATATAATGATACAAATTTAAATAAATTACAGAGATTATAAAATAAAGCAATGCGTGCAATCCTTTGAAGAAATAGATTAAACTTTATTCAGGCTGTTAATTTATTTAAAACTACTAGAGGCCTCAGCCCGGCTACCCCGGTCTTCTCTCCTACGTTGTTAAAACTCGTCGCTTCGTTTTAATATAATAAGGCATTTTGTCGCACTTGTCGATTATAAAACTCGTCGCTCATCTTTTTTTAACACTATTTTATGGAAATTCCGCCTGAAAATGTCTTAAGTTTTATCGTTAATTCACCTTAAATACTTAATTAGTTTTCTTCTGTCAAGAAATACCTTCAAAATGTGAAATCTTGTCACATTTTAAATTGCAAAAATTTTACAGCTGTCATCTTTTGAAATCTTGTAAGCATATTTTTTCCTCAAAATGATATAATAATGGCCCAAATTCTTTGATAAATATTTTCTGATGCCTCAAAATATTATCTCGCACGTCAAAAAAGCTATCTTGAACCATTATCACCACTTAACACTTTGATTAACCCTGAAATTTTTAATTTATATAAATCTTTTTTTTAACACTATTTTATGGAAATTCGCCTTGCAAATGTCTTAAACTTTATCGTTAATTCACCTTAAATCCTTAATTAGTATTCTTCTGTCAAGAACCACGTTCAAAATGTGAAATCTCGTCCCATTTTAAAATGCAAAACATTTGACAGCTGTCTCCTTTTGAAACCTTGTAAGCATATTTTTGCCTCAAAATGCTCAAATAATGGCCCAGAATCTTTGAAAAATGTTTTCTGATACCTCAAAATATTATCTCGCACGTCCAAAAAGCTATCCTGAACCATTATTACCATTTAACACTTTGATTCTCGCCGTAAATATTCTGGACCCATTGACATTTTCGACCCATTCAGTTTCTTCATTTTTGATCTTTATTTTTGGAACGTTCCCAACTTTGGTTTGTTGATGAATGATTTACCAAAATATAAAACATCTCTCTTAAGTTCATAATTCGTGAACATATTTGTTGATTTCCAAATTTCCCGTTACTGTGGTAAACAAGAGAATTAACTCGTCCAGTGAAAAAGAACTAAATGAACCGTTCAAAAATGAACAAACCTTTTCCATTAATTGACGCAAAAGAAAAAAACTCATTAAAAGACTTGAAAACGGCAACTAAAGAGACAGGATTAACATGTGCAACATTTGAAAAAGTACTTTTTTTCAAGTGGATAGCAACTCTCTAGTTCGTAAATCCGAAGATTATACAGTCAGTTCTCAACTGCCATTGTTCCATTAGTCCGTCTCATTGATTTTCATACAGTAATTCCACAGACAGTCTGTCACAGCGGCGTACGTTTTAGCACAGTCTGGGTGTGTCTCACTACTGCGTACGAAACATTTTTCTTTAATTAACTTTATACAATATTAATGATACTGATTCTATGTATTACATTCAGGATTAGAAAATTAGGCAATCAACCAAATTTTTTATTATTATTATTATTTGGGGTTTGTCAGATCTTGACAAGCATCCACTAATCGCAAACATCAGTAACCTTTTGAGCTTCATACGAGGGTTGCCTTTTATATTTCAGGATTTGAGATCAAAACAATTAATTGTCAACAAAAGTGGCTTTATTGTTTTTAAAATATTCTCCATGAAGATCAATACACTATAGTAAGTAATAAAGAATCGTACATATATAATTAGCTAGCGTGTGTTAGTGATCTGGGTAACACTGTGACGTCATTTTTCCTAAGGTTCACGTGATTGGCTAACTGGGGACTCTTGAGGTCTCTTGATTGACAGGTATGTTGCAGATTTATTCTCTAAGAATTTAGGAATATAATTACATAGAGAAATGTGTAGGATTTCGTAGGCATAAACCAGAAGCTATAGATACTCCTATATGATTTGACCGATATGAATAATATTTTGCAGATTTATTCTCTAAGAAACTGCGAATAAAATAACTTATATAAATGTCTAGGATTTCGTAGGCATAAGCAAGAAACTCTAGACACTACTATATCCTATGATCGATATGAAAAATATTTTGCAGATTTATTTTTTAAGAATCTGCGGATAAAATCACGTATAGAAATGTCTAGGGTTTCGTAGGCATAAACAAGAAATTGTAGACACTCCTATACCCTATTATCGATATGAAAAATATTTTGCAGATTTATATTCAAAGAATTTACAAATATAATTATTTACAGATATGTCTAGGGTTTCGTAGGCATAAACAAGAAACTCTAGAGACTCCTATATCCTATGATCGATATGAAAAATAATTTGCAGATTTATTCTCTAGGAAACTGCGGATAAATTTACATATAGAAATGTTTAGGGTTTCATAGGCATTAAAGAGAAACTCTAGACACGCCAATATCCTTTAACCGATATGAACAATATTTTGCAGGTTTATTCTCTAAGAATCTACAAATATAGTTACATAAAGAATTATTTAGGATTTCGTAGGCATAAAAGAGAAACTCTAGACACCCCTATATCCTTTAACCGATATAAACAATATTTTGCAGATTTATTTTCTAAGAATCTGCGGTTAAAATAACGTATAGAAATGTCTAGGGTTTCGTAGGCATAAACAAGAAATACTAGACACTCCTATATCCTATGATCGATATGAAAAATATTTTGCAGATTTATATTCTAAGAATCTACAAATATAATTATTTTTTAGTTTTAACAATATAAGTGTAATTTGCTGAGTAAAAATGAATCGTTTTCCCATCTTAAAAAGTTCATGATTAAATTAATCTAACTATTATAATTAGCAAGTATCTATATGTAGTGTCGGTAACATTATGACGTCAATTTTTCCTAAAGTTCTCATGATTGGCTAACTGGGGACACCCTGTCTCTTGATTGGCTGACAGGTGACAGCCTCTCTCGTGATTGGCTAACGGGTGATATCCTGTCCCGTGATTCGGGAAAAATAAAACCAAATACACATACAAACAATTGAAAATTTTATATTATATATCCGTCATTGTTTGACGGGTAATAACCTAGTTTAGTATAATAATAATAATAAGTTTATTGACCCAATTACAAACTCAGTGTTTTAAGTCAGTCGATATTACAATATATTAATTTGGTATAATAAACTTTACAGATCAGAAATTACATTGATAACTGCGGTTAAAATAACGTATAGAAATGTCTAGGGTTTCGTAGGCATAAACAAGAAATACTAGACACTCCTATATCCTATGATCGATATGAAAAATATTTTGCAGATTTATATTCTAAGAATCTACAAATATAATTATTTTTTAGTTTTAACAATATAAGTGTAATTTGCTGAGTAAAAATGAATCGTTTTCCCATCTTAAAAAGTTCATGATTAAATTAATCTAACTATTATAATTAGCAAGTATCTATATGTAGTGTCGGTAACATTATGACGTCAATTTTTCCTAAAGTTCTCATGATTGGCTAACTGGGGACACCCTGTCTCTTGATTGGCTGACAGGTGACAGCCTCTCTCGTGATTGGCTAACGGGTGATATCCTGTCCCGTGATTCGGGAAAAATAAAACCAAATACACATACAAACAATTGAAAATTTTATATTATATATCCGTCATTGTTTGACGGGTAATAACCTAGTTTAGTATAATAATAATAATAAGTTTATTGACCCAATTACAAACTCAGCGTTTTAAGTCAGTCGATATTACAATATATTAATTTGGTATAATAAACTTTACAGATCAGAAATTACATTGATAACATTAAACATACATTGAAAGATTTGTATATTTTATAACTTTACAAAACTGTGAAGTAAGAATTCCTCTATGAAATAAAATGGATTTTTAATAAAATAGTCCTTCATGACATTTTTAAATTTGTTGAAGGCCAATTGTTTGAATTGTTAACCGGAACTTTATTCATAAATTTAATGGAATAGTAGTTAACAGCATTTCTTGATTTCGTCAGTCTCAAGAAATTGGGATAAATATTTGACTTGTTTCTTGTGTTGTAATTGTGAACTTCTGAAAAGGTAGTAAGTCCAGTTTGATTTTTATGCATATATAAGAGGGTATAATATATGTAGATAGATGGTAGCGTCATAATTTTTAAGGTTTTAAATGAGTTTCTACAGTCAGTTCTATAAGGAATGGATGCAAGAACTCGGATAGCGCCTCTGCAATGATAAAACTCTTTTAGCTGCTGTAGAATGTCCCCATGCTAAGATGGCATATGAAATCTGGCTGGGAAACAATGCATTGTATGCCACCATAAGAACATCCCCACTAACAGAATTATAGAGGTTCCGTAAGAGAAAGGTTATGGAACATAATTTGCCTGAAAGGATGTTAACTTGGTGGTTCCATGTAAAATTAGAGTCCACATGTATACCAAGAAATCTGACATGATCCGTTTTATCAAAATTATCTTTGCGCAAGGTAATCAACATTTTTTGGGTCTTTTCAAGGTTGAGAGATAGTTTATTGGTGTCAAACTAGTATTTAGCTTTTTTTAACAAAGATTCGGTTATTGAAATGGTGTTGTTCAGACATGCAGATTTAACAACAAAAATTGTGTCGTGTGCGTATAAGATACTGATTTGATCAATAAAGGTTGGAAAATCATTTATAAAAATGATGAATAGTAAAGGTCCCAGGATGGAGCCTTGAGGAACTCCTGTATCAAGAGTCAGAAAATCTGAATTACAGTTTTTGGTGCAAACCAATTTCCTTTCTGTGAGGTAGGATTCCATAAGAGTGATGCTGGCTTTATCAAATCCATAGCTATGAAATTTATCCAGCAGAATCTGGTGGGATACACAATCAAAGCCTTTCGAAAGATCGAGTAGTGTTGTTCAGCAAAACTCTCCAGCCTCGATGCCAGTAGATATTTCATCGATAAAAGCCAGAATTTCATCAGATGTGGATCTATTGGCTCTGAAGCCAAACTGCATATCATGAAACAATTGGTAACATTCAAAAAAGGTTATTATTTGTTTTGAAAGTATTTTCTCCAGAACTTTAGTAATATAGAGCACAAATACACACTATTCTAGTGATTAACTGACGTAAAAAAAATAATCTTTTTTTATGTTTTTACAATTTTTTTCGCGACCCGGCAAAATTTTTCTTCGACCCGGTGCCGGGTCGCGACCCACACTTTGGGAAACGCTGATATAGACTAACACCAACATACATAATACCCACATAAAGTAATCTAATTATCAATATTTTATAAAATACAATTGCTGGTACTAATAACCTGAATAAAAAAATATATAAATCAGGTATTATAACGTGAAATGTCCAATTTATTTTTGATTTTAAAGTTTTAGAAAGAAATAAATACAATTATAAAATTTGTATTTAATTTTTTGTTTCGACGTATTTTTATTGACAAATTTGATTTTAATGTGACGTGTCAAACCCACTAATATTTTATAAATTAAATTTTCTTACAAAATTCACTTTTATAAAATCAAGTTATTTTGTTATAAAACTTTTTTTGGAACACATATTTATAGACACCAATATTTCATATAACATAAAACTTATAAAGCCCAGAAGATCAAAACAAACTTTCTTTGAAAGCTTTTTAAAGTTGGGATCAAGGCTCTATGAAACATGTAGCGTCTATTACAGCATGCAAGTAAAATAATAATAGGTTCCCAGCACCTAAGTGACACATACAGCAGAAAACTACATAAATAATACTCCCTCAGTCCGAAAATATGGTATACACATGTAATGTCCTGTTAGGTTCGAGAAATGATAATCATAAATTAGAGTTTAAATATTATTTATTCATCTCTAACATCTACACTAATTACTCATGTCTAATAGGGGATCGGCATGATTTTTAAATTTTTTTTTATTATATTCCTCTTGTTGCATATAAAAATAAAAAACAGTTTTTAATTTTTTTTTTTTTTAATTTGAAGGCTTAAAAAAATCATAAATGTATGTAGCGCGCGAAAACGACATGTGACGTCATACCCCTTCTAACTGACGCATGACACTACTAGCTTACCCAGCGTACATAGTCTGTGGTGAACTTATTTGTTTGTATAACTTTTATAGGTTATGTAAAGTTAGAGTGATTATAATTAAAATAAAGTTTAATTCTGTAAAAACAATTTATACATGTTTACCGAATTACATTTTATATTAAAATATATAACCTATATTGCAGTATTTCAATTATGCCTCTAACGTTTTGTAGCTTCATGTAAACAATGTGGTAAAATTCTGACATCTAAATTACATAAATATTTACATTTTACAGAGTTGCAGCGTTTGTTTACATAAAGTTATAGAATATAAAATAAAAATTACTTTGACACCACGTATTTCTTCAGCATTGTAGCATTAATTATTTTTCATATATTCCATGAGCATAAATGCATCAATGTTGGGTAAATTATCACTCTGAGCCCTAACAAAATCTTTATCTGCCATTTTAATAATAAATGCATGAAAAATTGTTTAAAAACAAATACAAAACTCTCGAACAATACAATATACACACGTGTAAAGATTATGTTGTAGCTGTATCTGTGACGTGAAACCCCTATCGTTTGACGTCATACTCAGTCGTTTTTACTCGGCAACCTTCGCTCCGTGGTCGGCTTATTTCAAATTTACAATATTTTAATTAAAAAATTTGGCTATAGTATTAATTAAAATGTGATTTTTGTTTTGTTAGATGACATAACTAACATTAACACATCAAAATAATGTAGTTTTAAGGAAATACAAATTTTATGCGTATCCCCTATTACTGCTACATGTTGCATATGTCTTATTCTATGTACTCGTACTTTCTAATTTCAAAATTTCTATTGTAAATTATTATCAAAATCGTTACGATATCTGGTATTGTGGTAACTACCTCGACTTCTATTCCGATTAGTTATATTAAATATTTGGGGGTCATCGTTCCGCGATACTTCTTCATCTTCTGCTGCTCTTATCGCGTCCTTTAATGATCTGTAGTTTCTGGATGAAATTATTGTACTTAATTTTGGATATCTTAGACCGTCTCCGATCTTTTAATGGCATTTTTCTCATTTAAAGGTTTTAAAATTTGAAAATTGTCTGTATTACCGTCGGCTTGCGAAATTGTTAAATCGACAAACAATTCCTCCAATTCTTTGCCAAAATCTTGAATTGATTTACATCCTTGCCTTCCTTACTTAACACGTTCGCGGACCGTACGGCTATAGCCGTCCTACTTTTTTATTCAAATATACAAATGACGGCTGGGGCAGGTTTTAATTCCATTTAAGTATATGAAAACTAGTATAAACTGTCCTATCAGGAACATACCAAACACAGAAAATGTCCTATTATAAACAAAAATCAAAAAAAGTGACATTTTGGGTACTCATTGAACAAAACTGTCCGCAAACGTGTTAAAATTGTGATTGACATGTCAAATATTTTGAATGTATATAATATTAATATTTATTTCATCAAACTTTCGATTATTACTCGTATAATAGTAAAAAAATATTACGATTATCAATGAAATATCCTGATAAAATATAAAAAACAAAAAAAAATATTATATACAGTCTGTTCCAAACGGTTAGGCGGAACTAAATGGGAATTTCGTTCTTTTAAGTTGTCACGAGAAGGGATCTTGCTTGGGTTATTTCATTTTTCACGTTGGAATGTCACAATTTAAAATTCCAACAATGAAACCATGGAAACGAATGACATATCAAAATTAAATTATTATTTTTTATATATTTTAATGACAAAAAAATTAATAAATGGGAAATTTGTATTAAGAATGACACAAAAAATCAAAATATAAAGAAAATGACAATTTTCAATGATATTAACCTTAACCAAAAAATGTTTATTGTAAGTATGATTTACAAAGCTTAAATAAAACGGTCGAAGAGCACGATTTAAACGATGAAAGTAACTAGATTGCAAAATCTAGTTCCGCCTAATCGTTTGGAACAGACTGTAACAATATTTTTTTTTTTTATCATTTTATTTTGTATTTAAGATATAATAATAATATAATTGGTATTCTAATATAATATAATATTATACATGTGAAGAGGGAATCATAAGGAAACAAATTTAGACTCCCATCCCTCAAGCGAAATTTAGACTAGTCCAATCCCTGTTTCAAATTTACTCCATGTATTCATAGCTCTGCTGCCCTTAAAATCTAATTCTTGTTTTGCAAAATTTAATAACATATTTAAACAAAAATATTCATTTTTTTGAATGTAAATCCCAAATTTTTCTCTGCAAATCTTTCCGAAACATGTAGTCTGTGGTTCTATCTGTTTTCTTATTATTACCTCTTCCCATGTTCGTTGGTCTTAAATTTTCTACACCTTCATTTAAAATTTTTCTTACTTCTCCTTTAGAAATCTAAAGATATTGAAATGGGTAAATTATTTTATATTTCACAACAAAAAGAACACCAAAATTTACTGAAAAAATATCTGCCACAAGGTCTATAATTTCGCTTCTTTTTAATTTTGTTCCATTTTTTTCTAAAAGTTTTCCATAAGCGTTATATATGTGTTTTTGGTAAGTGTTTACAACATCCCACTTCACACTTGCGCATACGTCAAACACATGTCATTTGTTTAATATACAGAGATTCTAAACAAGTGGGACTGTGCAGAACTTTTATTTATGTCATTAAACTAGAAGATGGGTAGCTCGCTTCGCTCGGCTTCTTCTAACCAAACACTTACTAACCTAACCTAACCTAAGATAGTGTTTTGTCATTAAACTAGAAGATGGTTAGCTCGCTTCTAGAAACCATTGTTTTAGAGCCATTGTCAATTCTTGAATTATTTAGTGTAGTCGTTATGTGCTGCCATCTGTATAAAGTTTGAAGGGGGATATTGTAAACATTGGCCGTGTTTTTTTGTATATTTATCTAATTGTTGTCTCTTATGCATATTTTCTGAAGTTATGTTCTTATTTTGGTTTCATAAAAATTCTTTTCAATTAAAAAAATAAATTGACATATAATTTAATGTCAAATATGAATTGTCAAATGTTTTGACAGGTGCCATTTCAGCAGTACCACCCTAAGATGATATTTTAAATAGACAACATAAAAAATGAAATTTTCCTCTTAGTTTCGTATTACAAATTGATACAGATAATACCCATGACACATGAGTCACGGCATAAGATTTTTTTTTCGTTATACCTAAAAAATTCTCAAAAGGAACAGAAAGAAATTCCAATTACCGGGTCGACTCGACAAACCCAGTACTCCATTGAACGTACTCCATTATCCTTATTAAATCAATTGCCAATTCAGTGAATAGTTTTTATCGTTGCTTATTTTGTGACAAATTGTTTGATTTCTTAAGGTTGGATCTCTTGTTAAATTATTCTCGGAAAACATTTGTTTGCAGCATTTCATTTCTTTTTCCCATTTGTGTTAGAATGTACAATTTCTTTTTTCAACAAAACATGAAAATTTTCAGAAAAGACCTTTTTCAATTTCCAAGGATATAAAGAATTTGTTGTCTTCTCAATTCATATCTTTCGTTTTTCTTTTGACTGTTACATGTCTCCAATCAACAGAAAATATTTCTAAACCCATTGTGTAGCATAAGTCAGTTTTCTGCAATTTTTTACTTTGAGAATTTTATTACAAAAATGTATAGCGGAAAAATATTTCAGTCAACACTAGCATGTTGCAGTCAAATTTAAAGACAGTTGTTAAGTTCAAATTCAAACAATAAGCAATATACTATAGGCATTCAAAAAAATTGGGTTAAGAATTAGCGACAAAAACACAGCATCCAGGAGAATATTAGCGACATATAGGCCACAGTTTCAAATCGGAAACGAATCTATAAACTAAATTTTTAGATACCAGGATTAGAGATGGGTCGTTCATAAACGAACCGGCTCACTGAGCCGGCTCAGTACACTGACCGAAGTGACACGGTTCACCAAATTGAAATGAGCCGGCTCACGGCTCACTGTATAGTTTCAAGTTTCAAGGATACGATTGGTCGGGCGATTGTTAGCTGTGACCGGAGTGATCCCGATCTGGATCGATGTCATGTTGAACTTCGCGAGAACTCGGCTTGTAATGTATTATCATAAAGTGTATTTTGTCATCAATTTGTAGGGCAGTTTATTTGAAACTAATAGGCTTAGTCTGTATTTTCTTACAACCATACTATATAAAAATATTAAAAATATTGCCCAAATCCCAGATGTCCGATTTATAAGGGCAATAAACATCGCCATAAACTTAACACATCTGGTTTAAAATACAGTAGCTACATAAAGTAAATTGTTTGTTTCAAAAATGTTAGATAAGAGCAGGGGCTAAGCGACGTTCTACCTACGAACGAACGACCGACCGACCTGTGTCTCGGAAACATATTTCCAGTTCATATAATGCAAGAGCCAGCTCTGAGCGACGTTCTACCTACGAACGAACGACCGACCGACCGACCTGTGTCTCGGAAATTTGTTTCCAGTTCATATAATGCAAGAGCTGGCTCTAAGCGACGTTCTACCTACGAACGAACGACCGACCGGCCGACCTGTGTCTCGGAAACATGTTTCCAGTTCATATAATGCAAGAGCCGGCTCTAAGCGACGTTCTACCTACGAACGAACGACCGACCTGTGTCTCGGAAACATGTTTGCTTAACCGGATCACTGAGCCGGATCAATGAACCGGCTCAACAAACTGAACGACCTCCACTGATCCGGTTCCGCAAACTGATCCGAAATTCCCATCTCTAACCAGGATGCAGGTAGATGCGGTCAGAGTTGGGAATATTTGATACTAAACACTTTAGAAATATTTCAAATATTTCCTAGTATTTTAAATATTTTCCTACTATTTCAAATATTTACCTAGTATTTCAAATATTTCGCTATTATGTCAAATATTTCAGTAGTACACATTTCAAATATTTCCTAGTATTTTAAATATTTCCCTATTATTTCAAATATTTCCGTAGTATTTTAAATATTTTTCTAGTATTTCAAATATTTCCTAATATTTAAAATGCGTCCCTATTATTTCAAATATTTCCGTAGTATTTCAAATATTTTTCTAGTATTTCCAATATTTCCTAATATTTAAAATGTTTCCCTAGTATTTCAAATATTTGCCTAATATTTCAAATATTTCCCTAGTATTTCAAATACTTCCCTAGTATAAATTTCAAATACTTCCCTAGTACATATTTCAAATATTTTCTAATATTTCAAATATTTTCCTAGTATTTCAAATATTTTCTAACATTTAAAATGTTTCCCTAGTTTTTCAAATATTACTTAATATTTCAAATATTTTGTAATGTTTTAAAGAGTTCCCTGTTATTTCGAATATGTCCCTAGTACATATTTCAAATATTTTCTAGTACGAGGGTTACCTTTTATGTTTTTACAAACGACCACTAGATGGCAATATTGAAATGTGTCATTACTATATTCGTAAAATTTGACATTTGTTATGTGAATAAGTGGCAGCTTATAAATTGACCGAGTAGTTCGTTGACAGTGAGCGGTGTTCATCACCTCAAAAGCTGTCGAAAACCATGATTTTGGGATACCAACTTCAAGACTGGAAAATATGTTTCGAGAATTGGTTTGAACGCATGCAAAAGTGTATAAATCTTAAAGGCGAATAATTTAAAAAGCAATAAAAAAAATCCATTCTTAGTTTTTGTAAAAACTTGAAAGGTAATCCTCGTATTTCAAATATTGAAATACATTATTTCAATATTTAATATTTCAAATACTTTTTTCGGTATTTGGTATTTGAAATACTTTTACGTAGTGTTTAGCACAGCTCTGCATGCAGTGTACCTCGACTTGCCTAAGATTTTTGACAGAATATGTCATTGCCCTTTACTTGGGTCACTGGAATACTTCAGCATGTCGTCTGCGATATGCATTTGGATCAAATTTTATCTGCTTAATAGATGGCAATACGTGGAATTCTACGGCTCAAAATCTAATCATTATTTATCCACTAGTGGTGTTCCTCAAGGATCGAAACTTGGACCACTGTTTCTTCTTGTGGTTAACACTATCCCAGAAATTGTGAGCAACAGTCAGTGTGAAATGTTCGTGGATAATATTAAAATTTACCGCATAAATTCACGTCTGTCTTGATTCGGCTCGGGTGGTAAGCATTATCCTCGTGAAATATGGTCATTATATGCTTGCTAAGTAAAATACTGTTTTCATCCAGCAGTATTCCTAAATATTTTACACAGTTAATTGGTTTAATTAAGTTGTTATCATAATTTAACATAATATTTTCACTATTTGGTCTTCGCTTGGTAAAAATTATAAACACTTTGTCAAGTAAGCATTGCAGTGCCGTTATTTAAAATTTATATTAACGTAGAATATACGATTTTAATATGATAATATGTACTTTAGTAAATCATCTATTTTTAGTTGAGATCTGATAGGAAACTTCGAACAAAACTTTAATAAATCTGCCTGGCTATCTATCCATTATTTTAGTTATTTAGCCGCATTTATAAATAATGCCCAGTTAAAGATGAATGATCGTTAAAGTTCCACGGGTAAATAATTGAATAACCTCGTTTCATTTTTGGTTTATTTTCGGTAAAACACAGACTTGCATCGGAATTCTGTCAGAAAAAGACAATAAACATGATTCATATCGTTTCCACCAAACTTATTGCACTTTACTTCAGAAATTTTTTGCTCGATGATTTAAAGTTTAATTTGTAATTTAGTTTGATTGTTTTTACCTGAGTTTTAATACCAGGTCTACAAGTATGAAATGCAGATTTTTTCAAACTTGCCGCGCAAACAGAGTGTATAGTTCAAAGTTTCAATACATATGGCGTTTTGTTAAGTTATCATTAAGTGTCAAATGCGTATAGGTTATAATTTGAAAAGTGATCATATAGTTTTGTTTAACTGTGTTAAAAATGTCAAATTTTGTGCCAAATAAAGAACATTCGTGGACAGTACTACTGTTTTGTTTTCATTTGAAAAGAACTGCTGCTGAGATACGTCTCCATCGTTCATCGCAAGATACGTGTGAACGATGGTTTCGGCGTTTCAAAAACTGGTGACTTTGATCTTACAGACAAAGAACATAGAAAACCGCAAAAAAATATGAAGATACAAAATTGGAAACATTGCTACAAGAAGACGATAGTCAATCACAAAAACAACTAGCAGAGCAGTTAGGCGTTAGTCAACAAGTTGTTTCCAATCGCCTACGAGAGATGGGTAAGATGCAGAAAGTCGGCAGATGGGTTCCACATGCATTGAATGAGAGGCAGATGGAAAAACGCAAAAACACTTGTGAAATTTTGCTTGCACGATACAAAAGAAAGTCTTTTTTGCATCGTATCATTACTGGCGATAAAAAAAATGGATTTATTTTGAAAATCCCAAACGCAAAAAATCATGGGTGAACCCAGGCTCACCATCCACATCAACTCCAAGACCGAATCGCTTTGGCAAAAAGACAATGCTCTGTACTTGGTGGGACCAAAAGGGTGTGGTCTATTATGAATTGTTAAAACCTGGTGAAACAGTTAATATCCAACGCTACCAACAACAACTGATCGAATTGAACCATTCGCTGCTCATAAAACGACCAGAATACGAAAGAAGACAGCACAAGGTAAACTTTCTTTACGAAAACGCTCCATCACATAAGGCAAAAGCAGTTTGCAACACATTGGAGGCACTCAAGTGGGAAGTGCTACCCCATGCCGCTTACTCACCAGACTTGGCCCCTTCAGATTACCACTTGTTTGCATCGATGGGTCACGCACTTGCAGAGCAGCACTTTTGTTCATATGAAAATGTGAAAGAAAAGCTAGATGAATGGTTTACGGGGAAAGGGGAAAAGTTCTACTGGCGAGGTATTCACAAATTGCCTGAAAGATGGGAAAAATGTATAACTTCTAATGGAGTATACTTAATAAATAAACTTTTACTGTTCTTTTGAGTTTAAAGTGTTTTATTTAAAAAAAAAATCCGCATTTCATACTTGTAGACCTGGTATATTGTTGTTCATTATGATTAATAATACATTATTCTGATCACTTTCTCTCTTCCTCTCGTTTTGAGAACTATCATTCGAATTGTCTTTTAGCCTCACTCACACAAATCCTACATTATAAAAATAAAAATTATAGTAAGATCTGACAAACTCCAAATAATAATAATAATTTATATTTATTAGCAGACAGTGAATTAAATAAGCTACAATATATGATAATAAATAATAATATGATAAAAATTATTCCTAATTCAATTTCAAAAAAATTCTTCTAAACTATAAATTGGGTTTTCAATCAATAAATTATTAATTGTTTTATAGGGTTTTGTAAGTATGACCAAAATACCTCGAATAACTCCTTTATTTTAAGAGACACAAAAAATTCTTCAGAAAAAAGTTAAACTAGACAAAAGGGCCCACTTAGGGACTATAATAAAGATTCTGCATCACTTCCGGTTTATCTAACATTAATTTTTTTTATTAAAAGTTCATTAAATCAGCTTTAAGGCTCATTTACATTTAGATACAAGTATGAACTCATACAAGTATGATCATACAAGTCAACATACACATGTCAATATACAACTCTAAAATCATGTCATTTTTGTGCTCTGTTTACATTTGCATACACGCATAAAATCGCAATGTCTAATGATGACGAGGAGAGTTTTTTGTATTTAAGTACATGTGCATTACTTCTGTCAAAATCACGAAAAAAAAAGCGTAGATGGTGGCAGCGATATTTTTTATCTCGACGAGAAACCCATGTGGCCTACTTAATATTGATTAATGAACTGACTTTAGAAGATGGTTCATGCTTCAGAAATTATGTGAGAATGAGTGTTGCTGATTTTTGAACTCACGTTGGTGGTTCCATTAATTACTAAAAGTGATACAAGATTTCGAGAAGCTATATCACCTGCAGATCAACTGGCTGTTATATTGCGGTTCTTGGCAACTGGTGACTCATTTGCATCACTGATGTACGCACCTAGAATTTCTACTTTAGATAGCTCTCGACTATACTGACTTTTATGTTGTGCCATTTAGTCTATACATCTTTAGCCATGCAACTTAACACCTCAGAAATGTTATCATAAATATCTTTTCTTTTATTAAAATCGTTATACTCCTTCGACTTTACATCCCAGATATTAATGGCTATGATTTTCCCAATTAATAACAGAGTTTTATCCTTATTCCACACAGACATATTTATCTTGTAAAAAAAAACAAACTATTGAAAATAATCAAATGTGAGATATCTTTTAAAACATAACCTAACTTTCCACCAGGTTGTCAGCTCATACAAGTCAAGTATATGGAAAAGTTTGCTCATACAGAAAGTATGAGCAAATGTCAATGGATTTGACAAATTATACAAATTGTATGAGATCATATATGAGGTGATGTATCGCGACAAGTCAATTTGACTTGTATCTCATACAAGTCCTCATACTTGTATCTAAATGTAAATGAGCCTTTACAAGGACATCAAAATATCATACTTTAATTTTAACCATTTCAAAATGGCGATCATTTATTTACAAAATAATAAATAACATAAAAACCGTAGAAACTAAATTATAAAAAGATATAATATTATGTAACTAGGAAAAACAATAAACCAAAATATGACTAAAGTTAGTAATAAACTAAGGAAAATTTACAAATGTTTACCGTTGTTATCCTCACATTTTCTCATTCGTAATAAAAACTCTTCCATTAAATTTAGAACGGTATATTCTTGAATTTCTCTGATGACTCTTCTTACCCTATTTTCTAAGTCTTCTAACCTTTACCTTCAGGACACCTTTCTTGGTAGAGTTGCTGGGCCCTAACAGAATGTATTTGACACTCCCAGAATGTCAGAACCATATCTGTCATTTCTTCATCTGAATAACGTACGTAAGCCATAATTACAAACGATTTGATGTTATCACCTTTAATATCAAACTCGTACTAACAGGTTAGAAAATTTGCAGATTTTATTTGGTTTTTTTATGTAACAAAATCATTTTAAAGCTTGCTATGTTTAACTTTGTACGATTTATGTTATTAATTATTTTGTAAATAAATGATCGCCATTTTGAAATGGTTAAAATTAAATTATGATATTTTTATATTCGTATAAAGCTGATTTAATGTACTTTCAAGAAAAAAATAAATAAATAAATAAAGTACCAATTCCCTATGCTAGATAAAAAGTCAAAACAATTCCCATTGAAAGTGATGCAGAATTCTTATTGGGTACATTCGAGTTGACGCTCCGAGCGTTCCGAGCACGCTCTGTACACTCAAACGTGTTCGATTTGACGCTCGGAGTACACTCAATTGCATTCGTTTTGCGATCGAGCGAGCATTTAGAGTGCGCTCTATGTGTTCGGGGTTTTAAGACCGAGCATATGGAGTATGACGTAAAAAAGTGGGGGAAGTTTAAAATTAAATTATAAATAAAATAAAAATAATAGCCTTAGACAAATAATATTGTTATTTGTCTATGACTACAGAGTACGGTTATTTTATGTATTTGTGACGTTCTGTAAACAGTAAAAAAATTATTAAAATACACCGTACATAAAATTAAAATGGAAAAAATTCATTAAATTAATTCATTAATTATTATTTAATTTTTAACTAATTTTATTTCTTCATTATTGAAAAAAAATCAAGGAAAAACCGAGGTACATATATAATTTTGATTCATGACTGACGTGAATTAATCTGACAGTAAAAACGCCGCCTAAAATTGTAGGGTTAGATTTTATAAACAATACGTCACAAGAACGCTCGCTCCGTTAGTTCTCTATTCATGACGTCACCATCAACTGTTCGCTCAGCGCTCGCTCTACTCTGTACAACTCGAATGCACCCATTATAGTCTTTAAGTGGAACCTTTGGGAGGTATTGTGATCATACCGATTTTAACATTTCAAGATTTCGATGGATCTCCACGAATTGAGGTCCCTAACGTTTTGACTATTTTTAGTATGATGTATGTCGGTCTGTCTGTCCGTCTGTCCATCCGTATGTCCGTCCGTCCGTCTGTCTCTCTGTCTGTGTACACGTGCAGAGCAAATTCAGCTAAAAGGATTTTTATGAAACTTTATATTTAAGCTTCTGACATCAATGGCACATGTTTATCAACTTTTAAAAATCGGTTGACTAGAAATGGAAGTGTACTCGTGTCGATTTTAAGATTTTTGCGAATATTTAACATCAGAAAAATATTTCAAAAAAATGTATTTAACAAAAGTTGATATAAAAGCAATAACTAACAACTTTTATTTGAGACAATTTTTGATAAAATGAAAATTTTTTGAAAAATGTTTCGATATGTCTTCTAAGTATCTATTTTTTCATACTTATATATAACGTTTCCATGGTCATGATAAATAATATCTCTGTTAGAAAATATTAGGCCAAATTATTTCTACTCTGCTGGTAGAATGTATTTTATACAAGTACTTTGTGATGGCGGTTGGTCCTGTGGTGGCCACGGCTGATTTTTTTAATTTTTGTTTATTTTTTATTACATTAACTATTACAAATAGAAAAATAAAAATAAAATAACGTACAATACAATATTTCATATTTTACAATATTTTTGGTCGGCATTTTGAAATGGTTAAAATTAATGATATTTTGATATCCTTGTAAAACTGATCTAATATACTTTCAAGAAAAAAATAAATAAAATACCAATTCCCTATGCTAGATAAAAAGTTGAATTAATTTCATTTGAAACCGGAAGTGATGCAGAATTCTTATTATAGTCCTTAAGTGGGCCCTTTTATCTAGTTTGACTTTTCTTCTGAAGAGTTTTTTGTATCTCTTAAAATAAAGGATTTATTCGAGGTGCGGCGTTTCAAACAAACACCCTGTATATAGATTTTAATGTACATTCAAGTCATTAAGATGAGCTGTGTTAGGCGCAAATAGCCATTGTTGCTGTACGCCAAAGATTTTAATCATGTAACATGTTTGCTTTGGACCACCCTGTATAATATGCAAGATCTAATATCTCAACGATTTCAACTCCTTATAAATCAGCTCCACGATATGTCACTGTAAATACTACATATAATACAGCAAGATCCTTACAATTCTCTATTTTACTGTGAAACAGAGAACACAAGCTAAATCTCGGGCTTGAACGTAACCTTTGACCCGTGAAAGGGATATATTAACACTTGAGCCGGTTAACCGAATTTTAGATCCCGCCGACATGTGAATCATCATGCCACCTAACCTATACCTGTAGCACGAATGAATTAATGTTATTCAGTATTAAGATGGTGCGATATAAAGATTGCGTGCTCAAGAAAAATGATTTCCTGGATTTGAATAAATTAGGGGAATTTGTTAGTGATGTAAAAGGATCCGACGATTTTAAGAGCTTGTTGAAAGTTACTTATCACTGTGATATATTGGAGATTTTTATCTTATGTTATAATTAATAACAATTCATTTGTTAACAGAGTTTCTCTTGAATGGATTATTATACAAAACTAACCATCCATTTATCTTCTTCTATCTACATAAAATTCACAGAACACAATATATTAAGAACGGACACTGGCAGCAAAAAAAATTAGTACGTTCCCTCTAGGAATGTACCAATGAACTAAACAACAACAACCGCCAAATTTAAATTTTACTATCTGATTTACGTTCATAATTACCATTATTATTGTATTAAATATATTTTATTATTTATATTATCAAAAGTTTTACAATTAACAAAGAAATACATATATATATATTTAATAATCCATATACATTAATATAACATATAAATAAGGAATTTAAATAAATAAATCTAAATAAAAGGTGTAAGCTATTTATTTTTGAAACACAAAATTATACACAACATTAAATATTATTTTAAACACAACATTACAATTACTAGTTACAAAAACTGTATTAATAAAATTGGAGGCTATACCTGTTTTTTTATTTTTTCGGCCTCATATTTGTTTTCTACACATTTCAGATCATTATCAGACAATATCCGCAAAAACTCAATTTTTGTCCGTCTTCCCGAGATATACAATGTACATATGTATCAAATACAGTATAAGATGACCAAAATTGGAAATAAAACTCTATTATTAGAACCACGTATTTGAAAATTAACAAGCTTAAATGCGTATTACTACAACACCAACTGTCATGTGTTTGACAGCTAATGGCGGCTGATCTACAGCTAGAACACGAAGTTTCTGATCGTTTGAAGTCGGGTGTATTCGTAATTTATTTTGCAATCTTCTGCCATCTACAAATGTACCAGAAAACTAAAACTCGAGCCAAGGTCATTACATGCCAGTGTCACCCGGGTGATAAAATTGGAGGCTATATCTGATTTTTATTTGTTTACTAGCAGTATACCCGCTGCTTCGCTACCGAAAAAAATAGTCGTAGCCCGCTTATATCGGACCCATTTCGAAATCGGTTCACGACTGGTTGCTGCGAATCGTTTTATTTTCAAATATATTTACGAGGGATATTTCCTAAATTCTGGGAATTGTGCTATAATTAAATTACGCAGAACTTATAAGCAATGTTATTGGTGCCAGACAAGTCTTGACATATTTATGCAACTATCTAGTGCAATATTGTTCAGTCTGATTTAGGTGTTCGACTGATATAGACGCGTTTTCATAGCTCTGTTTTTGTAACCATGGAAGACGCAGCAAAATCTCAAAGAGCAATAATTTTCTTTTTGTGGAAAGAAGGTGTAATAACATCAGAAATTATTCAGCGTCTGCAAGGAGTATTTGGTGAGTCTGTAGAATGCAAAAGTACTGTTTATCGGCGGATCGATCGTTTTAAAACCGGTAGAACATCACTAAAAGACGATCCACGCAGTGGGCGCCCAAGCACGTCGGTAAATGAAAGAAACATTACTGCCGTCGAAGACCTACTGAAAGAGGACAAGCGAATGACTATTCGTCAAATTAGTGTGCGCCTAGGGATAGGTACACGACAAGTTCATGACATCTTGCATGATTGTTTGGGCGTTAGCAAGGTTTCGCTGCGCTGGGTGCCAAGGCTGTTGGGATCAGAACAGAAACTCAATAGGAAAGTTCTTTGAGGATGGCTTAAAAAAAATAGTTTATCGTCGGGATAAATGTATTCAGTTAAATGGAGGTTATGTTGAAAAACTACATTGTAATATTGACGAAAATTAACAAAATAATAAAAATTATAGCTAAATTCCCAGAACTTTGGAAACATCCCTCGTATTTGTTTTAATCTACCATTGTAATAATATGTGCTTCTTATACAAATAATTTAAATACGAACTTCTTTGTAAACATTGGTAGTACATACATTTAGTAACAACACGTATAAGTGTCCCGTTGTGCTAACCCAGGAAAATGCCACATAAAATGCCCATGTGACAATCACTCATCGCCAAAGGCAGCCCCGGTCACATGAAACATTTTATCTTGCACCTTGCGAAATTATTTATTATAATTTTTATGATATTTATTATAATTACCCCGAGATTATTCCTGATTTATAAATCGTACCTATATAGGTCGGAGCACTTTTTTCGTTAGTAAATATTATTGTCTGCCAAGAAAAAAACTTACTTTTTTTTCTTCGTATTGCTTTAGGGCAGCGTTTCTCAACCGGGGGCCGCGGCCCTCTGGCGGTCCGTGAAAGCTTCGTCGGGGGGCCGCATAGTCATATAAAATCGAAGCATGAAATTATAATAGAAAAACGCTCAATTTTGCACGATATATTCATAAATATATGACATTTATATTCATTAAAATATACCTTTTAAACTTAAATAAAATAAATTATACTTATTTTGACAACTAATTTAAACTAATTAAAACGGTTCGCGTTGGAGGTACTTCAAGTACTTTCAAGGAGGTACGACTTGAACTTGCAATATTTTTTGTTATGCTCCGAGCTACTGTTAGTAAGGATGCGAAAGTGTTCAAAATGGAAAGCAACTTGGAACAATGGAACACTTGTAAAAAAAATACTTGCAAGCCATTATAGGTAATCGTAACAGATATTAAAAACATGTTTATGTAATAGTTGTTTTTTTTTCAAAAGTTTTATCCAATTATACCCAACACGCCAAGTAACTTCCAAATTAAACGTTATACTTCATCTTCAATAATAAAAAATAGTGTATTGGGCCCGGTAGTTCAATTTCAACCACCTGTATACTATTGATAAAATATTAATATATGTGTTTATTCTCATAAAGAATTATTTTAAGCAATTCTGTTCCTTATTTATTAATCGTTAATGACTATATTCCTTAATGAGCTTTATCATGATTAGCCATTTTGATATGTAGTGATACGTGATTTTTGCAAGTGGCGTCTTCATTTTTTTCTGACGTTTTTAGTTATTTTTAAGTGATAAAAGTGCAGAAAATACTTGAAATAGTGTGTTATAGTGTTTGGACTCCATGCAGACCGAAATTGGAGCGACTGGAAAGGTATTTGTAGAAATTTTTGTTAATTTTATAATGTAAATCATTGTTATGTAGAATGTGCTTCCATGGACAATATAGAAACACATACATGCATACACTATCGGCTATAACTAGAGAAACAAAACTATTTTTTAAATCATTTTCATAAATCCCGATTATTGACTAAATGAATATTGAATTATATTGGTATAGCAACAACAATTTATAAGTCAGAACCTGCTCTTAAAAATATTTGTTGTACTGGTACAATAAATAAAATAATTAACTTTCTGCTGCAGCAGACCATCTGCATATTTCTTTTGTAAGACTTAATAAAAAACAATTTTTTGTGGTTATGACCTCTTTTCAAAATGACCGATCCAATTAAATTCTACCTGTAATCGATCTAAAAGTTTAACGTAACAAAATTTTACTGTAATTTATGAACAAAAAAATTATCCAATTAATTTTTTGGCAGGCATTTCAGTTTAAAAATTCATATTCCAACACAAAAATAAAAAAATAAACTATACCACAAAAAAATTTATCGCAACTTCTCATGAATATAAACAGTGGAGTGAAATTAATAAAACTTTGTTCACAATACAGTCCATCAAACATTTATTCATATAGTCACTGTTCCTGAAATTTTACTGATAAAACTAATGAACAGTCAAAAGATATGATCAAATTAAAAAAGTTTGTTGAAAAATATGTGCTTTATTAAATTCATTAAGTCATGTATGCAGTGTTATCTGTTCGTACGTTTAATTGAATCTGAGAGTACGTTCTATAATTTAGTGATTTGATAGAACTGTTTGATTCATTTGCTCGATATGGACCTGAAACTAATCCGAAGTTATTCGTAGTTGATCTCTGAACATTTCGTCTGTAATCTGAGACAAGGGAGTCAATTTACGGGATTAGGATGTAGGTGATTTAAAGCGCAACTGTATATGTTTGAAAATTCTAATATAAATACCAGGTCTACAACTATGAAATGCGGATTATTTTAAAAAATAAAACACATTAAACTCAAAAGAACAGTCAAAGTTTATTTATTCAAAGTATGCTCCATTAGAAGTTATACATTTTTCCAATCTTTCAGGCAATTTGTAAATACCTCGCCAGTAGAACTCTTCCCATTTCCCCGCAAACCATTCATCTAGCCATTCTTTCACATTTTCATATAAACAAAAGTGCTGCTCGGCAAGTGCGTGACCCATCGATGCGAACAAGTGGTAATCTGAAGGGGCCAAGTCTGGTGAGTAAGCGGCATGGGGTAGCACTTCCCACTTGAGTGCCTCCAATGTGTTGCAAACTGCTTTTGCCTTATGTGATGGAGCGTTATCGTGAAGAAAGATTACCTTATGCTGTCTTCTTTCGTATTTTGGTCGTTTTATGAGCAGCGAATGGTTCAATTGGATCAGTTGTTGTTGGTAGCGTTGGGTATTAACTGTTTCACCAGGTTTTAATAATTCATAATAGACCACACCCTTTTGGTCCCACCAAGTACAGAGCATTGTCTTTTTGCCAAAGCGATTCGGTCTTGCAGTTGATGTGGATGATGAGCCTGGGTTCACCCATGATTTTTTGCGTTTGGGATTTTAAAAATGAATCCATTTTTCATCGCCAGTAATGATACGATGCAAAAAAGACTTTCTTTTGTATCGTGCAAGCAAAATTTCACAAGTGTTTTTGCGTTTTTCCATCTGCCTCTCATTCAATGCATGTGGAACCCATCTGCCGACTTTCTGGATCTTACCCATCTCTCGTAGGCGATTGGAAACAGCTTGTTGACTAACGCCTAACTGCTCTGCCAGTTGTTTTTGTGATTGACTATCGTCTTCCTGTAGCAATGTTTCCGATTATGTATCTTCATATTTTTTTGGAGGTTTTCCATGTTCTTTGTCTGTAAGATCAAAGTCACCACTTTTGAAACGCCAAAACCATCGTTCACACGTATCTTGCGATGGAGCATATTCACCATAAGCTTCTCGAAGCAGTCGGTATGATTCAGCAGCAGTTTTTTTCAAATGAAATCAAAACAGTAGTACTGTCTGCGAATGCTCTTTATTTGGCTCAAAATTTGACATTTTTAACACAGTAAAACAAAACTATATGATCACTTTTCAAATTATAACCTATATTTAATTTTTAAAAGCGTAAATTTAATAACCAGTGGAAATTGTTGAAATTATAATTTAATTCTGTTTGAATGTACACGAAATCAAAGGGAGGAGCTATGACTAGAAACAACCAATGAAGCCATAGGCGCAATTTTCAAAATCGTAATGAACCTTGCTATATATAAAAAATACTGCACATATTAAGAAACCTAAATAATGGTATTAGGCACTCGAATTAAAATTAACATAAAAATATTTTAACATAAAATTTGTTTTTAAAGCTCTTAGATTAAGAGATGATAAATTATTTTTAAAATATTTTCATTTTACACTGAATAGGTACTACAAAGCAAAATATGTCCTACACACTCAGCATTCCGCCTTCACTTAATATTTTTAGATTATATATCTATCTAAGAGGAATTTTTTCAAAATTTTATTGAACTTTGCTATATAAAAAAAAAAATACTGCATATATTTAGAAACTTACATTATGGTATTAGGCATTCGAATTAAAATTAACAAAAAAAAATAAATATTTTAACATAAAATTTGTTTTGGCATTCCAAATAATCATTATTCATTTACTAAATACCTGCGAAACCCTGAAATGTGTGAAAATTCACACTTCACATAAATGTTTTGTTAACCACTCCGTTATTTAGCCTTTTCAATCATATGTACTTAGAGTAGAAGGCGCTACTTCCTGTTTTGAACAAAATATCAAAATTGTCCCGGTTTGAGAAACAAATATTATGGTAAGTCTATCTATCTATATAACCGATTGATAAGGCGGAAAGCATTATTGTTACATGTTAATTTACATACACCAGATTGTGTTTTATTAATCCACAGTGCAGATGTATGTATATAGATAAATATTAATAATTACGATTAAAAAGTTCAATAAGTATTTTTGATTATAACCTAATGGGTGTTTTTTTTAGAGGTATAGAACTTTAAATTGCAATAAAACAACGATGGATTATTCGATTGACATGAATTTTTTTTTATTCGAAAGATAATCTTGTGGCATTACATTTTAAATATGATTTCTGGCATATGACCGCCACGGCTGGCTCGGATGTAGTCCAATCTGGACGTCCAATTTTCGATGACTTTTTCCAACATTTGTGGCCGTATATCGGCAATAACACGGCGAATGTTGTCTTCCAAATGGTCAAGCGTTTGTGGCTTATCCGCATAGACCAATGACTTTACATAGCCCCACAGAAAGTAGTCCAGCGGTGTTAAATCACAAGATCTTGGAGGCCAATTCACAGGTCCAAAACGTGAAATTAGGCGGTCACCAAACGTGTCTTTCAATAAATCGATTGTGGCACGAGCTGTGTGACATGTTGCGCCGTCTTGTTGGAACCACAGCTCCTGGACATCATGGCTGTTCAATTCAGGAATGAAAAAGTTAGTAATCATGGCTCTATACCTGTGCTCGATGGCGGATGGACTCATTCGGGTCTTCCTCAATGCTACGCTCTACAGTACCAATAGCTTCTTCTGTACGCACCGTACGGCGTCTCTGGGGATGCGAGTTATCAATATGAGTAAACGTGGTGCGAAAACGTTCCATGGTTAATCGAATTAACTGCTCTGATGGACGATTTTGTCGACGATAAAATGGACGTAGTGCGCGATACGTATTCCGCACAGAACCATTATTTTCGAAATAAAATTGCACTATTTGCAAGCGTTGTTCAGGCGTGAGTCTATTCATGATGAATTGCCAAACCAAACTGAGAATAAATCACTTGACAGCTGTTAAATCGGTCGCCATCTTGAACAGTAATGCCAACTTAAAGTTCTATACCTCTAAAAAAAACACCCGTTACAATCTTCCTAAAATAGTAACAATATTTCCTCAATATCTGCTGTCAGGAGGAAGTAGTTTATGCAACCAAAGTTACATTAATGTAATACGTGACGCATAAAAACGGTACGTCTAGCCGTTAAACGAGTTGGGACGGTAATTGGTTTACCGATTCATTTAAAGTGATAGCAAACTATAGTTACCGGTATGGCTTCCTGCCATCAACGGACTACGTTAATAAATTCAGCAACAGACTTAAATATTCAACACTGCAGTCCATCTAAATAATGATATACGATCGTTGTCCAATAAATTCTCGGTCTCACAACGAAATATTATTTCACGCTTTTTAATTCTTCGATCAATCAAATCCGTATAATGCACTTTCTGAACATTTTCTTTGAGGTTGCACTTTTTGGACGTTCTGAACGTGCAACGGCGATATTTTTTTATTGTCACATAAAAAGGTGCAGTCTCCATAAATAATACTCTAAATTGGACTTATAAATTTTTCTTCTCACCCATCAGAAAGCTATCATTTTCTGTTGCCATAGCAAAGTGGAAAATTAGTGTTTGCTGAAGAGTGTTTTGTATCCAAGACAACCCAATCGAAAAATACTTTCCGCTCTAGCGCAGAAAGTATTTTTCGATTGGTGAATATAAATTAAATAAGACATATAAATAACACATTTAAGTTTATTTTTCGTAATTAATTGTTTTTTGACAATTATTTAAAGTATTAAAATGAATTCCTCCTCCGAACAAAGAGTTGGCTGTTACGCAATATACAATTATATATATTACTAGGTTATTACCCCCCAGCAAACATTCAACTAACGGCCGAATGCCGGCTAACTGCTTTTATGCTGGTAAATTACTGGCACCAAAAGAAAGTGCAGCGCCAGTATTAATAATGTACTTCACATTTGTATTTCGCATTCCGCCTATACGAAGTACTTTACCAGCATTTTATAAGCACTCTTCTTCACTCATACTTTTTACTTAAAACCATCAGAAATAAATCTTGCAACTAATGCGATTATTTTGCACTTTACCGTTGCTGGGCCGGCAACTGATACTGCAATGGGCCAGTAACGGCCACGGGGACACCGGGGTACTGGCCCATTACTTTCAATGCCGGGGAGTATGTGCTTTACCAGTACTGGCCCGTATAAAAATGTTTGCTGGGCCGTCAACAATGACGGATTTATGATACAAAAATTTAAATTGTTTGTATGTGTATTTGGTTTTATTTTTTAACGTATCCTAATTTCGTCGCAAGTCTGCGAATCATGGGACAGGATATCACTAGTTAGCTAATCACGGGAGAGGGCGTCACTTGTCAGCCAATCAATAAACAGGGTGTCCCCAGTTAGCCAATCACGAGAACTTTAAAAAAATTGACGTCATAATGTTACCGACACTACATACAGACACTTGCTAATTATATAGTTAGATTATTTATTCATTAACTTTTTAAGATGAGAAAACGATTCATTTTTACTTAGTACATTACATTTATATTGTTAAAACTAAATATAATTTGAGACGTTAATTTATGCCTACGAAACCCTAGACATTTCTATATGTTATTATATTCGTAGATACTTAGAGAATAAATCTGCAAAATATTGTTCATATCAGTTAAAGGATATAGGCTTGTCTAGAGTGTCTCGTTTATGCCTACGAAACCCAAAACATTTATATATAAAATTTTATCCGCAGTTTTTTAGAGAATAAATCTGCAAAATATTGTTCATATCGGTCAAAGGAAACAGGAGTATCTACAGTCTCTTGTTTATGCCTACGAAACCCTAGATATTTATTTCTGTAATTATATTTGTAGATTCCTAGAGAATAAATGTGCAAAATATTGTTCATATCAGTCAAAGGAAACAGGAGTATCTAGAGTCTCTTGTTTATGGCTACGAAACCCTAGGCAGTTATGTATGTAATTATATTCGTAGATTCTTAGAGAATAAATCTGCAAAATATTGTTTATATCGGTCAAAGGAAACAAGAGTATCTAGAGTCTCTTGTTTATGCCTACGAAACTAGACATTTAAGCATATAATTATATTCGTAGATTCTTAGAAAATAAATCTGAAAAATACTGTTCATATCGGTCAAAGTATATAGGAGTACCCTAGGTTTTCTTGTTTATGCCCACGAAACCCTATACATTTCTATAGGTTATTTTATCCGCAGATTTTTATATAATAAATCTGCAAAATATTTTTCATATCAATAATATAATAATAATATACTTTATTAAGTTTGACAAATACATAAAATGTACATAAAACCATGTCAACAGAAATATACAAAATAAGCTGCACAAATTTACACAAAATTGCAGCTATTTATATCATCATTTATAAATTCGTTTACACTGTAGTACATTTTCTCCATTAAAAATTTGAAAACAGATTTTTTAAATTTTTGGAGATTAAGTTCTCTGATATGTTGAGGTAATTTGTTAAATAGTGAAACACCTATAAAAGAAGGAAGTGACTGCGAAACAGTTAATCTAATTTTCGGTAGACGCAAATCTGTTTTGGCTCTGGTATTATAGTTGTGGAGGTCATTTCCGTTATTTAACAAATATCCATTTTCTTTTATAAATAACAAGAGTTGTAGAATATACATACACGGAAAACTTAATATACCTAGCTCTTTCAAAAGTGGTCTACAATGCGATCTTCTTGCAACCCCACTGAGTATTCTTATTGCATTTTTCTGCGTTCTGAAAATTTTAATAGCACCTGTAGAATTGCCCCACAGAATAACGCCGTATTGAATAACTGACTATATGTATGCAAAAGACACTATTTTTGCTATATGTAGAGATACATATCTCTTGATTTTAAAGAGCATAAAGTTATAGGTAGGGTAAAGGTGGGATAGTTATAGAAAAACAATCGTGTTGCATTAATCTTAATTATTAAACTTTATCTGTTACTTTGCTATAATTCTTAGATAATCTTACTACACAATATCATAGGATTAAAACACTTATAATTATTCTAAATATATAAAATTAATGATTTAAAATAGTACTGTAATTGGCCATATATCCCATATCGATGGGATTTTTGCCCCATATGGTGGTATTTATGCCTCACTAAAATAATACATTTGATTTTGACCAACAATTTTAATATTTTTTTAAAATAACAATTAAAAATTACAATTTAATCAAAATTACAATTTATTATTATTTTTTTTACCGACTGCCAACATATATACGGAGTGGTCATACCGATTTTGACTATTTTTAGCATGATGTCTGTTGGTCTGTGTGTCTGTCGGTCCATGGAGATGTGTAGAGCAATTTTGGCCAAACGGATTTTTATGAAACTTCATATTTAAGTTTTTGACATCAATGGCACCAGTTGTTCAACTTTTGGTACAAATCGGTCAACTATAAATTTAAGTTTACTCGTGTCGGTTTTAAGATTTTTGCGAATATTTCACAACAGAGAAAATTTTCTAAAACATATATTCTACAAAAATTACTATACAAGTAATAATTAACAACTTTTATTTGAAACATTTTTTGATAGGACTTAATAAATTTTTTAAACTTTTCATATTTTTGCGATATTTTTTCCAAGTATCTATTTTGGCATATATGTTGTTGCGTGTCCTTGGGAAAATGTTAGTATAAGATTATATATATATTTATATAAATTTTATTATAAGACTATATATACAATGCCCGAGCCATATATCCCACATTTATTGCGGCCTTATATCCTTTTTCTATGGGATAGATGCCCCATCTGTTTATTTCGAATGTATACAATATTAAGCATTATTTTCTACTCTATAATGTGAGGTTAAGTGTCTTCTGATACCTAGTAATGAAACTAATTTTGTTAAAGTTATAATTACGCCATAAAACCTTAAGACAAAATGTCGTAATTATTGAAATACAACCACTCATATGAGCACCTACCTTTACGATTTAATTTTTCATAAACTATTAACATTGATAATAATTTAACACATTTATTTCAGAAGACTGTGTTTCTCGTACAAACTGTCAGTGCTGAAATGATACAAACACACACCGTTATGGATATATGCGAAGTGGGGCGTTTATCCCACTGGGGCATCTATACCAACTTTACTATATTAATTCTGTTCGCTACATATTTGACATGCTCCTGCCAATTTAATTGTGCATCCCAATCAGCAATTCTTTTGGGTAACACGTAACTTACGCTAGGAGTCTTCAGCTTATCCAAGAGATTTATAAATTCTGCCTCAGTTCCAGCATTTAGAAGGGTGTCATTGGCGACCCGAAGTTTTGTTATTGTGTAACGTAGCAAACCATAATGTAGTGGAATTAAAATCGTGATACTAATTTAAAATAACCATTCTATACTTATTTCTTTTTAATGTAATAATTTACCGTTTTTACATCGACGTCTTTGCTGTTTCGTGAAACTTTTAGTTCGATTTATGCAACTGAACTACAAATTTTAGTAAACGTAAACAGAGAAATATTTCTATGTAATGCACCTTATAGTTCGTGATGTGAATGGTATTTATGTTACACGTTACAAGTTGACAATTTGTTTTGTTGGCAAGACTTGGTAACTTTCTTAGAAACAAGTATTGAGTGTCAAGAGTTTACTCTCCCCATAATCTAGTTTTATGCCCCGGTCTTATATTTCGGATAACGTTATAATGGGGAGAGTTGAGATAATTAGTTGAAAACTAATTTGTAATTTACGTTAGATTAAATTTCTATTTATTCTATTCGTATCTATCTAAGATCTGTTTGTGTTTAGTTCAGAAAATTTTGTTTGTTTTATATATTTGTTGCTTTTATTAACAGAAATTTGAAGTTTTTCTTAACTTAAAAAAATAAGACAAAAAATCAGCTGTGGCCACCACAGGACCGACCGCCATCATAAAGTACTTATATAAATTACATTCTAGCAGCAGAGTAGAAATAACTTGACCTAATATTTTCTAACAGAGATATTATTTATCATGATCATGGAAACGTTACATATAAATATGAAAAAATTGAGACTTCGAAAAATTTTACAGAAATTATTTGAAATTTTTCGTTTTATCAAAAAACGTCTCAAATAAAAGTTATTAGTTATTGCTTTTATAGCAACTTTTGTTTAATAAATTTTTTCTAGATATTTTTCTGTTGTGAAATATTCGCTAAAATCTTTAAATCGACACTAGTAAACTCCCATTTTTAGTCAACCGATTTTTACCAAAAGTTGATCAACTCGTGCCATTGATGGCAGAAGCTTAAGTATGAAGTTTCATAAAAATCCTTTCAGCCGAATTTGCTCTGCACGTGTACACAGACAGACGGACAGACGGGCAGACAGACGGACAGACAGACGGACAGACAGACGGACAGACAGACGGACAGACAGACGGACAGACAGACGGACAGACAGACGGACAGACAGACGGACACACAGACCGACAGACAGACGGACAGACAGACGGACAGACAGACGGACAGACAGACAGACGGACGGACCGACAGACATCATGCTAAAAATAGTCAAAACGTTATGTAGGGACCTCAATTCGTGGAGATCCATCGAAATCTCTAAACGTCAAAATTGGTATGATCACAATACCTCCCTTATATATGTTGGCGGTCGGAAAAAAAGGCAACAAGAAATATGATATTATTTTATAATGCAGTGTAACTTTTATACATAACTAGCTGGAGTATCCCTACTTCGTTAAGTTTTTTTTTTTTTTTTTTTTAATTTAATGGCCGTTGCTGCTGTGGCAATTAGCCAGGACAATTTTAATTTGAGAAAATGTCCATGCCTGAACGGGATTCGAACCCGAGACCTTCGCAACGCAGAGCACATGTGTTACCACTACAGGTCTGATGTACTAATTAGTAAATGTGTTGAAACTAATAAAAAATTGATGTGAAGTGTGAATTTTACATATATCAGTGTTTCTCAGGTACCTAGTACCAAAGTTACAGCAACGAAGTAATCAAGTCAAAATAAACAATATTTCGAAAATAATTTATCGTTTGTTCTTCTATATGTACTAACAGCTTTTATTAAAAACCCTACATGACATTTAAAAAAGTGTATTTTTTCAATAAAAAAATTAAGACAAAAATTCCTTGTGAACTATTTTGGTTTCCATCAGTGTATATTATTGAGATTTTTTACCGACCGCCAACATATATAAGGAAGGTATTGTGATCATACCAATTTTGACATTTCGAGATTTCATGGATCTCCACGAATTGAGGTCCCTACATAACGTTTTGACTATTTTTAGCATTATGTCTGTCGGTCTGTCTGTCCGTCCGTCTGTCCGTCTGTCTGCCCGTCTGTCTGTCCATCTGTCTGTCCGTCTGTCTGTCCGTCTGTCCATCTGTCTGTGTACACGTGCAGAGCATATTCGGCTGAAAGGATTTTTATGAAACTTCATATTTAAGCTTTTGCCATCAATGGCACGAGTTGATAAACTTTTGGTAAAAATTAGTTGACTAAAAATGGGAGTTTACTCGTGTCGATTTTAAGATTTTTGCGAATATTTCACAACAGAAAAATATCTCGAAAAAATTTATTAAACAAAAGTTGCTATAAAAGCAATAATTAATAACTTTTATTTGAGACGTTTTTTGATAAAACGAAAAATTTCGAATAATTTTTGTAAAATTTTTCGTGTCTCAATTTTTTCATACTTGTATGTAACGTTTCCATGGTCATGATAAATAATATCTCTGTTAGAAAATATTAGGCCAAGTTATTTCTACTCTGCTGCTAGAATGTATTTTATATAAGTACTTTATGACGGCGGTCAGTCCTGTGGTGGCCACAGCTGATTTTTTACTTTGTACTTAAAAGTGTGTTGGTTGACTTGAATAACTATACTAACCATGATTTTCTGTTTGTTTCAGGTAAGAAATTGCAATTTCTACAAATAAACATTGTTAACATGTAAGTAGCTAAATGATAACATATTAACGTTAATTGACATAAGGTGTAGTTAAGGTTACTAGATGTAAAAATGAAAAAGGAGGACATTTAGCATTAAAATGGAGGAAATGAGTGCAACAGAACGCAGAAATTTCTTAAAAACAATGATTATGATTTTTTTTTTCGCATAAAAAAGAAAACAAATTTCTTAGATAATCATAAATTAAAGCATAGTTTTAAATATACGACGGAGTCAGTAATTATGCAAAACTAACAATCTGAAATAAAATTAGTATCAACCTATATACAAAGTGTCTCAAAAGAAATTTTATATTTATTTAGCTTACTGCGTGAACGCAACGTATCCGAGGGGCGCGGGGGTTAAGTCAGTCGGTAGCCTGGCTCTTGGGAATTCATTCGCTATGGAGCGTTTCTCGGGAGCAGACCGCGCGTTATGCGTGCGAGAGTTTTACAAAAACGGTGATTCGGCGACTGTAGCGCGTAGAAAATTCTGCAGTATTCGAGGTTTCGCCACTTAAATGATGCGCCAAGCATTCCTCTCATTCGACATTGGGTTAAAAAGTTTGAAGAGACTGGTACAACGCTGGATAAATCAAAATCCGGGCGACCTAGGTCATCAAGAACGGTAGAAAACGTGGAGAATGTTAATCAGTCTGTTCGTGACGACCCGAACCTTTCAATTCGGAAGCGCGCAAGTGCTTTAAATGTGCATAGATCATCATTACATCGCATTATGCACAAAGACCTAAAGCTGCACCGCTACAAAATTCAATTGGTGCAAGAATTAAAGCCCCAAGATGCCAGTCAGAGGCTTAATTTCGTAAATCAGGTGATTGAGCGATTTTCAACGTTTACCAACATTTTGTTTTCGGATGAAGCTCATTTTCATCTTAATGGCCACGTAAATAAGCAGAACTGCCGCTACTGGAGTGCAACGAATCCGAAACGCAAACATCAGAAACCCCTACATTCGCCTAAAGTGACCGTATGGGCTGCGATGTTGGCGCGAGGAATTATCGGCCCTTACTTTTTTGAAGACGAAAGGGGGCGTGCAGTGACAGTGAATTCAGAGCGTTATGTGGAGATGTTAGACAACTTCTTGGTACCTGAACTGCAAAACTTTCCTGGCTATAACCAAAGAACATGGTTCCAACAGGACTGCTCCGTCCTGTTGGAACCATGTTCTTCACACACGTCCAATATGTCTCTGCCACGTGTTCGTGAAATTTTCTCAGGCAAATTGATCTCCCGGAGAGGTGACATAAATTGGCCTCCACGCAGTCCAGATTTAACCCCTATGGACTTTTTTCTATGGGGTTATCTTAAATCTAAAGTTTACGCCAATAAACCGACTTCACTGCCGCATTTGAAAGAAAATATCCGTCACGAAATGGCAGCCATCCCTGAGTCCACCTGCCGAGACGTCATAAGTAATTTTACTGTTCGATTAAATGAGTGCCGAGAACGCGAGGGTCTACATTTAGACGATATTATTTTTAAGAAATAAATCCCCAAAAAGAGCTTTTTAATAATTAATAAACATTTTTTCCACATACGGCTTACTTTTTTTTTTAATCGATCCACTAAATATAAAATTTCTTTTGAGACACCTTGTATCAAATTTTGCAGCGAATTTGTATCTATCTAATATGATAGTTTTAATTGTAGAAACATTTATTGTAAAAATATTATCGCTCAATAACTTAAAACTAGACATCAGCGATATTGTTCTGTAATTTTTTAAATCTATTTGTGGGTTTCAAATAACTTTTATATTTATATAGTTTTGTGTAGAAATGTTCAAATAATACGTCAATTTTTTTTTCGACTTGATTACTTATTGTTTAGAGCCTTCTTCGAAAAATATTATACTTAAAGATAATAGAATGTCACTTGGTACACGTATTCTTCACGAAAAATAAATCATTTTTACCCGTAGCACCAATTTTGAAAACCGCGGCAGATTCAAGAGGGCGGCAAAAATAGATTACCAAGTACAATATTTATAACTAATTTTCACAATACAACAAAATAGCTAGAATCATATTTGTAGAATGAAGCTTTAGGTACAATTTGCCGCATCGTACGCAAATATACGTCGATTGGTTTACAAGATGGCATCTATAATGCAATTTGCTTATTTACGACTACCTAACAGTTTTTAGGTAGTTAAACCATAATTAGGTACAAATAACGACTTACTACCAATTTATACAATTTTTGTTTTCAAACAAAAATAAGCAAAATAAACTATTAAACTCTTGTTATTTATAAAACATTTAAATAAATGAATAATTAAAATTTAAGTTACCTATTTCATGTTATTTCATATAATAACTAGTTATAACAGTTTATTTTAGAGATATTTTGTTTCTTTTTTTTATTGTTTTCAAAGCTTGCTACGTTCAACTTTGTAAAACTTATGTTGATTATTATTTTGTAAATAAATAGTCGCCATTTTGAAATAGTTAACATAAAAATATGATTTTTTGGTGTCATTGTAAAGCTAATTTAATGTACTTTTAGGAAAAAATATAAAATTATCGATTCCCTATGCTAGATCAAAAGTTGACATCATTTCCGGTGAAACCGGAAGTGCCTCAGAATTCTTATAGTAACCTTTAGATGGGCCTTTTTGTCTAGTTTAACACATATTCTGAAGATTTTTTGTATCTTTACAAATAAAGGATATTTTCTGGGTGTCCCGTTTCAAACAAACACCCTGTATACAAATACAAAATTCGGTACAATATGCATGCTTTACTTCGTAAAGGGTTTCAGAGTATATTTTTAAAATATATTTAATATTTGATATATCAATCGCATTTCTTAGTAAAATATTTTTTCTTGTACTGCTGCTGTACAGGTTATATTAAATTTTTTTAGCGTTTCCTACGATTTTCCAATTTATTTCCGTACGTTTTTCATATATTTACAACATTTCTATAGGTAAATATTTAATATGTCACATCTCAAATACCTTCAAGAAAATTTCAACACAACAATAAATAATATAAAACGAACATGTTTTGCTGACAGTTTCAAAACACCCTGTAGATAAATTATGCTTTGCAATTCAGTAACTTTTTAATACTATTTACTGTGCCTCAAAGTTTGTCTTTGAAATTGTGGTCAAAGCTAATTTAGACTGTAATTTATTCACGGATTGTAAATTTATTTCGTGGCTGCAAAAAAAAGTTTTTTATCTTAAAATCTTGAAGGAAAATTTGTTATGCGTGAAGTGCTTGTAATTATGGATTTCCTGTTTGTGTTTTAGTTTTTATTTTACGACATTTTATAAAAGTTGTAATATTTGTTTTTTGTTATATTTTATGACAGCATTGTGCTTGAAAAATGTTTTGCATAAGAAATTATGGAAAAAAATTGTCATCCCCTTAAATTTATCAGGATGACAATGGTGTGTGTGTGTCGGGATCTACAAGAAGAGTGAAAGTCAGATCTTTCGTCTTCAGTATGAAATTCATACTGATGTCAAACAAGGAGATGCCACTTCACCTTTCCTGTTTAACCGCTCACTACAAAATTCCCTTAACGCAAAAAATATCGCATCTTTGGACGATATCAAAATTCACCTTTACAGATTTTTCGAGAGCAAAGACGCAACTTTCTAGAGATATGGCATTATGAAATTGCCTGGGCGTTTGTCGAAAGTAATAGAAAAAATTGATGTGAAGTGTGAATTTTCACACATTGCAGGGTTTCGCAGGTATATAATAAGTGAAGGCGGCATGCTGAGTGTGTAGTACAAATTTTGCTTTGTAGTAACCACGGCAAAATGAACGATCTTTTTAAAGTAATTTATCGTCTGTTAATCTCAGAGCTTTAAAAACAAATTTTATGTTAAAATATTTTTTTGTTAATTTTAATTCGAATACCTAATATCATTATTTAGGTTTCTAAATAAGTGCAGTATTTTTTTTATATAACAAAGTTCATTAAGATTTTGAAAATTGGGCCTATGGCTTTCATTGGTTGTCTTAAATCATACGCTCCGCCCCTCTGGCTTCGTATAAATGACACAGAATGAAAATATAATTCCAATTGCTTATTAAATTTACGCTCTTGAAAATTAAATTCAAAATGTGCTAAAATATAACTAGAATGTTAACAAATTAAT
The DNA here is from genome assembly GCA_963971575.1 of Liopterus haemorrhoidalis. Taxonomy (NCBI): domain Eukaryota; kingdom Metazoa; phylum Arthropoda; class Insecta; order Coleoptera; family Dytiscidae; genus Liopterus; species Liopterus haemorrhoidalis. The sequence goes on from OZ020624.1 coordinate 6,433,486, forward strand.
TTAAACATAATAAATATGAAAAAAAAAGAACAAAAAATAAAATTGACTCCACAAGCCAGGAACGAACCTGTGTAGTGAATAACGATCCTGTGTGGTTGTCGAGCAACTGAGTCACTAGACCACCAAACGCTTATCAACTTAGTGTGTTATAGTACAGTAGAATTAGCCAAAAAAATTCGAAAATTTAACAAAATTCGTTTCAGGATGCCATATGGAAAAATCGATGTAATTGGGTGAGTAGCATGTACCATTGAAGTCGCCTCCATTTTTTCAACCTGGAACATTGTTTAAACAATGAAAAACAGCAAAAAAAACGACAAAAATTGTTTTTTTTTTCTAACTCGGGAGTTACTGCTACTGGGAATTTCAATTTTTTTTTACTATTAAAGTACTCAAAAACAATCAATTTGAGACCTGCTAAATTAAATTCGACCCATTATTTGTTTAAATAATTGAGAAAAACCGCGAAAATTTAAAAAATTTTCAAATATTTTTCATTTTGTCAAAAAAGCAGCTATTTGCTTAAAACTTTCAGAAATTGTGCCATTTATTGGTCTCAACTTACAAAAAAAAATTCATCAAAAAATATTAATTATTTAACGAATTATTGCATTTATTTATTAAAATGGACCTTAATGTAAAATGAAAAATGACGTTCTTCCCGTCGTCATACAGGGCCCATCAGGTGCTCATTTTCTTTGTTGAAACGTCAATTTTCAACATCCATTAAGGTAAAATCCAATTTTTAATTTTTTGACCTCCAAAATGGCGATTGAAAAATTGTTGCTAATTTTGCAATGGTTTTTTGCGAATAACTTTGCGATAAACAAAGATACGGACATGGCATATCGATATTCTTGTAACTGGTAAAAAAACAAAAATTTTGAAAAAAAAAAGTTTTTCTAGGACCAATAGGAGCCGAGATATTTTTTTTCAAAAAAATGAAAAAGTATCATGGTTATACTTATTTTATCTCAGAATGTTATACTACAATATATTTACATGTTCCAAAATAAAACCCAATATCTTATACAACCTTTTCACATCAAGCTACTTCCTAAAATGAATATTTTTTGTAAAACCACGATTTTTTTATTTTTTTTATTATAGTGATTGTTTATAACAAATTAATTTGTTATTATTTTTCGAAACGAACATCTCGTTTGTTCATATTTTATCGCGCTACTACAGATTAAAAAAAAAACGTCGAAATCGGTTAAGAATCAAGGGAGATACCGCAAATTTTTTCTTGCCGTTTGAATTTGAAGAAGGCAAGATCGTTTTTTTCAGCGCGCAGCAGTGATGACATCCTTCTCTCTCAGCGTAACAGGTACTTTAAAAATCATAATTAGGACTTTACAATTGCATTTTTCTATCCGACTCAATTGCATTTCAAAGTTCAAGTATTGAACTAGTTTTTGTGAAATTTTTTACCCTTAATGTTAATAAATAAACAATTTACGAATTAAAAAAAAAAAAAAAATTATCTCGGCTCCTATTGGTCCTAGAAAAACTTTTTTTTTTTCAAAATTTTTGTTTTTTTACCAGCTACAAGAATATCGATATGCCATGTCCGTATCTTTGTTTATCGCAAAGTTATTCGCAAAAAACCATTGCAAAATTAGCAACAATTTTTCAATCGCCATTTTGGAGGTAAAAAAATTAAAAATTGGATTTTACCTTAATGGATATTGAAAATTGACGTTTCAACAAAGAAAATGAGCACCTGATGGGCCCTGTATGATGACGGGAAGAACGTCATTTTTCATTTTACATTAAGATCCATTTTAATAAATAAATGCAATAATTCGTTAAATAATTAATATTTTGTGATGAAATTTTTTTTGTAAGTTGAGACCTATAAATGGCACAATTTCTGTAAGTTTCAAGCAAATAGCTGCTTTCTTGACAAAATGAAAAATATTTGAAAATTTTTAAAATTTTCGCGTTTTTTCTCAATTATTTAAACAAATAATGGGTCGAATTTAATTTAGCAGGTCTCATATTAATTGTTTTTGAGTACTTTAATTGTAAAAAAAAAATTGAAATTCCCAGTGGCAGTAGCTTCCGAGTTAGAAAAAAAAAACAATTTTTGTCGTTTTTTTTGCTGTTTTTCATTGTTTAAACAATGTTCCAGGTTGAAAAAATGGGGGCGACTTCAATGGTACATGCTACTCACCCAATTACATCGATTTTTCCATATGGCATCCTGAAACGAATTTTGTTATGCAATTTTCCTAATTCTACTGTACTATTATGAGAGTATAACATGTATGCATCGTCAACCAAAAAACACAAAAAATGCGTTATTTTCCGATAACATAATCTGATCAAAAATTCCTGTTGTACTATTCCGGTTCACACCATTATACATTACTTAGAATTTTTTCACATTTTTAGTTTAAACCATCTGGGCTACAGGGTGTGGGACAAAAATTTTTTTGCACAATTTTGGCAAAAATCGCCTCAAAATAATTTATTTTGCAAAAATTAAATTTTGATCGTTCACGTACTAAGAGCTTTCATTTGATACCCTACTAAGAATTTTAAAAAAATATTTTTTTGTTCGATGAGCACATATTTGTTTATATTTTTAGAGGGATATGTTTTTTAGATGTTTTAGTATTTTTCCTATGTGCGGGTCAAAAAGTTGTACAAGCATGCCAATTTTCAACTCTCTAGGTTTAGCCGTTTGGCTACAATTTTTACCGAACAGACAGACAGACAGACGACAAAATGACGGTATAAGGGTTTTTTGGTCATACCTACAAAACCCTAAAAAACGAACGGACTTATGTAACAACCTAATATTAAGTTGTACTTACATGAGGATAGTAACTGAGATAGCTACTAGGCCTAGTAGGTAGCCTGTTCACTATATTAACCAAAAACTAACATATTTGTTTTATACACACAAAATGTGTTATTTTTAGTTTTTCCACTGTCGTTTCCATTTCGTAGTCATTCCAGTCGTCTACCAATGAAAAAGTATTTGAGGTGGGGGAGTGAATAATAATTACTTGGCCAACGGTTGGGACTGTTTGAAGGATGCGAAAAAAGTTCAGTTTGAGTGAAGCCATCAACATGGAACCGAGCGGTATCGTACAGCCAAACTGCTTAGCAAGACAGTAATCCTCGTTGTCGATTTTGAATGGCACGTCGTTTCAATCTTTGACAATAAAATTCAGCATTTTATACAAGCGGCGGATTTTTTTACTAAATTGTTCATGATAAAAATCAATAAAAGCGCACTAAACATATTGAGCACTTTGTGAAACTAGAGCTATGCCAGCTAAGGCCACGTTGAAGCCAACTAGACACGAAATTGCACCGAGGATTGATCTTCACATGCGCTATTCTCAAACGTTCCTTGCTTTGTGGACAACCCTCGTATAATTTTTAATACAAGAATGTACATACCTGGAGAAAAGTAATTTCACCTTTAGAAGATTCATGTTTTTCTTCATGTATAAGTAAAATGAAAATTTATGATTCAAAAGCCTTCTTGAGCATCTCAAGACGAAATTAAGTTTTTGTGAATAGCTTTTTTACAAAAACACAAAAAATATTAGATCTTAAAGAAAACAGATTGTAAAATATGCATACTGAAAAACTTGAAATATTTTGTTAGTTGAGGTAACAAAAAATTGATAGCAGTCATAAAGAATTGCAATGGTTTCATGCTAAAATTGTTATCTACGGACCGTCTGCATCGTATGCCATTATTAGCTTTATGAATAGGAAGGGATAATAGGATCAGTGGAAATGGCATCAAGATCACTGATCCATGTTTCACATAAAAGTCAATAAATAATGAAAATAGGCCTATGGTTTTGCAAGGCACATATCAGCACATCAGAGGTAAATTGTATTATCTTTGAAATTATTTTGCAATGGTCCAATATTAATGCGGACACCTTTATTTTGGACGTTGGCCGTTGCTGATAGTACTAGGCTAGAATAGTACAATATAATGAGTATTAGTATCAAAAAAGTATAATACTTCAAGGGTAATATAAAAAAAAAATCGGACGTTACGGAAACTGTTCAACAATCTGTTTCCGTCTTCAGCGATCACGAGAAGTGATAAACATTTCAGTTTTCTTCGAGATTTTGTACCGAGTATTGTAAGAGTGGGAGCAGGTTATAGATGCGTTGCTATTGGTTGGGTGGTTGGGATCAGGTATGGGTGGGGACGGGACTACCTGCGGAGGATTAACGACCGGATTAAGGTTGTTTGTCGCATTATTGTGTGGTAATGAGTTGTTTGTTACCGGATTAGTAACTTGAGGATTAAAAGGATTGTTTTTTTTTATACAGCAAGGTACATTAAGATTTTGAAAATTGCGCCTATGGCTTCCATTGGTTGCTTAAATCATAAGTCCCGCCCTCTTATATCGTATACATTCAAACTCAGAATTAAATTATAATTTCAACACTTCCCACTGGTTATTAAATTTACGCTTTTAAAAATTAAATGTAACATTTACCAAAATATAACTAGAATTTTGACAAAATAATTTAAACAAAATAAAAAAGCAAAAAAATAACAGAAAAATTAAAATTGACATGAATCGAACTCTAGTTTGCAAATTACAAAGCAACGACGAAACGCACTACGCTAAGAGCGCTTACTTATCTACTGTGTTACATAGCGAATTAAATATTTAACCCTTTACCGCATAGTGTGCCATAACTGTGTTTGAAACATAGTTGTTAATTGCCGTGTCTCTTGCAAAACGAATGAAAAAACCAGTGGCGAAGAGAGACCTCCGCTAGACTTGCCCTCCCATAAAAAAAATTTAAAAAATATATATATTTTTTTTTAATAAATATATAGGTATTAAGGTCGGGCAAGTAAAAATGATTGATACCACTAATAGTCCAGTAACCTTGTCATGATTATGGGGCAAAAGTTGCATCAAGTGGGGGTATTTAGTTTCGTCATTTTTTCTTGTATGGGATATGCCTGAGATGCAAAATCCAAGTTTTCGACCTCGGCAGCCCTCCGGAACACTTTTGAATTTCTCAAAAACTACTAAATTTTCGAACTTTTTTCGGTTTCTTACCATTATGACCATAAAGGAACACGTTTTTGACAAACATTATTCAATGCATTTTTAAACTAGATTAAATTTGCTACAATTTAAGACCAGAATGGGTTCAGTAGCTTCAATAGTTTCTGAGATACAGCTTTTCAAAATTTGAAAAAATCTCCAAACTTGAAAATTTTTTTTTTTTTTTTCTTTGCATTTTTCGAAGAAAACTCATTGAATCTTTTTTAAAGTATTTGATTAGACCTTTCAGACAAAAAAAAAAAAGTCTCTAGTATAAAAATTAAGCGACTTATGATCAAAATAAGGTCGGTACCTACTTTTTTCTACGAAAAAATCAGTGAAAACAACCCCCTATTTACCCCCCTAATTAAAATTGATCCTCACCCTTCTGTGGTTCTCTTCATATATGTATTTTCAGTACACCCAAGAATTTTGACCAATTTAAAATGCCTAATTTTAGAAAAATTGGAGTTTAAAGAAAAAACGATTTTTTGCGATTTCGTATTTTTCACCCTTTTCTTCAAAATATCTCCGAAATTACTGGAGAAACGAAAAAAATGATAGAGCTCTAAATTGTAGCTTTTTTAATGACTTAAATTTCCCTGTGCATATATTTTCTGTACAGTGAATATTTGGCGAGATATAGCCGTTTAAAACCTCTATTTACAAGCGAACACCACCTTATTCGAGCCCTTCAAACTCACCCCATTTAAAAACTAAGGGATCTTAAGGAATTTAATTTACATAGTCTTATAGCTCTTGAAAAGCCCTACAAAATCGTTTTTGAAAAAACTTTCTATCACTAAAAATGAAGGAGCTATGTTTAAAAAACCAATAATTTTTTTTTCGAAACATCTACATAACCAGTATTTTCGGCAGCAATATAAGGTTTTGCAATGTTATTTTATAATTTTTGACAATAAGGAGTAGTTTTCACTTCTAAAAATAAACAGTGCCCATGAGCATGATATAGCATACAATTTCCAAGTTTGGAGATTATTTCAAACTTTGAAAAGCTGTATCTCGGAAACTATTAAGACTACCGAGCCCATTTTGGTCTCGAATTGTAGAAAATTTAATCTAGTTTAAAAATGCATAGAATGGTGTTTGTCGAAAACATGCTCCTTTATGGTCAAAATGGACAGAAACCGAAAAAAGTGCGAAAATTTTGCAGTTTTTGCGAAATTCAAAGGTGTTCCGGAAGGCTGCCGAGGTCGAAAACTTGGATTTTGCATCTCAGGCACAACCCATACAAGAAAAAAAAAAACAAAACTAACTATCCCCACTTGATGCAACTTATGATGTACTAGGTTACTGCACTATAAAGGCTGACCCCCATTACCCGGAATAAGTTTTATTTGAACAATAATTGCCTCAACTTGTATATCAACTGCGTTTCTGTTTTCATCGCTACTGGACTTGGTAACTGATGTCTCGAATTACAAGGAACAAATTGGTCTAGAATGGCCGGCATTTCGGTTAATGACGATGATTCAAAAGTTCCATCGGTTTCCTGCTGTGCTTATACTACGCTGTAAGCTACAAACTGAATTACACACAATTCTGCAAATAAATTTTACTTAATCCTAAGCCTTTCTACCTTTCGGTGTAAGGCTGGGTGAGTTGAGTCACTTGTCTCTATGTGGCACTATTTTCCAGAACTTACGCCATCGCTTTCTATCTCGTGCTAAAGTTAATAATAATAATAATAATAATAATAATAGTTTTATTGACCAAATTACAAATACAAAGAACTGCTTTCAGTCAGTCAATACATAATTAAGAAACAAAGTCATAAAAGTTCATCAAAATTAACGTTGTTAAATTCATCAATTGTGTACAATGGGTTATTTATAAATAAGTGTTTAAGTTTAAGTTTGAATTTGTCTAGTGGTAGTGTAGTAATAGTCTCTGGTAAAAGATTATAAAATTGCACAGCAAAGTAATTTGAACAATTCCTGGATTTATTTAAGCGCAAAAACTTACCACGAATATTATTTTTACAACGCGTGTTGTGCTCGTGCGTTTCACTAAAAGTGATATAATTGTGTAAGTTTTTGCGTACAAACAATAGACACAAATAAATAAATAGTGAAGGCAATGACATTATTTTCAGCTTTACAAAAAGATCTCGACAATCCGCTCTAAAAGGAGCACTGGCAATTATTCTTACAACTTTACGTTGTAAGCTGAAAATTCTTTTGGCTGCAGGTGAATGTCCCCAGATTATTAACCCATTGGTTAGGTGGGACTGAAAGAGGGAGAAATAGCCTTTCAATACAACATCTATGCTGACTTCATGCTTCAGATTCCTTACTAGATACACCAGTTTTTCCGTCTTGCCAGGTTCTTCCTCTGTCCTTTATGGCTAGTGCCACTTCCGTCTCCCACGCTTTTCTTGGCCGGCCTCGGGGTCTTTTGCCATCAGGTCTTACTTCAAATGCTCTCTTCGCTGTTCTTTCTTCTCCCATTCTTTGAACATGTCCAAACCACCTTAGCTGTCCTTCTTGGATTGTGTTTTCTAATTTATAAATTTTAACTAAATAAATAAATTTTAACGTCCATCTATTTAGAATTCTGTTGAAACCTTTTGATATATTTTTAACAAGTTTCATAATTTTATCACGATGTGAAGTAAGAAGTAGGTCATTTAAATGACCTTGTAACTTGTGTTAAACTCAAGTGCAAGCATCACCAGTCTGATAGAACATTCATTCTACTTCCGGTTGACATCTCCAACTTCAGATGGAACAATCTGTTTACTTTGAATGGAACTGTATCAAAGACAAGCGAATGTCCGGCCCCACCAACGGAAATTAAATGTCGCCTCGTAACTAGAACAAATTTATTTCTTTCACAAATTTTGATTATCAATTTCGTATTTAAATAAAATATTGGTTTGAGTCTAAGATCCGATTTCGCATATTAATTTTAATTTTCAGTAAAAAATCAGCTGTGGCCACCACAGGACCGACCGCCATCACAAAGTACTTGTATAAAATACATTCTAGCAGCAGAGTAGAAATAACTTGGTCCAATATTTTCAGAGATATCATCTATCATGACCATGGAAACGTTACATATAAGTATGAAAAAATAGATATATGGAAAAAAAATTGTTTTATCAAAAAATCGTCGGCTGAAAATAATAAGGTTGTATGTGACATTTTTTGTCAAATGCACTTTTCAATACTATAGAGTTGTATGTCACGTAACCTACTTGTTCCAATAATTTCCATAAGATAGCATTACCGGTGTCGGAGGAAAAAGCAGAAAACCATAGTTGTATGTCTTAAGAAATAAAAAACTTACAAAACAAAGTTGTATGTTAAAACATACACCTATTCAATAATCAAATTTTATAAGCATTAATGCTATAAGCTGTTCACTTTTGTAAGAACAAACTAGATCTGGTTATTTTGGTGATTTTTATAGTGTATTACTGACTTTTAGAAACTTGGTTATATTGTAAAAAAAGCTTTACAGTTTTGGATTAAGTTTGTATTATTTCAGGTTAGTATTATATTTACAAAATATTTAAGATGTCACTATTCAAAATAAAATATGACACATTATATTTTTTAAATGACATATTTATAATCTTGTAACAGATTTATTAATATTTGAAAATTTTATTACATGCAAAAAACTATGATTTAACTAAACTAAAAATTAAACAATTTAACATGAAACAGTTTGTGTAAACTACGTCCTTAAATCTAACAAAACACACACAAATCACAATAAAAAACTGTAAAATGTTCACAAAACAATAACTATTTAAATACACATCTTGACAAACTGTCCACCAACACGTATCAACGTGTACTGGCCCTCGAAGGCCACGCGGTTAGGGCGTTTTATGACTAAGAACAATCAGACTTTTCAAATTATTACATTCAAAAAAGTTTAGTTTTGAGTAAAAAGTATGAGTGAAGAAGAGACGATAGCCCGTATAAAAATGTTTGCTTGGATTAATACAAAAAAGGAGTGCTTATAAAATGCTGGTAAAGTACTTCGTATAGGCGGAATGTGAAATACAAATGTGAAGTACATTATTAATACTGGCGTTGCACTTACTTTTGGTGCCAGCAATTTACCAACAGTAAAAGCAGTTTGCCGGCATTTGGCCGTTAGTTGAATGTTTGCTGGGAGTACTAGGAGAAAAATGATTATGAACTGTTTCCGTAAATAAATCGGCAACTTGTCTTAAACTAAAATATCTATTGTACCACATCACTAATTGTATTCGTTCCCGAGTGCTATACATTTCAAAACTTTTTACTTTCATGCAAATGTAATCGAAACCTGATATTAAGCATAGTTAACTAGCAACAAGTTGACAATTTCTGTTCAATTTTAAATTAAACGCATTTTACATTGCTGTCAATCAACGGTTGTTATAGCCGATCGGCGTAGCGTAGTGGTAACACATGTGCTCTGCGTTGCTAATATCTCGGGTTCGAATCGTTCAGGAATGGAATTTTCTTAAAAATAAAAATTAACCTGGCTAATTGCCGCTGCGGCAAAGGCCATTAAATTTTTAAAAAAATCAACGGTTTTTATAGAAATGAAACCTCTAAGTTCTATGATAAAATAAACTCATGGTATATCAGAGTGCTCATCGATTCCTTTTGCATAGAATTCCATCGGTTTTCATTTGAAAAAGTTCTGGACAAACTCTCTTACCTAGTCGATATTAGAGAAATTAATCCCCATTACAGAGTTTTGCAGAGATCTAAAAAGAAGATAAAATCGAACGGCATAAGGTCTGAAGTGTACGTGAGTGAGGTACAACATATCATCCAGGAACATTTTTCCGATTAACGAGAAGGGGAACTCTTTTCAAACAAACTTTGATAGAGATAGATAGTATCATGGGCGCCGGCAAAATTTCTTGCCAGAGGGTGCACCCAGAAGGCACCCAGAGTATACACTGGTGGATGAATTTTTGATCCAATTCAAATTAATTGTGAATGTTGATATCCGAGAACACTAGAAATTGGTCCTTTCCCCTGATTAACGAGAAATGGGTACTTTCAAGGCCGAGTATCACACAAGAACTGGAGACTGGATAGCACACTTGATGAAAATGAGGAAGTATAGAATGGTTAGGTATATATGGGAGGGTAACCGACGAGTTCATCGAAAATCAATTCATCGAATGATCAATTCATCGAATGATCAATTCATCGAATCGTCAATTCATCGAAAAAATATATTTTGTAAATATTTGAGAGGAATGCCGAGGGGATCGGAAAGTCAAAAGAGCAGTGGTCAATAAAAGTAGACAGACTAAGAAATAATTGCATAAATTTTTTTGTATGGTTTAAAAAAAGGTAAATAAAGTGACATAGTGTTTGAATATAAATAAAGAAATATAATAAGAAAACTTGTATAATAAAACAAATAAATGTTTTGTTTTTAAGGTTTAATAAGACAGGTTATGGGCAATTGCACGCAAATCATTTTTATAAATTCATACACAATGATACGCCTTTTAATTGGGCTAATATGTGGGAAAATGAAGTAATATGCATCTAAAAACAAGGTAATTAGGTTAGGTTTAGTTAGTAAAAGTCTAAAACCGAGCGGAGCGAGTTACCCATCTTCTAGTTTAAGGACAAAGCGCTATTTTAGGTTAGGTTAGGTTAATAAGGGTTCTGTTATAAGAAGCCGAACGAAGCGAGCTACCCATCTTCTAGTTTAATGTCAAAACACTATCTTAAGTTAGGTTAGGTTAGTAAGGGTTTGATTAGAAGAAGCCGAGCGAAGCGAGCTACCCATCATCTAGTTTAATGACAAAACAAACTCACACTAACATAACAATGCCACCTGTTTAGAATCACCGTTCATTGAACAAATCATGTGTGGTATGGCGCGGTGTGACACATGCGCAGTTGCGTTTTTTTAGTCTAACTTTTATTGACCACTGCTTTTTTGACTTTCCGATCCCCTCAGCATTCCTCTCAAATATTTACAAAATATTTTTTTTCGATGAATTGACGATTCGATGAATTGATCATTCGATGAATGGATTTTCGATGAATTGATTTTCGATGAACTTACCGTGAATCAAAGAACAATGTTTTGACTTGGGGCGCCGCAAAAAATCCTGATACATTAAGGGCACCGGGAACTGAAAAGGTTTGGGAACCACTGAGCTAACCGAAGATTTAATAAGGCTACGTGTCTCGACATAATGTTGCTCTCTGCGTGCTGTACTACCATCTTAGACATGCCTATGGTATTGACCAAATACCGGTTATACCGTACGTCCTTTCTGACATGTGGTGGAAAATTTAACGTGCCGAATTTATTGGAATTACTCCTTCCCCACCTTGAGGTTACTGACAGTCAGTAAGCCTGACATAATCCTCCTGGATATCGAGACCAAACAGATGCTCGTGATCGAATTCTCAAGTCCAGCTGACAAGAATATCTCTCTCAAGGAGGAGCAAAAGAGCTCCAAATATATAAGGTGGTGTAAGAGCTCTTAGAAAACTGTATCCAGGGTATAAAGTTAAGCTTGTAGTCCTGATAGTTGGTGTTTTGGGTGGCATGAAAGCCTCATTAAAGTTACATTACATTAGTTACATTAGTACTGAGGAAAAAATGCAATACAATTATAATAACAATAATATAGAAATACTAATAATGAATAAAATAAAGAATATAACACAATATATGCAAACGTACAATAAGATATAATATAACTAGTCTAATTTATTTTTATATCAACAAACTTTCTATAATGGTCGTAAAAGATATCTATAGACCGGGAGCTCATGACATTTTTGGTCTCCGATTTCATACAGCATGCCTTTTGGGAGGACAGAATATTTACCCTGTGACAACAAAAAAGGGATGGTACTAAACACCTGCACGCTTTCCGGTCATAGGGAAAATTGCATTTCCACTTAAACACAAAATTTTTGTGTTTTTCTCTGATTTAATATTGCTTGCCCTTTTGTCAAAAGAAAGTTATAACAAATTTAAAGTCTTTTAATTATAGGCATGCTGTATGAAAACGCGGAAAATCATATTTTTTTATTACAAGATCACATGACCGTTTGAGCCCTTTGGGACCCTCCGAATCGCATGCATATATTTAAAAGACTTTAAATTTGTTATAACTTTCTTTTGACAAAAGGGCAAGCAATATTAAATCAGAGAAAAGCACAAAAATTTTGTGTTTAAGTGGAAATGCAATTTTCCCTATGACCGGAAAGCGTGTAGGGGTTTAGTACCATCCCTTTTTTGTTGTCACAGGGTAAATATTCTCTCCTCCAAAAGGCATGCTGTATGAAATCGGAGACCAAAAACTGTCATGAGCTCCCGGTCTACTACATCTCTATCAAAGACTTGCTTGTTTACTAGACTGAGCATTTTGTTCAGTGGTGACATAGATTCTGAAATTTTGAAAAAGTGATCATTTTTAATTCTCGAAAGAGACTCGAATATTTAAATTTTGAAGAAGTTCTGGGGCATCTATTTTATTATTAAATAATTTAAACGCGAAATCCAAAGTGTGGATGTCGCGTCTCCATTCTAATGTTTGAAATTTCTTGCTATTATTGAGAGCTAGGTTTTTTAACTGGTTTACATAAGAGATACGAAAAGGATATGTTCCGGTTAATTTCAGGGTCAGGTTTCTTACAAATCTCTTTTGTACTTTTTCTATAGTCGACAATTTAAGTCTATAGTCGACTAATTTTAGAGCTGTGAATCCAGTTTTAGCGTTTTACTGAAGGTAATATTTTGTGCGATACATAAAATTAATATGGAACTCGGAGCGTTAATATTAGTTATTTATTTAACGTGGCCATGTAACTTTTAAAGAGTTTTAGCATCCAACATAATATCGTTTCTTCTTTTTCTTCTACCTATTTTTATTATTCTAGAGTTCTTGGGTGCAGGGCCGCGCCAAGGTGTGTTGGCGCCGGGGTGCAAGGTAAAAATTGCCGCCCCTAACAAGTTAAATGCAATTTTTTTAAATATAACAAGTATACATATATTTTCGAAAAAACTATGTTACGCAGGATAACAAAAAAACATACACAGATTGCTATATAGTGATTCTTAACCTATCTTCGAAAATGTAACTATATATAGAATTCTTCACTACAAACAACTTTTTCCTATACTATTTTTCAATAAAATTAAAATTAAAAAAGCTTGTCAAAAAAAAAACAAGGCGAGTACCACTAATTTCAAATAAAAAAAACAAAAACGAAACTTTATATGTACCTATATATTTTAGTTAAAAATTCACCTTTCTTGCCTTTAGGGTCACAAATTCATTAATTAATTCCGTTAAATCTAAATCCACTGCTATTTTATTTTCTATACTAATTGAAGCCAAATTTTTTAACCTATCCTGTGACATGGAAGATCTTAAGTAATTTTTTATTAATTTAAGCTTGGAAAAACTTCTTTCGCCAGATGCCACTGTTACAGGAATGGTCAAAAATATTCTTAATGCAATTGTTACATTTGGGAAAATTGCAGTAAGATCATAAGTTACTATATACTCTAAAACTGCCAAAGCATTCATGTCGGGCTTAATGAAAGTTAATAGGATTTAGATTTCATCGCATTAATCTATTGCATTTATATCAGATTCATTTTTTGCATTATCAGATAATTTTATTTGTAGATCTATACAATGTTTTATTTTCATGTCACGATTGAATTCCAGCAACGAATACATGTTGTTTAAAAACTGAAAAGTGTCATTATAAGCTGTCATTAGTTCAAATCTTTCTTTTATTTTCGATATTGCTGTATCTAATATAGTGAAAAAAAAATTAATTCTATAATTTTGTAATGGCAGATTAGGACTTTCATCTACATTTTCATACGAAAATATTCTCTTTTTTTTTCGAGGTCTGACAATGTCAATCGCTGGAAACTCGGTTTCACAATCAATTTCTTGTGCAATTTTTTTAGATTCATTTAAGATATTTTCAAAATTATCATCGGACCTACATTGTTGCAAGAAATCATTAAGATCTTTTAACATCTCAATTGCAGTTGGCAAAACTAAGTCGCTTTTTTGTAAAAATTTACTAACTACATTTACTTTGGATAATATGTTATACCGAATAAGTATAGAACATATAAATTTGTATGATTTAATTTTTTTTATGAGAGAATGAGCTATATTTCTAGTATTAGCATCCTTAGATGAATCGTTAAATAAAATGTATAATGCGTCATAAATGGATTCTAAATTATACCTTAAAACTTTTACAGCGTCGATTCTACTTTCCCACCTAGATTCAGACACTGGTTTAACAATTTAAAAATTTTATAATTGTTTAAAACAACAATATAAACGAACAAGATGTTGGTGTGAATGATGAAATTCAAATACAGTACGAAGTACGACTACCGTCTCGTACCTCCGGGGAGTGGAGATATAAATATGTTTTAGAAAATAACTAAAGTTGGGGTGTTAGGGTCAAATTTTATTACATCTCTGGTTTTCATGTTCATAAGGGTGTTACAAGTGTTCACCAGATGTTTGAGAAAGAAAAAAAAATTATGTGATTGTTAGTTTTTGTTTTTTTCAAATGGCAGTAAAATTTGTTTTTAATTTTGCGTTCTATCAGTTTTGGCGCCCCCCTTCATTTGGCGCCCATGGCACGTGCCATGTCTGCCATACCCTAGTTACACCTCTGGTGCCGCCCCCAAAACGTGCCGCCCGGGTGCCATGCACCCCTTGAACCCCCGCTTAGCGCGGCCCTGCTTGGGTGATTTTCACATTCTTTAAAATGTTTTAAATGTCTAATTTTAACCTCTGCAGAAGATTTTACTATAGCATATTATTATTTATTGTTTCTCTCCAAAAGGCAAAATATAAAGCTAACCTTTAAATCTGTTGATTTTCTTAATTCATAAGAAATAAGAGAGTATAACAGGAGATAGAGTTTATTTAGAGAATTTTTAATGATGAGCAAAGGTACGAACCATCTAAAATATACATGGCCACGATTGAAATGGCGAAGTGGAAATGCCAAATCGAAAATGAATAATGTAGAAATGAGAATGAACGACCGTTAAATGTGAGCAATGGAACTGTCTCAGGAGAAGGGAGAGCCGATGTATTTTGTTGCATTGAAAGCGAAATTGAAAAGCTTTCAAAAGCGGAGAGAAAGAGAACATTTTTTAACATTTCACATTTGTATCTGACTCGGTTGCAGAGCAACGTTATAACACTAGATATACTTTATAAAGAACACAAGATATAATCAGTGGCGGACTTTCGCAGAGACAAAAAAGGCAATTGTCTTGGGCCCGTAATTTTCAAGGGCCTGATTTGGGAGGTGAGGACCTTTTGTTTTGCTCTTCACTTAGATTTGAGAGATGAGGACCTTCTTTTTTTTGCTCTTCACTTGAATTTGAGAGATGAGGACCTTTTTTTTGCACTTTGAACGCTTCTAGGTTGAGGGCTCGTAAATCAAAAATGTCTTGGGCCCGGCGAAGGCTTAATCCGCCACTGGATATAATGAATACAATCAGGGCTGATTTTCGGTCTAGCCCAGTGATTCCCAATCTTTTTTGCCCTGCGTCACTCTTTGCAGCCCATTTACCTAAATTGTAACTAGGGATATGCGATACTGACAAAGTTTCGATATTTGGGTATCGATAATATCGCATAAAAGTATCGATAACGGTATCGTATCGAAACAAAATATCGATATTTTCAAGTATCGAAAGGAAAAATGAATATATTTTATATAAAACGTAAAAACATTTTAAAATATAATTGACAGAGGAGTCCGTGTATTCTCGGTGAAACATATTTAATATAAGATTAATAAATATAATATAATTAATTAATAAATATTTATTAATCTTATAAAAACATTTTATTCTTATTTCAAATTTAATTGTTTTACAATAATATATAGATTAAAGTATATAGGCTATTCCAAACGTTTATGCCGAACTTAATGGGAATTTCGTTCTTTTAGGTTGTCTCGAATCACGAGAACAGACCTTGCTTGAGTTATTTCATTTTTCAGGTTGGTATATGAAAATTTAAAATTCCAACAGTGAAATTGTTCTGTGAGTGAAACCATGGAAACGAATGACATTTATTACAAATTTTAATACTTTTTTACATATTTTGAGGACAAAACATATAAATAAATGGGAAATTTTTATTAAGAATGGCAAAAAATTAAAATGCAATGAAAAGGACATTTTATAATGACAATCAATTTAATCTAGAATTTGCAATGTGAGTATGATTTACAAAACTTAAACAAAATGACCAAAAGTCCGAATTAATTGATAAAATTACTAGATTTCAAAATCTAGTTCCACCTAAACGTTTGGAATAGCCTATATATGCTGTTCACTTTTGTTAAAACAAACTAAGAGGAAATTTTGATTTAAATAGTTTGCACTTTTGAAATTGTATGTCAGGTTGGTATTAAAAAATTGATGTGAAGTATGAATTTTCACACATTTCAGGGTTTTGCAGGTATTTAGTAAGTGAATGATGATTATTTGGAATGCCAAAACAAATTTTATATTAAAATATTTTTTTTGTTAATTTTAATTCGAACGCCTAATACCATTATTTAGGTTTCTAAATATGTGCAGTATTTTTTTTTTTTATATATATAGCAAGGTTCATTAAGAATTTTAAAAATGGCGCTTATGGCTTCCATTGGTTGTTATAAGTTCCGCCCCTCTGATTTCGTGTACATTGAAACAGAATTAAATTATAATTTAAACAATTTCCACTGGTTATTAAATTTACGCTTTTAAAAATTAAATGCAACATTTACCAAAATATAACTAGAATTTTGAAAAAATAATTTAAACAATATAAAAATTAAAAAAAAAAACAAAAAATAATATTGTCTCTTCTCGCAGGGTTCGATCCCTTTCGGATCGAGTTACTTGGGTGAAAAGCTAGTGTCAAAACCACTACACCAGCATACACGTTCCAGTGTAGCGTGTTACAAAGCTATAACTTGTGTACATTATTACCAAAAATCACAAAAAATGCGTTAAAAAAACGTAATCTGATCAAAAATTCCTGTTGTACTATTCCGGTTCACACCAATGTACATTACTTAAAATTTTTCAGATTTTTAGTATAACCATCTGGGCTACAGGGTGTGACAAAAAAAAATTTGCACAATTTTGGCAAAAATCACCTCATAATAATTTATTTTACAAAAATAAAAATTTGATCGTTAATCCACGTACCAAGGGCTTTCATTTGATACCCTACTCAGAATTATAAAAAAATATTTTTTTTTTAGATGAGCACATTTTTGTTTATATTTTTAGGGGGATATGTTTTTTAGATGTTTTAGTATTTTTCCTATATGCGAGTCAAAGAGTTGTATAAGCGTGCCAAATTTCAACTCTCTAGGTTTAGCCGTTTGGCTACAATTTTTACCGAACAGACAGACAGACAGACAGGGTTTTTTGGTCATACCTACAAAACCTTAAAAATGGTAAAAAAAAATGGTAAGGCAGTGGCGCCTATAGGTCTGAGTGATTGTTTAAGTTAGGGAAGACTGTCTTCATATCGTCCCAAACCAGTAGCGGATTGGATTTCAGAGGTGAAACTGGATTTTTCAAATACAGTGATAGTTCATCGTAGTTCAGTTTTGTTTGAACCACGTTGGCCTGTGCCTGATTTTAGTTTCCTCTTTCCATGTGCCATGTCAGTATGGTGACTCCAAAGAGCTACTAGAGCTACTACTTTTCACCAGATTACAATTTTTAGAAGTGTTTCTTATTAAAAAAAATAAATACATAATCACATATTTATGTGTGAATACGATATTGTTAAAAAGAAGCGATTCGATACGATACTGGGTCAAATGTACTGATATTAGTAAAGTATTGAAAGATTAGTATCGATACTAAAATCATGATATCGAATGAAAAATATCGATACTGTCATTATTACTCCACATGACCTCTTAATTACAAAATTATCCTGTTACAATATTGGCCCTGATAGTATTAATTTATTGAAGTCCTATCTAACAAATAGGAAACAATATGTATGGGCTAATGGTAAAAAATCTGAAGAGCTGGAGATAAATTCTGGGGTGCCACAGGGTTCAATTTTAGGACCACTGCTGTTCATAATTTTTATTAATGATCTGCCATTAAATATGAATCAAGTTAATACTATACTGTATGCAGATGATACTACAATTTTGAATAATGATTCTAATTATGAACAGCTTATAGATCAAAGCCAGTTAAGCCTGGAACGTATTAAAGAGTGGTTCAGAGCTAATATGTTAAGTATTAATGTAGCTAAAACACAACATCTGTTTTTTTCAATGAGGGCTCCCGACCCTGTTAACAACGACTCAGTAAAGTTTTTGGGTGTTGTCATAGGTGCTAATCTCAATTGGGAGAAACATATAGAAGTAACATCCGCAAAGCTTTGTAAGTCCATATATTGTATCAGGAATTTAAAACAAAATGTTACTCAAAATGTTCTATTAACAGCATACTATGCATTATTTCAGTCTCATGTCACCTATGCCTTATTAGCCTGGGGGCATTCCTCTCATGCCGAAAGAATTTTTGGTTTGCAGCGACGTGTTGTTAGAATTTTTAGCGGTTTAGCATACAGAGATGATTGTAGAAGTTCCTTTGTCAATTTAGGTATTCTGACGTTTCCCTGCTTGTACATTTATTGCTGCTTGACACATGTCCACTTAAATTATAAAGACAAAAAACTTCAAAAAGATGTTCACAGCTACAATACCCGTGGCAAAGAACTAATCAGGCCTGATTATACAAGACTGACCTCAACTAGATACTCGTTGAACTATTATGCCACTAAATTTTACAATGTTCTCCCTTATGAAATAAAAAAATTACCATTAAAATCATTCAAGATCAAACTAAAATCCCTCCTAATTAACAAGGCATTTTATAGCTTTGACGAGTATCTAACGGACAATTTTGACAAACTTTAACAAACTTTCTACATGACTGCAGCTTTTTCTCGCAATATATGCCTCGTAACTTTTAATTTGTGATTTTAATATGTCTTATTTTATTTTTAAATGTATTAATATTTTTTAATATGTCCTTTTAGGGTTTTGTAGGTATGACCAAAAAACCCTTATACCGTCATTTTGTCGTCTGTCTGTCTGTCTGTCTGTCTGTCTGTCTGTTCGGTAAAAATTGTAGCCAAACGGCTAAACCTAGAGAGTTGAAATTTGGCATGCTTATACAACTCCTTGACCCGCACATAGGAAAAATACTAAAACATTTAAAAAACATACCCTCCTAAAAATATAAACAAATATGTGCTCATCGAAAACAAAAATATTTTTTTTAAATTATGAGTAGGGTATCAAATGAAAGCGTTTAGTACGTGGATTAACGATCAAATTTTTATTTTTGAAAAATAAATTATTTTGTTGCGATTTTTGCCAAAATTGTGCAAAAAAAAATTTGTCCCACACCCTGTAGCCCAGATGGTTTAAACTAAATATCTGAAAAAATTCTAAGTAATGTACATTGGTGTGAACCGGAATAGTTCAACAGGAATTTTTGATCAGATAATGTTTTTGGAAAAAAAAAGCATTTTTTGTGTTTTTTTGCTAATAATGTTGACAACTTATAGTTATATAATACGCTAAACAGTAACGTATTTTTTGGTGCAGTGGCTAAGATACTAGCGTTCTGTCCAAGAATTCATATTCGAACTCATGTTCGAGTCCTACGTGAGGAGACAATATTATTTTTTATTTTTTTTTTTTGCATTTTTATATTGTTTAAATTATTTTTTCAAAATTTTAATTATATTTTGGCAATTGTTGCATTTAATTTTTAATAGCCAGTGGAAATTGTTGAAATTATAATTTAATTATATATTTGAATGTACACGAAATCAAAGGGGAGGAGCTATGACTAAAAACAACCAATGGAAGCCATAGGCGCAATTTTCAAAATCTTAATGAATCTTGATATATAAAAAAAAAATACTGCACATCTTTAAAAAGTTAAATAATGGTAGTAGGCATTCGATTTAAAATTCATAAAAAAATATTTTGACATAAAATTTGTTTTGGCATCCCAAATAATCATCATTCACTTACTAAATACCTGCAAAACCCTGAAATGTGTGAAAATTCACACTTCACATCAATTTTTTATTGTAAATTTTAATGATATTTTTTGTATTTTAATATGTTTCATTTTATTATAAATTGTACTAATATTGTTTTATATTATGACGAATGTAAAAAATTCAAATTTTATTAACATGAATAAATATTATTATTATTATTATTATTATTAAACTCCAACAGCGGTAAAACAATCAAGATCACAACACAAAAATTTTCACTCACCCATCTCTAATTCAAAGGTATTACGAGTCAAAAGGCTGTCAAAAGCGAGAAACTTCCGTATTTTCATTATTCCTGCGAACAAAGACATTTTTGTCGCAGTGTAGAATTAGCTGCTTTCATTGTACTTAACTACCCCAACTTGAATTTACTATATTTTGTATCAGAATATTATTATGCAGACTAATATTCCAGAGGGGGCACTTAGCACGTAGAAACAAAATTGTTCGCCTGATAAAAGATAAAACTTAAGTATAACAATTTTTTGGTATAAATGACAGAAAATAAGATCTAATAACATAAAATAAGTGCATTTGAGTTCAGTCAACTCTTGAAAAAAATGTAGATAGCATGTAAATTACCCCATTATAAAATAGAGCCATTTTCTCTTTACTCCCGAGAAATAAAATATAAGCACATACATACAATGTCAACATACGTAAAAGCTTAACACGAAATGAAAAGCTATGTGCCAGATAATAGAGTTTTTAATGAATTTTTACCCGTGCAAACAAACTACACATTAGTTTAATGTGGTAAATGAAGAGATATGACATGACTATGAACTAAACAAGCAGTAACAAGTCTGAAGTGACCTGCACTTAATGGCTTGTCTAAATTTTATTATCTCGTACTGAACTAACAAAGTTTTTAGATTTCAGGTCTGGTTGTATAGAGTTTGTTAAACCTATCAACAGGATTTTTATCTCGTCTGTATACACTAGGGATGGGAAAAAACATCGATGTATCGAAAACATCGATGTTTGTTTTAAAAACATCGATGTTTTTACCATCGATGGTCAGCTGGCGATAGTATCGATAAAACATCGATGTCTACTACCGATGTCGATGTTTAAACTTTGAAATTCAGAAACTACCGCTAGAGGCACTGGAATCGTTCTTATTCTTCTTAGCAGTTAGCAGAATACGAAAAAATAAGAAGAAACTTCTAATTTTTGCAAACAAGGCGAACGACCAACGACGCCAACACACTTTTTCTTTTTGAGTCTTGTTGACACTTTCCCAGTTGTTATTCCTCCAATCCTTGGATTTATGTAAGTTGTCATTAGCCATTTTTTTATATATTGAAGTTGGCTTTTCCTGAACAAAATGATCAAAAGCTTCAATTAATCGGTAAAAGTAACTAGAATTGAAAATCTAGTTCCGCCTAAACCAAAGGAACAGACATTATTTCAACTTAAAAAAGTATGAAAATAATTGTGTATGACCGTGTTATTTTTATGTTAAATAATATAAAATTAACATTAAGATTACTATATTAGTATTGTAATAAAATCCAATATTTCATTTTAGAAATGTAAAAGTAGTAAGGTCTGTTCCTTTGGTTTAGGCGGAACTAGATTTTCAATTCTAGTTACTTTTACCGATTGATTGAAGCTTTTGATCATTTTGTTCAGGAAAAGTCAACTTCAATATATAAAAAAATATCTAATGACAAATTAGAAAAATGAAAATTGCGCTTAGTTCCGCCTAATCTTTTGGAATAAATTGTAGGTACAAATTAGGATTATTATATTGGGTATAATAATATTAATGTGAAATTAATTACTATTAAAAAGGAATATTTCTATTTCAAAATTTAATAAATGCTTTTTGTGTATTATGTGTTACTTTTTTCTAATTTTATCTTTTTTATTACATTATTAAATAAAACCTATATAATATATATAAATAAATATCATTTTTTAATATTAATAAAACATCGATGTTTCCGATACATCGATGTTTTTCCTTCGATGTTTTTTCAACATCGATAGTAAGCGCCGATGTTAACATCGATGTTAAACAATATTCCTCCTACTGCGTTAGTTAGACCAATGTTTTGACTTGGATCGTCTCGGAAACATCCTTGACACATTAAGGGTGCAGGGAACCGAAAAATTTGGGAACTACTGATTTACCACCATTTTGACAGATTTTATCTGTCTGCCAGTGTCTCCGTTTTTCCAAGCAAAACTCAAAAACTGCTGGTTTGATTTTAATAAAACTATGTATAATATAGTTAGGATAAAGGTGGTATAGATGCCCCAGTGGGATAAACGCCCCACTTCGCATATATCCACAACGGTGTGTGTTTGTATCATTTCAGTACTGGCAGTTTGTACGAGAAACACAGTCTTCTGAAATAAATGTGTTAAATTATCATCAATGTTAATAGTTTATGAAAAATTAAATTGTAAAGGTAGGTGCTCATATGAGTGGTTGTATTTCAATAGTTACGACATTTTGTCTTAAGGTTTTATGACCTAACTATAACTTTAACAAAATTAGTTTCATTACTAGGTATCAGAAGACACTTAACCTCACATTATAGAGTAGAAAATAATGCTCAATATTGTATACATTCGAAATAAACAGATGGGGCATCTATCCCATAGAAAAAGGATACAAGGCCGCAATAAATGTGGGATATATGGCTCGGGCATTGTATATATAATCTTATAATAAAATATGTATAAATATATATATAATCTTATACTAACATTTTCCCAAGGACACGCAACAACATATATGCCAAAATAGATACTTGGAAAAAATATCGCAAAAATATGAAAAGTATTAAAAATTTTGAAAAGTTTTAAAAAAGTCCTATCAAAAAACGTTTCAAAAAAAGATGATAATTATTACTTGTATAGTAATTTTTGTAGAATAGATGTTTTAGAAAATTTTCTCTGTTGCGAAATATTCGCAAAAATCTTAAAATCGACACGAGTAAACTTACATTTATAGTTGCCCGATTAGTACCAAAAGTTGAACAACTGGTGCCATTGATGTCAAAAACTTAAATATGAAGTTTCATAAAAATCCGTTTGGCCAAAATTGCTCTACACATCTCCATGGATCGACAGACACACAGACCAACAGACATGCTAAAAATAGTCAAAATCGGTATGACCACTTCGTATATATGTTGGCAGTCGGTAAAAAAATAATAATAAATTGTAATTTTGATTAAATTGTAATTTTTAGTTGTTATTTAAAAAAAAAAATTGTTGGTCAAAATCAAATGCATTATTTTAGTGAGGCATAAATACCACCATATGGGGCAAAAATGCCATCGATATGGGATATATGGCCAATTACAGTACTATTTTAAATCATTAATTTTATATATTTAGAATAATTATAAGTGTTTTAATCTTATTTTATTGTGTAGTAAGATTATCTAAGAATTATAGCAAAATAACAGATAAAGTTTAATAATCAAGATTAATGCAACACGATTGTTTTTCTATAACTGGGGCATCTATCCCACCTTTACCCTATAATATTACCGCATCCATGATAGGATACTTTTTACTCGTGTACCTTGGTTTATGAATTCCCGCTTTAACGAACTACTTTGAAAATCTGCTATTAACTGTTTCGCTCTTATACGCTGCTAGTCTGTTTCACTCTTATACAAGACCCAGTTTCGGTTAACGAATTCCAGCTTTAACGAAGAGTTGCCGTGGCTCCGTGGTAAGACATGGATTCGATTCCCTCCACCTCCTTCGGATTTTTATTTTCCGAAATTGTGCAGTCAACTCTAGAGACGACTCAGCCTCAAGTATTTAATATTTTATGAGTGTTTATAATGAGTACCAGGCGAAACGTCGCCCTGACCACGTTGCTATCATATCTATTGTTGGCGGTTTAGAAACAGAAGCTCCAGGCGCAGAAAGAGCTTGTTCCGACCCTGTTTTCATAACATATCTGTATCCCAATTTGAAAACATAGAAGCTAAATCTTCGCTTACAAATTTTGCGAGAACTTTACCTCGTATTTTCTTTCGTAAAGAATTTTTCAAACTGTTCGTCTTGAAGGCGAATTGGTTTCCAGTTTTCCGTGTTATGTATGCATGAAGTTCAACATGTAGTTTATCATACTTCCGAACAGTTTAGATAATCAATGTGCATATTCGATTGATCCCCAAAGCTAAGATTAATGGTAACTTATTTCTCCGAGTTTCTAGACTTAAAAGTCTTTTTGTAAACTGTTAAACATTGATGAAGCATGTTTTTGTTGTGTACAACATTTTTCACAGTGTAAAGTATCCGACAAGCTCTTAACTTTTTACTAGAATTAACAGCTTTATAAAATTTTATATTATACTTTTGACAGAACAAAAAATAAACTGAAACGACATTGCATAGTAATGAGGTATTGTGAAGTTTTTAAAATTTTTGAGACAGTACACAAAAAAATTTTAAAAATACATTTCCCGAGGTAAGAAGTTTCTTAATTCTTATGACATAAAAGTAGATAAAAAGGTTATTTTATGAAAATTGATATGCAGTGTGAACTTCAGACATTTCAGGGTTTCGTAAGTATAGGTTATTCCAAACCTTTAAGTGGAACTAAATTGAATTTAAATTTTCTTAAGTTGTCACTCATCATAATTTTTGCGCACATTTACTTAAGTGTAATATTGAAGTTACACATAAGGGAAAGAGTAAAGAAGGCAAGAGTAATCATAAGGAAGCTAAGGAGCATAGGAGAGAGGAAGTTTAACGATGATGTTAGCTGGAGCCTGAGGGTGTTTGACGCCGTGGTAAAGAACATCATGCTATATGGGGTGGAAATATGGAGATGGAAGGAATGGGAGAAGGTAGAACGAGTACAGGAGAGATATTTAAGATGGATCTTAGGGGTAGATAGAACGACACCAGGGTACATTGTAAGAGAGGATCTGAAAAGGGATAAGATGAAAGTGGGTACAGGAAGGAGGGCGGTTAAGTACGAAGAGAAAGTTAGAATAGAAACAGACAAAAAAATAATGAGGGAATGCTGGGAAGAAAGAGCCAGAGAGGAACAGAAAGGAAGATGGTACGCATGGGGGGAGATGAGAAAGGAGTATTACTGGAGATGCGGAGTGGATGCGACAAAGGTGGAAAGGAGAAGAAATGAAGAGATAAGCGTGATTGAGGTGGTGAGGAGGAGGGATAAGGAAGTAGGGGAGCAAGAAAGGACAGTCAGAATAGACAAGTCAAGGAGCGCAGGGAGATATAAGGAGGTCAGAACTATAGGGGTACCAAGCTAGTTGAAGGGAGAAAGAGGAAAGTCAGGAGGGAGGATTAGGAGGAATGCGAGGCTAAGGTGCGGGAATGAAGAGAGTGTTAGTACTATATGTACAAATATGCCGAACCGCGTATTCATGGCAACCATATATGTACTTTTGTTCTGTCAGTTGCAATAATAAATATATGTCATGTTATCTGACACTTGGTTTTCTATTTTTATTTACATTTAACCACCTTTCCATTCCACAAATATCTAACAGAGAGAGTAAATAGATATTGGAGGAAACAGGAGGATAAGATGTGCGGGGAGGAGGAAAAAGATATAGAGCACCTCGCGAAGAGGTGTAGGGAGATGACAGTGTGGTCGGGGAGCACATTAGACCTGTTGCACGAAGATGGAAGGGGGAGAGATGGACGAGGGAATTAGAGGCAAGAAGGATTGAGATTGGGGAAGGATAACAGGAAGGTGTAAAGGAAGGAAGGAAGGAAGGAAGAGCCCCGGGGGGAATCAGAAGTGGGAAAAGGAAGGAAGGAAGGTGGCTGAGGTTACATAGGAATGAGGAAGAAGGAAGGGACATAGGACGAGGGGTGAAGAAATGGTTGGAAGGGAAGAGAATGGAATAAAATAAATAGTAATTTAATGTAATGTATGGATAATATGACGTTGGGATGTTGATAGGAGATATGATATGTTTTGTAATTGTAGTGAATACTCGAAACACGGAAAGGTCGAGGGGGAAATAAATTTGACCATTTAGTTTAAGCTTTGTAAATCATACTTACATTGAACATGCGGTGTTTAGCTTAGGGTGAATTGATATTATAAAATGTCATTTGCATTGCATTTTGTTTTTTTGTGTCACTCTTAATACAAATGTCTCATTTCTTAAATTAGTATGTCTTCCAAAAATGTATCTTTCGAAAATATTCTTAAAAATGAATTATATATTTTATTTTTTATAATAAATGGGAACATGAAACATGAAATAACCTAGAAAAGCTCTGTTTTCGTGGCAAAAAATGAAATTTCCACTTAGGCCCGCTTAAACAAAAGAAACGACCTATATCTATACTCATTAAAATGGTCTAGGGATATTTAATAAAGTACTTGATGAGATTGGGAAAAGATTGTTTGGGGGGAAAGGATTGAAAGGACTATTTTATAAAGATTTTATCAATAGCATGTAGGGAGTGACATTGCGTGTGTGTCGGGATAACCCTTTGGGTGACCATTTTCTTAAGAAGGCAATGCGGGACGGAGCAAAAAAAAAGGTCCTCCTCTCTCAAATCTAAGTGAAGAGCAAAAAAACAAGGTCCTTACCACCCAAATCCAAGGGAAGAGCAAAAAAAAGGTCCTCATCTCCCAAAATCCAAGTGAAGAGCAAAAAAAAGGTCCTCATGTCCCAAAATCCAAGTGAAGAGCAAAAAAAAGGTCCTCAAATCCAAATGCGGGACTTTTGCGTGACGCATCTTAATGCGGGACAAAATGTTAAAATGCGGGACGAATGGTCACCCTATCCTTTGCTAAAGTCGAGGTCAAATGCCGCAGGTGTTGATGAAAATTTTCAAACCTGCGCGATTTGGATTCGATTCTAGAAGGTTCAAGCTACAAAAATGAGAATTTTTTTTGACATTCCATCTAAATTTAATTTGTAAACGTCAGAATTTCAATTGTTTTTTGAATTTTGTTTATAGTCTTGTGAATGTTACCACATGCCTGGTTGACGCACACCCGGCCTTGTTTACATACTATTGGTGGAGTTTTTGAGAACAAATGAACATTCCTCTCTTGATTTTATCATTCCCTCTATACTGTTCCTTCTGTTCGCTCTATCTTATTACAACCTGTATACGAGAATGAGTCAAAAGGTAACCTTAATATAGCCGTACAAATTTAAAATTTCGTCGTGAACGGCTATAATCCATTACAAGAACGGGTACTTTTTTCTGGTTCTTTATAAAAACCTTTTTTTTATAACGCCTTATAATAAATAGAAATATGCAATATCCAGCATTCTGTTTTAATTCTGAACAAATATGAAGGAGACGTGTCCATCTATGACCTATATAACTAATATCTAAGCATAACCGTTGAACAGAGTGACCCACTTCGTTCAGGAATCTCATGTGTGAAGTAGGCTATACAGTGCTTTCCTCAAATGCAGCGATTCCCAACATTTTTCTCTCAAGTACTCCTTGATTACTTTTCATTTATTAATTTATTTTTATTTATTTACGAAATTTGATTACAGATAAAAATCAAAATAGCAAATAAAAAATATAACATAAAACAAAATACATAGTAAAAAAAAATACATAATAATTCACGCAAAAATAAGTGATTTTATTTGGTTAATAAATGCGTTAAAAGACATGTTGAACAGATCTGGCATGCTGAGTGTGTAGGACAAATTTTGCTTTGTAGTAACCACGGCAAAATGAACGATCTTTTAAAATAATTTATCGTCTGTTAATCTCCGAGCTTTAAAAACAAATTTTATGTTAAAATATTTTTTTGTTAATTTTAATTCGAATACCTAATATCATTATTTAGGTTTCTAAATAAGTGCAGTATTTTTTTTTTATATAACAAGGTTCATTAAGATTTTGAAAATTGGGCCTATGGCTTTCATTGGTTGTCTTAAATCATACGCTCCGCCCCTCTGGCTTCGTATAAATGACACAGAATGAAAATATAATTCCAATTGGTTATTAAATTTACGCTCTTGAAAATTAAATTCAAAATGTGCTAAAATATCACTAGAATTTTAACAAATTAATTTAAACATAATAAATATGAAAAAAAAAAAAAATAAAATAAAATTGACTCCACAAGCCAGGAACGAACCTGTGTAGTGAATAACGATCCTGTGTGGTTGTCGAGCAACTGAGCCACTAGACCACCAAACGCTTATCAACTTAGTGTGTTATAAGAGTATAACATGTATGCATCGTCAACCAAAAAACACAAAAAATGCGTTATTTTCCGAAAACATAAATTGATCAAAAATTCCTGTTGTACTATTCCGGTTCACACCATTATACATTACTTAGAATTTTTTCACATTTTTAGTTTAAACCATCTGGGCTACAGGGTGTGGGACAAAAATTTTTTTGCACAATTTTGGCAAAAATCGCCTCAAAATAATTTATTTTGCAAAAATTAAATTTTGATCGTTAATCCACGTACTAAGGGCTTTCATTTGATACCCTACTCAGAATTTTAAAAAAATATTTTTTTTTTCGATGAGCACATATTTGTTTATATTTTTAGGGGGATATGTTTTTTAGATGTTTTAGTATTTTTCCTATGTGCGGGTCAAAAAGTTGTACAAGCATGCCAATTTTCAACTCTCTAGGTTTAGCCGTTTGGCTACAATTTTTACCGAACAGACAGACAGACAGACAGACAGACAGACAGACAGACAGACAGACAGACAGACAGACAGACAGACAGACAGACAGACGACAAAATGACGGTATAAGGGTTTTTTGGTCATACCTACAAAACCCTAAATATGGTATCTAGATGCAGATACAGATACCGAATTATATAAAATATCTAGATACAGATACATGCCAAAAATGTTTGTATCTAGATACAGCTAGATACTTGAAAAAACACTGAAAAATGAAAATACCATATTTTTTACCAAATAAACAGTGTTTGTTAATCAGTATTACACAGGCTGTTCAAAAATGACCGTGACGTCTCAAAAAGCCCACTAAATTCAAGGTAAAACACTATTCTACGGAATAAATTTGTACTAAATAACGCATGTATTATGTTCCATATGTGCTAACGTATGAGCTGCGTATCTATAAGACTAATATTAGTCTTATACAGGGTGGGCCCAATAAGACCTACTAATGTTAAACACTGATAACTCTTGTAATAATCATTTATTTTGATTAATTTTTTTTTATACATTAAATATATATTATGGAAATTATGTATGAAATAAGACATCAGACAAATGTCCACCATTTCTTTCAACTTTAACGTAACTCACTGGTGTTTTTCGCCATTATCTAAGTTATTTTAGCGTACCCCGTACTGGTCCTCCGCGTACCACCAGGGGTACGCGTACCACAGGTTGGGAACTGCTGATATAATGCATCTTTCAAGGACATACCTTTATTTTTCGCCGCAAACACCAACAAAGCAAACAAATCAATATTTGATGCTAAGGACGACGAGATAGCTTGCAGTAAAGGATTCTCGCAAGTTATTTTTAATTAAAATTATCTCTTGTGTACATACGTGGATTATTAATTTTAATTATCTGATGGGAATTTTAATCTGATGAGAAATTTAGAAAAATCTTGAATTTATGCAGATTTTACTGCTTTTAAATTTGTACAGATATATACTTGTTTTGCATGTTTCTCGTGAATTGATGACACTAACCTAAATACCACAAGAAAAAAAAAACACATTAATGATTGATAATTTCATCTTCTTTCTCTTTATTGATTTTTTTTAGGTTATATTCTTTGGTTAGTTAAGGTAACTAAAGTCACTGGATTATACAAAGTAGCGCAAGCCTTTGAAGAAGCCGACAGACCCCAGGGTTTGATTGACAACACTGGATTCCCTATTAAGCAAACTAAAGCAGCAATTTTTAGGGTTTTGTAGGTATGACCAAAAAACCCTTATACCGTCGTTTGGTCGTCTGTCTGTCTGTCTGTCTGTCTGTCTGTCTGTCTGTCTGTCTGTCTGTCTGTCTGTTCGGTAAAAATTGTAGCCAAACGGCTAAACCTAGAGAGTTGAAATTTGGCATGCTTATACAACTCTTTGACCCACACATAGGCAAAATACTAAAACATCTAAAAAACATATCCCCCTAAAAATATAAACACAAATGTGCTCATAAAAAAAAAATATATTTTTTTAAAATTCTGAGTAGGGTATCAAATGAAAGCCCTTAGTAAGTGGATTAACGATCAAAATTTTATTTTTGCAAAATAAATTATTTTGATGCGATTTTTGCCAAAATTGTGCAAAAAAATTTTTGTCCTACACCCTGTAGCCCAGATGGTTTAAACTAAAAATCTGAAAAAATTCTAAGTAATGTACATTTGTGTGAACCGGAATAGTACAACATGAATTTTTGATCAGATTATGTTTTCGGAAAATAACGCATTTTTTGTGTTTTTTTGCTTGACCACGTAAATTATATTCAGTGTCATTAGATAGAGTGAGTTTCATTGAAAAACAAAGCTGTTTAGTTCTAGAATTATTAAGGCTTAGTGCGTTGGTTGTATACCAATCTTCTGCAGATTTTATAGTCCGATTGATATTATCAGTAAGTTCATGAATCTTTAAAGAACTCTGTTAGCAAAGTTGTATCATCTGCATAAAGAATAGTTTTTGCTTTATCTAGAAAAAGAGGTAGATCATTAACGTATATTAAAATTAGCAGAGGCCTAAGAATAGACCTCAAGAATAGAAATAATGTTTTATTTTACAAGAATTCGTAAAATTAGGTTCCAAACTTGTTGCAAATTGGTTTGTAATGTTTTCTACAATAATTTCAAAACTGTATTACTGTGATAAATCATATTTTGAATGCTATCTTCTCAAATATTTTTAATATCAGCCCTGCTTACGAAATCCTGTAAACTATGAAAATTTACATTTTATATATTTTTTCAGATAAACATGTTTCGTCGCATAAATGTTTACGTAATTCCTGCTAATGATATAAAAATAAAATTTCCTTATCAACTTATTTTAGAGGATTAACTATTTTTTTAATCCCATACTAATTCATTTGTGGTTAACAAAACATCGAGACAACATTAAAATGTCTTTCTTATAAATTCTAAGTTATTTTTTGTATGTCTTTTAACATTGAATATATTGGTTCTCGTGAAAGTGTAGTTATTTTTGGAAATTTGGGTATTAAATCAAAAACTATATCTCAAAAATGGTAAGAAATAGAGACCTAAGGTTTAAATATTTAAAAAATTTAGTTTTACGATGTTTTTTCTGTAATATTTGCCGTAATGAAAAATTCATATCTCAAAAATGGTGAAAGGTAGAGACTTGAGGTTTGAATTTTTGGAATTCTTACATCTTGTTTTGTCTAGAAAAAATTAATGTTTGGTCCGTAATGACCTAAAACTATTGAAAATTTAGATTTTTTTGTAATTTTAAAAATTCATATCTCAAAAAAGGTAAGCATAGAGATTTGAGGTTTGAATTTTTGAAATTCTCACATCTTGTTTTGTCTAGAAAAAATTAACGTTTGGTCCGTAATGACCTAAAACTATTCAAAATTTTGATTTTTTTGTAATTTTAAAAATTCATATCTCAAAAAAGGTAAGACATAAAGATTTGAGGTATAAATTTTTGGAATTGTCACACCTTGTTTTGTCTAGAAAAATATAATGTTTGGTCCGTAATGACCTAAAACTATTAGGGAAAATTTTGATTTTTTTTTAAATTTTAAAAAATTCATATCTCATAAAAGGTAAGAAATAGAGACTTGAGGTTTGAATTTTTTGAATTCTCACACCTTGTTTCGTCTAGAAAAATATAATGTTTGGTCCGTAATGACCTAAAACTATTAGGGAAAATTTTGAAACGTTTTGTAATTTTAAAAATTCATATCTCAAAAAAAGTAAGAAATAGAGACTTGAGGTTTGAATTTTTGGAATTCTCACTCCTTGTTTTGTCTAGAAAAAATTAATGTTTGGTCCGTAATGACCTAAAACTATCGAAAATTTAGATTTTTTTGTAATTTTAAAAATTCATATCTCAAAAAAGGTAAGACATAGAGATTTGAGGTTTGAATTTTTGGAATTCTCACTCCTTGTTTTGTCTAGAAAAAATTAATGTTTGGTCCGTAATGACCTAAAAGTATTGAAAATTTTGATTTTTATGTAATTTTAAAAATTTATATCACAAAAAAGGTAAGACATAGAGATTTGAGGTTTCAATTTTTGGAATTCTCATACCTTGTTTTGTCTAGAAAAAATTAATGTTTGGTCCGTAATGACCTAAAACTATTGAAAATTTTGATTTTTTTGTAATTTTAAAAATTCATCTCAAAAAAGGTAAGAAATAGAGACTTGAGGTTTGCATTTTTGGAATTCTCACACCTTGTTTTGTCTAGAAAAATATAATGTTTGGTCCGTAATGACCTAAAACTATTAGGAAAAATTTTGATTTTTTTTTTTAATTTTAAAAAATTCATATCTTATAAAAGGTAAGAAATAGAGACTTGAGGTTTGAATTTTTGGAATTCTCACACCTTGTTTTGTCTAGAAAAATATAATGTTTGGTCCGTAATGACCTAAAACTATTAGGAAAAATTTTGATTTTTTTTTTTAATTTTAAAAAATTCATATCTTATAAAAGGTAAGAAATAGAGACTTGAGGTTTGAATTTTTGGAATTCTCACACCTTGTTTTGTCTAGAAAAAAATAAAGTTTGGTCCGTAATGACCTAAAACTATTAGAGAAAATTTTTATTTTTTTTGGAATATAAAAAAATTCATATCTCATAAAAGGTAAGAAATAGAGACTTGAAATTTAAATTTTTGGAATTTTCACATCTTATTTTGTCTAGAAAAAATTAATGTTTGGTCCGTAATGACCTAAAACTATTAGGGAAAATTTTTTCCAAATTTTTCATTTTTTTTTCTCGTTTTATCAAAAAATGTCTCAAATAAAAGTTAGTTATTGCTTTTATAGCAACTTTTGTTCAATATTTTTTTTCGAAATATTTTTCAGTTGTGAAATATTCGCAAAAATCTTAAAATCGACACGAGTAAACTCCCATTTCTAGTCAACCGATTTTTAATAAAAGTTGATCAACACGTGTCATTGATGGCAAAAGCTTAAATATGAAGTTTTATAAAAATCCTTTCAGCCGAATTTGCTCTGCACGTGTACACAGACAGACAGATAGACGGACGGACGGACGGACAGACAGACAGACGGACGGACGGACAGATAGACCGACAGACACCATGCTAAAAATAGTCAAAACGTTATGTAGGGACCTGAATTCGTGGAGATCCATCGAAATCCCGAAACGTCATAATCGGTATGATCACAATACCTCCCTTATATATGTTGGCGGTCGGTAAAAATAATAAATACAGGGTAATAAACTAAAATTTTATGACAGAAAGTAAAATAAATTTAGGAATGAATTCGTCCGTCTCATTCTTTATGCTAATTCGTAATACTATAAAAGCTCTTGTCTGTGCGAAAGCTGTATCCCAAACATGAAATTAATAATGGTAAAAGCCATTCGGCCGAGATATAAAACTTCTTGTTGTAAAACCCACCCTGGAATTCTTATTTAATTATCTTTATTGTTATTAAGGATAAATTAAAACATAATTAATTGCTTTTATTTTCTTGTCCTAAATATAAAACCAAATAAAAAATTCAAGATAAAAAATGTTAAAATTTTTATTAAATAAAATGATAAATATATTGTGCGATGTTACGGATGTAAAAATTCAAGTAAAAGATAACTGTTAGCTCGAGCGTGATAGTGATATAACAATGATCTTACAATGATTTAACGAATATATGACTATACTCTATCTCCGAAAGACTGATAGTAATAAAATTTATTATTTGTAAAAAGTTATTATATTATCACACAGAAGCGGTAAAACAAAAGCGACAAAATATGAATAGTTCGAAACGAAATATTGTTAAAAACAACCGAGTGTGCCGCACATAGTATATGGGAATACGAACTAGGGTTAAACACAATAGACCATAAAAATTTGACCATAAAATTTTGAGGAAAAATATGGTAAATATGGTCACAGGCGTGCGTTTAATAAAATGATAAATAGTAATATAGAAATACACAAAACCAATTTAAATGTGTTTAAAATGTGCACGCCACTGGGAACTGTCTGTCAAAATGATTTATTACTATCAGTCTTTCAGAGATAGAGTATAGAGAACGGATTTTTAGGCATTTGCATTTCTTCAATTTTGATAGGTTTGCACTAAAATTTAAAAAAAGTCAGCTGTGGCCACCACAGGACCGACCGCCATCATAAACTTCTTGTATAAAATACATTCTAGCAGCACAGTAGAAATAACTTGGCCTAATATTTTCTAACAGAGATACAGATGATTCCGCTTAATTGGGCCATCGCTTAATTGGGGCAGCCGCTTATTTGGGCCAAATCTCAAAGAACAGAAACCAAACCAAGGAACCAACAGTAAATTTACATGTTTAATTGGGACAACATTCCGCTTAATTGGGACAGTAAATTTAAGATTACAGTACATATTATGTTAACATATTCTCAAGAAAAAATATATACAAAGAATTTAATATTACAGCGTTATTTTATGCAGGAAGGAAATGAAGGCAGCCGCACTGAATACCTGTGCTGATTTTGTAGAAGTGAAATGTTACAAAAACAGAAGACAGACTACACTTGACGCATTTTTGCATTGAATTAAATTGTATGTACCTATTTATTATTTTATTTTAGAATTTATTATTATTTTTTCTTAAAAGTTTATATTTTTTGGTTATATGTAATTTATAGTTTTGTCCAAGA
Source organism: Liopterus haemorrhoidalis (assembly GCA_963971575.1). Classification (NCBI taxonomy): domain Eukaryota; kingdom Metazoa; phylum Arthropoda; class Insecta; order Coleoptera; family Dytiscidae; genus Liopterus; species Liopterus haemorrhoidalis. Next base: position 6,468,489 of record OZ020624.1, read on the forward strand.
GTTTATAAAGTAAAATTATTGAAAGAAAAATATATATTGTTTAATTTTATGTGAAATTCGCTTAATTGGGGCAGCCGCTTAATTGGGCCAAAATACCTAAGCCCCGATGTGTCCCAATTAAGCGGAATCGACTGTATTATTTATCATGACCATGGAAACGTTACATATAAGTAGGAAAAAATAGATACTTGTCTCAAATAAAAGTTATTATTTATTGTATTTATAGCAACTTTTGTTAAATAAATTTTTTCGAAATATTTTTCTGTTGCTAAATATTCGCAAAAATCTTAAAATCGACACGAGTAAACTTCCATTTTTACCAAAAGTTGATCAACTCGTGCCACTGATGTCAGAAGCTTAAATATGAAGTTTTATAATAATCCTTTCAGCCGAATTTGCTCTGAACGTGTACACAGACAGACGGACAGACAGACAGACAGACGGACGGACGGACAGACAGACCGACAGACATCATGCTAAAAATAGTCAAAACGTTATGTAGAGACCTCAATTCGTGGAGATCCATCGAAATCTCGAAATGTCAAAATCGGTATGATCACAATACCTCCCTTATATATGTTGGCGGTCGGTAATAAGTGCACTTCACACAATTTGTTATCATTATATGCAAATAAATTTTTGCCTATTTTAACTAATTTTTACATTTTATTGCCAAAAACTAAGAATTTTGGCGCCTAAATTAAGCTTTAAATTTTTTTTTATCTATGTTTGTCAATGTGAAATATATTAATTTTAGTTATGTAAACGGATTTGTTGACGTGAGAATAGGGGATACGAATAAAATTTATATTTTCCTAAAAGTACATTTTTACCGACCGCTAACATATATTAGGGAGGTATTGTGATCATACCGATTTTGACATTTCGAGATTTCGATAGTGCTCCACGAATTGAGGTCCCTACATAACGTTTTGACTATTTTTAGCATGATGTCTGTCGGTCTGTCTGTCCGTCCGTCTGTCTGTCCGTCCGTCTGTCTGTCTGTCTGTCTGTCTGTCTGTCCGTCCGTCCGTCTGTCTGTCTGTGTACACGTGCAGAGCAAATTCGGCTGAAAGGATTTTTATGCAACTTCATATTTAAGCTTCTGCCATCAATGGCACGAGTTGATCAACTTTTGGTACAAATCGGTTGACTAAAAATGGGAGTTTACTCGTGTCGATTTTAAGATTTTTATGAATATTTCACAACAGAAAAATATTTCGAAAAAATTTATTGAACAAAAGTTGCTATAAAAGCAATAATTAATAACTTTTATTTGAGACGTTTTTTGATAAAACGAAAAATTTCGAATAATTATTGTAAAATTTTACCGAAATTTTTTCCAAGTCTCAATTTTTTCATACTATATAATACTAAATAATATCTCTGTTAGAAAATATTAGGCCAAGTTATTTCTACTCTGCTGCTAGAATGTATTTTATATAAGTACTTCATGATGGCGGTCGGTCCTGTGGTGGCCACAGCTGATTTTTAGGGTTTTGTAGGTATGACCAAAAAACCCTTATACCGTAATTTTGTCGTCTGTCTGTCTGTCTGTCTGTCTGTCTGTCTGTCTGTCTGTCTGTCTGTCTGTCTGTTCGGTAAAAATTCTAACAACTCTTTGACCCGCACATAGGAAAAATACTAAAACATCTAAAAAACATACCCCCCTAAAAATATAAACAAATATGTGCTCATCGAAAACAAAAATATTTTTTTTTAATTCTGAGTAGGGTATCAAATGAAAGCCCTTAGTATGTGGATTAACGATCAAATTTTTATTTTTGCAAAATAAATTATTTTGATGCGACGTTTGCCAAAGTTGTGCAAAAAAAAATTTGTCCCATACCCTGTAGCCCAGATGGTTTAAACTAAAAATCTAAAAAAATTCTAAGTAATGTATATTGGTGTGAACCGAAATAGTACAACAGGAATTTTTGATTAGATTATGTTTTCGGAAAATAACGCATTTTTTGTGGTTTTTGGTTCACAAAGTACAAAAGTTATACCAATGTGAGACACTCATATGCAAGGCGTGCGATAGCGTAATGGGTTAGAGCACTGGTGTCGTAAGCTTAAATGCACTGGAAAACGAAGGGTTTCGAGTTCGAGTACGGAGTTAATTTTATTTTTTCTGTTTTTGTTTTGTTTTTTTTTTTGTTGTAATTATTTTGTCAAAATTCTAGTTATATTTTGACAAATGTTGTATTTAATTTTTAAGAGCGTAAATTTAATAACCAGTCTTATTATATGATTAACAGACGATAATTTATTTTAAAAAGATCGTTCATTTTGCCGTGATTACTACAAAGTAAAATTTGTTCTGCACACTCAGCATACCGCCTTAACTTATTATATACCTGCGAAACCCTGAAATGTGTGAATATTCACACTTCACATCAATTTTTAGAATACTTTTCAGTGGCGTAGTAAATTAAAGATTTAAGTTTTTTTTTTAAATTAAATTTCAATGATTCTCTATTTATTCAACTATACAATTTATACTCAAGGTTAATTTTTACAAAATTCAACATGAATTTGTTCAAATTAACAATATATGTAAAATATATATCATAGAAAAATAATTGTTAATAGGTGTAAAATCTATCATTCCTCATTCCTGTCTTGTACTGCCCAACTGATATGTCCACCTTTTGTTGATGTTAATTTGGAGTCTTATCTCCTCTGCTTCACTTATTAATTCTTCCATTATTTCGTTCAATACTTTGCATTTTGGCTTTCGGATGCGTCGGGCAAAAGTTTCATTCTACATACTTAATTTTGTTACACTTTATTTAACGACTTATTAACGATATTTATTTGAAAAGATCTTAGTAAGTTAAATTTAATGGACACCCCTTTGATAAAGACTAACATTATCTGTCCCTTTCCATAATATATGAGGACACCCTACAAACTACAACAATTCCAACTGTCACCTTAAAATGGACTGTCGAATTTTAAACATTTTCCTCTGACCAAAAACAAAAAAACATCTCCTTTCCAGGAAGAGAAATGGCACATGTTCACCCTTGGCAGTGTGCCCAACACAAGAAATCAAAAAATTCCTCACATAACATCTGACCTAATTTGCACATTTAAATTCAGCATTGCAAATGAGCCTGGTTATATTCTTTATTTTGTTTAATATATTTTAAGGAGTTGTTGACCTAGTTAAAGGATGTTCTAAATGATGAAGTCATTCATAAGGGTTTCGAGGTTTGAATATTTAAATTTACTGCATTTAATACTAGGACAAATTGGAATATTTAGTATGTCTAGTACATATAATTCAAATGCATTCAAGATTTATTAAAAAAAAATATTGATGTGAAGTGTGAATATTCACACATTTCAGGGTTTCGCAGGTATATAATAAGTGAAGGCGGTATGCTGAGTGTGTAGGACAAATTTTACTTTGTAGTAATCACGGCAAAATGAACGATATTTTTAAAATAATTTATCGTCTGTTAATCATATAATAAGACTGGTTATTAAATTTACGCTCTTAAAAATTAAATACAACATTTGTCAAAATATAACTAGAATTTTGACAAAATAATTTCAACATAATAAAAATGCAAAAAAAACAGAAAAAATTAAATTCACTCCGTACTCGAACTCGAAACCCTTTGTTTTCCAGCGCATTATAGCTTACGACACCAGGGCTCTAACCCATTACGCTACCGCACGCCTTGCATGTGAGTGTCTTACATTGGTATAACTTTTATAATTTGTGAACCAAAAACCACAAAAAATGCGTTATTTTCCGAAAACATAATCTGATCAAAAATTCCTGTTGTACTATTTCGGTTCACACCAATATACATTACTTAGATTTTTAGTTTAAACCATCTGGGCTACAGGGTGTAGGACAAAATTTTTTTTGCACAATTTTGGCAAAAATCGCATCAAAATAATTTAATTTGCAAAAATAAAAATTTGATCGTTAATCCACGTACTAAGGGCTTTCATTTGATACCATACTCAGAATTTAAAAAAAATATTTTTGTTTTCGATGAGCACATATTTGTTTATATTTTTAGGGGGGTATGTTTTTTAGATGTTTTAGTATTTTTCCTATGTGCGGGTCAAATAGTTGTATAAGCATGCCAAATTTAAACTCTTTAGGTTTAGCCGTTTGGCTACAATTTTTACCGAACAGACAGACAGACAGACAGACGACAAAATGACGGTATAAGGTTTTTTGGTCATACCTACAAAACCCTAAAAATGGCGATATTAGGTTTCAACAAATTATGACAAATTAGGAAAGATGTAGTGGCGTAAATAGGGGTATGCATGGTATTCCGTCGCATATGGATCCGATGCTCTAGGGCAGTGTTTCTCAACAAAAAACGCACCGCGGACCTGTAAAATATACAGGGTGTTTGTTTGAAACGGGGCACCCCGAAAATTTCCTTTATTTGTAAAGATACAAAAAATCTTCAGAACAAAAGTTAAACTAGACAAAAAGGCCCATCTAAAGGTTACTATAAGAATTCTGAAACACTTCCGGTTTCACCGGAAATGATGTCAACTTTGGATCTAACATAGGGAATCGATAATTTTATATTTTTTTCCTAAAAGTACATTAAATTAGCTTTACAATGACACCAAAAAGTCATATTTTTATGTTAACCATTTCAAAATGGCGACCATTTATTTACAAAATAATAATCAACATAAGTTTTACAAAATTGAACGTAAATTAAATAGACAAATAATATTGTTATTTGTCTATGGCTACAGAGTACGGCCATTTTATGTATTTGTGACGTTCTGTAAACAGCAAAAAAATTATTAAAATACACCGTGCATAAAATTAAAATGGAAAAAATTCATTAAATTAATTCATTAATTATTATTTAATTTTTATTTAATTTTAGTTTTCACTACTGAAAAAAAAAATCAAGGAAAAATCGAGGTATATAATTTTGATTCATGACTGACGTGAACTAATCTGACAGTAAAAACGCCGCCTAAAATTGTAGGGTTAGATTTTATAAACATTACGTCACAAGAACGCTCGCTCTGTTAGTGCTCTATTCATGACGTCACCATCAACTGTTCGCTCAGCGCTCGCTCTACTCTGTACAACTCGAATGCACCCAATGTCTCATTACCTGTATTTACCTGATTAATCCCCTAACGACTTTTATTTTGTTCCCCAATGTCAAACAAAAAATGCGTGGACAGCGATTTTAATCACCTCAAGAAGCTGTTGAAGCCTTCGAAAACCATATTTTTGAGATTCCAACTTCAGAGTGAAAAAAATTTTTCGCGAATTGGTTTGAACGCATGCAAAAGTGTACAAATGTTAAATTTTGAAAAACAATAAAATAGTTTGACAAAAAAAAACATTTTTCTTTCTTATTTTTTGTAAAATCTTAAAAGGTAGCCCTTGTATCATACATTACAGGCGGCCCTCGACTTTCGCACATTCTACTTTGGCACAATTCGCTATTTCGCACATTTTTAAAAAATATATTTTTAAAGATTTTTGTCAAAGGTTGTGTTGCGTTCACTCATACATCGCGCTCAATCAGTCATTCTCAGAATCATTATAGAGCTATAGAACTCTGTATCAAGAAAAGAAGAAAAAGGGTGATATTTAATTAACTCTCACAACAGTATTAGTGTGTTGTTTTTTTGGCACAAGTTGGCACAAGCGTATAATATCTGGTGGGGATTACTTTGAAGGGGACAAAATAGTTATTCTTGAATAAATAAATAATTTTTGATAAAACACAAAATTCGCGATACTTTTTGAACAGACCTCGTATATTTTAAATATGTAATATGTTCCTATTATTGATAAATAAATACATACATATTTTAGATTACAATTTTTGAAGTTTTTTTTTATATCCCTCTACTTTCGAACATTCAACATTTACACACACTTTCAGGAACCAATTATGTGCGAAAGTCGAGGGCCGCCTGTATTGCAAATATCCCATGTTTCACAGGACATAGATGAACAATGTTCTGCTATGCAGACTGAAAAAAAAGTTGAAGCAAAAAGTAGTAAAATAATTTGTGACATGACGTGAAATATTACTTAAACTACAATATCAAGTCTCACAACAATTTGTTTACTAAACACCGCGACGACAACAATCCCAACTATTCGTGACGGCGTCACGGCGTCATGGCGTCACCTTTATAAGGACGCTATTTAATCTCGCAATATCACAGCAATGGCGGTAACCGCAATTCTTCCTCGCATCCAGGGATCTGTGAGCAGGACAACCAGCTACGTAACGCGCTCTAAATATGTCAACCAAGTATTTGGGACAGTTGGAAAAAATAATAAAATGGAGAAAATAGAAAGTAATTGCATACTCAGATGTTTTATTGGATAAAATAACAATATTACTGGCTTTTCAAGTCGTCAAATATTGTTATAAATAACAGAACGTGGATAAGTCATTTTCAGTTTGTAGATTTTTCGGAAATATCTATTATCGTACATATATAATTAGCTACCGTGTGTTAGTGATCTTCGTAACACTGTGACGGCATTTTTCCTAAAGTTCTCGTGATTGGCTAACTGGGGACTCTTCAGGTCTCTTGATTGACAGGTATTTTGCAGATTTGTTCTCTAAGAATCTACGAATATAATTACATATAGAATGTGTAGAATTTCGTAGGCATAAACAAGAAACTCTAGATACTTTTATGTCCTTTGACTGATATCAACAATATTTCGTAGTTTTATTCTCTAAGAAACTGTGAATAAAATAACATAGAAATGTCTAGGGTTTCGTGGGCATAAACAAGAAATTCTAGACACTCCTATATCCTATGATCGACATGAAAAATATTTTGCAGATTTATTTTCTAAAAATCTGCGGAAAAAATATCATATAGAAATTTCTAGGATTTCGTAGGCATAAACAAGAAACTATAAACATTCCTATATCCTTTGACTGATATCAACAATATTTTGCAGATTTAATCTCTAAGAATCTACGAATATAATTACATAAAGAAATGTCTAGGGTTTCGTAGGCATAAACAAGAAACTCTAAACACTCCTATATCCTACGATCGATATGGAAAATATTTTGCAGATTTATTCTCTAAGAATCTACGGATAATCAACCTATAGAAATGTTTAGAGTTTCGTAGGCATAAACAAGAAACTGAAGACACTACTATATCCTTTGATTGATATGAAAAATAATTTGCAGATTTATTATTTAAAAATCTGCGGATAAAACAACTTATAGAAATATCTAGGGTTTCGTGGGCATAAACAAGAAACCCTAAGGTACTCCTATTATCTTTGACCGATATGTACAGTATTTTGCAGATTTATTCTCTAAGTATCTACAAATATAATTACATACAGAAATGTCTAGGGTTTCGTAGGCATTAACAAGAAATTCTAGACAATCCTATCTCCTTTGATCCATATAAACAATATTTTGCAGATTTATTTTCTACGAATCTACGAATATAATTACATACATAAATATCTAGGGTTTCGTAGGCATAAACAAGAAACTCTAGATACTCCTATATGCTTTGGCCAATATGAACAATATTTTGCAGATTTATTCTCTAAGAAACTGCGGATAAAATAAATATATAAATTTTTAGCGTTTCGTAGGCATAAACGAGAAACTTTAAACAGGCCTGTAACCTTTAACCGATATGAACAATATTTTGCAGATTTATTTATCTAAGAAATTACGAATACAATTATATATAGAAATTTATAGGGTTTCGTAGCTATAAAAAAGAAACTTTGGACACTGTTATATCCTTTCACCCATATGAACAATATTTTGCAGATTTATTCTCTAAGAATCTACCAATATAATTACATACAGAAATGTCTAGGGTTTCGTAGGCATAAATAAACGTCTCAAATTATTTTTAGTTTTAACAATATAAATCTAATGTACTGAGTAAAAATGAAGCGTTTTAATCATAAAAAGTTTATGAATAACTTATATTAACAAGTGTCTGTATGTAGTGTCGGTAACATTATGACGTAAATTTTTCCTAAGGTTCTCGTAATTGGCTAACTGGGGACACCTTGTCTCTTGATTGGCTGATAGGTGACACCTTGTCTCTTGATTGGCTGACAGGTGACACCCTCTCCCGTGATTGGCTAACTGGTGATATCCTGTCCCGTGATTAGTTGACCGGCGACGAAATTAACATACGTTAAAAAATAAAATTAAATACATATACAAACAATTGAAATTTTTATATTATAAATCCGTCACTGTTGACGGGTAATAACCTAGTCCTACATATATAATTAGCAAGTGTGTGTATGTGATCTGGGTAACACTGTGACGTCATTTTTTCCTAAGGTTCTCGTGATTGGCTAACTGGGGACTTTTGAGGTCTCTTGATTGACAGGTATTTTGCAGATTTATTCTCTAAGAATCTACGAATATAATTACAAATAGAAATGTGTAGGATTTCGTAGGCATAAACAAGAAATTCTAGATACTATATCTGTAAAATATGAACAATATTTTACAGATTTATTCTCTTAAATTTCCCATTAAACTGAATTTATGTCGTATAAATAACGTAAGTTTATTATCTGCCTTGTTTATTTCAATATCTTATTAACCTATTTTATGTTAAAAAAAATCACTTGCTTACCCTGTTACTACGCACATGCCCTAGTTGTAACTTATTTTAATTTTCCCGCTATACTGTATTTGTCCAGTGTAAATCGTACTGGGTTCGCAGCGCTATCTACGTTATTCTAATTTAAAATAGACCATAGTTCTAGAACGTTCTTTGTAATATGTAACGATAGCAACTATAATGTGATGACATATACAGTATTGGCCATAAAGATTGCAACTTTAACATTTTTCAATTTTTCAAATTTTAATAATAATATTGGGAAATAAATACTCTTAATTCTATAATTTAATCATATTTTGTCAGTTACATCAATCAATAGTCAAATAACTGACTTACAGATTAATAATAAATTATTTCTTCATTTTTGCTTGGACAAAAATATTGCAACTACTTGAATTTTCTTGTTATATGCAGGTTTTGTCCATAAATAATATGTTGTGCACAAGCAATATTTCAGTTTATATTTGTCAATCATGGGTCGTAGTAAAACTGTTTCAAGTGAAATTAGAAACTTCATAATTTCTGGTTTTAAAGACGGGCTGCTGCAAAATGTGATTTCACAAAATTTAAATGTTCTTAAATCTACTGTGTGGCGAATTATAAAACGATATCGAGAAGAAGGTACGTTTGAAGTTTCAAAAATTCCAGGACGGCCATGAAAAACTACAAAACGAACTGATAAAAAAATTATTTATGTATCTACTAATAACCCCTTTCTGTCACCGGGGAAAATTTTGGGCCTTTTGCCACAAATGGAAGAAAACATCTCAACAAGAACTATTCGCAGAAGATTAGTTAGTGAGGGTCTTTTTAGTCGCCGTCTAGCTAAAAAACCACTTCTATCCAAAAAGAATATGAAGGCCCGATTAGACTTTGCTAAAAATCATATTGACTGGACTGTGGATCAATGGAAAAAAGTAATTTTGAGTGATGAATCTAAGTTCAATTTGTTTAAAAGTGATGGTGTAAGTTACGTTAGGAGGCCTGCTAATAAAAGATTTGTTCAAAAATACACCTTGCCAACAGTTAAACATGGCGGAGGTGGTGTGATGGTATGGGGCTGTTTCTCGGGATATGTTATGGGTCTTCTATACCACATTGAAGGAATAATGGATCGATTTAAATATATAGACATCCTTCAAAATGTTATGGAACCTTATTCTGATGAGTTCATGCCTTTAAAACATATTTTTTAGCATGATAATGACACAAAAAATGGTTCGAGGATTCAAAAATTAACGTAATGACTTGGCCGTCACAGTCACCCGATTTAAATCCAATAGAAAACCTTTGGGAGATTGTCGACAGAATGATTAGAAACAAAACGCATTCAAATATTGAAGATTTGTTTAAAGCTTTGCAGGGTGCCTGGTCTAATATTGATAATGAAATGATCACGAAATTATTAGAATCAATGCCGAAAAGATATCGGGAAGTTATAAATACTAGTGGTTACTATACAAAATATTAAAAATGATCTGTTAATAATAATTCATTTTCTTAATTAATAAAAAAAAAGATTTTTTAAGAGTAGTTGCTATCTTTATGTCCAAGTAAAAATAATAAATACTATAAAAAAAATAGAATTTACTATTAAAATTTAATTTTTTTCTATAATATATGTAGAGGATTGTTAAAGGTAAGAATTACATGTTTAATTTTAAAAATATTGAATAGAATAAAAATAAAAGAGGATTATCAAAAGTTGCTTTCTTTATGGCCAAACTGTATGTGACAGATTATAACGGGTGTTTTTTTTAGAGGTATAGAACTTTAAATTGCAATAAAACAACGATGGATTATTCGATTGACATGAATTTTTTTTTATTCGAAAGATAATCTTGTGGCATTACATTAAATCATACCAACAAGACGGCGCAACATGTCACACAGCTCGTGCCACAATCGATTTATTGAAAGACACGTTTGGTGACCGCCTAATTTCACGTTTTGGACCTGTGAATTGGCCTCCAAGATCTTGTGATTTAACACCGCTGGACTACTTTCTGTGGGGCTATGTAAAGTCATTGGTCTATGCGGATAAGCCACAAACGCTTGACCATTTGGAAGACAACATTCGCCGTGTTATTGCTGATATACGGCCACAAATGTTGGAAAAAGTCATCGAAAATTGGACGTCCAGATTGGACTACATCCGAGCCAGCCGTGGCGGTCATATGCCAGAAATCATATTTAAAATGTAATGCCACAAGATTATCTTTCGAATAAAAAAAAATTCATGTCAATCGAATAATCCATCGTTGTTTTATTGCAATTTAAAGTTCTATACCTCTAAAAAAAACACCCATTATATAGACGTTGTAATAAATGCTCGTTTGTGCTTGGATCTGTGTGTTTTAATTGATATAATTATAAAAGCTAGAAAGCGTTTACATGTATATGAAAGCATACTGTCAACAATGTGTTAATTTACCCCTGTATCCAACTAGTCCAGGCTTTCTCTACTTTTTATCCAGTACTGATCTAAAATATACATTTACCTACGCACGGGTTTTCAATCACTTCACTATCCAATCACATTACATTTGATTTTCAAATAGGATTTCAATCAGTTTTCAATATTCCCGAATAAAATTTACACATGTTAAAATTCAAAGTTGGTTTGATTTGAAGATCCAACTATCATATCAAAGAATATTCGAGAATGTTTGAGAAAACAAACAGAAAAAAATAATTGTGTATACGGAAATTTCTCCATTTACCGCTGTAAATTCGTTAGTAGGATAAAGCTGGGAGTTTGTTCAAACGATTCTTTTTTTCTTTTTAATTAAATCTTTTTGATCGTTTTCGTTTCAGTAATTGCCAGATTTAGAAGATATAAAAGCCGGACGGACTTTATGTTACTTTTGTATAACTTAGGTTTCCACCATTTTATTGCCTTATACAAATTCGACTTTTGTTTTTGTGAAAAGAGATGGCGTAACCAGCAATTATTTTCAATGCAGTTCACAAGTTCATTCAGGTTTGAAAGATTTTATTTTTCGATTGTGGTATAAGAAATTTTATGCATATTACCGTAAAAAGCTCATTGAATGATCATATTGTCAAGTGAGTGGTTAAATTTAATTTTTTTTTTTTATTATTATTTTTTTTTTTGGGAGGGCAAGTCTAGCGGAGGTTTCCCTTCGCCACTGGTTTCAAAATAGTATTATATCACTTTGATACTAATAGTCAATATACCGCGAGTTAATTTTATAACATAAACAGGGGTTCTTAAACTTGTGTAGTCCGAGGACACCCTCTTGAACCAACACTTAGGCATTTTACGTCGTTCTTGGGACTTAATTTCTGGCTCAATAATCTCATAAGCACTACGTTGTAATAAATATTGGTAAAAATGTATCGCTGGTTATTTTAATAAATGGTCTTGTGCATTTATAGAGAAACATTTTTATTACCATATAGAATAAAAAACATAAAATTAATAAAAATAGTAATAAAAAGAATAAAAAAAAGTTGCAAATTATAATACAACTCATACAAAAACAATTTTTACTCAATTTATTTTGCAAAAATAAAAATTTGATCGTTAATCCACGTACCAAGGGCTTTCATTTGATATCCTATTCAGAATTATAAAAAAATATTTTTTTTTCGATGAGCACATATTTGTTTATATTTTTAGGGGGATATGATTTTTAGATGTTTTAGTATTTTTCCTAAGTGCGGGTCAAAGAGTTGTATTAGCATGCCAAATTTCAACTCTCTAGGTTTAGCCGTTTGACTACAATTTTTACCGAACAGACAGACAGACAGACAGACAGACGACAAAATGACGGTATAAGGGTTTTTTGGTCATACCTACAAAACCCTAAAAATGATGGAACTGTATTTTCGAAGCAATATCGTATTTCAATTTTATTATTTTAATTTTCAACTCGATATGTTCTTTTTGAATTAACTTTTTTTACTTTCATCTGCGGAAAAATGTATGATTTTGGCATAAAAGCTAATACACCTGAAAATATAAAAGACAGAATTGATATTCCATTCACCCTGTTTTTAAATTATGGAATCAATGGCTTATCCCTAAGATTGTTTTTATTTTTAGAGCTATATCTCATCCATATATTTATGAATAGATATAAATTTTATGGCGCTTCTTATATAATAAAGAAAGTATATTGTTTCTCTCCAACACTATAAAATTTTACCATAAAATCTACCAAGAAATGAATGTGCTTAAAAACATTACGTGATTCATTGGAAGAAAATTTTCTTTCGTGCTAAATTTTTTACGATTTTTCTACAAAATTATTTCTATATATATATACAGGGTGTTTGTTTGAAACGGGGCACCTCGAATAACTCCTTTATTTTAAGAGATACAAAAAATTCTTTCCAACAAAAGTTAAACTAGACAAAAAGGCCCATCTAAAGGTTAGTATAAAAATTCTGAGGCACTTCCGGTTTCACCGGAAATGATGTCAACTTTTGATCTAGCATAGGGAATCGATAATTTTATATAATTTTCCTAAAAGTATATTAAATTAGCTTTACAATGACACCAAAAAGTCATATTTTTATGTTAACCATTTCAAAATGGCGACCATTTATTTACAAAATAATAATCAACATAAGTTTTACAAAGTTGAACGTAGCAAACTTTGAAAACAAAAAAAAAGAAACAAAATATCTCTAAAATAAACTATTTGACTATTTAGAAAAAAAAAACTATTACTTTTTACAATTATTTTACAAAAAAAAAAAAACAAAATACAAATGTTCGATCAAACCACCATTATTGTCCACACATTTTCTAAAGGTGTAGCTAAACGGCTAAACCTAGAGAGTTGAAATTTGGCATGCTTATACTCTTTCACCCGCACATAGGAAAAGTACTGAAACATCTAAAAAACATCCCCCTAAAAATATAAACAAATATGAGCTCATCGGAAAAAAAAAATATTTTTTTAAATTCTGAGTAGGGTATCAAATGTATCTCTTAGTACGTGGATTAACGATCAAAATTTTAGTTTTGCTAAATAAATTATTTTGATGCGATTTTTGCCAAAATTGTGCAAAATTTTTGTCCCACACCCTGTAGCCCAGATGATTTAAGCTAAAAATCTGAAAAAAATCTAAGTAATGGACATTGGTGTGAACCGGAATAGTACAACAAGAATTTTTGATCAGATTATGTTTTCGGAAAATAACGTATTTTTTGTGTTTTTTTGTTGACGATGTACAAAAGTTATAGTTATGTAAAACTATACTAGAAGGCATATCCTGATCTAATGGTTAACCTGCTCGCTTGCTACGAAGCAAACTAGGGTTCGCTCTCAGGCAGAGGAGACAATTTTATTGTTTGTTTTTTTTTCCATTTTTATTTTGTTTAAATTATTTTGTTAAAATTCTAGTTATATTTTGGCAAATGTTTTTATTTAATGAATTTAATTTTTAAGAGCGTAAATTTAATAACCAGTTGGAATTGTTGAAATTATATTTTCATTCTATGTGTCATGTATACGAAACCAGAAGGGCGAGGCATATGACTTAAAACAACCAATGGAAGCCATAGGCGCAATTTTCAAAATCTTAATGAACCTTGCTCTCTGTTGCAGCTATCTCTCTCACGCAACCAACGAATAAGCTGCCACACTCTTCTAACTCACCTATTCTCCCCGGGACTTAAATTGGTCTGGTTCCTAGTTAAACAACGGAATTTCCGTCTGGCAAATTAATATTGTATTCTTTGATCACAGAACTATATCCTATTAAAATTACAGCTATACTAAAATGGTTTGAAAAATATTATTTTTTAAATACTTAAATTAGTTCTGGTGCAATATTAGCAACAACGAAACTGTCTGGCAACTATAAATTTATAATGCTAAAAAGACAAAAAAAAAATTATATATAAAAAAAAAATGTCTTAAAATGATTTTAAAATATCCACTTTTTACCTGTACAGGCGAGATGCGCACAGGTAAACGCAACCACTCCCAGGTGCCAGACGTACCGCAGCCCTACCTAACTTCAATAAGAAAGAGAAATATCGAAAAACCAGCCGACCTAAAATAAACTTTTTTGTGACGTTGCTAGCTCTTAGACTATACACACTCAGCATGCCGTCTTCACTTATTATACCTGCGAAATTCTGAAATGTGTGAAAATTCACACTTGACATCAATTTTTTATCTTTTCTGTCAGTATCGCATTTTCCTTATTTCTTAAGCCACGTTTCTCTGATAGAATGCACTCAATCAGCGGGCATAGTAAAGCCTCCATCAATTGTATTTGCTATACGTATTTGACGGAGCGTACGTGGACATTGAGTTTTGTTAACGTCATCGTTCACTAAATCACATTTTTTTATATGCGCTGAAAAGAGGTGTTTTTCAATGTATTTTTCGCAGAATTGGAGAATTTTTGTTTATTTGCTTTTTCATTTCATTTAAAATGTTTTTCTTTTTACTTGTTATTGTCATTTTCCTCACAGATTTCAAAACAAAAATAATATAAAAAGATGTTTTGTTATTTCAGAAGTGGTTTGTTTCAAATAAGGATAAGGACGTACAATTTGTGAAATATAAAATTTTATTTTAAAATTAGGTTAGGGTTGATTTTGCAAATGAGTTGTCCTGGTTTGCAGGAAAATGGTATCTTACGAAGCAGAAAAACTAACACTTTTGAAACCGACGCAATTTTAAACTCCCGTTATTATGCAGTCAGCGTAAAAGTAGACTCTTTTTACTTGCCCGACCTTAATATATAAGTATTGTAATCGCGAAAATTTTCGATGTCGAGATTTTGACTGATGACCACGTTTCATGGTCCAGGGAATCTAAAAAACCTATTTTCGAAGTGCCGTCCGTATGTGTGTGTGTCTGTGTGTGTATGTGTCTGTGTGTGTGTGTGTCTGTGTGTGTGTGTCTGTGTGTGTGTGTGTCTGTGTGTGTCTGTGTGTGTGTGTGTGTCTGTGTGTGTGTGTGTGTGTGTGTGTGTGTGTCTGTGTGTATACACGATAACTCAGAAACGGTTTAACATTAAAAGTTTGTTTTGGTACTAAAAAATTAGTACCTCCTATTAATTGGGAAGAGCCCTATCGTTTTTTATTAAAATCCGAAACCGGAAACGGAAGTTATTAAACTTTAAAATGTTAAAAAATTCGTAACTAGTAAACCACACCTTGGACAAAAATTTGTATAGGACATAATTTGATGTATTTTTGAAGATTTACCTAAATCTTCTTTTAAATTTTTTTAAAAAAATTTAACTTTTTTTAAATGTATTTTTAGGGTTTTATAGGTATGACCAAAAAACCCTTATACCGTCATTTTGTCGTCTGTCTGTCTGTCTGTCTGTCTGTCTGTCTGTCTGTCTGTCTGTTCGGTAAAAATTGTAGCCAAACGGCTAAACCTAGATAGTTGAAATTTGGCATGCTTATACAACTCTTTTACCCGCACATAGGAAAAATACTAAAACATCTAAAAAACATATCCCCCTAAAAATATAAACAAATATGTGCTCATCGAAAACAAAAATATTTTTTTTAAATTATGAGTAGGGTATCAAATGAAAGCCCGATTAACGATCAAATTTTTATTTTTGCAAAATAAATTATTTTGACGCGATTTTTGCCAAAATTGTGCAAAAAAAATTTTGTCCCACACCCTGTAGCCCAGATGGTTTAAACTAAAAATCTAAAAAAATTCTAAGTAATGTATATTAGTGTGAACCGAAATAGCACAACAGGAATTTTTGATCAGATTATGTTTTCGGAAAATAACGCATTTTTTGTGGTTTTTGGTTCACAAAATACAAAAGTTATACCAATGTAAGACACTCACATGCAAGGCGTACGATAGCGTTATTGGTTAGAGCACTAGCTAAAACTCGCTGGTAAACGAAGGGTTTCGAGTTCGAGTACGGAGTGAATTTTATTTTTTCTTTTTTTTTGCATTTTTATAATGTAGCAATTATTTTGTCAAAATTCTAGTTATATTTTAACAAATGTTGTATTTAATTTTTAAGAGCGTAAATTTAATAACCAGTCTTATTATATGATTAACAGACGATAAATTATTTTAAAAATATCGTTCATTTTGCCGTGATTACTACAAAGTAAAATTTGTCCTACACACTCAGCATACCGCCTTCACTTATTATATACCTGCGAAACCCTGAAATGTGTGAATATTCACACTTCACATCAATTTTTTTATTATTATTTCTTTTATGGGAGGGCAAGTCTAGCGGAGGTGTCTCTTCGCCACTGGTTTTTATTGGTTATTGCTATTGAGGCAATTAGTCGGGGTTCAAACCCAAGCCCTAAAGTGGGAAACAGAATGCAACGAGTTCTACGGCGCGTTGACGGCGTTTGGACGGCGCTATCTGTCAGAGGAAAGTTAAAACCAAGCTGTCGTACGCAAGTGCACAGAATGTTTAACGTCCTAGCGGCGTTCGAACGCCGTTGATACTGAATGTTCGTCAACTTCACACTTTTGACGCCGTTGAACGTTAACGCAGAACACCTAACCTCAGTATTTACTGAATGGTAAAGTGTAAGTATAAATAACTTGCATACAACATAAATAACATCACACACAAGTCTTCATCATCCATTATAATTTTAATAAAAGAAATAGACCGGG
The DNA here is from genome assembly GCA_963971575.1 of Liopterus haemorrhoidalis. Taxonomy (NCBI): domain Eukaryota; kingdom Metazoa; phylum Arthropoda; class Insecta; order Coleoptera; family Dytiscidae; genus Liopterus; species Liopterus haemorrhoidalis. Next base: position 6,485,735 of record OZ020624.1, read on the forward strand.
AGCTCATGACATTTTTGGCCTCCGATTTCATACAGCATGCCTTTTGGAGGAGAGAATATTTACCCTGTGACAACAAAAAAGGGATGGTACTAAACCCCTGCACGCTTTCCGGTCATAGGGAAAATTGCATTTCCACCTGCACAAAATTGTTGTGGTTTTCTCTGATTTAATATTGCTTGCCTTTTTGTCAAAAGAAAGTTATAACAAATTTAAAGTCTTTTAATTATAGGCATGCTGTATGAAAACGCGGAAAATCATATTTTTTTATTACAAGATCACATGACCGTTTGAGCCATTTGGGACCCTCCGAATCGCATGCATATATTTAAAAGACTTTAAATTTGTAATAACTTTCTTTTGACAAAAGGGCAAGCAATATTAAATCAGAGAAAAGCACAAAAATTTTGTGTTTAAGTGGAAATGCAATTTTCCCTATGACCGGAAAGCGTGCAGGGGTTTAGTACCATCCTTTTTTTGTTGTCACAGGGTAAATATTTTCTCCTCCAAAAGGCATGCTGTATGAAATCGGAGACCACAAACTGTCATGAGCTCCCGGTCTAAAGGCGCACGTATAAACACAGATATATGTTGTCACGTGACACTTTGACGGCGTTAAAAATGATTGATTTTATAGCTGAGTTCTGGAAGCTCTGTTTCGCACGTACCATCAGCCAATAATTGTACCTCTAAGTTGCTGTTAACTGTTTTGATTTGATTGTTAGTTCTTTGCTAAAATTTCCCGAATCAGAAATGGCAAGTGAGTAGTCGCGCAACAAACTACAATGTCTTTTCGATTCTCTTAAGCAAGCAGAAGTCATTGATCTCATAAAGTAAAATCTTTTTGGAATCAAGACAAAATCTGGTTCTCAAACTAAAATTTATGGCTTAAATTTTCAATTAAAAATGCTCTTAAATCAGTAAAATTGTAAAATAATGAAACGTTTCGTGATTTTTATTACGACTGTTAAAATTCGTAATAATCGAAGAAATATACCCTCATAAAATTTGTCATAATTTCACACGAAACGGAAAATTTTAATTTGAAGATCTCAGTTAAGATTTGCTGACCTACATAGGATACAAGATCCTTTATCAACAGAAATTATGCAAAATTTTAAGTCTTCGAACACGATTTGTAAAAGACGATCTATTGATTGTCATGAATTGTCGTATTGTCATGTCGGTGGATTGATGAAAAACAATTCCTGGATTTAACCATAAGTTTATTAAACAATTATAAGTTATTTATTTATTTATTTATTTATTTATTTATTTATTTATTTATTTATTTATTTTACATTTTAAGAACACAAACACAGTGCCGCAACAACATAAATTGGCGCCTGGTGCGTAAAATTATTTGGCGCCCCCCCCCCCCACCCTCACTAATTACATACGCAATTTTTTAAATTTTATGGTAGGGTGATTGCATCAGTAAGGGAACGTTTAAAATATTTACTTACGTTGTTTTCTTCACCAAAATGTTATTTAAGATATTTACTTACCATATTTTATAGAGAATCCTTAAAATCTTATTGTTTTATTTTGATGCAAGTGAAAATAAAAAAATAACTTAGAAAAATAAAAAACATAACTTTATTCATAAAAATCACAAAATCGCCAGAAAAGGAACACTTACTCCTAATAAAGAAACTATCTTATTACCAGTAAAGGAACATACAAAAATATATATTATAAAGTCGTTTTTTTAATAATAAATGTATAAAAAAACATTCGTTGGTATTATTTTTTAGTTTAGTTTTAATCTTTTTCTTTGGTTTGCTTTAAATTGCAATATTAACGATTATATTAACAAATTATGTTACAAATCTTTTAATAAACTCAAAAATCATGATAATCAACTAATATAAAAAGGGACAAAATATAAACTCTAGGTCAATAAAACACAAAATGAAACACAAAAGGGCTAAAGAAATATTATATTACATAATTGAATAACAAAATAAATAAAAAAATATATCTTTAATGACAAAAAAAAGGGATATTTGAACAAAAAATAATAAATATTTAGGTATTATAATAATATATTATATAATCACTTTAACGTAATGGAAAATTAAATAAATTGAACTTTTCTGGCATTTAACTGTGAAAATTCGTTAATTAAGTCTTCATAATTTAATGACTGCGCTGTAGTATTTTCTATTGATATTAAAGCTAAATTTTACAAGCTCTTGGCCCATTGTAGAACGCAAATAATTTTTTATTAACTTTAATTTACTAAAACTGCGTTAATTCGAAGCAACAGTTACAGGGAGCGTTAAAAATATGCGCAGTGCAATGCTAATATTAGGGTACACATCTTTTAAATCGTAAGTGTGGATCACTTCTAATAATTGCATTGCAGTGGCAGTTGTGCAGTCATCAATTAATGATCTTGCCTATCCATTTGAAACTTTCGATTATGAAATCAAATTTGTGTTTATTATATAGAAGATAATAATAAAAAAAAATTAATTTGACCATTCGGCGCCCCTATGATTCCGGCGCCTGGTGCGGCGGCACCTGTCGCACCACGCTTGTTGCGGCACTGCACAAACAGGACGAACCCACAGCAGTGTTCAAGAATTTTTTAACAATTACGTGCGTTAAATTTACATATTACACTATACTATACAAGACTGCAATGATTTTATTTTTGATTTGAAAAATTTTAACGTTTATTTATAGCTATTATAAATTAAATTGAAAAAATCACGACAGTCATGTACGAACAAGAGTATTACAATAAGCAAGTTACATAGTACAACTATTTAAACAGAAGCAACTGGAGTTAGACTGAGCTTGAATCCAAATGTTGTAATATAATTTTACAATGTGATTTAAATTTATTTAATGTCAAATTTGAAATATCAACATTATTAAAAACGTTGTTGAATGTGGAAGATAGTCTTTCAATGGGTGAATTGGAAAATATATTATAGTTAGTTTTGGAAACGAAAAATGAATGTTGGTTGCGGACATTATAAGACGGAACTAAAAAAGTGAACAACATTAACAGATCATTGCAGTCTATAATACTATTGCAAATTTCATATAATGTAACCATATCCGACAGTGTGCGACGATTCCTTAGTGACAACATATTTAGTTCAAGTAGAGCTGAACTGTAGTCAGTAAGGCGAATTTTTTCTTTAAATAGAATGTATTTCACGGCTTTAATTTGTACTTTTTCTAATTTATTAATGTATTTATCATACATAGGATTCCATATGATGGAACAGTAATTGAGAACGCTAGAAACATAGGCGTAATATAAGGTCTTGATAGGCTGCGCAGATCGGAAGTCTTTAGTTGTGCGGTTAATAAATCCAAGCATTCGCAATGATTTCGTATAAATATACTCGAAGTGCGGTTCAAAAGTCAGTTTTGTATCAAATATTACACCTAAATCTTTGATTTGATAAGCTCTAGTTAGTGATGTGTTGTTGATGTAATATTCATTTAAGATAATATTTCTGTTACGGGTAAATGTTATGATATGGCATTTGTCACAGTTAAGCTGAAGTTTATTATCTTGACAATAATTGGTGAAGCTAGACAAGTCAGACTGAAGGAGAGTAGCGTCTGCTGGGGTTCTGATTCTTAGATCATCGGCAAAAAGCAGAAAACTACTATATTTAAATACTTTATTAACGTCGTTTATAAAAAGCAAAAATAGCATAGGCCCCAGATGGGATCCCTGCGGAACTCCAGAGGACATTTTAACAAAATATGAGACAAATCCATTAACGCTGACGGCTTGAGCCCTATTCGTAATGTAGGATACCAACCATCTCAATAAATCGCCGTGTATGCCTAGTATACACGGTATATACCATTATAATAATCATATTTAATAGAAAGTTCCATGTGTACTGGGACGTCTACCGTCCACCCTGTGCTGGGTGGGATTGAACCTGTTTCTTGACGTAGGTTGTCCATCAGAGAATCGAGGAGCCTGGTGAAATGTTCCCCAGCTCACGCGGGTACAGCTACTTGGTCTCACGGCAGTAGTCGTATACAGAGTCGGACTCGTGGTCGTTACCGTGTTTGAGTAGAACGTCATAGAAGAATTGGCTAGGTTCCTCTGACTGACTTCCGTACGATTTCCATTTACTTATACTTACTCTTATACTTTTGCACAGTGTTACGGATATTAGTTCGTTGTTTTGCACTCTAGCATTGTAGAACTCGTTATTGCAGATCATTTCAACGATCAAACACGCGTATAACCTCTTGGATATCTGAGTGGTATCCCGGAACTTTCAAAATATTCATCCAAATTAAAAAAATACTTACAACAAAATAGAATCGTCTTCTTATTTTAAATAATTTTTGTTAACGGTTTCGCGGTCAAGTAAATAAAGGCAGATACGAGGGCTACCTTTTTAGTTTTTACAAAAACCAAGAAAGAAATTATTTTTTTTTTTTTTTTGAACAAACTGTTTTATTGCTTTTCAAAATATTCGCCTTTAAGATTTATACACTCTTGCATGCGTTCAAACCAACTCTCGAAACATTTTTTCCATTCTGAAGTTAGTATCTCAAAATCATGGTTTTTGAAGGATTCAACAGTTTCTTGAGGTGATGAAACGGTTTCGGATAACCGGTTTCGGATACCCAGTTTCATATACCCGGCTTCGAATTCCCGGTTCCAGATATCCGGCTTCGAATTCCCGGTTCCAGATATCCGATTCCCAGTTCCCTGATTCAAACTTAATTTTACGATAGTACCTACTTAGGAATTTCCAAATTCCAAACATCTTGTGTTAGATGAAAACGAGATACCCATTTAGAATTTAGAGTATTCATTCATATTTTGTATTTAATAATGACAACAAATCCTTGGCCTCGCAAATCCTAGCGCCGGCCCTGGTACAGAGTCCGACTATTGGAGAATTTTGATAAGAATTCGTGTTCGCAAAAGGTATACAAAGAAGCGAAGAAGATCGCGTATTGTACATTGAAACATTAATAGTGATAAAATTTTGTAGTTCAACACATGATAATAGATTATTAAGAATTTTATGCAAAATTTTCATGTCAGTTAAAGTGCGACGATCCTTTAGTGTGAGAAAATTAAACTCGGCGCAACATATTTTATAATTGATATAGTTGTAATATATCAAAAATATATATTATAAAGAAGTTGTTTAGAATTAAAATAAAGAAACGATTATTAGAGAATTATTGCAACCTCTGTTCTACTGATCTTTTAATAAAGTTTTCCTTTATTTGACATGTGCGCATGCGCAGTTGATATATCCTTAATTTTTTTCTTTTATTCAAATACAGGCAACCTATATTTAATTTAAATAACAGCAAAGCATTTTTTATTTAAAGCACCTTAATTTTGACAGGTCTTCTGTCAATGTAACCTCAAAATTAACAACGGAGTAAATCCGAACAAAAACTTTTCTTGTGAGTAATGATGCAAGCTAAAGATAAAAAACGTTTACGATTTAAATACGAGGACTATGTTATTCTTCTCCGAGAAATTGTGTCACGAAACCCTTTTGCGAATGGTTGTGCCGTATGCGAGTATGCCGTATGGGAAAAAAATAGTCTGTTGCAGTTAACTCATATAAGAGTTGCAGTTAACTTCTATATTCATTACGATTTCGATATATTAATTTGGCATATTTGTCAAAATAAAGTATGAAGCAAGAGCACCGTTGCAATAACACTCTTTAAAACATCATGAAAATTTTTAATACAGGATACTTTATTAGAGGTTTCTTTTAATAAAGTCAGCTTTTTTTCACTTTGCAATATCTCTCTATTATATATATATATATATTTTTCTATTAAAATTGAAAATGTATATAACAAAAACCGTACGTAGTAGATGCACGTCAGCAAGTATTACTTAACGTATCTCAATCACAATAACCATAACTGTTATGATGCTGGAAACCAAAACATGTTTAACGGGAGTTAAAATTTGAAAAGAAGTTGTTGTTAAAAAATTACTTTATTAACACACAATGGTTTGACAAAAGGTGATTACAATATTGAAATGTTCTCTATATATATGGTTTTCATATTTACAATGTAAGCTTATTTTATATTTCACAAGAATTACAAATAATAAAGTCATCAATAAATTATTGTAGACTCAGCGGTTTGGAGTATATTACTCGGGTATCCGGTTCTGGGTTTCGGGCAAAACCGGTAGGTACGTAATGTTGAAGTAACCCGGTACCGGATACCTCATCCCGAATATCCGGTTCCGATTACACGGTTCCGGATACCCGGTTCCGATTACCCGGTTCCTAAACCGTTTTTTTTTTTGAATCGGTTCCGGTTCTGTCAAGATCGATTTTTGACAGCACTAGTCTCTTCTTTGAAGAAATATCTCGGGCTTAAAGATAGACTGCTTTTAATATAATTTATTCTTATTTATTACGAGCAGCACACACAATTATTTACATTTCATAATTGATTTACATTTTTAAGGTTTTGTAGGTATGACCAAAAAACCCTTATACCGTCATTTTGTCGTCTGTCTGTCTATCTGTCTGTCTGTCTATCTGTCTGTCTGTCTGTCTGTTCGGTAAAAATTGTAGCCAAACGGCTAAAGCTAGAGAGTTGAAATTTGGCATTCTTATACAACTCTTTGACCCGCACATAGGAAAAATACTAAAACATCTAAAAAACATATCCCCCTAAAAATATAAACAAATATGTGCTCATGGAAAAAAAAAATTTTTTTTTTAAATTTTGGATAGGGTATGAAATGAAAGCCCTTGGTATGTGAATTAACGATCAAATTTTTATTTTTGCAAATTAAATTATTTTGAAGCGATTTTTGCCAAAATTGTGCAAAAAAATTTTTGTCCCACACCCTGTAGCCCAGATGGTTTAAACTAAAAATCTGAAAAAATTCTAAGTAATGTACATTGGTGTGAACCGGAATAGTACAACAGGAATTTTTGATCAGATTTATGTTTTTGGAAAAAAACGCATTTTTTGTGTTTTTTGGCTAATAATGTACACAAGTTATAGCTTTGTAACACGCTCGAATGGAAGGCCTATCTTGGTGTAGTGGTACTTGCGCTGGCTTTTTCACCCAACTAAGTCAGTTCGATCCCCACGAGAAGAGACAATATTTTTTTTGCTTTTTTTTACATTTTTATGTTTAAATTATTTTTTCAAAATTCTAGTTATATTTTGGCAAATATTGCATTTAATTTTTAAAAGCGTAAATTTAATAACCAGTGGAAATTGTTGAAATTATAATTAAATTCTGTTTCAATGTACACGAAATCAGAGGGGCGGAGCTTATAACAACCAATGAAAGCCATAGGCGCAATTTTCAAAATCTTAAAGAACCTTGCTATATAAAAAACAAAAAATACTGCACATATTTAGAAACCTAAATAATGGTATTAGGCGTTCGAATTAAAATTAACAAAAAAAAAAAAAAATAATATAAAATTTGTTTTGGCATCCCAAATAATCATCATTCACTTACTAAATACCTGTAAAACCCTGAAATGTGTGAAAATTCACACTTTACATCAATTTTTATATTATATACCTGATTATTTATTAGGACAGATGGCGGATTAGAAACTATTGAAAAATCGATATTGTGCTATAACTTTTGAATTGGATTGCTTTATTATCGTTTGCCTCAAGATAATGACCTCATTATAGTATATAATTGCAGAGAAATCAATGTGTTCGTTATGACCTTCTAATAGTTTCCATATTGTAATTGATCCAGTACTGGTAGTTGTATCGCCTTGGTGTAGTTGGTGTTTGGAAGCTATCGCAATTCAAATGATGCGGTTAGTTTGTATGTATTTATGTGAATCACATTCCATATGTTAGTATTTGCACCACAAACAATTCTGTGTTAATTGTATAATTTCGCTTTACAGAACACTGTTGTCTATTTCATAATCTAATGATGCCCGACACGTTTTATTTGGCATACAAATATAAAGGGCTTTGTACATTAATTTTTACTATACACACAGACATACTATAATACGGGGTATTGGTTTTTGTTATACTTTAGGTTCCAGGCCAGGTTTAGGTACTCATAAAATTGGTTTTGTCGTAAACGAATAATTGCTTTTCTCACTTGTCAATGCATGTATTTTTGTTGTTTTGGTTGAATAACCCATGATTTCTTGCTTTTCGACCCACATAAATGTTGCCAAAATTACGAGGGATGTTTCCTAGATTCTGAAAATTGTGCTATAATTAAATGACGCAGAACTTATAGGCAATGTTATTGGTGCCAGACAAGTCTTGACATGTTTACGCAACTATCTAGTGCAATATTGTTCAGTCTGATTTAGGTGTTCGACTGATATAGACGCGTTTTCATAGCACTGTTTTTGTAACCATGGAAGACGCAGCAAAATCTCAAAGAGCAATAATTTTCTTTTTGTGGAAAGAAGGTGTGAAAACATCAGAAATTATTCAGCGTCTGCAAGGAGTATTTGGTGAGTCTGCAGAATCCAAAAGTACTGTTTATCGGTGGATCGATCGTTTTAAACCGGTAGAACATCACTAGAACACGATCCACGCAGTGGGCGCCCAAGCACGTCGGTAAATGAAAGAAACATTACTGCCGTCGAAGACCTACTGAAAGAGGACAGGCGAATGACTATTCGTCAAATTAGTGTGCGCCTAGGGATAGGTACACGACAAATTCATGACATCTTGCATGATTGTTTGGGCGTTAGCAAGGTTTCGCCGCGCTGGGTGCCAAGGCTGTTGGGACCAGAACAGAAACTCAATAGGTCTGATACTTGTCGTGAACTTCAAGAGCTGTTAGCCCGTTACGGTGATGAATGTATTCAGCTAAATGGAGATTATGTTGAAAAACTACATTGTAATATTGACGAAAATTAACAAAATAATAAAAATTATAGCTAAATTCCCAAAACTTTGGAAACATCCCTCGTATTTTTATGTCTTGCAAGTAAGGACATGAAATTATCATTCTCCAATTGTTGTCGATAACGTTTGGCAGTAATTGTTTCCCTTGGATTGACACCCAATGGATACCCAATATGGATATTTTACGTATGGATTTTTTCTCTCATTTCTTCATTCTTCCTCCACTGCTCCTCTCTTTCTTCCTATTCTCATTCCGGCTTCCCTCTCCTATCTCCTTCCTTCTTGCATCCAGTTCTCTCGCCCATCTTTCTCCCTTGTATTTCCCACTCATCATTTCTTTATTTTATTTTATTTTCAGTGTTTTATCACTAAATCTACAAAACCCTGAAATGTATTACAATTCACACTTTACATCAACGTTTTTGTAATAGTGCTAACTGAAGTACATATTTATCGAAGTCGCGTAAAACGCAGATGTAAAAAAAACAGCTGTGACCACCACAGAACCTACCGCCATCACAAAGTACTTGTTTAATTTATGCTACTTTATCAAAAAATGTCTCTAATAAGGGTTGTTAGTTATTGCTTTTATAGCAACTTTTGTTAAATAATTTTTTTCGAAATATTTCTCTGTTATGAAATATTCGCAATAATCTTAAAACCGACATGAGTAAAATCCCATTTCTAGTTAACCGATTTTTACTAAAAGTTGATCAACTCGTGCCATTGATGTCAAAAGCTTAAATATGAAGTTTCATAAAAATCCTTTTTGCCGAATTTGCTCTGCACGTGTACACGGACCGACAGACAGACCGACAGACAAACAGACGGACAGACAGACAGACAGACATCATGCTAAAAATAGTCAAAACTTTATGTAGGGACCTCAATGTGTGGAGATCCATCGAAATATCAAAATGTCAAAATCGGCATGATCACAATTAGAGATGGGAATTTCGGCTCAGTTTGTGGAACCGGATCAGTGAAGGTCGTTCAGTTTGTTGGGCCGGTTCATTGATCCGGCTCAGTGATCCGGTTAAGTAAACATGTTTCTGAGACACAGGTCGGTCGTTCGTTCGTAGGTAGAACGTGGCTTAGAGCCGGCTCTTGCATTATATGAACTGGAAACATGTTTCCGAGACACAGATCGGTCAGTTGTCGGTCGTTCGTTCGTAGATAGAATGTCGCTTAGAGCCAGCTTTTGCTTAGAGCCGGTTCTTGCAATATATGAACTGTAAACATGATCCCGAGACACAGGTCGGTCGGTCGGTCGTTCGTGCGTAAGTAGAACGTCGCTTAGAGCCGGCTCTTGCTATGAGCCGGTTCTTGCAATATATGAACTGTAAACATTATCCCGAGACACAGGTCAGTCAGTTGTCGGTCGTTCGTTCTTAGGTAGAACGTCGCTTAGCCCCGGCTCTTATCTAACATTTTTGAAACAAACAATTCACTTTATGCAGCTACTGTATTTTAAACCAGATTTGTTTAGTTTATGACGATGTTTATTGTCCTTATAAATTGGACATCTGCGATTTGGGCAATATTTTTAATATTTTTATATAGTATGGTTGTAAGAAAATACATACTAAGCCTATTAGTTTCAAATAAACTGCCCTACAAATTGATGACAAAATACACATTATGATAATACATTACAAGCCAAGTTCTCGCGAAGTTCAACATGTCATCGATCCAGATCCGAATCACTCTGGTCACTGCTCACAATCGCCCGACCAATCGTATCCTTGAAACTTGAAACTATACAGTGAGCCGTGAGCCGGGTCATTTCAATTTGGTGAACCGTGTCACTTCGGTCAGTGTACTGAGCCGGCTCAGTGAGCTGGTTCGTTCATGAACGACCCATCTCTAATCACAATACCTCCCTTATATATGTTGGCGGTCGGTAAAAATTGAGCTGTATGTTTTCACGTAGCTGTTATTTATGGATTCTCTATGAAATTTCATTTCGTAGTGTAAATAGATTTGACTAGTAGATAAATAAAGTGACTGCCGCATAATAAATGGTTAGATAATGACGGTAACATTTTAATTTAATTCAATTACCGGGACAAGTCGTTAGTTCTTATCATTAATTTTAACTAAGCTTGTTGTAAAGGGTATTTTGGTTGTATTATGCGTCGCATGATACTATTTACTTCAAGTTGTTTTCCTCGTGCAAACTGAAACCAAACAGCAATTATTTAGGTGGAGAATAATGTAATCTTCAAATTCCTAGCTCAGTAAATGGATATGACAAATAATAGTACGACCACTGCTTATGTATGGACTTATGTAATATGTACTTTTGTCCTGTGCGTCCGATCATTGTACGGGTAGCAGTAAGCGTCTAACCCAGTGATTCCTAAATTGTGCGCCGCTAAATATTCTTCGAACTGCGTTAGTTAGACCAATGTTGTGACTTGGGGCGCCACGGAAAAATTCTGATACATTAAGGGCACCGGGAAAAGTTTCGGAACCACTGGTCTAACCTAAAACCGTTACGCTCGATTTCCGGCAACGGCCCCATACTACGAGGGATGTTTCCTAAATTCTGGGAATTGTGCTATAATTAAATTACGCAGAACTTATAGGCAATGTTATCGGTGCCAGACAAGTCTTGACATGTTTATGCAACTATCTAGTGCAATATTGTTCAGTTTGATTTAGGTGTTCGACTGATATAGACGCGTTTTCATAGCACTGTTTGTGTAACCATGGAAGACGCAACAAAATCTCAAAGAGCAATAATTTTCTTTTTGTGGAAAGAAAGTGTGAAAACATCAGAAATTATTCAGCGTCTACAAGGAGTATTTGGTGAGTCTGCAGAATCCAAAAGTACTGTTTATCGGTGGATCGATCGTTTTAAAACCGGTAGAACATCACTAGAGAACGATCCACGCAGTGGGCGCCCAAGCACGTCGGTAAATGAAAGAAACATTACTGCCGTCGAAGACCTACTGATAGAGGACAGGCGAATGACTATTCGTCAAATTAGTGTGCGCCTAGGGATAGGTACACGACAAGTTCATGACATCTTGCATAATTGTTTAGGCGTTAGTAAGATTTCACCGCGCTGGGGCCAAGGCTGTTGGGACCAGAACAGAAACTCAATAGGTATGATACTTTGAGGACGGCTTAAAAAAATTAGTTTATCGTTGGGATAAATGTATTCAGTTAAATGGAGATTATGTTGAAAAACTACATTGTAATATTGACGAAAATTAACATAATAATAAAAATTATAGCTAAATTCCCAGAACTTTGGAAACATCCCTCGTAGATGCGGATAAAGACGTTAATATTAAATATAAGAAAATTAAAAGATGTGTTTCAAAGAGGGGTAGAAGACAGTAAAAATATGAATGGAGATGGGGGAGAGAACAAAATATAAACAGAAAGAGAATATAAGTATTTAGGAAGGTATTTGAAAAGTAACAACAAGAGAATGGAAGACGTGAGAAAGATATGACACAAACTTGGAAAATAGGGAATACGGTGCCCTAGGGTACCGCGGCGCACAGTTTGGGGATCGCTGGGTTAGAAAATGAATTTGGCAGTAAAATTAGAAGAAACAAAAGTGTTCTTAAACCTTTACCAGAAACCGACGAAAAGCAGAAAATTTAAGACAACAGAGGTGATAGTAAAGATAATGATGATAATAATAAAATTGAGAAAGCAAAAAAGAAAGTAAAGTCAGTAAATTACGAAGAAAATAATGTGCAAAATGAAGATGATAAAACCGAAGAAGGAGCTAAGCAGCCTGTTAGAAGAAGTAAACGAATTAAGAATAAATAAAACCGTTATTGCACAAAGAGATTTTAGAAAATATTGTAAAATAACTGTGCAAATATTCAGAATCAGTTTTTAAAAAAGTTTTATTACGTCATTAACAAAATTAAATCATTACAGTTCAAGATTCTATTTATTTATTTATTTATTTATTTATTTATTTAATACATCTGTCCCAACAGTATAGCCAAAATTGGACAGGAACATAATTAACAATATTAAGACTTAAAAATTAAAAACTATTAAACATAAAAAATCATAATACACAAAAATGAATGAATTTATAGAACTTTATATGAAAATTATTAGAATTATTAGAACAGTTCAATTTTTGTATTCTACTCATAATATGAACACATCCTGTTCAATGGGGATTTAAGGATATGTGCCTGGGGAAGATAAAAAAGTGAGGAATGCCTTGTACGGAAAGATGGGATGTGGAAATTTAATTGTTGAAAGGAAAGTGGATCGTCAATTAGATTTGATGCTAATTTTTTAAGATAGTTTGTGGAGCTTAACTCAAGACGCTCACTTAAAGGTTTGGTGGAAAAAATATTAAGAAGGGTACTATATGAGAGATCGAAAGGGGGGTAGGATCCCATAACTTTAAAGTAGATGAACTTTAAAAATTTAGGGTCCGGTGTCGTATATATACACACGAATTTTCAAATTTTTCAAACGGTGTCTGAAAGTAGGTCATTCAAGTAGTATTTTTCAGAAAAAAAAATTGCGGGTTATCGCGATTTTCTTGAGTTACAAAGGTAAAAGTTTTGTAAAATGCATTGTTGTAATTACATTATTTGTCAAAAGATGGCAGCATAGAACGTGCTACACTGTTCCGTAGAATGTTTTTGTTATGAAACATACCCTAACCTAAGATAGTGTTTTGTCATTAAACTAGAAGATATGTAGCTCGCTCCGCTTGGTTCTACTAGCCTAATACGCTCCTAACCTAACCTAAAATATGTTTTGTCATTAAACTAAAAAGTAGATCGCTCGCTCCAGTTGCATTTTACTTACCTACCCTAACCTAAAATAGTGTTTTTGTCATTAATTTAGAAAGTAGGTAGCTCGCTTCGCTCGGCTTCTTCTAACCAAACCCTTACTAACCTAACCTAACCTAAGATAGTGTTTTGTCATTAAACTAGAAGATGGGTAGCTCGCTTCGCTCGGCTTCTTCTAACCAAACCCTTACTAACCTAACCTAACCTAAGATAGTGTTTTGTCATTAAACTAGAAGATGGGTAGCTCGCTTCGCTCGGCTTCTTCTAACCAAACCCTTACTAACCTAACCTAACCTAAGATAGTGTTTTGTCATTAAACTAGAAGATGGGTAGCTCGCTTCGCTCGGCTTCTTCTAACCAAACCCTTACTAACCTAACCTAAGATAGTGTTTTGTCATTAAACTAGAAGATGGGTAGCTCGCTTCGCTCGGCTTCTTCTAACCAAACCCTTACTAACCTAACCTAACCTAAGATAGTGTTTTGTCACTAAACTAGAAGATGGGTAGCTCGCTTCGCTCGGCTTCTTCTAACCAAACCCTTACTAACCTAATCTAACCTATGATAGTGTTTTGTCATTAAATTAGATGTGTAGCTCGCTTCGCTCGGCTTCTTCTAACCAAACCCTTACTAATCTTACCTAACCTAAGAAAGTGTTTTGTCACTAAACTAGAAGATGGGTAACTCGCTTCGCTCGGCTCTTCTAACCAAACCCTTACTAGCCTAACCTAGCCTAAGATAGTGTTTTGTCATTAAACTAGAAGATGGGTAGCTCGCTTCGCTCGGCTTCTTCTAACCAAACCCTTACTAACCTAACCTAACCTAAGATAGTGTTTTGTCATTAAACTAGAGGATGGGTAGCTCGCTTCGCTCGGCTTCTTCTAACCAAACCCTTACTAACCTAACCTAACCTAAGATAGTGTTTTGTCACTAAACTAGAAGATGGGTAGCTCGCTTCGCTCGGCTTCTTCTAACCAAACCCTTACCAACCTAACCTAACCTAAGATAGTGTTTTGTCATTAAACTAGAAGATGGGTAGCTCGCTTCGCTCGGCTTTTTCTAACCAAACCCTTACTAACCTAACCTAACCTAAGATAGTGTTTTGTCATTAAACTAGAAGATGGGTAGCTCGCTTCGCTCGGCTTCTTCTAACCAAACCCTTACTAACCTAACCTAACCTAAGATAGTGTTTTGTCATTAAACTAGAGGATGGGTAGCTCGCTTCGCTCGGCTTCTTCTAACCAAACCCTTACTAACCTAACCTAACCTAAGATAGTGTTTTGTCACTAAACTAGAAGATGGGTAGCTCGCTTCGCTCGGCTTCTTCTAACCAAACCCTTACCAACCTAACCTAACCTAAGATAGTGTTTTGTCATTAAACTAGAAGATGGGTAGCTCGCTTCGCTCGGCTTTTTCGAACCAAACCCTTACTAACCTAACCTAACCTAAGATAGTGTTTTGTCATTAAACTAGAGGATGGGTAGCTCGCTTCGCTCGGCTTCTTCTAACCAAACTCGCTTCGCTCGGCTTCTTCTAACCAAACCCTTACCAACCTAACCTAACCTAAGATAGTGTTTTGTCATTAAACTAGAAGATGGGTAGCTCGCTTCGCTCGGCTTTTTCTAACCAAACCCTTACTAACCTAACCTAACCTAAGATAGTGTTTTGTCATTAAACTAGAAGATGGGTAGCTCGCTTCGCTCGGCTTCTTCTAACCAAACCCTTACTAACCTAATCTAACCTATGATAGTGTTTTGTCATTAAATTAGAAGATGTGTAGCTCGCTTCGCTCGGCTTCTTCTAACCAAACCCTTACTAATCTTACCTAACCTAAGAAAGTGTTTTGTTACTAAACTAGAAGATGGGTAGCTCGCTTCGCTCGGCTCTTCTAACCAAACCCTTACTAGCCTAACCTAGCCTAAGATAGCGTTTTTTCATTAAACTAGAAGATGGGTAGCTCGCTTCGCTCGGCTTCTTCTAACCAAACCAAGTAACAAGTGTTTTATAAATATATATATATATATATATATATATATATATATATATATATATATATATATATATATATATATATATATGTGTGTGTGTGTGTGAAGCAGCGGGTATAACTAATAGGTAACATATTTAGTTATAATATCTTCTGGTATTTCTTTTCGACCTTGAAATATATTAAATAATGTAGTCGCTTATTGGGATATTAGGTCAATAAAAAAAAAATTACTTATTCATATATTTCAATAGACCGGTTTCGACAATTTATTGTCTTCTTCAGTATCTCTGAGGAAAATCAGTGTCAATTTTCCTCAGAGATTTAGCAGTGTAATTCGTTCACAGCTGGCATTTAGTTTATAAAGTACCCAATGATAGCGCTGCGATAGATATCGAATTTAAGTTCATTTTACGAATATCTAACCTAAAATTGCAAGTTATAAAAGTGAAAAATAATTAAAACTGTGTAAAAAATTGACAATTTCCGTACCTAATATAATTTATTTAAGCTATTACTAACCAAACCTAACCTAAGATAGTGTTTAGTCATTAAACTAACAGGTAGGTAGATAGCTCGCTTCACATCCGTTGCATTCAGCAACCTAGCTAAACCTAGCGCTGTGGTAAGCGTTGATATATGGAGAAATCTAACCTAAAATTGGAAGTTAAAAAGTGAAAAATAATTAAAACTGTGATGAAAACTAACGATTTCCGTACTTAATATAATTTATTATTATCTAAGAAAGATGTCCCTACAAAAAAATCATGAAAATAATGTAAATTGAGTGTGTATATATACGGCACCAGAGCCAAAATTTATGTTGCACTTTTTCAATGGCATTCTTTTGAATCTCATAAATGGGATCCCATACTATTGAACAATATTCAATTTTAGAGCGAATGAATGCATAATAAAGTGTGAAGATAACGTTAATGTTTGAAAAAGTGCGTGAATTCCTGATAATAAATCCTAGCATTTTATAGGACGAAGAACAAATCGTATCTATATGCGAGTTGAAAGTAAGTAAGAAAGAAAGTAAGTTGAAAGTAAGTTAAGTCTAATTAAGACTAAAGAAATAATATACAAAACAAGTTAATATAAACTGAAAAGAAAATGCTGATTATTAAAAAGTGTCAAGTAGGGGAGATGTGGGGACGGTGGCACACATTTTGGTTTTTTGTACATAACATCTTCAATTTTGAATTTTTTAAATAAATCTTTTCGCCACTTAATACTTATTATGTCGTTGTTTAAATAACCTGTTAAAAATTAATGTCCTTATCACGTGCCATTTATAATTAATATTTTTGTTGACCTCTGCAATTGTGCCACTGTACCTATACGTGAGGGTACAGTGAAACAGCATTAGGGATACAGTGGAACAGTAAATATAATAGGTATCCAAAAAATCTGTATATGTATTAATAATTTTTATGGAAACTTCAATTCAATGTCTTTCAAAATAAATCATCTGAAGGTACTGAAAAATTAATAAAAAATGAAATTTGTTGGAACAATATAAAAATGAATATATAAATTTAAATTTATTATTAATATAAAAAAATAAACTTTGGCAAGTTTCTTGGATGCAGTAAGTTTTGATAGTTTTTATTTTAATGTTAATTATATTTCATTAAATTTACTGTAAAAATCAAAGCGGCTAAACGGTGTTTTGTGCTATCAGACGGAGCAGGAGATGGTAAAACTTTTATCAGCTCTGATTTTTTAAATGTGTAATTTTTATTTGTTTTAATAAATTTAAAGAGTAGAGTCAGCCGTCGGAGATATGTTAAAACAATATCTTCAGTCGTCATTTCTATGATTTCCCCTATAGAATGGCTCTTCATTTTATTCTTTCCGTGTCCTTCAAATATTAAGGCATATTGCAAAAGGCATAAATCAACATTATCATCTGAGTTTGAATTCTCATCAATATTGACATCAGTATCAGACGTGTCTGAACTTACAAAAATATCTTTTAATTTTCTGTTCTTTTTTATTTTGCGCAGTTTGGAATTGTTCTTCTAACTCGTACCCACGTACATAGGTACAGTTGCTCACTGTACCACTGTACCCACATAACACGTGTGCCACTGTTAGCCTAACCCTATTTTCACGAACATTTTATCAAATATAATAAATGATATAGTTTAGAACATTAGTAATTGCTTTACAATGTAGACAAATGACCAATTTACAACATGTAATACAAATTTTCTTACTAATTTAATTGTGTGTCGTTCAAATAAAAAATGTCTTGTTACGATAAACTTTAGTTTGTCAATCTCAAATCAACATTTTCATTATAAATGGCAGGACTTAAATTTATAGACTCAAAATGTGGATAGTATAATTTCTCAGTACCAGAGGGGCCTATATATACCCAAACAGACATGAAAATATTCTATATTTCAAAGATATTTCAAATGTTCCACTGTACCAATTGTGCCACCGTCCCCACATCTCCCCTACATCTTGGGAATATGTTATGTAAAAGGGTGGTGTCTTATTGTGTGGAGTCAGCGGGAACTGTTGAGGTAACTTGTATTTAAATAGTTTTTTTTTTTTGTTTTTACAAAAAGGGAGATGTAATGAATGAGAATTAGTCGTGGATACAGGATTATTATGACGTCAATAAAATAATATAATAATAGTATTTGTTATAAAAAATGTATGCAAAAATAGTAAGGTATTTAACAAACATTACAGTCCGATAACACCTCCACACCAAAAAAATAAGTATTTTTTCAATCATTCATTAAAACACTTTGATTCTGTACTACTTACAGCATTTATACATTAAATATTTCATTTGCAAGGTTTTTATTACCTTTTTATTATTTTATAAATTTACTTTTATCTAGTATTAAAAATTAAATAAAATTTTATTACATTTATATCGTTTTATTAAGACGTAAAAGTAAATATTATATTTTAAAACAGTTTTTTTTAGATAAAAATGTTTATGAGTTTTAGTAAGATAACATTTTCTTAATTCTTGTTTGATTTTTATTTATATTACATGTATTTTAATAAAGTGAGTCATAAAATATTTTAGTATTTCATATTTATATTATAACAAAAATTAACTCTCATTTTAATAGAATTATAAAAGACTGAGACCCGTAAAGTCTCCGATTATTTCAGATATGTTCAACAGTTTGATAAGGCGCTCCTAGTGATATGCGATACTAAGAAAGAATCGATATTTGGGTATCAATAATATCGACTAAAAATTATCGATACCGGTATCGTATCGAAAGGAAAAATGAATATATATTTAACGATAAAGCCTTGGTAGTAGGGTTGTAAATCGAAGGCAAAACATCGATGTTTAACATCGATGTTTTATTAATATTAAAAAAAGCTATTTATTTATATTATATAGATTTTATTTAATAATGTAAAGATAAACTACGAAAAAAGTAACACATAATACACAAAAAGCATTTATTAGATTTTGAAATAGAAATATTCCTTTTTAATAGTAATTAATTTCACAATAATATTATTATACCCAATATAATAATCCTAATTTGTACCTACAGTCTATTCCAAACGATTAGGCGGAACTAACCGCAATTTTCATTTTTGTAATTTGTCATTAGATATTTTTTTATATATTGAAGTTGACTTTTCCTGAACAAAATGATCAAAAGCTTCAATCAATCGGTAAAAGTAACTAGAATTGGAAATCTAGTTCTGCCTAAACCAAAGGAACAGACCTTACTATTTTTACATTTCTAAAATGAAATATTGGATTTTATTACAATACTAATATAGTAATCTTAATGTTAATTTTATATTATTTAACATAAAAATAACACTGTCATACACAATTATTTTAAGTTGAAATAATGTCTGTTCCTTTGGTTTAGGCGGAACTAGATTTTCAATTCTAGTTACTTTTACCGATTAATTGAAGCTTTTGATCATTTTGTTCAAGAAAAGCCAACTTCATTATATAAAAAAATAGCTAATGACAACTTACAAAAATCCAGGGATTGGAGGAATAACAACTGGGAAAGTGTCAACAAGACTCAAAAAGAAAAAGTGTGTTGGCGTCGTTGGTCGTTCGCATTGTTTGCAAAAATTAGAAGTTTCTTCTTATTTTTTCGTATTCTGCTAACTGCTAAGAAGAATAAAAACTAACACTATTAGTATTGTTATATCACAATAGATGGCGCTTATATTTTGTGTACTAATTTTAATAAAAATTAAATTTTTAAGATTCCAGCGCCTATAGCGGTAGTTTCTGAATTTCAAAGTTTAAACATCGACATCGGTAGTAGACATCGATGTTTTATCGATACTATCGCCAGCAGACCATCGATGGTAAAAACATCGATGTTTTTAAAACAAACATCGATGTTTTCGATACATCGATGTTTTTTTCCATCCCTACTTGGTAGCGTCAGCTTTTGTGCACCACCTTGTGTCAGTCGATCTCTTTAAAACTACACTGTAAAAAAAAACAGGGAATTTACATGATACGTCAAGAAAAATTAACACAGTATTCCAATTAATTTTACAGAGCTCTGTAAAATTAATACAGTATTCTAATTAATTTTACAGAGTTCTGTAAAATTAATTGGAATACTGTATTATTTTTTCTTGACGTATCATGTAAATACCCTGGTTTTTTTTACAGTGTATACTAGATGCCCCTTCAGTATCTTTATTCTCAAGACATGCAAGCATAATTGCCCAATGGTTAGTTTATGCCGAAAAAAATTGTATAGTGCTTGTACCAATCAAAAAAATGTTATTTTTTTTTAACAAAAATATTTATTTGTGTATCAATTGTATTTTTTTTTTTTTTCATAAATAAAATTAATATTTTTAATAAATATATTTTAAATTCGTTGATGCGGGGCCCCTAAAGAGTTCGGGCCCGTAGGCCCGTGCTTACAGTGCCTAATTGATAATCCGGCACTGATGGTAGTCCATATTTACCGCACTTCCTCTACATATTTACATAAGTATTTTCATTCATACAATACTCCAGAGAGTTTTGTCATCTTGCAAGGCGGTAAATAATATACTTGGACAGTATCAGACGTGTTGAATTATGTCTTCGATCACACGTCCTTCGTATTGACAGTGGCGGCTCCTGAGTACGCGCTGTGGAGCTGCAGCTTTTACTTGAAAATAATATTTAAAAAATAACATTTTTTTGAACTCAAAATGCATTTAACATAGTAATTGTGGTGTGAAAATGTTTTTTTAAAATATATTTTGAACATTGGATGCTATTGTTTCATAAATATTTACTAGTTTCCTTTGAATAAGTCTACGTCGCGCTGCTTGTATCCTAGCGTCAAGGAAAGTGCAAATGTAGGCTTGTAAAGGGGTAGCGGTGCGTAGGCAGAAGTGATAAACTGGTGGGGATCGGAGCTAGAATGCTGTTAGCGTCACAATAACAGGGCTCACAGTATTATGAAATTATTGAATGTATTTATTTAAGTCGTAACTGAAATCGCTATACCTATATTATCTCTAAAAATTTATTGTTTAGATAGGTATTAATAATTAGTATTTTCTAACTTTTTCTTTTAAATTTATATAAGTATCTTAGCTTAACAAATACGTTTCGTATGTTAGATTATAAAACAATAGGTGTAAAAAATGAATACTGTCAAATCATTATTGGAAATTCTATTTAACAGACATAAGTTAGAAGAAAAAATTGATATTAAAAAATTGGGACGACCCACACCAAATTTAAATATTTCGGAAAGTGCAAAAAGCAAAAATTATAATTATAAGAGGCAATTCAACAGAGTCTTATATGATAAAACGTCGTGGTTAAACACCTAAACCTATCCTTGTATTATAATTTGCAGCTCTGAGTCCCAAAAAGTCACGAGCCGCCACTGCTGGCCGATTAAGGTGGACCGATTATATAAATATATAAAGAACATAAACGCTCAACGTGGAAAGTAACCGAAAGCTATCCATCTCTTGTCGGCACTTTAAAGAAACGGTCCCAAATGTATCTATTTGGAATCATGTGCGTGCGACAAATGTGGATCGTTGAATTGGTAACTGAACTAATAAAACATCGACGTATGCATGGGCGCCCGCAGTAAGGGAAAAGGGGACACTTGGCTTCCCTTAAGTCTCCACTTCTAAGGGCTGGTTTCTGAAAGCTTAGAAGAGTTTAATCTTTTAGTTAGACTCGGTTTAGACTTTTGGTTAGACATTTTTACAATATAAAAATCCCATAAGCAGTGGCGCAGCCAGGATTTTGCTTTGGGGAGGGCCGAATCAAATTTCGAGGGCACGCGGGCAGCATACAGCCCTCAACCTCATTTTTTGTGGCCCCTGAAGCGGTAATCAAAATCACTTGAGCTTATTTAAGTGAATATTGAGACTTCAAAAATATATCTGGCGAAAAATATAAATAAATATGTATTTATCGAAGAAAAAATCAAGTGAAAGTTTTTGATTCATGGATTAACAATTACATTTTTACCGACCGCCAACATATATGAGGGAGGTATAGTGATCATACCAATTTTGACGTTACGAAATTTCGATGGATCTCCACGAATTGAGGTCCCTACATAACGTTTTGACTATTTTCAGTATGATGTCTGTCGGTCTGTCTGTCCGTCTGTCTGTCTGTCCGTCTGTCCGTCTGTCTGTCCGTTTGTCCGTCTGTCTGTCCGTCTGTCCGTCTGTCTGTGTACACGTGCAGAGCAAATTCGGCTGAAAGGATTTTTATGAAACTTCATATTTAAGCTTCTGCCATCAATGGCACGAGGTAATAAACTTTTGGTAAAAATCGGTTGACTAAAAATGGGAGTTTACTCGTGTCGATTTTAAGTTTTTTGCGAATATTTCACAACAGAAAAATATCTCGAAAAAATTTATTAAACAAAAGTTGCTATAAAAGCAATAACAAATAACTTTTATTTGAGATGTTTTTTGATAAAACGAAAAATTTCGAATAATTCCTGTAAAATTTTTCGAAATTTTTTCTTATTTATATGTAACGTTTCCATGGTCATGATAAATAATATCTCTGTTAGAAAATATTATGTCAAGTTATTTCTACTCTGCTGCTAGAATGTAATTTATATAAGTACTTTATGATGGCGGTCCTGTGGTGGCCACAGCTGATTTTTTTATCAACAAATAATGGAATTATTATTTGATATAAACATCAATATCCAACAACAGGGGTGTCGAACTGATTTGGGTCGCAGTCTATTTTACATACAAAATGATAAGCAGTGACGGAACTTTAAATATCCCGAAGGGTTTCTTAAAAAAAATTTATAAACAGAAATGGGGAAGATAGTATATTTTACATTTTTAAATATAGTTTTTAATTATTTTTAGAGACGTGTCATGCAAAAATATGGCTTTATAAACATTTTTCTTAATTTACTTGTTGATAAAATAGTAAAACAGGTTCACAAAATATTGTAAAACATATTTATTCCTATAATTTCACTTTCACAGCTATGTAACAATAACATCAGGTACCCTTTAGCTACGTTCCAAAATTCAACACCGTGGCGCTACGATCTTAAATTTATTTCCCTATAGGGGAAACATTTTAAGATCGTAGCGCCACGCGGATTTTTTTGAAACCATTCTAAATCAGATACCACTTGACATTTACTAGTAAATAATAGCGAAAAGTGTATCAAAAAACGACAAAAAATAAATAATTCTTTTGGATTTTCTGATTTTGTGAAGTGACAACACTTGTAAACATCTAAAATACTACATTTTGTGATCTGGTTTTAAGTTATGGCGGTTTTCCATTGTCGATTATTTTAACTATATTGGGGGAAATAATAATTCCCGTGTTGTTTACCAAGGGATAGAAATCTACAATGCTGGGCATACAATATTGTGTGGAGTCACTGAAAAAAACAGAGAGTTCATAAAGATTTATGCATTATGCCTAGAGACTTCTGCATTACAAACCCACACACAATAACAGGAATTTTCAAGATATGCGATAATAAATACAAAATTGAAAATATTTTTTGTAATCACTATCATTAAAATGTAATGAGCAAACTTTGATATAAGGGCTCACTTTTTTTCCACTTTTTAAATTGTTTATCTAAACATCGCGTCGATTCCTAACCTCTTGCTTTCCCAATTTTGTTTCGAACCGTACGGTGTCTGATATTAGTGGAAACAAATGAAACGATATTTCCGGGTTTCTTCTTTTCAATGAATTGCACATAGGCACACAACAATATGTATTATACATTTTTCAATGATTATAATAAAACTTTAAAAACAAACTTCATACAAAACCAATACACAAAACGAAATGTTATCTGATGTACACAAGTTCATGAAACGCTCACCAGATGGTAGGGTGCTTAGCTGCAAATCCCTATAAATGGAATAACATGTACAAAATTATTTGGGCACTAAATGTTGTGGTGCTTAGGATAACTTTATCTCAAATTATACTAACTATGATTTTCTGTTTGTTTCAGGTAAGATAAAAACAACTTCGTCAACTAAATATTATTATCATGTAAGTAGTAACATAACTGATTTACTTAAACTCAATAGACATAAGTAAAAATTACATTGCAATACAGCTCTTAAGAGAAACGAATAATTTTGCCGCTACATATATATTAAAAAATAATATGTGATTATTTTTTCTAAGCAAAAAGGAAAAAGTTCAGTATAATTTTTAAAAAGAGAAAAAAGATAAAAAAAAACTGTCGTGAACGTTTGTGGCGTGGACTTTTACTCATCTAACATTTGAACGTAAGTTGACATTTCATTTTTGTGATCGGGCGTGATCGGGATACAAACGTGCACAGCTTTACTTGTGACCAACAACTCGATTGTGACCTATTTGACTGTCCAATCTTTCTTCCAGCGACTAGATTTTATACAGCCGAGAATGGTCGTGCGGTAAAAACAAAAGAAACAAAATAATAAATAATGTTGTGGTAAAATTTTGAAGGGCGCCAACTGGTCTAAAAGAATTTACAAATAAGGACCGACCAGTAAATCCTTTTTACCGGCTGGAAAGATATACAATATACAGTCTGTTTCAAACGCTTAGGCGGAACTAGATTTTGCAATTTAGTTACTTTCATCGCTTAAATCGTGCTTTTCGGCCGTTTTGTTTAAGCTTTGTAAATCATACTTACAATAAACATTTTTTGGTTAAGGTTAATATCATTTTAAAATGTTATTTTCTTTATATTTTGATTTTTTGTGTCATTCTTAATAGAAATTTCCCATTTATTTATTTTCTTGTCATTAAAAATAATTTAATTTTGACATAGGTCATTCGTTTCCATGGTTTCATTGTTGTAATATTGAATTTTGACATTCCAACGTGAAAAAATTAAATAACCCAAGCAAGGTCCCTTGTCGTGACAACCTAAAAGAACGAAATTCCCATTTAGTTCCGCCTAAGCGTTTGAAACAGACTGTAATTCTTATTGACGGTCACCAGACTATATTATTAAATGACTACTATAGTTGATAAATAAATATAAATATATATTAATAATTAAATACAATTTTATGATATATACAAAAAAATACGAATCTTAAGTAAAAAAAAAAAAAATAGATACTATTAAAACGGTAATACTTCTAAAATTACGACAATGGAATTCCAAACCCGTATTTTAGAATAATTTTGAGTATAGATGACCAAACTAACTAATAATTTTGACAATAAACGAAAAATGAACAATTTAGCATAAATATTAAAACAATAAATAAATTTATATCACAATATATAAGCTTATCTGTGACCAGCAACTAGACGGTAGATCAAGATGAGGCTTCCTTGAATTTGTAGGCCCCTCCCTCAGCTCGGGTGCTCCTAATCTCCGCCGAACACCGATTTGATCGACTACTTCACGGTGTTATGTTCTAGACAACAAGGTCTAAAAGAGAGCCTAAAAGTGAAATATGCGTTTTACAACAGGTCACTGCATTATAGACATCAGTTACAATAAAGAAAGAAAAATATACAAGTAAAATTACCTAAGATGGTATGCGGCTCTGAGAGTTTGAAATTTCGATTAATGATTTAGATCCGAATTAAATCGTCTAGACGCCCAGTCTAATATGTTCAGCAATATTCCAAATCCTTTTATTAAAAGGTCGACAAATATACAAATATTTCACACACACTTCCGTTATAATTGTCGCTAAATAATATATTTGCTTCTTTCATCTACCAAAATTTCTAGAATGAAACAAAATGTCTCACAGCTCTCTTATTTTTTTTTATTTGTATATTTTGCCTTTTTTTCTAGGTAACTGAGTCGCTAGTAAACAAGTCGTAGCCAACGCGTTTTATTTCACAATTAGACCAACCGAATTATTGTTCTGATGATTGGTTACCTAATCTTTATAAAAATGAATAATTATAAAATTTTTGCCCGTAACATACTCTAAAATTATCGTTTTTTTATTAGAGAGACTAGCCCGTATTTCGAACTCAACCCAATGAAATATATTGTTTCCTACTTTATTTTTTGTTGTGCTATTGCTGTATTATCTGTTTCATTTTGTAATACGGAACTAACAGGAAAAGTTCATTTTTTATGTTGTATATTGACAATACATTTATAATATTATCATAGTATTGGTTCACACGGATACGCAAAGTCTGTTTACACCACAACAGTTACCAAAGTAACCAGATTTAGTTTCGTATTACAAATTGAGACAGATTATATCAGATTGGCACTGATAATAATAAATTTATTTCGTGCCTTTTGGCTTTGCAAGAATTAGTTTACAATCTATACTAATTATAAATAATATTCTAGTCCATTTACCATAACTTTGAAATGACGTCACAATTGAAAAACTCATCTTGTTGCCAATTCGTAAACTGTCAAAAAAAGTTAGGTTATATCGAACAACTTCGAAAAATATATTGAAAACTTATATTCCTATGGAGGAAAGGAATTAATGTAAATTATGATGCACAGCAGTTCTTTCTAACCGATTTGTCGCGAAATTTATGGTTTATATTATATTAATTGTGTAATGTAGTATTTAAAAAATAATAATAATAAATTTCAGTGTATAAGAATCATCAGAAATATTTGTTTTTAGAAATGTGTCATGTTCTTTTAATACTTTTTATACAATTTACTTTAATTTTTCGCCTGGTGTCACATTGACACAGCGGGTTCGGGAAGCAAACGCGGAGTGTTCCGAGTCACACTGTTTAACTCCAGACCGCTCGAATAAACGCGTTTAGACCTTTTCTCGAACGCTCCGAGCTTGCTGCCTGAACTCACTTAAATGATATCGGAAAGCAATGATAAAGAATCAAATTTTTTATTATTCGAATAGAAATTTTTGAATTTCAGATGTTAGATACAATTTTGTTTCGAATAATGAATATTCAAATATTATTTCCAGTCAAACAGTTTATTGCCGCTAGCTGCAAGTGTAAATTTTATGAGTATGCTAAAATTACTTTTCGTTTGCATCTGATGATGAATAAACCGTTCTACGTAACAGACCTGTAGGTTAAAATTACAAAAAGAAAGAACGTAATAAATGTAAATAGAACATATTTTATTAATCATATATAATATTTGTTTATCGACCAAGATACAAAATTAAATATTGTTTTTGTTCACTTACATTACAAATTATAAAACCTTTTAAAATATACAAACACAATATACAGATAAAAGTACGTTATAGAAATATCACCCATCATATTTGATATCTATTACTCTTTTATGAGTTTTAAAAAACCCTTAAAGTTTGGTCTGAATCGCTCTGTAAGAAATGGTAGTTTACTAAGGTACCATTGCAGTTTTAAAAAATTAACTCTACCAATATCTCGAAAACTATTGCTATGATCAAGCTAAAATTTTATATCTAATGCTCTTTTATGAGTTTTAAGAAACCCTTAAATTTTGGACTCAATCGCTCTGTTATAAATGGTAGTTTACTAAGGTACCATTACAATTTTTAAAAATTAACTCAACCAATATCTCGAAAACTATTGCTTCGATCAAGCTAAAATTTGATATCTAATACTCTTTTATGAGTCTTAAAAAACCCTACAATTTTGGTCATAATCGCTCTGTAAGAAATGGTAGTTTACTAAGGTACCATTGCAGTTTTTAAAAATTAACTTGACCAATATCTCGAAAACTATTGCTACGATCAAGCTAAAATTTGATATCTACTACTCTTTTATGAGTTTTAAAAAACCCTTAAGTTTTAGTTTTAATCACTCTGTTAGAAATGGTAGTTTACTAAGGTACCCCTTTTATGTAATTTTATATTAATAGTGTCGACAGTAACATGCTCTCCTAAAATCAAATTAATTATCTTTCAAAATAATTAATAAGAGACAAAACCATCCTTTGAGCACGGCTACTAAGAGCTTTGGGCAATTTTATTACAGTAAAATTTAAAAATAATAAAATATAACCTCACTAAATAAACACTTAAATCAACCTGACAAATAACGGTTGAACAATCCAATTACAAACTGACAACATTGGAAAAATGTACCAACATTAAATAAATAAATGTACTAACTGAGTTATGGATTGATGTTGATTAAAACATATCATAACGTTGGTACTTAAATTAACCAACTGTGACGTCATCTCATTTATTGTGAATGGAGTTTTTTTTTTTTATTTGTTTTAAAGAGGCGTCAGCAACTTGGCTATTGGCCTCTGATACATATATTTTTACAAAATATTATTTTTACATATTATAAATATATAACATTTTTTAATTTTGGAGAAAACATTAATTGATTTTAGATAATTTATTACTTTGGAGAGATGATCTTGGTTGTTACTTAGAGCTTCTTTGAGTGATAATGGGATTTGGAATCTTAACCTCTCAACTTGATAATTAGGACAGTCGATTATTAGGTTTAATAATCGGTAATCTAATCTAGTTTTGCAATTTTGGCATTCTATGGGATTTTGTTTTTCAAAAATATATTTATGAGTAGCTAGTGTGTGACCTAATCGGAGTCGCGTAATAACAATTTGATCTTTTCTATTCATATTGGTTTTCCAGTAGCTGAAGTCTTCTTTGATTTGACTGAAATGATTTGCTATTGTGCCCCAGTATGAAATCAATTTAGAATTTAATTTATTTTTAATATGATAATAATAATAATAATAATAAACATTTATTTAACTTCAAAACAATACAAGTTAAGTCACAAAGAAATAATAATAATAATAAAAGGTTTTACAAAAGATCATTTACAAATTCATTTAAAGAATAATATGACTTACTAGCTAAGATATTTTTAAAAGAAAGTTTAAATTGTTTTAAATTTTTATTTCTGATTGAAAGGGGGATTTTATTGAATATAGTGTAACCAATATTCATTTTGCTGGATACTTGCAATCGAGACCTTGGCACACTAAGATCCTCTTTGGAACGTATATTGTAGGAATGGCACTCTTTGCGGGTTGAAAGATTTCCACTACTCTTCTTTACTTCTAGAGCTTGTAGCAAAATGAATTGCGAATGGAGTGTCAGTATATCCAGTTTCTTGAATACTGGCTTACAAGAAGAGGTTTTTGGTGCGTTTACTACAGCCCTTACTGCCTTCTTTTGTAATATAAAAATCTTCTCTGCTTGTGGCGCATTGCCCCAGACTAATAGACCATAAGACATAATGGAATGGAACAATGCGTGATATACAGTCAAAGCTAAATCTTGGTTGGTTGTTTTTCTTATACGACGAATAGCATAAATTGTTCTGTTGAGTTTACCACTAATGAGAGTTACATGACACTTCCATGTCAATGCAGAGTCTATTCGTAAACCCAGAAAATCGGCTACGCCAGGTTTAGGGGATCTTCTATTGGACGTAAAGGTAATAGTTTGTGTTTTTCTATGATTTAAAGTTAAATAATTCTGCTGGAACCACTTAGTAGCTTCTAGATTGGCAGTATCATGCTTGATTTGTAACATATTTTCATCCCTGTCGTTCACCAGTAGAGTTGTGTCATCAGCGTATAACACACTGTTGCAGGAAATGTTATTGGGAAGATAATTTATAAATATAATGAAAAATAAAGGCCCAAGGATACTGCCTTGGGGTATTCCTGTTTTTAACTTACATGGCTTGCTCAATGGCTAATGAAGTCTCTATGTGGAATGGGTATATTTATCAAATTGTTAGTCGTAGCTAATTTTACTGCCTGATCTGCTTCTTCATTTCCTTTGATACCAACGTGAGAGGGGATCCATAGGCTAACAAGAGATTGTTAGCCTATGGATCCCTAACAATCTCTTTTCCTGCAATAATAGCATTATGTACGTTTGCTTGGATATCTTGGATTAACGGGTTTTTCGTGTGAATATCTTTGATGGCGTCTATGGAATTATGTGAATCTGTTTGTATTAAAAATTTGTTTTTTTTTCACATTTTCCTGAATATACTCTATTGCCTAAAGGCTTCTGCCGTGTATACACTTGCCGTTGATGATAAGTGGTATTGATGTTTTTCTGAGTTTACTGTGAAAGCGGCACCGGTCTTTTCATTTATTTTTGATCCGTCAGTAAAAATAGAAGTAAAATTTTCGTAGCGTTCTATTGTTTCCAAATAAACTTTTCTGAAGGTTTCAGGATGAGTGGAGTCTTTTTTGTACTTGGTAAGGGAGAGATTTATTTTGGGATTGAGAAGGGTCCATGGTGGCTTAGGGGGTGGTTTAGTCTTATATATTTTAGGAAAGTCTATATTCAGATCTTCGCAATTGTGGCAGATGGTATCAAGTAGTGATACATCGTTTTTTATGTTTTTAGGGTTTTGTAGGTATGACCAAAAAACCCTTATACCGTCATTTTGTCGTCTGTCTGTCTGTCTGTCTGTCTGTCTGTCTGTCTGTCTGTCTGTCTGTCTGTCTGTCTGTCTGTCTGTCTGTCTGTCTGTCTGTCTGTCTGTCTGTCTGTCTGTTCGGTAAAAATTGTAGCCAAACGGCTAAACCTAGAGAGTTGAAATTTGGCATGCTTATACAACTCTTTGACCCGCACATAGGAAAAATACTAAAACATCTAAAAAACATACCCCCCTAAAAATATAAACAAATATGTGCTCATCGAAAACAATTTTTTTTTTTTAAATTATGAGTAGGGTATCAAATGAAAGCCCTTAGTACGTGGATTAACGATCAAATTTTTATTTTTGAAAAATAAATTATTTTGAAGCGATTTATGCCAAAATTGTGCAAAAAAAATTTTGTCCCACACCCTGTAGCCCAGATGGTTTAAACTAAAAATCTAAAAAAATTCTAAGTAATGTATATTGGTGTGAACCGAAATAGTGCAACAGGAATTTTTGAGCAGATTATGTTTTCGGAAAAGAACGTATATTTTGTGGTTTTTGGTTCACAAAGTACAAAAGTTATACCAATGTAAGACACTCACATGCAAGGCGTACGATGGCGTTATTGGTTAGAGCACTGGTGTCGTAAGCTAAAACTCGCTGGTAAACGAAGGGTTTCGAGTTCGAGTACCGAGTGAATTTTATTTTTTCTGTTTTTTTTTTGCATTTTTATTATGTTGAAATTATTTTGTCAAAATTCTAGTTATATTTTGACAAATGTTGTATTTAATTTTCAAGAGCGTAAATTTAATAATTATCTTATTATATGATTAACAGACGATAAATTATTTTAAAAATATCCTTCATTTTGCCGTGATTACTACAAAGTAAAATTTGTCCTACACACTCAGCATACCGCCTTCACTTATTATATACCTGCGAAACCCTGAAATGTGTGAATATTCACACTTCACATCAATTTTTTATGTTTATCATACTATTACCAGTCTTCAACATCTGGTTGAATGTTGGGTTTGTTTCATTACTGGCAAGTTTGGTGATGTATGACAACGTTGTCTGGGTCCTGCGGTACAGTAAAGGCACTTGGTTCGCCTCACGCATTTTTTTATTAAAATAAATACTCAAAGGAAAAATTGATGTGAAGTGTGAATTTTCACACATTTCTGGGTTTTGCAGGTATTTAGTAACTGAACGATGATTATTTGGGATGCCAAAATAAATTTTATGTCAAAATATTTTTTTATGAATTTTAATTCGAATGCCTAATACCATTATTTAAGTTTCTAAATATATGCAGTATTTTTTTTATATAGCAAAGTTCATTAAGATTTTGAAAATTGCACCTATGGCTTCCATTGGTTGCTGACATCATAAGTCCCACCCTTTGATTTCGTCAAACATAGAATTAAATTATAATTTCAACACTTTCCACTGGTTATTAAATTTACGCTTTTAAAAATTAAATGCAACATTTACCAAATATAACTAGAATTTTAACAAAATAATTTAAACAAAATAAAAATGCAAAAAAAAACAAAAAATAAAATCAACAAGATTCGAACCCTAGTTTGCAAGTTAAGTTATATTATTAAGCGTACGACAAATCCAACCACGCCACGAGAGCTACTGATCTGGTATGTTACACAACGTATTAAATAGTTAACATATTTTAGTTAAAAACACAAAAAATGCGTTATTTTCCGACAACATAATCTGATCAAAAATTCCTGTTGTACTATTCCGGTTCACACCAATGTACATTACTTAGAATTTTTTCAGATTTTTAGTTTAAACCATCTGGGCTACAGGGTGTGGGACAAAAAATTGTTTGCACAATTTTGGCAAAAATCGCATCAAAATAATTTATTATGCAAAAATAAAATTTTGATCGTTAATCCACGTACTAAGGACTTTCATTTGATACACTACTCAGAATTAAAAAAAAATATATTTTTTTTTGATTAGCACATATTTGTTTATATTTTTAGAGGGATATGTTTTTTAGATGTTTTAGTATTTTTCCTATGTGCGGGTCAAAGAGTTGTATAAGGATGCTAAATTTTAACTCTCTAGGTTTAGCCGTTTGGCTACAATTTTTACCGAACAGACAGACAGACAGACAGACAGACAGACAGACAGACAGACAGACAGACAGACAGACAGACAGACAGACAGACAGACAGACAGACAGACAGACAGACAGACAGACAGACAGACAGACAGACAGACAGACAGACAGACAGACAGACAGACAGACAGACAGACGACAAAATGACGGTATAAGGGTTTTTTGGTCATACCTACAAAACCCTAAAAACACAAGAAAACAGCGATTTACAATGCAAGCTCCTCACATTATTTTGTTTTTGAGATAGAGGCTGCAAACAAAATATAGAACCCGGGTGGAAAGATTCCTTGGTGTGCCCTTGCTTCTAGTAAACTAGTTTTCCGCAGAAAACCAGTTGAGAATCACTGTATGAAACCATTAAATTTGTGGAAATTTGAAATTTGTTATCAATTTAAAAATAACCACTTGATTTTAATGGTGAAATTTTTTGATTGACTACAGTACTGCAACTTACAAAAGGTTATATTGAGGGGAAAATATGATGACAGCGAAACAGAAAAGATAACAAGAGAATCTAGATCAATTTATCACACACATTCATTGACAGCTTCGGTATAACCAATAGAAATTAATCGAAACAAAACGGCTTCAAATCATAAATCAGTAATCAAATCGAAGAGTAGTCAATTCCACGCGTTCGTTCATGTGAGAATCAGGTCATTGCAGGGTTGGACAAACTTGATTACCCCAGATTGAACTTTTATTACATTTGTACAAATACTTTTACTATATTTAGAATTGGAGGGAGCAAATATCACTGCCAATAACGTTGGACGTGGAAGGAGGGATGTATAGAACAAGTAAATGAGTTTTATTACTTGGGATATAACCAGGGATGGGGAGTCGACAGAAAAATTATCGACTCCGGAGTCGGTATTTTTGAAAATCGACTCCGACTCCGACTCCGACTCCCGACTCCTTTCACTGGTAAATTGTAAAGTCTATTCCAAATGTTTAAGCGGAACTAAATGGAATTTTTATTTTCTCAAATTATTTTTGAGTTTACTTTTTAACTATCAAAGTGGGCTTTTGTTAAACAAAATGATACAAAGCTTCATTCAATCCTTAAAAGTTAGTAGATTTCGCTTAAACCAAGCAAACAGACTATACTTACATTAAATATCTTGGGTTGGGGCGAGCTGTTTTTATAAAATGTCATTTTCATTTCATCTTGACTATTGAGTAATTTTTAATATAAATTTTCAAATATATTAGTTTAAAAAAAAAATATTTTGTATTTTATATATAGTCTGTTCCTTTGGTTTTGGCGGAACTAGATTTTCAATACTAGTTACTTTTACCGTTTGATTGAAGCTTTTGATCATTTTGTTCAGGAAAAGCCAACTTCAATATATAAAAAAATTGCTAATGACAACTTACAAAAATGAAAATTCCAGTTAGTTCCGCTTAATCGTTTGGAACAGACTGTACTTTATTTTTCATAACATGTCACTTTTTTCTTTTGACATATAGATTTTAGCTGCCAACATGAAACATAAAATAATCACAAAGCCCGTTACAACTTGAGAAAATAAAAATCAAGTTTAGTTTCGTTTTAACATAATAAACAAAGTATACAAAAAAATAAAAAATAGATATTACTAAAAATTAACTAAATTTTTAACTGAAAAGCATGAAGGAAACCGGAATTGAATATTTTTAATTTCATTTTCGTTCATGAACAGAGAAAAAATGTCGTTCCTGTTCTCATTCTTTAACAAATTCTGGTAGTATGGTATTTTGCTTTCGCTTTCGGATTGTTCTCATCCTTGATAAATATGTAGACAAAGAGTCGGGAGTCGATAACTTTTTCCGACTCCCGACTCCGACTCCGACTCCTCCAAAAAGCTTCGACTCCTCGACTCCCGACTCCCGACTCCGACTCCGACTCCCCATCCCTGGATATAACTTCCAAAAAAATAACGAAGAACACAAACATATACAAGAGTTAACGAAGAAGGCGAAAGCAGTAATGGCGCGAACCAAGTGCCTTTCCCAAGGAAGTTATTTGGAGGGAGATTGAATTGTAATTCTATTCGAATAATTATTTTTTTTTAAATCAGTCCGGTTACTTAAGGGACTATTACCGGTTAGAAAGGCAAAAAATGACCTATAATTAAATATTTGTTTTTCTCGTTTCCTTTATTATAGAACGTTGTGCAACTTTTTTTATTTTATTAATATTATATTCAAGATAATAAAAAAAATTTTTTTTTTTTTTTTTCAATACATAGATAATTATATAGATGGCGCCAAAGTTCGGTAACAAAAAATTATGATGCTCCATGGCCCGGGGTTAATCTCGAAATTGACAAGTTTGAAACAAAAAATTCAAAAATAATTTTAAAGATGAAGGTGTCTTACATCGTAATTTACCACCTATTATAAAAAAAGGGTGTAAAAACAAAATGGCGGATAGGTGAAATTTTTTTTCTAAAAATCATGTTTTTTTCCCCTTTTACCCTTATCAATTCTTTTTTTTTTCAATTTTTTTTGCAATTTTCTGGTAAATTACGGTAGAGGACACCAAAATGAACAAAATTCACTAAAATTTAAAAATATCCGTTGTGTAGTTATGGAGAATAAGTCTGGGCCGATTGAAAAAACACCATTTTAGGAAAATCACTTTTAAAGTTTTTTTTAATATTTGTATTGTAATATTTAAAAAAAAATTAAGTTTCAGCACTTACAATTGGTTAATCAGCAATTCCTGGTCCATATAAAAGTACTCCCGAATCAATCATTTGTTGCTGTTCCTCTTGCTGAGCAGTTTGCTTTGCCATGCGAGCTTCCTTCGACGCCGCTGTACTCGCTTTATTGGCGATCTCAATGCGTTCCTCATCTTTTTTTTTAACATAATCATACGCAGAGTGTCCAATTATGCATCCCATTACCTCCAGTATTTTCAAGAGGGACGTTCTACATTCATTAAATATTGCTAATGAAATATTAGCAGCCAACTCAGTAACTTCTCTTCCCACAAACGTATGTTTGGGAACGATAGCCCAAAGTGTTTTGTTGTAACACTCATTATTATTTTGGGTATTCTTTCCCAAACATCGTTTCAGCAACTCTTCATCTGTTAGTTTTTCAAAAATCGGTTTAATATATTCTTGGACCTCCGAAAAAGCGCATGCGCTAAAATTGCCACCAATTTCTTATTTTTTTGAATTTCGTTATAAAAATTTAGGATATGATTTCTGAAGGTATAAGGAATCAAAAAATGTAAAAAAAAAACGATTTTTTGAAAATTATAACCGGTAATAGTCCCTTAATTTACACACCTCGTAGATTCAATATAGTACAATCCAACCTATTTAGTTGTGGTGAAATTGCAGACCCTCATCATCTACAATTCTCATGCCCCTCCTATGAAGAATAGTCTCAGTTACTTTATTTAAAACTAGCAGAAACCGCAACAACGGAAAGAGCATGTAGGATCTTAGCTGACTGACTACAGTTACTCACAAAATTTAACGTACAAGAGTTTTAGAAATACCTCTTAGGTAAAAATTCCTATAAAACAGATTATTTAAACCAATTATTTTTTATTCCTAAAATATATCTTAGAGATACAAAACTATTATAAATGGTATAAAATTAAATAACATTTACTAAACATTTGTTAAAGAAAATAAAAAATATATACATTTTCAGAGACACAAAATTGAGCGTACAAAAAGTATTAATACTAATAAAATAATTAGAAAACAATGGGTTAATTTAAATTAATATTTTGTCGCGTCACCTCTTGCTTCTATTACTGCTTGAAGGCGATTTGGCATAGATTGCACTAATTTTCCACAAACTTCTGCCGGTATATTATTCCACTCTTCTTGAAGTTTCGTTTTAAAATCATTTTTGTTAGAAAATGAATTTTTTTTTATACGAACTTTTAATTCTCCCCATAAATTTTCAATGGGATTGAGAGCAGGCGATTGTGGCGGTGTTTTGAGTAATTTTGGTGCATTGTATAACAGCCATTCCTTTACAATAAGCGCGGTATGTTTGGGATCGTCATCTTGTTGGAAATAAACTGGTGGCATATCTATTTTTTCTGCAGTAGCCGTAAGATTATTTTTCAAGATGTTTAGATATTTCCATTTATCCATGATGCCTTCTATAAATTCTAAATTACCTGGGCCTTTCGAGCCCATAGCACCCCCCAACATAACTGATCCGCCTCCGTGTTTTACTGTCGGAACAGTATTAATTTTTTTTAATTCTGTATTGGGCTTCCACCAAACAATTTGTCTGCCATCCGAACCAAAAAAATTAATTTAAGTCTCGTCAGAAAAAATAACTTTATTCCAGAAGCTAATTGGTTTGTTTACATACATTTTTGCTAATTCTAAGCGTTTCTTTTTATTCGTTTTTGAAATCAATGGTTTCTTGCGTGCAATTCTACCATTGTAGTTATTTTTCCGGAGTACTCAGCGGACTGTTTCTACTGAAATTTGTTTATTTAATCTTTGTGACAATTCTGACGTTAACTGGGGTACACTAATTTTAGGATCTTGCTTGATTTTTCGCAAAATAAATCTTTCATCCACAGTTGATTACAATTTTTTTCTGCCTCTGTCCGTTTTGTTTTGGATTGTACCTTCATATTTAAATTTATTTATTATTCTTTGAATTGTGGAATGTCTTCGGTTTACTATATCATCTATTTCACGCATTGTATGACCCCGGGCGTATAATTTAACTATTAGTTTTCGTGTAGATTCGTCAGTTTGTTTAAGTTTATTTTCCGTTATAATAGAAACAAAATCACTGTACTTGAATGTCGCCTAATACAAACTAAACTAATGAAAAAAACATTTGTTGCAAGATAAAACCTATGCAATATAATTTCAGGAAAAGACAGGAAAAGAAAGGTCTTAAATCAAACGAAATTAACTAGTACGCTCAATTTTGTGTCTCTAAAAAATTATATTTTGTATTTCATAACTCGAACGCCTAATACCATTATTTAGGTTTCTAAATATGTGCAGTATTTTTTTTTTTTTTTTATATAGCAAGGTTCATTAAGAATTTTTAAAATTGCGCCTATGGCTTCCATTGGTTGTTATAAGTTCCGCCCCTCTGATTTCGTGTACATTGAAACAGAATTAAATTATAATTTAAACAATTTCCACTGGCTATTAAATTTACGCTTTTAAAAATTAAATGCAACATTTGCCAAAATATTACTAGAATTTGAAAAAATAATTTAAACAATATAAAAATTT
This sequence comes from Liopterus haemorrhoidalis, assembly GCA_963971575.1. NCBI lineage: Eukaryota > Metazoa > Arthropoda > Insecta > Coleoptera > Dytiscidae > Liopterus > Liopterus haemorrhoidalis. The sequence goes on from OZ020624.1 coordinate 6,523,569, forward strand.
AAAAAAAAAAACAAAAAATAATATAGTCTCTTCTCACAGGATTCGATTCCTTTCGGATCGGGTTACTAGGTTGAAAAATCAGCGTCTAATACCACAAGACCAGCATACATGTTACAGTGTGGCGTGTTACAAAGTTATAACTTGTGTACATTATTAGCCAAAAATCACAAAAAATGCGTTTTTTTCCAAAAACCTAATCTGATCAAAAATTCCTGTTGAACTATTCCGGTTCACACCAATGTACATTACTTAAAATTTTTTCAGATTTTTAGTTTAAACCATCTGGGCTACAGGGTGTGGGACAAAAAAAAATTTGCACAATTTTGGCAAAAATAGCTTCAAAATAATTTATTTTGCAATAATAAAAATTTGATCGTTAATCCACGTACCAAGGGCTTTCATTTGATACCCTACTCAGAATTATAAAAACATATTTTTTTTTTCGATGAGCACATATTTGTTTATATTTTTAGGGGGATATGTTTTTTAGATTTTTTAGTATTTTTCCTATGTGCGGGTCAAAGAGTTGTATAAGCATGCCAAATTTCAACTCTCTAGGTTTAGCCGTTTGGCTACAATTTTTACCGAACAGACAGACAGACAGACAGACAGACAGACAGACAGACAGACGACAAAATGACGGTATAAGGGTTTTTTGGTCATACCTACAAAACCCTAAAAATAATTAGTTTAAAAAAAAAGTTTTATAGTCACGTTTTATTAAAAAGTACCTTTGTCAAATTCTTGTATGCTCAAGTTTGTGAGTAACTGTATAAAAGTTACATTATAAGGCTGAAAAAGCCTAAGCCAAGAGAAAAGAAGAAGAACATTTTTCCGTTTAATAAGAATTAAGTAGCAGTAAATAAGATTGTTTACATCAGAGTGACAGTAAACAATTACTAAACTTCATACATAACTATAATCTTCATTTCAGGTACATGCTTGTTCCTTGACAATACTATCTTATTTTAGCTGTACTTAATGGAATACCAGTAGCTATACATTTTCGTGATCTTGTTTGAGTATTATGTAGTAGTTGGTTCCGGATACAGTTTCCTAAACTCGCTTTATCAAATTTCAAGGAAGAGGGAAATGCTGGTGTCTTTATTATTAAAGTTTTGAGGGAATAATTATAGCATTATTAAATTGCAAAAGTAAATTACATGCAATGATGAAATTGCGCTGCAGACTAATATCATTAACATTTTGCTAAACTTTTATAATTGAACTGAATTACAATCTCCATAAAAAACGAACTTCCTACACCAATAGAAACCCGATTTAAAATATATCACGTGACTAGCTGGAATGATAGACACTTCCATAGCTGTTATAATTAATTCTATTATTGCTGCCGGGTCCGAAATTAACTTTATCTCATTATCATAATTATCAAGAGCTTTATCAAAGTGCAATATGTGACACAACTCTCTTAGATGATCCACAGCTATTAGATATACGATAAGAGATACGAGAAGTCGGATAAAAGATTTTGGCGTTTCTCCCAAGTATTAGGTTTGAATCATATCTATGAAATTTGTCTCAATATATTGAATTATATTGGTCTAAATCTTATTTCTTAACCAATGGTGTACCCCAGGGGTCAAATTTAGGCCCCTTGTTATTCCTATTGGTGGTCAACAGCATCTCAAATATTGTGAGTAATTCGGAATATGAAATTTTTGCTGATGGTGTAAAATTATATCGCAAAATCACGGACTTGTCTCACTGCATTGAGTAACAGAATGACCTGCAAAACCTCCATGAATGAAGTAAAGCCACTGGATTATTCTTTAATATTACAAAATGTAAGGTAATGACTTACTCTAGAAAACGTAATATTATAAAATGTAATTATAGAATGGGAGGTTGCAGCGTTCCATGTACGGAAATAGTAAAAGATCTGGGAGTATGGTTCGATGCAGAGTTGAGATTTCAGCAACATATTGAACATACTCTAAATAGTTAACATTACCATACATTAAAGAGGGTGGGATATGTCCTATGTCTGATAAAAGATTTTCGCCAAAAAAGTTCATACATTGCCTTATTCAATTCCTACGATCTATACTTGAATATGGTTCCTTTATATGGGCACCACATCAAACAAAAAATATGAAGAGAATTGAAAATGTTCAAACGCGATATTACCGTCTGGTAAAATTTAAAATGACAGGGGTGTATCCAAAATACACAGCTAATAATGAAATATTAGCAACATTTTGTGTCAGAACTTTGGTCGCGAGAAAGGAATTGGCATCCCTACTATTTTTATACAAAATATTTAATGTTCTGATCGACTGTTCTTATATCCTAGCCATCTCGTGACCTCAGGATTAGAAACGCATTCTTTGAATGTAAAAGGGCCAACACTGAGCATTGTGGAATGAGTCCACTACATAAAATGAAATGGTTTTCAACGATCTCTTAGCAAAGGATAGATTTATTGACATATTCAGCACAAGTTATGAAGGTTTCCGTAAGGTTGTATTAAACATGATATAACTAATGCCCTCTGTAGTATCAATCTAAAGCTAAGATGTAGGTTCTACAATATACAATTCTCATTTTTATGTGTTGATCTTTAAATAAAATTCATTGACCTTAAGACTTTTAGTCAATAATTTTGGTCATATATATCTTATATGGGAAACTCACGAACAAACGGTTCGGAAGGAAATGTTCCCTAGTTGTCATTCGAAACTTCTGACAACTTCAAAGGATGCCCGCGAAGACGCTGGTCGACGTTCTTTATAAAAAGTGATCTAGCTTAATGGAAATCGTGTCTGTAAGGACACGAAATGTTTGTATCAAGACTCCTCTTTCCCGTCTCTTTTCAAGAATGGTCAACTATAGGTTATTCAACGTTTCTTCATAGGACATTCGCCATTCTAGGATAGCAGAGTTTTGTGGCTCGTCGTTGAATGCTTACCAATAGCTTGATGTCTTTCTTCAGATGTGGACTCCATACCGATACGGCAAATTCCAAATGTGGTCGAATATACATGGTGTAAAGTTTCTTGTTTAGTGTAGGCGATGCATATAAAAAAGCTTTTCTTAATAAAAATATCATCCTGTTGGCCCTCTGGCTTTAGTGACTTGAGTAGACCAACTTACGTCACTGATTATTGTAATTCCTAGATCTACTTGTGCATCCGTAGTTGGAATAACAATGTTGTGTATGCAATATGCCAGTCGCGGGTTATTATAAACTAGATGCAGGATTTTTGATTTAGACGCATTTAGTGGAATAAGTCAATCTGTAGACCATTTCTTGATATTATTTAAATCGATCTGAAGTTGGCGGTGATGAGTTAAGGAATTAGCATAGATTTTGGAATCATCAGCATAAATAGACATGGCTAAAATAGTTTTTAGTTAGGTATTTTATATTTTAATATAAAATTACGCAGTTCACCTGAAATTTGGTCCCTTGTTAAAATGGTAAACTATACTGTTTGCGACTGAGCAAAAACGCAGAATGCAAAGACTAAAAGAAGTACTTTTCATTCATAAGTATTACTTATTCATATTATGTAATGGAATTAATGAGATTTTGATAAATCACAACATAAACGTTACTTATGGACAATGGCGTACTTTAATAATTTTCTGCTAGAAGTTCTGTATGTACGAGGTCTGTTCAAAAAGTATCGCGAATTTTGAATTTGCGCGGGTTACGTATATTCGATTTTCGATTTTTTTGTGGCGTTATGTTGGTACTCATGTCTCTCACTTATGCCGACAAGTTCGGCCATTTTGAATGTTCAGTTAATGTTTGACAGTTGCTTTGCTTGCACGTGTTTTTGCTCGTCTTCGATTTTTGCCTATACCCAAAAATGGATCAAAGAATCTGTATCAAATTTTGTGTGAAAAACAATATTAAGTGCGCGAACGCATTCCAAATGTTGACTGTGGCATATGGTGAAGCTACCTTGGACCGAAGCAACGTTTATCAGTGGTACAAAATGTTCTCAGAAGGCCGAGAAGATGTGAACGACGAAGAGCGTGCCGGACGCCCGAGCACGTCAACAATACACATCGTTGCTTGTGCGCGAATTTTTGGCCAAAAACAACACACTAATAATTCCGCAGCCACCATATTCCCCAGATCTGGCCCCCTGTGAATTTTTCTTGTTCCCGAAACTGAAGAAGCCCATGAAAGGGCGACGCTACGCTACGAGTGAGGAGATAAAGACGGCATCGAAGGAGGAGCTGAACAAGATCACAAAAAATGATTTTTTCAAGTGCTTCGAGGATTGGAAAAAACGTTGGCACAAGTGTATAATATCTGGTAGGGATTACTTTGAAGGGGACAAAATAGATATTCATGAATAAATAAATAATTTTTGAAAAAACGCAAAATTCGCGATACTTTTTGAACAGACCTCGTATTTATTTACTTTTGAGTCATTAATTTTATAGTAATAAATTTCAGATGTATAATAGGGTTTTATTGATTTTTTGTATCTCCTATCTTTATCTTCTTTTGAAAATATCAAGATTGGTATTTTTTCATTTTGTACCGATAACAAGTATTTTAATAAATGGCCTTACGCCACTGTTTAGCCAGAAACTATTGTCCGCCATTTTGCAAGACCATCTTGGTCTTTCCAAATAGTATGTAATACTCCTTCCTTTAGTTTTTTATTCAATGGCATTATCCTAAATATAGTATTTAAATTATTATTGAGGCAATTGTGACACAAAGACTGTCTTTGATTAGTGTTACATACTTGACAATATTCCCAAAAAAATAACAAAATAATTCTCCAGTATTTTATATTCGAAGTATGTAAGTTACAAAATTAATCTTGTCAATCTTAACTTGTTAAAACCTGACACTTTTTTCATTATTTATTTTAAAAAATTTCATATTTATCAATCAATCTCCATTATATACATATTCATTAATCTCAAAACAAATATATTTCTCCCTTTCTAAAACCTTTTAAAATTCTTGAACACGTCAAAACTCTGAAATGTTGAAATGATTTCTTTACAAATTTTAACTCGTCAAACTTTCTCGAATTGCCTCGAATCAGTAACTCACGAAAATGTTAACCAAACAAGTTCAAGCAGTATATCACATTTGAAATTAAAAAATACTCCCTCCATCCGAAAATATCGTATACATTACTTAAAAAATGTTGGATTAACGAGAATAATATTATCTGGATCTTTTTTTTTTTTTTTTTTTATTTCTAAATAAGTGGTTGCTAGGCAACTAATAAACAAATGGAACGCAAATAGTTTTGCATATCGTCGGCTGAAAATAATGAGGTTGTATGTGACATTTTTTGTCAAATGCACTTTTCAATACTATAGAGTTGTATGTCACGTAACCTACTTGTTCCAATAATTTTCATAAGATAGGATTACCGGTGTCGGAGAAAAAAGCAGAAAACCATAGTTCTATGTCTTAAAAAATAAAAAACTTACAAAACATAGTTGTATGTTAAAACATACACCCTTGTATTTTAATTGTTTTTTTTTAATTCATAATTTATGGTTGTATGTTTGACATACAACATCTTTTATGTTAAATATAAAACATCTTTTTCGGGCACCTGGGTTACAAAAATATTAAAAAGAATAAAACAAAGTCTTGAAGACTTGTTAAATATATTTAGAGACATTAAAGTTTCTACAAATAAAAATCCGTTACCAGAAAACAAGGTAATCGCTTTAAAATCTATGCTGGATTGGATGCCTACTATGGATAAATCTTATTATGAAACAATATTGCCAAGAAAATAAATCTCAAGAAAATAATAAAAATACAATTTATTTCGTTTAATTTTTTTTTATTTCGAATATTTCAGTTTCAGTTCAAATTATCTTAATTTATCTTAATTTTTTGTAAGATTAATGTTTAATTTGTTATTATTTTGCAAGCATATTGTTTAATTTGTGTTATTTAATCAAATAAAAATTTAATACGTGACTAACATTTCTTTTACCTTTTTTGGTACCTTTTTAACAATTTTCAGAAACCTAAAAACTGAAGCTTTACCTATAAACTGAATTTCCCCCGATATTACTTTGAACTACAAACCTGTATGTAACGTTAAGGTACTAAGTTTCGTGTTTTTCTTAATCACAAAGTTGTATATTCATTTTTCAAATTGTTAAAATGGTATTATTCAAAAATTTCTTTTTCAAAATAATGCGTTAATGACAATAACATATCAATATATAGTTATTAAAAAAATTTCTTCCTTGTATTGTAACTTTATATTGGTTTTTTCCATGTCAAAATTTTTGAAGCTCGTTTTCTCAAATGTAATACACTTCGACATACAACCTTATTATTTTCAGCCGACGATATGAGGTGCTGAGTTCCACAACTTGCTACTTGCATCCTAAGTCATTTTTCACAAATCTCAAAAAATGTTTGGTAAGCTGAATTTTGCCATTTGGGCTATTTCCATTTTGTTGTTTTATTGGACTGGCATTGAGTCTATCCATGGAAGAGGAAAACTATTTTCCTTTAAAAATATAGCGACAATAAAGTCTTTTAATTGGCCAGGAGCGAGTTTTGGAACTTTGCAGTGCAAGAACACAGTTTTGGAATTAACTTCTTTGCAAGTAAACAGTTTTGTTTCTTGCAAGCTATTAAGTAGTTCGGTTGAAGGATGGAAAGCAGGATAATTTATCAATTAATTAAATAGTCACATATTTTATTAGTAAAAAATACTATTAATAATAATATATAAAAACTAAAAAGTATTGAAAAAATGATTCAACATAAAATAAAACATAAAATAAAACAAAATCCCAGATAAAAATTATGTTTTATGACAGGGACGTTTGTCAAATTCTTAGATCTTCATTTTTTCATATAAATAGTAATTATTTTCTTCATCGTGGTCCTCGTTTTCTTTTTCCGGGGCATCACCGTTGCCATCCAAAATTGCACAATAAAAATTTAAACTTTCTATTCCTCGCCAGTCTACCCCAAAATACTTTTGAAGAACTTTGTCTACGTCAGCCAATTTTTCAGGCTTTGTGCTTACAGTGTGAGTTAATGAGGTAATGAGGCTTAATTATTGCGAGTGTTTTCCCTTTTTTTAATGCCTTTTTTTGACGGAGGGAATATATATTATTGATATAAATATACTTGAAACAAAAATACTGAGAAAGGTATAGGAGATCTGTTCAAAAAGTATCGCGAATTTTAAATTTCCGCGGGTTACGTATATTCGATTTTCGATTTTTTTGTGGCGTTATGTTGGTATTCATGTCTCTCACTTATGTCGAAAAGTTCGGCCATTTCGAATGTTCAGTAAATTTTTGACAGCTTTGCTTGCACGTGTTTTGGCTCGTCTTCGATTTTTGCCTTTACCAAAAAATGGATCAAAGAATCGGTATCAAATTTTGTGTGAAAAAAAAAAATGTGCGCGGACGCATTCCGAATGTTGACTGTGGCATATGGTGAAGCTACCTTGGACCGAAGCAACGTTTATCGGTGGTACAAAATGTTCTCAGAGGGCCGAGAGGATGTGAACGACGAAGAGCGTGCCGGACGCCCGAGCACGTCAACAACAGACGAAAACATTGATGAAGTGAAGAAAATAATATTGGCCAATCGTCGAATCACCGTTATAGAAGTTGCTGAGGACCTAAACATATCGATTGGCTCGTGCCATTCGATTTTTACCAATGATTTGGGCATGAGACGGGTCGCTTGTGCTCGAATTTTTTGCCAAAAACAACACACTAATAATGCCGCAGCCACCGTATTCTCCAGATCTGGCCCCCTGTGACTTTTTCTTGTTCCCGAAACTGAAGAGGCCCATGAAAGGACGACGCTACGCTACGAGTGAGGAGCTAAATACGGCCTCGAAGGAGGAGCTGAACAAGATCACAAAAAATTATTTTTTCAAGTGCTTAGAGGATTGGAATAAACGTTGACACAAGTGTATAATATCTGGTGGGGATTACTTTGAAGGGGACAAAATAGATATTCATAAATAATTTTTGAAAAAAACACAAAATTCGCGATACTTTTTGAACAGACCTCGTATGACGAGTAAAGGTTGTGGAAAATGATTGGCGCATTGGAAAGAATCACGAACTTGTTTTAAAATATTGATATCTTCTAATCAATAACTTTTGTTTTCCAGTGCTTTTCAGTGAAATCCACCAAATTATTATTTTCACAATAGTAGAATTTTTACGAACTAAAATATCCCTAAAAAAATGGTACGATTGGTACAATACTTCGTACAAATAAAAATAAACTACAATATTTTATTTTTTATTAAAAATATTAGGAATGATAAGATGTAAAACAATCGACATATAATGGCATATTTGGCATAAAAGTTTTGTCCATTTTTCTGTTTGTTTCAAATCATACATCGTCTTTCGTCTACATTTACCCTTTACAGGTAACTTTTCCACATTGATCATTGTTTTCAATTTTTTTGTTGGACGTCCCTTTGACATTTTCTTCCTTCCCATTGTTTTCTTGTCCTTTGGATAGTACCTGAGTAACTACATTAACCAAAAATTCAATATGAGGAACTTTTTGTGCTTTGTTCCATAATAAATGATGTAGGCATTAACTATTTCTTTTTATTGTAAGTATTGAATACTTACACATTGAACGTTCTAAATAATAATGACTCGTATAATATAAAATAACGAACTTATTAAAACCCATAAACCCGAAATGTAGCGGGAGAGTGAAAAGTTAATGGTTTTTTGTCTGAGTAGTACGCATTAGAACTTCAGTGGAACATATATATCCCAGTAGGAATGAAAAGGTTAAACATCAAGCGTCGTTATAACTACATAAAGACATATGCAAATGACTTTGGAGAGTTAATTAAAATAGAAAAAATTGATGTGAAGTCTGAATTTTCACACATTTCAGGGTTTTGCAGGTATTTAATAACTGAATGATGATTATTTGGGATGCCAAAACAAATTTTATGTCAAAATATTTTTTTATGAATTTTAATTCGAATGCCTAATACCATTATTTAAGTTTCTAAATATGTGCAGTATTTTTTTACATAGCAAGGTTCATTAAGATTTTGAAAATTGCGCCTATGGCTTCTATTGGTTGCTTAAATCATTAGCCCCGCCCTCTGATTTCATATACATCAAACAGAATTAAATTATAATTTCAACACTTCCCACTGGTTATTAAATTTACGCTTTTAAAAATTAAATGCAACATTTACCAAAATATAACTAGAATTTTTACAAAATAATTTAAACAAAAGAAAACTGCAAAAAAAATGACTGGATTCGAACTCTAGTTTGCAAGTTAACTGTTTAGCAAATTAAAAAACCAATGACTAAACGCACATCGCTATGAGCGCTGACGTAACAACTTGGTTACATAGCGAATTAAATATTTAACATATTTTGGTTAAAAACACAAAAAATTCATTATTTTCCGAAAACATAATCTGATCAAAAATTCCTGTTGTACTATTCCGGTTCACACCAAAATACATTACTTAGAATTTTTTCACATTTTTAGTTTAAACCATCTGGGCTACAGGGTGTGGGACAAAAATTGTTTTGCACAATTTTGGCAAAAATCGCGTCAAAATAATTTATTTTGCAAAAATAAAATTTCAATCGTTAATTCACGTACTAAGGGCTTTCATTTGATACCCTACTCAGAATTTAAAAAAATATTTTTTTTTTCGATGAGCACATATTTGTTTATATTTTTAGGGGGATATGTTTTTTAGATGTTTTAGTATTTTTCCTATGTGTGGGTCAAAAAGTTGTACAAGCATGCCAAATTTCAACTCTCTAGGTTTAGCCGTTTGGCTACAATTTTTACCGAACAGACAGACAGACAGACAGACAGACGACAAAGTGACGATATAAGGGTTTTTTGGTCATACCTACAAAACCCTAAAAATTGAAGAAATATCAAGTCAAATTTTACAAAAAGAAATATATAAAATATAAATTTATTCGAGATTTTCTTATACCATGGGCTGATAATGCATTAATTAATAAACACGAAACATCCCTAAATAATTAATTTATTCACAACCTTATTTTACGACGATTTAAGAAGCAAATTTCATATTACGAGGAATGTTTCCTAAATTTTGGGAATTGTGCTATAATTAAATTACGCAGAACTTATAGGCAATGTTATTGGTGCCAGACAAGTCTTGATATGTTTATGCAACTATCTAGTGCAATATTGTTCAATCTGATTTAGGTGTTCGACTGATACAGACGCGTTTTCATAGCACTGTTTTTGTAACCATGGAAGACGCAGAAAAATCTCAAAGAGCAATAATTTTCTTTTTGTGTGAAGGTGTGAAAACATCAGAAATTATTCAGCGTCTGCAAGGAGTATTTGGTGAGTCTGCAGAATCCAAAAGTACTGTTTATCGGTGGATCGATCGTTTTAAAATCGGTAGAACATCAAGACGATCCACGCAGTGGGCGCCCAAGCACGTCGGTAAATGAAAGAAACATTATTGCCGTCGAAGACCTATTGAAAGAAGACAGGCAAATGACTATTCGTCAAATTAGTGTACACGACAAGTTCATGACATCTTGCATGATTGTTTGGGCGTTAGCAAGGTTTCGCTGCGCTGGGTGCCAAGGCTGTTGGGACCAGAACAGAAACTCAATAGGTATGATACTTTGAGGACGGCTTAAAAAAATTAGTTTATCGTTGAGATAAATGTATTCAGTTTAATGGAGATTATGTTGAAAAACTACATTGTAATATTGACGAAAATTAACAAAATAATAAAAATTATAGCTAAATTCCCAGAACTTTGGAAACATCCCTCGTATAATAAGTATACATAAAAAGGCTTAACAATATTTTCACTTTATCGATAATTTCTAGTATCACTTTCATAACGTATACTACGAAGTACATCTTGCAACAACTTATTATATAGCAATAGATTCTAAAATTGTTTTATAGATCATATCTTTTGTATTCATTGTAATATCTTCACTCAACCATATCGAATTTAATTTTTATATCGTGTTACGTTCTTTTCTATTGTAAATACAAGTGTCTCAAAAGAAATTTTATATTTATTTAGCTTACTGCGTGAACGCAACGTATCCGAGGGGCGTGGGGGTTATATCAATCGGTAGCCTGGCTCTTGGGAATTTAGTCGCTATGGAGCGTTTCTCGGGAGCAGACCGCGCATTATGCGTGCGAGAGTTTTACAAAAACGGTGATTCGGCGACTGTAGCGCGTAGAAAATTCTGCAGTATTCGAGGTTTTCGCCACTTAAATGATGCGCCAAGCATTCCTCTCATTCGACATTGGGTTAAAAAGTCTGATGAGACTGGTACAACGCTGGATAAATCAAAATCCGGGCGACCTAGGTCATCAAGAACGGTAGAAAATGTGGAGAATGTTAATCAGTCTGTTCGTGACGACCCGAACCTTTCAATTCGGAAGCGCGCAAGTGCTTTAAATGTGCATAGATCATCATTACATCGCATTATGCACAAAGACCTAAAGCTGCACCCCTACAAAATTCAATTGGTGCAAGAATTAAAGCCCCAAGATGCCAGTCAGAGGCTTAATGTTGTAAATCAGGTGATTGAGCGATTTTCAACGTTTACCAACATTTTGTTTTCGGATGAAGCTCATTTTCATCTTAATGGCCACGTAAATAAGCAGAACTGCCGCTACTGGAGTGCAACGAATCCGAAACGCAAACATCAGAAACCCCTACATTCGCCTAAAGTGACCGTATGGGCTGCGATGTCGGCGCGAGGAATTGTCGGCCCTTACTTTTTTGAAGACGAAAGGGGGCGTGCAGTTACAGTGAATTCAGAGCGTTATGTGGAGATGTTAGACAACTTCTTGGTACCTGAACTGCAAAACTTTCCTGGCTATAACCAAAGAACATGGTTCCAACAGGACGGAGCAACTCACACACGTCAAATATGTCTCTGCCACGTGTTCGTGAAATTTTTTCTGGCAAATTGATCTCCCGGAGAGGTGACATAAATTGGCCTCCACGCAGTCCAGATTTAACCCCTATGGACTTTTTCCTATGGGGTTATCTTAAATCTAAAGTTTACGCCAATAAACCGACTTCACTGGCGCATTTGTAAGAAAATATCCGTCACGAAATGGCAGCCATCCCTGAGTTCACCTGCCGAGACGTCATAAGTAATTTTACTGTTAGATTAAATGAGTGCCGAGAACGCGAGGGTCTACATTTAGACAATATTATTTTTAAGAAATAAATCCCCAAAAAGTGTATTTTAATAATTAATAAACATTTTTTCTATATACGGCTTACTTTTTTTTTAATCGATCCACTAAATATAAAATTTCTTTTGAGACACCTTGTACATATGGAGACAAATAAATATATATTCGAATCGGTAATTCAAGGAGGAATGCACGTAAAATTCTCAAGTGAATACTTCCTGTCATCTCGACAACAGTTTTTCAAAGCACTCAAGTCTTATATGTCCTGGGTAAACCATCATTCCTTTTATAGCGACACAAAATCAATGAAAATGTAATTTTCACCTCTCCGTATGAGATAAACCAGGGTATACTCCAATATTGATTTGTCTCAGATGAAACGTTCATATCACAATTAAGTGCGTGCGTTCCGAATATATAACACAGTTTACAAACAGTACTGCTAAATTTCAATCTCAAATCTGGGCTGGGATTTTCATCAGAGACAAAATAATACGATTTGAAAATCTGATGGAAACAGTATGTATAGTCGGATTGCTGATAGGTGACTGTTACATGTATGTATCAAGTAATGCATTCATATAATAATCTAGTTACAATTTTTCAGCGATTTTAAAAATGTGTTTTGTTATTTGTTTTAGCTGTCAGTGTCTGTTAATAATATTAATTAATAGATCTTTAAACTTTAATTTTAAATCTGCTGGAATATTTTAATTCCGAAAAAGATAACAATGGGTCACTTATTCCTCTATCTTGTGTCCATCAAAGAGTAGCAGCTGACTTAAAGATTTCGGAATCAACAATTCGTAGAATTATAAAATGTAATAAATCTGAACTTCTCACTAACAAAATCACGAGAAAACGAAGGAAATTAAAATCTGAACCAGTTTATTTTATTGATAAATTGGCACAAACGTATGGTCATGAAGTACTAAGATTACCTCATCACTGCCAGTTTAACCCCATTGAACTAATTTGGGGTATAACAAAAAATTATGATAATAGACATATTGGTCAAAACGGATATAGTGATAACGAAGTTTGGAAAATGTGCCAAGTAGCCTGTGATCAAATTAGTTGTGAAACTTGGGCAAAATCTGTTTAAAAAAATCGAAAATTTAATAAATGAATAGTGGGAAAGGGAAAGGATTGTTGATGATATTAATCCAATAATAATAAATACAAGAAATGACAGCGATAGTTCAGATGACCACGATATCATGCCTTACAGTGACTAATTTTTTAAAATAAAAATAAACATTTAAATACATCTTGTAGCAATATATTATATGAATATATTTTTACTTAATATTTTATTACTTTGTACTTAGGGGAAACATAAAAATTTCATTTAATTAAACAACAAATTGTAATCCAAAATTTACGTATGAGTACAAGTTTTTCCTTATTTATAATTATTTCCTTAAAATTAATAATTTTGTTTGTTTGAGTACTGCTGTGAATTTATTATCGTGCTCTAATTAGTAAATATATCTACGAATTATGCCGTTTCTTTCTACTGCTTGGTTTTTTATTAAAATAATTTGGAAGGTAAGGAAGGCAAATAATTATAATGATACAGACAGAGAAAGCATATAGTATTGTATATCGATACTTGTAGCAACGAACAGTCACCTATCAGCAATCCGACTATAGGTTATATTTTCTTCTGCATATGAGATCTGGTTATGGGAGTTTGGGAAGACCGGGTCTTTTTAAACCAGGGAAGTCCGATTCGGGCAACGATTATTTTTCAGATACGGATCCATATCTGAGTCCGTTATTCTTAGGCATAGGGGGGTTATTTTTAATATCCATTTTTACCGATAATTAATAATTAGAACACATGGGCTAGATATATAATCACATTTCATTCTCTACCAAAAAATTGAAAATTAAATTGTATTTAAACTTTGACAACTTCTAGTTCAAAGAAAAAAGTTTAGAAAATTGACGAATAAAGTATAATGTAGAACACGCCTAAGAAAGTTTTTAATCTAGAAACACTCCTAGTTCTTTAATTACTGATGACCGTATCAAAGCCTGACCGTTATTAATTATATTGAAAAGAATATACGTTTTTGTGGGATTTAAGGGACACTTTGTTCAAATAACAGTTCTGTTTAAAAACATAACCTCAATAATCTGTAGTTTTCTGCACACAGAGCCGGCCCGAGAAAAAGCGGGGCCTGGTGCAAGATACTCTGGCGGGGCCTTCTTCTTCTAAAAAAAAGCACATTCAAAATATTTGTATTTTGCAATATTGCAAAATTATTATTATTTGTACATATTAGTTACACTTATAATTTATGAATAATTATAATTAATATTTAACAGAATAATATAAATAGCCAAAAAGATCTATAAACACTTATTTCATAACGACCACTGGCCATAGAAAACCTATTGTTATGAAATCTCATTCTGAAAACAGTACTGAAATCATGACGCGACCCAGATGCCCATAGAACGTTTTAGACCGTATGCAAAAGTGCCTTATTGAGATGCGGATATAATTTCAAACTGTTTAATCGGTATGAAGAAAAAAGTTTAATTAAACCGTCTAGGATAGACTGGAGCCAATGAAATAAATCATGTACAAAGAGATTTTCGTATTGTGCCATTGTGCCAGTAGGTAGTAGAATTGAGGTAGACCAAAGCTTAGGTGGGTTGATTGTGTAACACAGGATGCTCGGTCTATCGGTGCACACAACAGGAGGACAATAACACAAAATCGGAAGGAATGGCGGAAAACGATTGAGACGGCTATGGTCTTTAAGGGCCTTAAAGGCTTTGTATTTTCGGAACGAAAAATTGTATTCTTGGTTGAAATTTGGTGTTTACGGTATATACTATTAAGGCTGCGTATAACCCCAGTGGTTACTAATTTCTTATACAAAACTAAAAATCTAAAATAAAATTAGTATCAACTTATACATCAAATTTTGCACCGAGTTTTTATCTATCTAATAAGATATTTTTAATTGTAGAAACATTTATTGTAAAAATATTATCGCTCAATAACGTAAAAATAGACATCAGCGATATTGTTCTGTAATTTTTTAAATCTATTTGTGGGTTTCGAATAACTTTTATATTTATATAGTTTTGTGTAGAAATGTTCAAATAATACGTCAACATTTTTTTCGACTTGATTCCTTATAGTTTAGAACCTTCGTCGAAAAATATTATACTTGATGATAATGGAATGCCACTTGGTACACGTGTT
Source organism: Liopterus haemorrhoidalis (assembly GCA_963971575.1). Taxonomy (NCBI): domain Eukaryota; kingdom Metazoa; phylum Arthropoda; class Insecta; order Coleoptera; family Dytiscidae; genus Liopterus; species Liopterus haemorrhoidalis. Next base: position 6,538,991 of record OZ020624.1, read on the forward strand.
CTTTACGAAGATTAAATCATTTTTCTTGTAACACCTATTTTGAAAACTTCGGCAGATTCAAGATGGCGGCAAAAATAGACTACCAAGTATAATAACTATAAGTAGTTTTCACAATAGAGCAAAATAGCTATAAACATATTTGTAGAATGAAGCTTTAGCTACAATTTGCCGCATCGTATGCAAATATGCGTCAATTGGTTTACAAGATGGCGTCTATAATGCAATTAGCTTATTTACAATTACATTACAGCTTTTTCTACAATTAAAAATATCCTATTAGATAGATAAAAATTCGCTGCAAATTTTGATGTATAGATTGTTATTAATTTTATTTCCGATTATTAGTTTTGTATAAGAAACTATTGAGAACTATAGGGTTGTGCGCCTCCTTAATGAGATGTAGGCGTGTAGATTTCGTGAGTAAGGCAAGAAATGTTCACCGCAATTCTGAAAAACTACGAAAAAGCATTAATATTAAATTGCAACCTACAAATTTAACAATATATTATTGCCGAAAATGCTTATTTTATAGAAAATAGAACCACAAATATAGCACTCGACATTTTCGTGCTGTCTTTTATCATTTCTTGTGGTTTTTATATTCGTTTTTATCGACTTCCGACATCTCTGTGTCTTTCAGAGACAGTGGATAACTAATCAATCTTTTTTATAAATACCACTCAGCACCAGGCTATTCAACTTGAGAAGTAGATAGGACATCTCCATTTGTAACATTATCTAAGTCTTCAACGCTTTCGTGAATATAAGTTTCTTGTAAAAATATTAACTAGACGCTGATTTTGCTAAAAGTTTACGAAGAAAATATGTTTTAAAAAGAAAATAATATATCTTCTTCGAGTTGAAAAATGATTGATTTTATAAGTTACTTGTTACTTGATTTATATCCTACTTAGCTACAAATTACCACAACTTTTGTTAGAAGACATAGACGTACTGGAAATTCCTAAAAGATGATCTATCAGTAATGCTAAAATTAAAGATGTCATTGCTGAGTCATGAAGAGAAAACCAGACAGGCAAGAAGGTGGAAATAATAAATTCAAATCAATTCCGAAGCAACAGAATTTTTTTAGATAACTTGGTCTGTTGTCTTGCCATGTTCTAGATTTGGTAACCGACGACACAAAATTGAGCGTACAAAAAGTAGTAATACTAATAAAATAATTAGAAAACAATGATAGTCCAGTAACCTAGTACATCATAAGTTGCATCGAGTGGGGGTAGTTAGTTTCATTTTTTTTCTTGTATGGGTAGTGCCTGAGAAGCAAAATCCAGGTTTTCGACCTCGGCCGCCTTCCGTAACACTTTTGAATTTCGCAAAAACTGCTAAATTTTCGCACTCTTTTCGGTTTCTGCCCATTTTGACCATAAAGGAGCACGTTTTCGACAAACACCATTCTATGTTTTTTTAAACTAGATTAAATTTTCTACAATTTGAGATCAAAATGGGCTCGATAGTCTTAATAGTTTCCGAGATACAGCTTTTCAAAGTTTGAAAAAATCTCCAAACTTGAAAATTGTATGCTATATCATGCTCATGGGCACTGTTTATTTTTAGAAGTGAAAACTACTCCTTATTGTCAAAAATTATAAAATAATATTGCAAAACCTTATATTGCTGCCGAAAATACTGGTTATGTAGATTATTACGCTCCGAACCGTGCTATTCGAATGTTTCGAAAAAAAAATTATTGGTTTTTTAAACATAGCTCCTTCATTTTTAGTGATAGAAAGTTTTTTCAAAAATGATTTTGTAGAGCTTTTCAAGAGCTATAAGACTGTGTAAATTAAATTCCTTAAGATCCCTTAGTTTTTAAATGGGGTGAGTTTGAAGGGCTCGAATAAGGTGGTGTTCGCTTGTAAATAGAGGTTTTAAACGGCTATATCTCGCCAAATATTCACTGTACAGAAAATATATGCACAGGAAAATTTAAGTCATTAAAAAAGCTACAATTTAGTGCTCTATCATTTTTTTCGTATCTCGAGTAATTTCGGAGATATTTTGAAGAAAAAGGTGAAAAATACGAAATCGCAAAAAATCGTTTTTTCTTTAAACTCCATTTTTTTTAAAAAGGCATTTTAAATTGGTCAAACTTCTTGGGTGTACTGAAAATACATATATGAAGAGAACCACAGAAGGATGAGGATCAATTTTAATTAGGGGGGTAAATAGGGGGTTGTTTTGACTGATTTTTTCGTAGAAAAAAGTAGGTACCGACCTTATTTTGATCATAAGTCGCTTAATTTTTATACTAGAGACTTTTTTTTTTTTTGTTTGAAAGGTCTAATCAAATACGTTAAAAAAGATTCAATGAGTTTTCTTCGAAAAATGCAAATTTTTCCTGTTATTTGACTTTGAATCTTTCAAATTATGCATTTGGCGAAAAAAAGTTAACCATTAACATGCCGTATCTCGGTTCGTATTGGTCGTAGAAAAATAATAAAAAAAGGATTTTGTTTGTTTTTTTAAAAGCTACAATTTTGCTTTGTACAGTTTTTTTGATAAAATGCATATTTTTCGAGTTATTTGCAAAAAACTTTTTAAAAACATCGATTTTTTCGTCGATAAACTGTTACACTCGTATTGTAGTTGAAAGTTACCATTATTTATAATAATTTATTCTTACCCACATGCTATAGATACCATTACTTCTATTTATTAATGTTTACTTCACTGACTCATGTTAGACAGGTTGTTGAAGATATAAAGGCAATTGTATATGATGAAACATGAAAATTAGCATAAAATTTTCAAGTTTGGAGATTTTTTCAAATTTTGAAAAGCTGTATCTCAGAAACTATTGAAGCTACTGAACCCATTCTGGTCTTAAGTTGTAGCAAATTTAATCTAGTTTAAAAATGCATTGAATAATGTTTGTCAAAAACGTGTTCCTTTATGGTCATAATGGTAAGAAACCGAAAAAAGTTCGAAAATTTAGTAGTTTTTGAGAAATTCAAAAGTGTTCCGGAGGGCTGCCTAGATCGAAAACTTGGATTTTGCATCTCAGGCATATCCCATACAAGAAAAAAAGACGAAACTAACTACCCCCACTTGATGCAACTTTTGCCCCATGATCATGACAAGGTTACTGGACTATGAGTTAATTTAAATTAATATTTTGTCGCATCACCTTTTGCTTCTATTACTGCTTGAAGGCGATTTGGCATAGACTGCACTAATTATCCACAAACTTCTGCTGGTATATTATTCCATTTTTCTTGAAGAATCTTTTTAAAATCATTTTTATTAGAAAATGAATTTGTTTTTATCCGAACTTTTAATTCTCTCCATAAATTTTCAATTGGATTGAGATCAGGCGATTGTGGCGGTGTTTTGAGTAATTTTGGTGCATTGTATAACACCCATTCCTTTACAATAAGCGCAGTATGTTTGGGATCGTCATCTTGTTGGAAATAAACTGGTGGCATATTTATTTTTTCTGCAGTAGCCGTAAGATTATTTTTCAAAATGTTTAGATATTTCCATTTATCCATGATGCCTTCTATAAATTCTAAATTACCTGGGCCGTTTGATCCCATAGCACCCCACAACATAACTGATCCGCCTCCGTGTTTTACTGTCGGAACGGTATTATTTTTTTAAATTCTGTATTGGGCTTCCGCCAAACAATTTGTCTGCCATCCGACCCAAAAAAAAATAATTTTCGTCTCGTCAGAAAAAAATAACTTTATTCCAGAAGCTTATTGGTTTGTTTATGTACATTTTTGCAAATTCTAAGCGTTTCTTTTTATTCATTTTTGAAATCAATGGTTTCTTGCGTTCAATTCGACCATTGTAGTTATTATTTCGGAGTACTCGGTGGACTGTTTCTACTGAAATTTGTTTATTTAATCTTTGTGACAATTTTGACGTTAACTGGGGTACACAAATTTTATGATCTTGCTTCATTTTTCGCAAAATAAATCTTTCATCCACAGTTGATAATAATTTTTTTCTGCCTCTGCCCGTTTTGTTTTTGATAGTACCTTATTTAAATTTATTTATTATTTTTTGAATTGTGGAATGTCTTCGATTCAGTATGTCACCTATTTCACGTATTGTATGACCCCGGGCGTATAATTTAACTATTAGTTTTCGTGTAGATTCGTCAGTCTGTTTACGTTTATTTTCCATTATAATAGAAACAAAATCATTGTGCTTGGATGTGGCCTAATGCAAACTAAACTAATGAAAAAACCATTTATTGCAAGATAAAACCTATACAACATAATTTCAGAAAAAACAGGTCTTAAATCAATCGAAATTAACTAGTACGCTCATTTTTGTGTCTCTAAAAAATTATTATTTTTAGTTTTCCTTAACAAATTTTTAACAAATATTACTATAATTTATACTATTTGTAATAATTTTGGATCTGCAAGGTGTATTTTATAAATAAAAATTAATTAGTTTTAAAAAATCTGTTTTATAGTCACGTTTTATTAAAAAGTATCTTTGTCAAATTCTTGTATGCTCAATTTTGTGAGTAACTGTATGCATAATATATAAGGTACTAATGGCCTTGCAGTCGATGTACCTATATATATATATATATAGCGAGTGGTCTACGACTGGCGCCGTTTCTCGCTTCCTTTTCGCCAGGCGACTCTGTCCATCCAGTCGCCATCTTGGAGACCTTTTGCCTCCATCGCCTCCCGCACATCCTGAGGCCAGGTCCTTGCTGGTCGCCCTGGTCTTCGTCTGCGCGCAGGAATCCACTCCCAAATTTTCTTGGGCCATCGGTCGACAGGCATACGCTGGAGGTGCCCATACCATAAGAGTCGTTTGCTTTCTATTGATTCTATAATGGAGTTTTCAGCATTCATAGTTGCTCTTATGGTATCATTACGAACGTGCTCGAGTTTGGAGATACCGCAACTCCTTCTCCAAAAGTCCATTTCCACGGCGCTCAGTCGGGCTTTATTTCTTTGTGTGAGCTCCCATGTTTCTGAACCATAGGTACAGATACTTTCGACAATAGTTTTGTAGATAACCGTTTTACTTCGTTTGGTTATATTTTCGTTCCACAATACCGGGTTTAGTTGCCTTACTACACACTTCCCTTGCCCTATTTTATTGTTGATATCATCTTCACTCTTCCCTCTATTTGATAGGGTAACACCTAGGTATTTAAAAGACTGGCAGTTTCTGATGTACCTAAAATTCTAAATAAAAAAAAAGTTATTTCTTGATTTCTTCGCGACTTCCAAAAGATTGAGTAAACTACTGTATTCTTAAGTGAGTACATAAAACCTTCGTATTAGCGAATCAAGGAAAATTGTCGCAAATCGAGTTATATTTGTATATAAAGTCTCATATAAATCAAGAAAGACACAGTGTTACAAACAACATTTAAATGATAAACGATATTTGGCACATAAAATATAACCTTTAACGCATAAATTCTACAATGTAACATAGAACCGATTTCCGTTCGATCAGTTACGAACATAATAAATCTAACATCCATAAAGCATGCAACGTGAACCAATATCATCTTAAAGGGAATCATGAATTCATATCTAGGATATGATCGTCTGATCACGATCAGGAATATACACGTATTACAGCATAATGTTTGTACTTTGTATATAGTTTTACATCAAATTACTACAATCTAGAATATAATCTTGAGTTCATATTCTAGTAAAGGTTCAATTACACTGGGCAAGTTTGCCAGCTACTCACCGGCTAGTAAAGACGCGAAAGGCTGAGCGTATTGCAACTAGCTCAGCGAGTTGCGATTACGCAAAGCTAGTAAAATTCACTTAAGGATTCCACACATCAAAGCGGCCGCGGTGGCGGCCACGGTGGCGGCCACGGTAGCGATCAGGTCTCCTCACACTAACGCGGTGGGAGTGGCGGTAGCGGTAGCGATCAGTTAGTGAATCACGGTATATAGTTGTATGATAATATTGGACCTTGCTTGGGTTATTTCATTTTTCCCCTTTGGAATGTTAAAATTTAAAATTCCAACAATGAAACCATGGAAACGAATGACATATGTCAAACTTAAATTAATTTTCTTACATATTTTAATGACAAAAAATAAATAAATGGGATATTTGTATTAAGAATGACACAAAAAATCAAAATATAAAGAAAATGACATTTTAAAATGATATTAACCTTAACCAAAAAATGTTTGTTGCAAGTATGATTTACAAAGCTTAAACAAAACGGCTGAAAAGCATTATTTAAACGATGAAAGTAACTAGATTGCAAAATCTAGTTCCGCCTAATCGTTTGGAACAGACTTTACTATCAATTTCCAAAACTTTTCCTATTTCGTCCCACACTTTATTTATTTTCCTAATATTCTTGTAATCAGGATGTGCTAAGTCATACAAAATTAAATGATCCTTTACTGATCTATGATTTTTTCTGTTAAATTATCTATTTTCGACATTATTTTCTTAAATTTATTCACTCTGTGGTATATAAACAATGAATATCGCGCGGCCTAACGCAACTTGTCGAGTTTGGCCGCCAGTGTTTGGTGATCGCTAGCGGAACGCTGCAGTCGGTGGCGTTCTCAGATAGCGGAACGCTTGTATGTGCGTGGTCTCATTGTATTGTATAGGTTGCGTTAGGCCGCTGCATTATCGCCACCGTGGCCGCCACCGCGGCCGCTTTGGTGTGTGGAATCCTTTACTCGCTCAGTAGAGGTTACGCGACAGATGAGGCGTTTATAAAGAAACTAGTGGCCTATTGGTCGCCAGCAGCCCGATAAACAATTTCTGGCGACCAGCGACGCCCAAAGGAAAGATATAAAAAAAGATTATTGTTTTTGAAACTGAAAGAATATTAAAATTTGTTGAGGTAAAATAAGTAATAAAAATCAGCTGTGGCCACCACAGGACCGACCGCCATTGTAAAGTACTTATATAATTTATCATGACCATGGAAACGTTACATATTTTTTTTTTTTTTTTTTTTTTTTTTTTGACTCCTCTGTTTATTTACAATCTGTTACATAGTAACAATAAGTAAATAGTTTATACATACACATACAGCTTGAATGGATATTGTCCAGTTACATATAAGTACGAAAAAATTGAGACTGAAACAATTTCGAAAAATTTTACAGAAATTATTCGAAATTTTTCGTTTTATCAAAAAACGTCTCAAATAAAAGTTATTAGTTATTACTTTTATAGCAACTTTTGTTAAATACATTATTACGAAATATTTTTCAGTTGCTAAATATTCGCAAAAATCTTAAAATCAACACGAGTAAATTCCCATTTCTAGTCAACCGATTTTTACCAGAAGTTGATCAACTCGTGCCACTGTTGTCAAAAGCTTAAATATACAGTTTCATAAAAATCCTTTTAGCCGAATTTGCTCTACACGTGTACACAGACGGACAGACGAACAGACAGACGGTCAGACAGACAGACAGACAGACAGACAGACGGACAGACAGACCGACAAACATCATGCTAAAAATAGTCAAAACATTATGTAGGGACCTCAATTCGTGTAGATCCATCGAAATCTCGAAATGTCAAAATCGGTATGATCACAATACGAACCAGTGGCGAAAGGAAACCTCCGCTAGACTTGCCCTCCCATAAAAAAAATATTTAAAAAAAAATAAACTAAAAAAAAAAAAAAAATTTATATATTTAGATAAATCTTCAAAAATACATCAAATTATGTTCTATACAAATTTTTGTCCAAGGCTTGCTTTACTAGTTACGAATTAATTATCATGACCATGGAAACGTTACATATAAGTATGAAAAAATTGAGACTTGGAAAAATTTTAAATAATTTTACAAAAAAATTTCGAAATTTTTCGTTTTATCAAAAAACGTCTCAAATAAAAGTTATTAGTTATTGCATTTATAGTAACTTTTGTTCAATAAATTTTTTCGAAATATTTTTCTGTTGCTAAATATTCGCAAAAATATTAAAATCGACACGAGTAAACTCCCATTTCTAGTCAACCGATTTTCATAAAAAACAATAGGGTTCTTCCTATTTAATAGGAGAATTTTTTAGTACCAGAACGAACTCTTTAAGTTAAACCGTTTTTGAGTTATCGTGTATACACACAGACAGACAGACAGACAGACAGACAGACAGACAGACAGACAGACAGACAGACAGACAGACAGACAGACAGACAGACAGACAGACAGACACACAGACAGACAGAGACACACACACACACACACACACACACACACACACACACACACACACACACACACACACACACACACACACACACACACACACACACACACACACACACACACACACACACACACACACACACACACACACACACACACACACACACACACACACACACACACACACACACACACACACACACACACACACACACACACACACACACACACACACACACACACACACACACACACACACACACACACACACACACACACACACACACACACACACACACACACACACACACACACACACACACACACACACACACACACACACACACACACACACACACACACACACACACACACACACACACACACACACACACACACACACACACACACACACACACACACACACACACACGGACGGCACTTCGAAAATAGGTTTTTTGGATTCCCTGGACCATGAAATGTGGTCATCCGTCAAAATCTCGACATCGAAAATTTTCGCGATTACAATACTTGCCCCTTATATATTAAGGTCGGGCAAGTAAAAATATGAAAAATAAAAAAGTCAGTGGTTTTCAAAATTTGGGGCATCTTTTTGTTTGTTTATTTTTGGACGAAATTCACATTTTAGAGAAAATGGCAAAGGAAAAATCGATTGCATTCTACGTCACCATGCTGTCTTTTAAATTGTGCCGGACATTTACCTAACACCCTGTATAACTATTTAAAATATAATATAATTAGGTGTTTCTCTATTTTGTGTCTTTAAAAATTTTTATATCACCAATATATAATGATAAATATTAAACATCGAAAGATGTGAAGCATGAAATATATATTATTATTATTATCTTTTATTTCACATTACAGATTGCTCCGCACATAATTGTTCAGGTGAGTGTTCAGGTAAAAATAAATTCCTAGTTATAGACTTTTTAGATAGCGTTTTTCTAGACATATGTAGTGGACTTTTGCGAGATTTCTGTAGTGGTAGGTAATATCTGTGACTATGGGAGAAACCCTGTCCCAGGGTATTATTATTAATTCTAAAGTATCGTATCCATTTCGCTCGGTTGCCGCGCGAACACGCCTCGCGGGGCATGCCTCAGCGGTGCCTCGCAATGTGTAGACGTGCCGCGCGAGGTGTGCCTCACCCTGAGGCTGTCTCGAGATGAGCTGTTCCAAGTCGGTTTTTCGGCGTGCTGACAAGCGCCTCGCGTCTCTTGCCTCGCTCTGTTTAGACTAGAGATGGGTCGTTCATGAACGAACCGGCTCAGTACACTGACCGAAGTGACACGGTTCACCAAATTGAAATGAGCCGGCTCACGGCTCACTGTATAGTTTCAAGTTTCAAGGATACGATTGGTCGGGCGGTTGTGAGCAGTGACCGGAGTGATCCGGATCTGGATCGATGTCATGTTGAACTTCGCGAGAACTCGGCTTGTAATGTATTATCATTAATTGTATTTTGTCATCAATTTGTAGGGCAGTTTATTTGAAACTAATAGGCTTAGTCTGTATTTTCTTACAACCATACTATATAAAAATATTAAAAATATTGCCCAAATCCCAGATGTCCGATTTATAAGGGCAATAAACATCGCCATAAACTTAACACATCTGGTTTAAAATACAGTAGCTACATAAAGTGAATTGTTAGATAAGAGCCGGGGCTAAGCGACGTTCTACCTACGAGCAAACGACCGACAAATGACTGACCTGTGTCTCGGGATCATGTTTACAGTTCATATATTGCAAGAACCGGCTCTAAGCAAGAGCCGGCTCTAAGCGACGTTCTACCTACGACCGAACGACCGACCGACCTGTGTCTTGGAATCATGTTTACAGTTCATATATTGCAAGAACCGGCCCTAAGCAAGAGCCGGCTCTAAGCGACGTTCTACCTACGACCAAACGACCGACCGACCTGTGTCTCGGGATCATGTTTACAGTTTATATATTGCAAGAACCAGCTCTAAGCAAGAGCCGGCTCTAAGCGGCGTTCTACCTACGAACTAATGACCGACCTGTGTGTCGGAAACATGTTTACTTAACCGGATCACTGAGCCGGATCAATGAACCGGCTCAACAAACTGAACGACCTCCACTGATCCGGTTCCGCAAACTGAGCCGAAATTCCCATCTCTAGTTTAGACTGCTTAACGGAGTACCTCAGCGCCTCGGCCGCCCACGCGCTATTTAGGTTAGTGCATTTGTAGAGCAATAGACAACATACAGCATGAACAACGATACATGCAAATTGTTAATTTATTTGTATAAGGAAAAAGGGTATTTTGGGACCCGAAAATAAAGGACTATCATAATAAGAGAATCAGAGAGGACTGCTGGTTAAATATCAGTGAAGTTATGGGTTTGCCTAAAACTACTATTAAACAAAAAATGAAAATATTTTATTGTACAATTCCCTAATCCACCAACGCGATTTTCGTCGCTGTTTCCTCTTCTTCGTAATCATTCTGTGTATCGCAATGAAGCAAACCGACGTACTTTCCTGGTTTTTAGAATGTATACAAGTTTTCCTCTGTCAACTCTATCGAATGCCTTACTTAAGTCTATGAAGCAAGCATGCACCTGCATTTTTCGAGACAAATATCTTGCAGTGATTGACTTCTTCAAGTAAATAGCCATTTCAGTGACGTGGTTCTATAGTAATTCATAGGTTTGTTAAATCAGTTGGCCGATTCATGATAGGCTAGGGTGACCATTCGTCCCGCATTTTAACATTTTGTCCCACATGAAGATGCGTCCCGCATTGTCCCGCATTTTGGATTTGGGAGGTGAGGACCTTTTTTTTGCTCTTCACTTGGATTTGGGAGGTGAAGACCTTTTTTTTGCTCTTCACTTGGATTTTGGGAAATGAGGACCTTTTTTGTTTTGCTCTTTACTTGGATTTGGGAGATGAGGACCTTTTTTTTGCTCTTCACTTGGATTTGGGAGGTGAAGACCTTTTTTTTTGCTCCGTCCCGCATTGCCTTCTTAAGGAAGGTCACCCTATGATAGGCTCACATCCATATTAAAAGCTCAATCCAGAACCACAATCTGATTTTAGAAGAAACAATTATATGATATTCGTCATCTATCAACTTCAGGAAAAACGCATTGAACAAAATAGGGACATATATCTGTTTCGTCGACTTCAACAAAGCATTTCACAGTTCCTCGTCCATTACTCTGGAAAATTCCACAAAAATTCGGAGCAGTAGCATTTAGTAATGGCAGCATGTTTGGTTGCCTCACAGCTACTGACACTTGCTTGCCTCGTAGCGTGGCTCACGCTGCCTCGCGAAGCAGTCACGCTTGCCAAATGATAGCTCAGACAGCAGCCGCGCGAGGTAGCCGCGCGAAATGGATACGAAACTTAAAGATGGCCTGCTAACTGAAATACATAATAGCTGCTTTCCTTTTACAAGTTAAAATGCTTGGCTAAGCTAAGAAGTTAGTCAATTGTCTTAGCAAGGGAAAGGGAGGAGGAAAAAACTTAGTTTATCTTAGCCAGTGTCTTATAAATGGAACGTTCTTACAACTTAGGTTAACTTAGCTTAGCTTAGATTTTTCAAGTAAAGTGGTAAAAGGAAAGCGCCTATTAATACAGTACATTACAATTTTTAAAACAATAACTCAGTATACTTATTATTTCCTTGTTCAAAATATTCAAATATACAAATTCCACGAGTGCCCTCAACTAATTCAATTAATATTATTTATGTGTTTATATTTTAATCTACTTGTTTTATGATTGCTGTTTTGTTTTTATTAGTTGTATTTAAAATGAAGTGGAACAGTAATGATTTTTTTTTTCATATTTTTCTGGCTTTGCTACCATGTTTGTTAAACCTACACTTTTCTAAATTACTTTTCATGCAACTCCTGACGTAATAAAAGGGTAACAACAATTACCGCACGAACTATTATTATACTTCTCCCGACATTTTAGTGATACTGAATACGTAATGATTTTATTTTGTGAAAAAAGGGTTTCGGACATAAATAAAACATCTAGATCTAACTGACCAGTTTCAAAATAATTTATTTCTTCCTCAGAGCTGGTCTAAAAGCGTACGGTCACTATTTTAATATATTGTAATATCATTGTAATCTGTTTCTATTGTAATTTTATCTAAATTGACATGTATGTAATTTTTGACTTGTGTAAACATTTTTCATAATGTACATAACACCAATAAATTATTATTATTGGGGTTTGTCAGGTCATGACAAGCGGCCACTAATCTCAAACTTCAGCAACCTTTTGAGCCGCGTCATACTAGAGACTAGTGGAGCTGAATACACACGACTACATCCCAAACCACATTATTTTTATTATTATTATGGGGTTTGTCAGGTCTTGACAAGCGTCCACTAATCTCAAACTTCAGCAATCTTTTGAGCCGCGTCATACTAGAGACTAGTGGAGCTAAATACACTCTGATGAAGAAATAAATTATTTCGAAACTGCTCAGCTAGATCTAGTTTTTCTATATATGTCCACAAGCCGTACAACATTTTTTCACAAATTTTACGTTAATTTTGATGAACTTGTATGACTTTGTCCTCCAATATTGTATTGACTGACTGAAAGCAGTTTTTTGTATTTGTTATTTGGTCAATGACATTATTACGTACTACAACACTGCAGCCAGAAAATCGCTTGTTTAACATATTGGCACGTACACACAACATTCTAAATTGTTTACTAATGTCCGCATTGTCTAAGAGATCGTCACATATTATGTGGTCGAGATACGTAACTGACGACACGCAAGGCACTATCTGTCCACATAAATGAAGATCAAAAACGGTGATTCGGCGACTGTAGCGCGTAGAAAATTCTGCAGTATTCGAGGTTTTCGCCACTTAAATGATGCGCCAAGCATTCCTCTCATTCGACATTGGGTTAAAAAGTTTGAAGAGACTGGTACAACGCTGGATAAATCAAAATCCGGGCGACCTAGGTCATCAAGAACGGTAGAAAACGTGGAGAATGTTAATTAGTCTGTTCGTGACGACCCGGACCTTTCAATTCGGAAGCGCGCAAGTGCTTTAAATGTGCATAGATCATCATTACATCGCATTATGCACAAAGACCTAAAGCTGCACCCCTACAAAATTCAATTGGTGCAAGAATTAAAGCCCCAAGATGCCAGTCAGAGGCTTAATTTCGTAAATCAGGTGATTGAGCGATTTTCAACGTTTACCAACATTTTGTTTTCGGATGAAGCTCATTTTCATCTTAATGGCCACGTAAATAAGCAGAACTGCCGCTACTGGAGTGCAACGAATCCGAAACGCAAACATCAGAAACATCAGTGACCGTATGGGCTGCGATGTCGGCGCTGGGAATTATCGGCCCTTACTTTTTTGAAGACGAAAGGGGGCAGTTACAGTGAATTCAGAGCGTTATGTGGAGATGTTAGACAACTTCTTGGTACCTGAACTGCAAAACTTTCCTGGCTATAACCAAAGAACATGGTTCCAACAGGACGGAGCAACTTCACACACGTCCAATATGTCTCTGCCACGTGTTCGTGAAAGTTTCTCAGGCAAATTGATCTCCTGGAGAGGTGACATAAATTGGCCTCCACGCACTCCAGATTTAACCCCTATGGACTTTTTCCTATGGGGTTATCTTAAATCTAAAGTTTACGCCAATAAACCGACTTCACTGGCGCATTTGAAATAAAATATCCGTCACGAAATGGCAGCCATCCCTGAGTCCACCTGCCGAGACGTCATAAGTAATTTTACTGTTCGATTAAATGAGTGCCGAGAACGCCAGGGTCTACATTTAGACGATATTATTTTTAAGAAATAAATCCCCAAAAAGTGTATTTTAATAATTAATAAACATTTTTTCTATATTTTTATCTATCCTATTAGATAGATAAAAATTCGGTGCAAAATTTGATGTATAGATTGACACTAATTTTATTTCAGATTGTTAGTTTTGTATAAGAAATTTGTAACCTCTGGGTGGTTATACGCAGCCTTAAAAGCTCATAATCCGGAACAGATTTTTGGAGAAACAATTATATAATATTCTTCATCCGACAATTTCAGGAAATCGATCAAAATAAAGACATACAACTGTTTCGTCGACTTCAACAAAGTCTTTAACACAGTTCCTTGCCCTATATTCTGAAAAATATTTCGAAAAATCGGATATTCTCCAAAACTCCTACAGCTCATTCGTAGCTTGCATAACCAAACGGAAATAAAAGTCTGTGTAAACGGAACACAATCGAATTCATTTCCAGTAACTATTGGCACCAGACAAGGGTATGTTCTTGCACCTACACTATTCAACATATTTCTTGCAGCAGTATTAGAGGTTGCTTACTGTGACTACATAGGTGGTGTGTACATTCGTTATAGAATTGACTACACACATTATCAAAATTCAAAGCCATCTCTAAGTTGAAACAATACAGCATGCGTTTTATGCGTACGATTGTGAGTGCACAATCAATTGCTCTGGATGACTTACAAAAGGTAATATCAAGGCTAGGGTGACCATTCGTCCCGCATTTTAACATTTTATCCCGCAAAAGTCCCGCATTTTGGATTTGGGAGGTGAGGACCATTTTTTTTGCTCTTCACTTGGATTTGGGAGGTGAAGACCTTTTTTTTGCTCTTCACTTGGATCTTGGGAGATGAGGACCTTTTTTTTGCTCTTCACGTGGATTTGGGAGGTGAGGATCTTTTTTTTACTCCGTCCCGCATTGCCTTCTTAAGAAAATGGTCACCCTAATCAATGCTATTTGAAACAAGCAAGCGTTTTGACCTGCAAATAAGTATGACAAAAACTGAGTTTATGGTAAGAGCTCCAATACAATTAACGCCACTTTTAACTTTTTAATTAATGACAAATCTCTCAAGGAAACAAGCGCTTCAAATACCTTTGAAGCATTATTTTCTGCGAGTTTAATCCTGATGTAGAAATAAATAATTGACTAACTGTTGCTGCTGCTAAGTCATATAAAAGCCTTAGCAAAAGAGTATGGCTAAACCACGCCGACAAACTCGATATTAAACCTGCTGTCTATAAATCTGTAGTGCTACCAATCTTACTATACGCGTCAGAAACGTGAGTAGTTTACCACCGACACTATTGCAATTTGGATAGATTTCAACGATGCCTAAGAACAATCTTGAAAATAAAATGGCAGGATCTTGTCATCAATATATCTGCCTAACGTATGCCTAACGTATGCGCCTTCCTCGTGACATACGTAATACGTATGTAACGAGAACGCCTTCCAAAGCAGCTACTTTACTCTGAACTGTAAACTGGTGTTCGTAATATGCTGACTGGTGTTACTACTGTCACTTAAAAATAGAAACTTACGCTGCCATAATTAGGAAAAGTTGTCAAAAAATCAAAATATATGGCAGAGAACTACATGGAAGGTATTATCCATGTATAAAAACAAAAGACAGCAAACTGTACTAGCCAAAGCTATTGCGAAGAAACAGAGAATGTCAGATATCAACAGTACAACAATGCTAACATTCCCTATTTTTGACAGACGGGGTACCACCAAAATAAGTCACCTTAGACATCTTAGACCAATGAAAGACGAAGACACAACATTATAAAATAAATATATTTATTGAGTTACTACTGAAGAAATCTACTTCTAGACTACTTGTCTACTTGTAGACGAAATGTACATCTAGTTCAATGAAAATAAAACGGAAGAAAAGAAAATGTCTTTCATTATTATAATATAAAGAAGTTGGGAAACAACTATATATGGATTTACCGAAATTTACTGAGGATATCATGCAAAGATAGGGAAATGAGTTGTCCTAGAAATGCTCAAAGAAAAATTCTGCAGAGAATGAAAAAAAGATCGATAACTTCTTGACACCATCAAGAAGCAAAACTTAGAATGTCTGACAAGGTAAGGAGTGGAAGGAAATATAATCTGCATCAATTTATCAATCAGAGAAGAAATTCGAGGAAAGAGAAGCGTCAGCCCTAGATGAAAATTATTACTGAAAAATCTCAGAGAGCTGTTTATTTAAACATCTATTTCTAGACCTTTGACCAAAGATATTGTCACGTGGGTGGTTTGATTGAGACACAACTCCTGGTTTCAACATAACAAATTTATTAAATATGTATATCACATTTACAATATATGTTTGAATTGGTCCATGGATTTGGGGAAGTCTTCGGTCTACACCGTGTTGGCCAGGATCGGCTTGGACCTATCTCCGAGGCGGGGGCTACCCATCCGGGAGTCGAGGAGCCTGGAGAAGTCTTCTCCCACTTACATGGTCACTACTTGCTTGGCTTCACTCTCGATACAAGAATCTGGCGTCAGTGTCGTGGTCGTCACCTTCTGGATTAATACGTGCAGCGGAGTTGGCTATGTTCCACTAACTCCATATTTTGTGACTGCCGGAATTTACGTAACGAAAATTAACCCAGTTCCAATATTCATTCGTCATGACAAATATTTCCTCATTATGAAAATGCGATGTCTGCATTTTCGTAATCAGGTCACATACGTTAGACGCTGACGAATAGTTTTTAATCAGACAGCTGAGCATCACAATGTCTAGATGTCGTAATCCTGACCTAGGATTACCTTTGTGACAATATGAAAACAACCTGGTCATATTGTGTTTCGACCAATCGTGTTATCCAGTTGGTTTTTATTAAAAGTTGGCTTAAGAGAATAATTTATTTTCCAATTCCTGGAGAAACCATGATAAATATCAATGTATTATGATGCAAATACTCCATGGTACGTGCTAAACGTGTTAATTTCCTAATAATACTAGAACAACATATCTGCATTAAATTTTGCAACACCTGTCAGGCTCGGCAGAAAACGTGAATTGCATAGTGCAGAGACTAGAATCAATTTATCAAATTTACTGTTGTAATTCGATTAACGTTTCATTTGAACCTGGTTATAAATATGAAGATCTAATGTCATAGATCAACCGAGCACTAACCGAATTCATCAACAATACATTAACATTGTTTATCTTATGGAAATTACACTGTTTATGCAAGTTTATACATGTATTATAGTGTGCTGGTTGATTTGGGAATACTGGAAATATGAGTTATATGATTTCAATGTATGAAACGTAATACAACGTGTCGAAAGCCACAAGATTTGTTTACATTACTATTGTATAATAAACTGCCCGAACAATATATAGTGGCTCAAGCAAATCTGCATACAAGTCTACAATTTAAATATATATACAAGGTGTCTCAAAAGAAATTTTATATTTAGTGGATCGATTAAAAAAAAACTAAGCCGTATATAGAAAAAATGTTTATTAATTATTAAAATACACTTTTTGGGGATTTATTTCTTAAAAATAATATCGTCTAAATGTAGACCCTCGCGTTCTCGGCACTCATTTAATCGAACAGTAAAATTACTTATGAGGTCTCGGCAGGTGGACTCAGGGATGGCTGCCATTTCGTGACGGATATTTTCTTTCAAATGCGCCAGTGAAGTCGGTTTATTGGCGTAAACTTTAGATTTAAGATAACCCCATAGGAAAAAGTCCATAGGGGTTAAATCTGGACTGCGTGGAGGCCAATTTATGTCACCTCTCCGGGAGATCAATTTGCCTGAGAAAATTTCACGAACACGTGGCAGAGACATATTGGACGTATGTGAAGTTGCTCCGTCCTGTTGGAACCATGTTCTTTGGTTATAGCCAGGAAAGTTTTGCAGTTCAGGTACCAAGAAGTTGTCTAACATCTCCAGATAACGCTCTGAATTCACTGTAACTGCACGCCCCCTTTCGTCTTCAAAAAAGTAAGGGCCGATAATTCCTCGCGCCAACATCGCAGCCCATACGGTCACTTTAGGCGAATGTAGGGGTTTCTGATGCTTGCGTTTCGGATTCGTTGCACTCCAGTAGCGGCAGTTCTGCTTATTTACTTGGCCATTAAGATGAAAATGAGCTTCATCCGAAAACAAAATGTTGGTAAACGTTGAAATTCGCTCAATCACCTGATTTACGAAATTAAGCCTCTGACTGGCATCTTGGGGCTTTAATTCTTGCACCAATTGAATTTTGTAGGGGTGCAGCTTTAGGTCTTTGTGCATAATGCGATGTAATGATGATCTATGCACATTTAAAGCACTTGCGCGCTTCCGAATTGAAAGGTTCGGGTCGTCACGAACAGACTGATTAACATTCTCCACGTTTTCTACCGTTCTTGATGACTTAGGTCGCCCGGATTTTGATTTATCCAGCGTTGTACCAGTCTCTTCAAACTTTTTAACCCAATGTCGAATGAGAGGAATGCTTGGCGCATCATTTAAGTGGCGAAAACCTCGAATACTGCAGAATTTTCCACGCGCTACAGTCGCCGAATCACCGTTTTTGTAAAACTCTCGCACGCATAACGCGCGGTCTGCTCCCGAGAAACGCTCCATAGTGACTGAATTCCCAAGACCCAGGCTACCGATTGACATAACCCCTGCGCCCTACGGATACGTTGCGTTCACGCAGTAAGCTAAATAAATATAAAATTTATTTTGAGACACCTTGTATATATATAGGGTGTTTGTTTGAAACGGGGCACCCCAAAAATCTCCTTTATTTGTAAAGATACAAAGAATCTTCAGTACAAAAGTTAAACTAGACAAAAAGGCCCATCTAAAGGTTACTATAAAAATTCTGAGGCACTTCCGGTTTCACCGGAATTGATGTCAACTTTTGATCTAGCATAGGGAATCGAAAATTTTATATTTTTTTTCTAAAAGTACATTAAATTAGCTTTACAATGACACCAAAAAATCATATTTTTGGGTGGGGATTGATTTAAAAATCTGAAAAAAATCTCCGTAATGAACATTAATGGGAAGTTCTTGTCCCGCACCCTTTTACCCAGAGGGGTTAAACTAAAAATTTGAAAAAGTTAAAGGTAAGGTTATATTGATTTGAGCCGGAAACGTAAAAGACGTATTTTTGATCAGATTGTGTTTTTGAAAAATATGGCAGTTTTTGTGTTTTTGAAAAAATTAATTATTTTTTTAATTCATGGTTAAATTATGGCTAGTAATGTTATGGATTTTTTGTATTTATAGCTAAGATTTTTTGGATTTTAAAAAATTAAAAAAATAATATTTTATTTTCAATAGTTGCGAACTGAGTTACTCACACCATACCACACTACACTCTACACTGTAAAATATTACTTATTCTAATGAAGACTTGAATACGAAGCAAATGTAGAAAAAAACGCTTGGATATTTGGCAAATTATTTAAATTTTGTTTAAAAAAATTAAATGGCTCTTAGTTCTCAAATAACGAATAAAAGTGATTATCAAAAAAACTGTTGATTTTGATGTGATAAATATGCCTAGAGATCCAGTATTATGTTGACTTTTTACACTTATTAAATACCTACAAAACCCTGAAATATCTGAAAATTCACACTTAACTTTCTTTTTTTTTTGTCATCACTTTGTAGTTTAGAAGTGAAAACCTTTTGTCTTGAATGTTTATTGGGGCGCCGTGGGAAAATTTTAATACATTAAGGGCGCCCGGAACTGAACAAGTTTGGGAACCACTGGGCTAGAGGATAAAATATTAACCGAGTTGTGAATAAAATAGCCCAGCTTTTGAGGCTCAATCACTTTATTAACTACTCGCTTGAAAATTTACTCGTTGCTACCAAACTCGTTCAATTTAATAACGCTGTTTAGTTACAAGCAACTCGGTCGTAAACTTTTTGTAGTTTAAAAATGAGGCCCTTTTTTAGATCATCATTCATATCTTCAAATGTCTAATAAAATAAAATGAAAAATTGAATGTATTGACTTGGGGCACCGCGGGATAATTTTAATACATTAAGGGCGCCTGGAACCAAAAAAGTTTGGGAACCACTGGTATCTAGGACATTTTATAGAAATTAATCTTATAATTTCTATAAAATGTCCTTCTCCTCGTCGCCATTTCTTTTATCTTTCCTACTTTCACTCCACATCCTGTTCTTTTTATAGAGTTTTTTTGTAGTCTCATATCTTCCTTTTAATACTGACACGGTCTTCTTAAATATCTTATCAAGTCAACAACTTATTTTTTCAATAGACTCCAAGTTTGAACGAAGAGGACTTTCTAAAAATTCTCTTTACATTGTGATAAATTATTTTATACTGACGCACTCTAAGTGCAAACTCTATTTATAATACACAAGGAGAGAAAAGATATTTTGGATATGGTTTAATATTTCATTATTATTCGTATATTGTTCGACACTTTTAGATATTTTTAGATTTTTTAAGGATAAAATTTAAAAAAATCATGTGTAAAATTCACACTGAATTTTCACACATTTATAATAAATGAGCATCTTTAATTATAATCGTGTCAAGATTGATCATGATCTTTTTTTAACAATTTTCCGGGTCTATTCTCTAAGCATGATGTTAAAATCTTAGCGTCAGAAACTGACCTTAATTTTTTTAACACCATTTTTAACCTAAATTCTATTCGCTAAACATATATGTGTTAATATTATAGCGCGGCGGCGTTAAAATAGCCAGTTAACGTTCTACAATAAGCGCCTACCGAAACGGTGGCTTTAAAAGTTAACGCTAGTGTTTAGTTTGCAAAAATGGCTGATTCTATTTAAGTAAATGTAATGTTATTTTAAAAAAATGAATAAAACACAAGACGGTAGGAATATTAATCAACTTTCTATTACTTTTTAAAGTGAATTCTTTACAGTAGAGATAAGAATGACGCTTCATTATTTTTGTTATACAAGTAACCCAGACGCAAGTTCAAGTAATTGTATAGAAAGGAAGTAAATGGAGTATTGGAGAGCAGTTTTGGTTTTTGTTGAGACACAGAACTTAAAATTATAATCCTCTGAAAGCTACAAAACTTCACTTATGCCTCCGCCGTGTTTCAAAATATCGCAGTATATTTTAATAGTGTATTTTTTGAAGAAACAATTGATGAGTTTGATAATGACGATCACAACAGTGTTATTTCAGGGTAGAAATAGCGTAATATATCAAATTTAATAATTTATATCACCGAACACCTTTTTAAAAATAGAATGAACATATAATTCACATATTATTAAAAAAATTAGATAAACTGTTATAATACAATGTAGTATATAAATTGACTAAACAAAAGTTGAATAAAGTTATATTTTTATTTAATACACTGTGGAAACCAGTTATAATGAGTAACACAGGGCCAAACATTTCTGTTCCATTTTTAAAATAAATTTCGCCAATAAATATTTAATTCAACACCGAAATATTAGGTTAAGATTCTCTTGGCATTTGACTAAATAAATACTCCTGTTAAAATTCAACGTAACAGCGCATGCGCGTGCAGTTAATATTAGCCTCTCTACAGGGTGAGTTAACGCCTCGCGTTAACAAATATTTTATTAACGCTTACCTTAACAAATGCTCTTACAGAATAGCATTTTTGGATAATGACGTTAGACATGGAGTTAAAATAAAAATATAAACCTGACGCTAATTTTAACGCATTTCTTACAGAATACACCCGTTCATCTGTTAACTTATGCACACATTATCATTATTATTCTTTTTTTTTTTAATTTAAAATAGATTAGTATTTTATATACTAAGCATATAATCAGTGGCGGAACTACCAACGCGGGGGGGGGCTAAACTTTGGAAGGCCCGATAATTTGGGCTGGAATACATATTTCACTTACAGCCATTAAATTGCGGTTTTTAGATATAATAAAAGCTCTTTCTGAATTAAGCTTAAAAAGTGAAAAAAAAGAAGAAAGAGACAATGCTTCAAATCTTATAAAAAGTATGAATAATTTTGAATTTGTATTTTTATGTGTACTTTTATTAAAAATATTAGGAGAAATAAATTTATCTTCAAAATTATTACAAATTAAAAATATAGATTTGAGAATTGCAACAACTTCCTTAGAAACAACCAGTCAAAATCTGAAAAAATACCGAAATATGTACTTTTCTGCGAAAGATTACGCAATTCAAATGGCAGCCAAGTGGAATATCAGCTCCACTTTGTTTGGAAAAGACAAAAAATTGTAAAAAAGCACTTTGATGAATTGGCAACAGGCAACAGATCATCGGTTTCATAACGAGGATGATTTGATGATTTTTTTAGAGTAACTGTATTTAATGCAGTTCTCGATATTAACAGAAATTTTGACTTCTGGCGAAATCTTACAAAAAAAAAAAAAATACAAAAGTGATATTTCATCCAATTTTCCGTTACAAATGGTAATGTTAGCTTCGATGGTTAATCAATAAATCTCTAAAATATCAGCAATGAAAGGATTTGCTGAACTTTTAATAATTTAAAATACCTCCCTGTCGGTCAGTTTTCCAGACGTAGTTACTGCAATTTTATTATTTTTGACACTTCCTGTCACTGTGGCAAAGGCAGAGCGTTATTTTTCTAAATTAAAAATAATAAAAATCTATCTACGAAATTCTACTGGAGGAGAACGCTTACTAGACCGGGAGCTCATGACATTTTTGGTCTCCGATTTCATACAGCATGCCTTTTGGAGGAGAGAATATTTACCCTGTGACAACAAAAAAGGGATTGTACTAAACCCCTGCACGCTTTCCGGTCATAGGGAAAATTGCATTTCCACTTAAACACAAAATTTTTGTGCTTTTCTCTGATTTAATATTGCTTGCCCTTTTGTCAAAAGAAAGTTATAACAAATTTAAAGTCTTTTAAATATATGCATGCGATTCGGAGGGTCCCAAAGGGCTCAAACGGTCATGTGATCTTGTAATAAAAAAATATGATTTTCTGCGTTTTCATACAGTATGCCTATAATTAAAAGCCTTTAAATTTGTTATAACTTTCTTTTGACAGAAGGGCAAGCAATATTAAGTCAGAGAAAAACACAAAAATTTTGTGCAAGTGGAAATGCAATTTTCTCTATGACCGGAAAGCGTGCAGGGGTTTAGTACCATCCCTTTTTTGTTGTCACAGGGTAAATATTCTCTCCTCCAAAAGGCATGCTGTATGAAATCGGAGACCAAAAATGTCATGAGCTCCCGGTCTATACATAATTTATCGTTGCTGAGCATTGAGGCTGAAATTGATCAAGAAATGAGCATTTAATACTTAATTAGAGATTTTGCTAATTTAAAATCCAGAAAGAAAGATTTAACATTTTAAATTGATTTATTTATTTATACCATGTTTTGTTTTGTTTTGTCTATGTTTCATTTGTTTGATATTATTGTTTTTCTTTTATATTCATAATAAAATATGTATTATAAAGTAAAATGATTTTTTGTGTAAGAAGAATCCAAGGTTAAATTTCTTCAAAATTATGGGACGCTAGATAAGAAAAGAAAAAAATCACATAAGGTTGGGGGGGGGCGATCTAATTTTTTTGTGGGGGGGGGCTAAATTTGTAGTTCCGCCACTGCATATAATATAGCAATTATATGCGAATCAAATACAATGTTATGTCAATAAATAAAGGGAGTTTTTTTTTTTTTAGATATAAAACACAAAAATCGTGGTAATGGCCATAGTATTGGCTTTTTTCGAAAGATGGTTTTATGCCATTATTGTTTAAATATCATATGGCTGGCTTGAATAAAGCGAAATCTAGAAGTCCAATTTTCGACTACTTTTTGGAGCAGCTGGGGCTGTATATCGGCAATAACGTGGCGAATGTTGGCTTCCAAGTCGTCCATCGTTTCGGTTTATAGGCGTAGATTAGCGATTGCACATATCCCCACAGAAAATAATACAAAGATATTAAATCGAACGATTTTTGAAGCCAATTCACGGGTCGATTACGCGAAATTATGCGCTCATCGAATGTTTCCTTTAATTAATCGAATGAGGCCCGCACTGTGTGGTATGTTGCGCCGTCTTGTTGAAACCACAACTCTTCCACATTAATGCCATTCAATTGGGAAATAAAAGTCTTCTCACTCATTCTCCATTTCTTTGTATTTTCTTCATTTAGTTGAGATCAGATTTTTTTTAATTTTTTTTGTATTTTCTTTATGATTCTTTAATCTGGGAACGAATCACTTGATTTCCCATATGATATAATGGAAAATTGGGTTTCTAGATATATACTTTTTAAGCTACGAACCGCGGTCAGGAACAAATTAAGTTTGTAAGTCAAGGTGCCATTGTTTGTCTAAATGCGCCACCAAAATGAGTTTATAAATGTTTTTAGAAGTGTAAGAAAATTAATACAGTCCAAAAGAAGACCAAAAGAATATTATTCTATAATCAATAAATATGCACATCCTTAAATTCAACTTTATATTTAATATGCAAAAGATTGATATAGAAAAGAAAATTTTATATTTGTAATCTAAATAAAAATATAAAAACTTAGAATATGTATATTTAAGCGTTTGTTTTGGCGCCCCTTAAAGCTGACGCCCTGGGCCTGTGCCTCTGTCGCCCCTTCTTTTCACCGCCGTTGGTTGAAAATACCTGCTTGACGAACTGCCTGCAAATTCATTGTCACAATCACCATTTTTGTGATCCTACTAGTTATTCCGATAATTATTATCGTGTTTGAAATGAAACACAAACAAAATTTACACAAAAGACCTTTATTTTTTATTTAATGATATACCCTTATTCGCCATTATGATCCATGCTACTTTGCACTCTTGTCTCCCATAGTTTTATGCCTGCCCTGAATTTATGAAGAGAAAAATGTCTCAATGCAAAATTAAGAAATTTTTGACTTTATCAACATTTCGAAATTTCTTCCCAAGAAATAAATGCTCTAGCGACCTGAACAAGTGATAATTAAATGAAACTGTGTCCAGTTAGTGACGAAGATACGGTAACACTTTCCATCTCAGCGCCTTCATTTTCTCCTGCGTGATTCCTACAACATGTGATCTCCTCTGAGGATTGAATTTCCGCCATTTTGGTGCAATGGGTATAATTTGAGAATTAACTATGCAAGCGGAAAGTTGAATGTTGTATGCACACAGCATAACAAGACACTGATATGAAATTCTGGCCCTTCAGAAATGGAGGGTTTCTAAAAATAGGTTTACAGACGCGAAAATAGCTAAGGGATTACCTAATTGCATTAATTAGCCCTGTGGGTCAGAGGAGAATTAAATTTAGGCACAATTTTTCTTTGCTAATATACAGGGTGGGATGGACCAACAGTTACTAAAAGCAGAACGCCCTAATTCTGTCAATATTTGATATTATCATCAGTGCCGCAACAAGGGTGGTGCGACAGGTGCCGCCGCACCAGGCGCCGGATTCATAGGGGCGCCGATTGGTCAAATTTAATTTTTTTTATTATTATCTTTTATATTAATAAACTATAATCAACACAAATTTTATTTCATAATCGAAAGTTTCAAATGGCAGACATGATCATTAATTGATGACTGTACAACTGCCACTGCAATGCAATTATTAGAAGTGATCCACACTTACGATTTAAAAGATGTGTACCCTAATATTGACATTGCACTGCGCATATTTTTAACGCTCCCTGTAACTGTTGCTTCGAATGAACGCAGTTTTAGTTTATAAAAAGTTAATAAAAAATTATTTGCGTTCTACAATGGTCCAAGAGCTTGTAAAATTTAGCTTTAATATCAATAGAAAATACTACAGCGCAGTCATTAAATTATGAAGACTTAATTAACGAATTTTCACAGTTAAAAGCCAGAAAAGTTCAATATATTTAATTTTCCATTCCGTTAAAGTGATTATATAATATATTATTAAAATACCTAAATATTTATTATTTTTTGTTCAAATATCCCTTTTTTTGTCATTAAATATATATTTTTTTATATATTTTGTTATTCAATTATGTAATATAATATTTCTTTAGCCCTTTTGTGTTTCATTTTAGGTGTTTTTCATTTTGTGTTTTATTGACCTAGAGTTTATATTTTGTCCCTCTTTATATTAGTTGATTATCATGATTTTTGAGTTTATTAAAAGATTTGCAACATAATTTGTTAATATAATCGTTAATATTGCAATTTAAACCAAACCAAAGAAAAAGGTTAAAACTAAAAAGTAATACCAACGAATGTTTTTTTAAATTTTTCTTTATACATTTATTGTTAAAAAAATGACTTTATAATATATATTTTTGTATGTTCCTTATTTTATTTTCACTTGCATCAAAATAAAACAATAAGATTTTAAGGATTATCTATAAAATATGGTAGTAAATATCTTAAATAACATTTTGGTGAAGAAAACAACGTAAGTAAATGTTTTAAACGTTCCCTTACTGATGCAATCACCGTACCATAAAATTTAAAAAATTGCGTATGTAATTAGTGAGGGTGGGGGGGCGCCAAATAATTTTAAGCACCAGGCGCCAATTTATGTTGTTGCGGCGCTGATTATCATATGAAAATATTACAAAATTACTTTATGACAAGAAGCCAAACTCATTGTTTGCTGTAACCATCTTTGGCTAGATGATGGCGTTGAGTCTGATGATTTTTTTTTTTTGCTCTTCACTTTGATCGCCTCTAGGTTGAGGGCCCGTTAAAAAAATATATGTTGAGGGCCCGAAAATAAAAAATGTCTTGGGCCCGGCGAAGGCTTGATCTGCCACTGGGTGAAACCCAAGTGATGCCAACATGGGACATAAATGGGCGTTCGGCATTGCCCGATGTTCGCAGTTACCCTTCGCTCCCCTACTTATACAAGGTGTCTCAAAAGAAATTTTATATTTAGTGGATCGATTAAAAAAAAAGTAAGCCGTATATAGAAAAAATGTTTATTAATTATTAAAATACACTTTTTGGGGATTTGTTTCTTAAAAATAATATCGTCTAAATGTAGACCCTCGCGTTCTCGGCACTCATTTAATCGAACAGTAAAATTACTTATGACGTCTCGGCAGGTGGACTCAGGGATGGCTGCCATTTCGTGACGGATATTTTCTTTCAAATGCGCCAGTGAAGTCGATTTATTGGCGTAAACTTTAGATTTAAGATAACCCCATAGGAAAAAGTCCAACATAGGGGTTAAATCTGGACTGCGTGGAGGCCAATTTATGTCACCTCTCCGGGAGATCAATTTGCCTGAGAAAATTTCACGAACACGTGGCAGAGACATATTGGACGTGTGTGAAGTTGCTCCGTCCTGTTGGAACCATGTTCTTTGGTTATAGCCAGGAAAGTTTTGCTGTTCAGGTACCAAGAAGTTGTCTGACATCTCCACATAACGCTCTGAATTCACTGTAACTGCACGCCCCCTTTCGTCTTCAAAAAAGTAAGGGCCAATAATTCCTCGCGCCGACATCGCAGCCCATACGGTCACTTTAGGCGAATGTAGGGGTTTCTGATGTTTGCGTTTCGGATTCGTTGCACTCCAGTAGCGGCAGTTCTGCTTATTTGCGTGGCCATTAAGATGAAAATGAACTTCATCCGAAAACAAAATGTTGGTAAACGTTGAAAATCGCTCAATCACCTGATTTACGAAATTAAGCCTCTGACTGGCATCTTGGGGCTTTAATTCTTGCACCAATTGAATTTTGTAGGGGTACAGCTTTAGGTCTTTGTGCATAATGCAATGTAATGATGATCTATGCACATTTAAAGCACTTGCGCGCTTCCGAATTGAAAGGTTCGGGTCGTCACGAACAGACTGATTAACATTCTCCACGTTTTCTACCGTTCTTGATGACCTAGGTCGCCCGGATTTTGATTTATCCAGCGTTGTACCAGTCTCTTCAAACTTTTTAACCCAATGTCGAATGAGAGGAATGCTTGGCGCATCATTTAAGTGGCGAAAACCTCGAATACTGCAGAATTTTCTACGCGCTACAGTCGCCGAATCACCGTTTTTGTAAAACTCTCGCACGCATAACGCGCGGTCTGCTCCCGAGAAACGCTCATAGCGACTGAATTCCCAAGAGCCAGGCTACCGATTGAAATAACCCCCGCGCCCCTCGGATACGTTGCGTTCACGCAGTAAGCTAAATAAATATAAAATTTCTTTTGAGACACCTTGTAGTTTAGAACCTTCGTCGAAAAATATTATACTTGATGATAATGGAATGCCACTTGGTACACGTATTCTTCACAAAAATTAAATCATTTTTACCCGTAACACCTATTTTGAGAACCGCGGCAGATTCAAGATGGTGACAAATATAGACTACCAAGTACAATAACTATAAGTAGTTTTCACAATAGAACAAAATAGCTAAAAACCTTTGTGTAGAATGAAGCTTTAACTACAATTTGCCGCATCGTACGCAAATATGTGTCGATTGGTTTACAAGATGGCGTCTATAATGCAATTTGCTTAATTACAATTACATAAGGTCAAGGAGGGTAATAAGGCCCACCTAACACTTTTTTTTTTTTTTTTTAATTTATACAATAACAATTTTGTTATAAATTTATTTTTAAATAATAATTTGAACATATTTTTATAATATAATAATTTATTACATATGTATTTGATAAACGAATCAATAAGTTATGCAATTAAAAAAATGTCTGCATTGGGCCTTATTTATAGAAAAGTCGTTAATTAATGCCCATATAGCAAATATAAATTAGGGTATAAAAAAGCGTATAAAACACCGGAATATTGGTCTGATTGTTTTATTTTTAAATTATTTTGAAAAATTATGGCAAAATAATTATTTAATTCATGCAATTAGGGCAAATAAATTGAAAATTAGACAACAAAAATTATTAAATAATGGACAAATAAAAATAAGACAAACAATTATTTAATTCATGCAATTTGGACAAATAAATTCATCTTTGTCCTCCTTCGTCAGTCCAACACAGTCTTCGTGGGCCCAATTTATGCAGCAACGCATGTCGGCCCAACGATTTTACACTGTGGGCCTTATTATCAGCTTGGCGGTTAAATGTTTACACCATAGTTTTATTGACTAATTTGTAGGTTATGAAAAATAAAATAATATAGAATGTACTATTATGTACTAGCAAGTTATTGCAATAAACATGCATGATATTTAAATAATGGCATATAAGTAAAAAACATACTTACAGTTAAATTCACTTACAGTAGAGAAGGAAACACCGCGCTGTTGTTGTTTACATGTGTATATCTCTATACATTAAAAAAAAAAACAAAGTACTGCCACCTGTTAATATATAGCAATAGCACATACTAATATACTGTGAACATGTGAATTCTGAATTTCACTGCTAAGGCGCCAAATTCAAAAGTGGGCCTTATTTCCGCCCGGGCCTTATTACCCTCCTTGACCTTAATAGTTTTTTCTACAATTTAAAATATCCTATTAGATAAAAATTCGCTGCAAATTTTGATATATAGATTGTTATTAATTGTATTTCCGATTATTAGTTTTGTATAAGAAACTATTGAGAACTATAGGGTTGTGCGCCGCCTTAATGACTGCATTAGATATGATTTGCGATTTAAATGGCAGTTATAACTGAATCCATTTTTGCTAATATTGTTTAGTTAGTGTTGTGTGGGGTACAGTGACTGTATAAAGACAGTGTGGCCATACGATGGTCTCATTTTCTATTGGTCGAGCTAAAGTCCGCCATATTTCTTCCAACTTTGTTACAGATTACACATGGTTTACATGTGTTTAGCTTGTGTTTCAGCAGATTTAAGTGATATTTTCCAATAATATACGTATATTTATTAATAATATACGTATATTTATTGAATAAATGCATAATTGTCAATATATACATCAGTTTTCTTTATTAATATGTCTTTTATGTATAACATGTTCTGTTTATTCTTTTTTAATATGAAAATATCCTTTTTTTTTTAATTGAGAATATTAATATTGTCAATTAAAAAACGATCGTAAGTCAAATTTACGATCGTTTCATCAAATTTAAATCTTGAAGTACTATAAAATTGGTCCGAAGGGCCCTTTTTGTAATCACTTTTAAAGTAACGTTAGTAATTTGTTCCAATGTTATGTAAATGAGTACTTTTAAAGTTGAGAAAAGTAAAATTGGAAGGTGATTATAAGAACGTGCGTTTTCCCAAAAATTAGAGCACCCAACATCACTTTTTATAGAACCCTATCATTATTTTTTTCTTATCTTTTTATTCTAATTTAATGTCCTGTTTGAACTTGTTTTCTTAAATCTAAAATATTCAAATTAAAATATATAAGTATATTTTTAATTTACGACCGTTTTTATAAAAAAAAAAGTTTTCGTTTCTATAGGTCCTCAAATAAAATTATAAAATAATAAAAACATATCTCTTTTATTTCCTTTCATGTCCTTTTTTAAGAATTTTTTTCATTTGTTTTCTTTTTATGTTGCAAACATTTCAAAAAAATACCTTCATCGGTAGGTAATTTGAATATTTATCTAAATAAATGTTGAATCATATAAATATTTTTTCTTAACAATAAATTGATATTCACATATATATAAACATAAATACGCAAAACTATTAAACATTTAAGAAATATTATAATTAGGATATATTAACATTTATTCCATATAACCCAATACAAATCTGGAATAAAAATGGCGGCTACAGTTCATATGGCCACACTGTCTTTATACAGTCACTGTAGTGTGGGGGAGAGAAGCCCATTGCTTCGACTTGATTTGCCGTAAACCTGTTTTCTTATCTACCTTACTTCCACTGGAACACCCAATTATGACGTTATGTGCTTGTGTGCAGATGCAATACACTAATTTGTAGTCAGTCAAGTGAAAGGAACATCTCCACCTTAACTGGTCGCCCTTATCTATCGCCGTAACTATTTGCCCCCCACCAACCAACCATGAAACGTCCTGACAAATAATAGTAAAATGGCAAAACACAAAAAATCACTAGCATACAAAGGTATGTATATATATCCGTTGTTCTCTCAGGCAAAAATAACGTAGAAATAAATGAAAAAATAATCCCTCTTATACATGAACTCAACAACTGGTTCCTGTTTAATAAATTATACTTAAATGCCTCCAAAACTAACTATATGATCTTGAGAACTTTGCAAAGTAATAGTCAAATCAATATAAATATTAAAATAAATAATGAATATCTAAAATCAGAAAATGAAACAAAATTTTTAGGCCTGTACATATATGAACATTTAAGTTGGAAAGCCCACTGTCAAAAACTACTAAAATCATTAAATTCAAACCACTTTCAAATAAAAATTTAAAAAAATATTGTAGGTTATGAGACCATTATTAAATTTTATTATGCCCAATTTTATAGTAGGCTTAAGTATGGAATATGCTTCTGGGGATCATCAACTATGGCAGATGACATATTTATTTCCCAGAAAAGAATAATACGTTGTATAGCAAACAAAAGACGCACTGAATCATGCAGACCTCTTTTTGTAAAATACAAATTATTAACAGTTCCTGGTATTTACATCCTAGAGTTGCTGGTCTATGTATTTAAAAATCAAATAAATTTTGCTCGCCATTTGAACCAGCATTCATATAACACCAGAGGAAAAGATTGTTTCAGAACTCCAGCAAACATACTGGAACTGACAAAAAAATCACCAAAAACTGTTGGTATTAAATTATTTAATTCACTGCCATTCCATGCCAGAAATGAAACGCAGTTTGCTGTATTTAAGCGGAAGATTAAGGTATTTCTTATAGAGCATTGTGTATGCTCAATTAATGAATTCTTAAAATATTGTAAGGACTGGTGTAGTCATGCCAATGGGAAACATTGATTTTGGGTAATTTAATGTATGATTTTATTGTTTTATCAATTGTATAACTTGTTTTACTTATCAAAATCTGTGTATAATTATAAATTCATGTACTGACATATCCTACATGCAGTCCTGTATTTAAAGGATTAATAAATATTATTATTATGGGGTTTGTCAGATGTTTGTCTTGACAAGCGTCCACTAATCTCAAACTAAGTTTATCATTATTATTATTATGGGGTTTGTCAGGTCTTGACAAGCGTCCACTAATCTCAAACTTCAGCAACCTTTTGAACCGCGTCATACTAGAGACTAGTGGAGCTAAATACACACGACTGCATCCCAAACCCTGGCGATATGCAGCCGCGGAAATTACGCTAGATCCAGTGCCCGCACAATGCGGAGTGATCCGAGCAGCACTGCTTTCTGCATCCTGCAGATCAAAGAGTTGGCAAAAGTTCTGCAGACGGGAATGGACTCGATTTCCCTTCGATAGGAGGCTTTCATGCCACCCAAAACACCAACTATCAGGACTACAAGCTTAACTTTATACCCGGGATACAGCTTTCTAAGCTCGGACAAGAGGTCCATATACTTGGACTTCTTTTCCTCTTCCTTGAGAGAGATATTCTTCTCAGCTGGACTTAAGAATTCGATCACAAACATCTGTTTGGTTTCGATATCCAGGAGGGTTATGTCCGGCTTAGTGGCTGTCAGTAACCTCGAGGTGGGGAAGGAGTAATTCCAATAAATTATCTCCAATAAGTACAAAGCAATACTGCGCAAAATTTGGTGTGGAACGGTCAACGACAAACTGTCTGTCGTGTGCGTTAGACTCGCCGCCTGCTACAAAAAGTCGGCCGTGTGCGTTGATTCCGTGAATTTTAATCGGTCACTGACAGTCCGTCGTGTGCGCTAGATCTAATTCGTGCGGGAGTCGACCTTTGACGAGATCTCCGCTCCCCACTTTGACATAAGTAACAACGCACTTTGATAGATAAGGAGAAGACTGTTAGATAAGGCGGTATAAATGCAATAAAACTGGCAAATTTTTATCAAAAGTTTGCGGCATCTAATCAACCATACTATTACAACCATAGACAACCATATCACATTTAGTATAATAATAATAATAATGGATAATAATGGATAATAATAATAATAATTAGAAAGCGGAGGAGATAGTTGAGAGAAGGGTGAAGATAGGGAAGGAGGGGTGGCGAGTAGTCACAATGTACAACAGAAGAGGAAGTAAAGAGAAACTGAGGGAATTGGACGAAATTCTAGGAGAAGAGATGGAAGGAGACTGGATTGTAGTGGGAGGGATTTTAACGCAAGGATAGGAGAGACGGGATGGGGAGGGACTGGGAGGAGAATGGGGTGGAACAATTCAAGGAGCGCAGGGAGATATAAGGAGGTCAGAACTTAGGGGTACTAAGCTACTTGAGGGGAGAAAGAGGAAGGTCCGGAGGGAGAGTTAGGAGGATTGCGAGGCTAAGGTGCGGGAATGAAGAGAGAGGAAATAGATATTGGAGGAGACAGGAGGATAAGATGTGCAGGATGTGCGGGGAGGAGGAGGAAGATGTAGAGCACCTCGCGAAGAGGTGTAGGGAGATGACAGAGTGGTCGGGGAGCACATTAGACCTGTTGCACGAAGATGGAAGGGGGGAGAGCTGGGCGAGGGAATTAGAGGCAAGAAGGATTGAGATTGGGGACGGATAACAGGAAGGGGTAAAGGAAGGAAGAAAGAGGCCCGGTGGGAAGCAGAATGGGGGAAATGGAAGGAAGGAAGGGGGCTGAGGTTACCTGGAAATGGGGAGGAAGGAAAGGAGATATGAGGAGGGGTGAAGAAATGGTTGGAAGGGAAGAGAATGGAATAAAATAAATTATAATGTAAAGTAATGAAATGTGATGTATGTTTAATAGGATGTTGGGATGTTAATAGGAGATATATGTTTTGTAATTATAATTGTAGTAATACCCAAAACACCGAAAGGTCCAAGGGAAATAAAGGATTATATATATATATCACATTTAGTGAGTGTATTATTTTTGTTTAATCAGTTGTAAGATGTCTTTTGCAGTTAGTGTTAGTGTATAACTTTAATAATAATTAGAGTACTAATATCTGTTTACTGTTCTTAGCGTTTAATTACCCCTTAACAAGTAGTACATATCAGTGGTGGACTTTCGCAAAGACAAAAAAGACAATTGTCTTAGGCCCGTAATTTTCAAGGGCCCAACGAACTTTTCCCCTTTCCCCTTCCCCTTTGAAGGCCTCTAGGTTGAGGGCCCGTAAATCAAAAATGTCTGGGGCCCGGCGAAGGCTTAATCCGCCACTGGGTCTGACCAAACACGGTCGTTTCGTTAGTTCATATACGTCAGAACCATGAAAATTTTGTCATCCGAATGGATTATGTTTGGCAAAGACTCACTCACATACAAGCGTTTCAGTCAATGTGCAATTTCCAGCTGTACTTTTTTCTGCATCAGTGTTAAGTCTTGAACTTTAAGTATCTTGTAGGTCTTGAGCAGAACTTCATTTTCCAATATTTGGCGAACGCTTCTGTCCAACACATTAAGAGCTGCTAGTTATCTTGCGCTTTGCTTCGGATTTTGCCCAATTTGAGTCTTCTCTTTCGAAGCCATTCCTCGGAAAGTTTCTGTTCATTTCAGGCCGCCGTTACTGCGTTTTGTGATGCCAGTAACATTGTAACGAACTATGATACGATACGCAAACATTTTGTTCACATTAAGATACCGAAGTTGTTGAACAATACCGGATATCCAGTTTCGGCCCAAATATAAGGATATCACCCTGTTACGTTTAAACTCCATAGTAAGTATCTTTTTTTTTTCAACTTAGAACCAAATGCTTAGGCCCAGTTGCACAGTTACCACTTAAGTATGAGTTTAGCTAAACCTTAAGCTTCATCTTAAACCAAATACTTAAGCGCCAGATGTTGCACAGTCAAAAATATAAAAATACTTAGCTAAGCCAACTGATGTGATAAATTCACAAAGTTGGTAATATGGAAAATGAATATTTGACGGGGAAATTTTGAAATTCAATAAACATAACTGTCAATGTTATTTGCCAATTTCACTTGTCAAGTAGTTTATTATACAAATAATGCAAATTTCACCAGCAATGGAAAATATGGTAAACGAAACGTAAAAATAAATGTACGACGAACTAATTAGATGAGTTGGTCTTCTATAAAATGTATTTAAAAAGTATAAATACAATATATTATTGTGTGTAAAAAAATAAATTAAATGTTGTGGAAGAAAAAAAAACTCCTTGGACGAACATACCTGATGAATTTAACAATGTAATCGGTCACTCTTACAGAGAAGCAGAATATTAAAATATATATATATATATATATATATATATATATATATATATATATATATATATATATATATATATATAAAAAGAAAACTAAAACATGTACCAGAAAAAAAAAAAAATCGACAATAAGTATTCACTGAAAGTGACTGGAGGTGGTTCAATGGCAGAATGCTCAGAGAAAGAGTTAGAATTAATAAATTTTAAATTACAGGCAAATCATAGACAAGATATTTACATTTATAAACAATTTTATTATTTATACATTATAAATTAGAAAAATAAACATTTATTATTGTTCCTAACTCGAATGTTGTCATTATATTTTCTGTTTTGATTTATTACGGTGTTAGGTATATTGTTTATAAAATTAACATCTGTTTCTAGATCTGGATTAAAATTGCTCAGTCAATTTCTCCCAGAACTCAAGAAAACCGTGCTATGTAGCAAAAGTCTTGGCGTGCATTACGCTGTTCCATTTGAATATTAGGCATTTTAATATATTGATGACGCAAGGTACAAATTGCGATATTTCTCGATATTTTTCCTATATCTTTTGAAGCTGTAGATTTATGGCAACCAGTAAACTCCCTTACCATTAACATACTTCCAATAATATAATATCGTAGGATTTGTATTGAAGTGAATGCGTGGTTCCTGTAAATATTATTTCATAAAATATTAGGTATTTGTGTACCAAGGCACTAACTTACCTATTAGTAGGATGGTTAAATTAAATGTTTAATATGATATAATATTGAATTATAACTTTATTTACTTACTAATATTACTATTTACTCGAAATCTATTGTAAAATTTTTCATCATCCCATTGATTAATATAATCATACCGGTGTCTATAGACGGGTATGCGGCGAAATATATTAATAAATATCATTTTCATTCAATCAAATTAATCTGATCAATTTTAATATGACACATAACCTGTCCTATTTGACAGTTTATTTTGGCTTAAACCAAACAAATCTACCGTTTAAGTGTTTTCCTTTTAAGCTTAAGTTTAAACCAAAAATTGAAACTGTGCAACAACTAAACCATAAACTAAAACTTAAGCCTAAATAAAAACTTATGCGGTTACTGTGCAACTGGGCCTTACAGTGACTTGTGAACAACACAATGGACTGACGTTGAAGCAAAATTTAGAACACTGTCATCCCGAAGTTCAGAGATGTGTAAGGTATGAATTTGGTAACAGTACATCCCTCGCATCCTGTATTTTAAAAGGGGAGACAAAGAGCAATGTCGAAGAAGATGGATCGCTGTGTATACTCATGTCAAATTTCAAGTTTCACCTGTTTGGTCATCTCTACCGTACAGGCAGCCGCATAAGTGCTAGTATACGGGTTTCTTAATTATACTTACGAAATCCTAAGCAGAAGGTAAATTTTTAATAAGGTGGAAATTTTGTATTGTCACAAAGGTAACCCCAGGTCAGGATTGCGACGTCTAAACATTGTGACATACAGCTGTTTGATTAAAAAACTATTTGTCAGCGCCTAGCATGCATAACTTGATTACGTAATGCATACAATGCATTTTCGTAGTTAGGTAATATTTGTTATGACAAAATAATAGCGGTATAAGTAAATGGATGTCATACGAAAGCCAGACAGAAGAACCTAGGCAACACTTTTACGATATTTCATTCGATCAAGGTGATAATCACGAGTCCGACTCCAAGTACAGAATTTTCCGGGTAAGTCATGTAGAGAAGGCTTCTTCAAGCTACCAGAATCTCTGAACGGCAACCCCTGACTCGAAGGCAGGTTCAGGATAATTCCAGTCAACACGGAGTAAACTGTAGACTTCCCCCAGCTTCCATAAAAAAAATACCGTCAAATAACATTGTAGGGGAGATGTGGGGACGGTGGCACACATTTTGGTTTACTGTACATAACATCTTCAATTTTGAATTTTTTAAATAAATTTTTTCGCCACTTAATATTTATAATGTCGCTGTTTAAATAACTTGTTAAAAATTAATGTCCTTATCACGTGCCATTTATAATTAATATTTTTGTTGACCTCTGCAATTGTGCCACTGTACCTATACGTGAGGGTACAGTGAAACAGCATTAGGGATACAGTGGAACAGTAAATATAATAGGTATCCAAAAAATCTGTATATGTATTAATAATTTTTATTGAAACTTCAATTCAATGTCTTTCAAAATAAATCATCTGAAAGGTACTGAAAAATTAATAATATTGTAAAAAAATCAAAATTTTTAGAACAAACTACTAAGTAATTAAATAATGTATGTAAATATATAAATGTAAATTTATTATTAATATAAAAAAATAAACTTTGGTAAGTTCCTTGGAAGCAGTAAGTTTTGATAGTTTTTATTTTAATGTTAATTATATTTCATTAAATTTACTGTAAAAATCAAAGCGTCTAAACGGTGTTTTGTGCTACCAAGCGGAGCAGGAGATGGTAAAACTTTTATCAGCTCTGATTTTTTAAATGTGTAATTTTCATTTGTTTTAATAAATTTAAAGAGTAGAGTCAGCCGTCGGAGATATGTTACAACAATATCGTCAGTCGTTATTTCTACGATTTCCCTTATAGAGTGGCTCTTCATTTTGTTCTTTCCGTATCCTTCAAATATTAAGGCATATTGCCTTACTTTATTATCCTTGTTTACGTAGTTTGTCGAATCTGTATCACATTCAGAGTCAACATTATCATCTGAATTTGATTTCTCATCAATATTGACATCGTTATCAGACGTGTCTGAACTTACAAGAATATCTTTTAATTTTCTGATCTTTTTTATTTTGTGCAGCTTGGAATTGTTCTTCCAACTCGTACCCACCTACGTGGGTACAGTGGCTCACTGTACCACTGTATCCACATAACACGTGTGCCACTGTTAGCCTAATCCTATTTTCACGAACATTTTATCAAATATTATAAATGGTATAGTTTAGAACATTAGTAATTGCTTTACACTGTAGACAAATGACCAATTTACAACATGTAATACAAAATTTCGTACTAATTTGGTTGTGTGTCGTTCAAATACAACATTTCTTCTTACGATAAACTTTAGTTTGTCAATCTCAAATCAACATTTTCATCATAAATGGCGGAACTTAAATTTATAGACTCAAAATGTGGATAGTATAATTTCTCAGTACCAGAGGGGCCTATATATACCCAAACAGACATGAAAATATTCTATATTTCAAAGATATTTCAAATGTTCCACTGTACCAATTGTGTCACCGTCCCCACATCTCCCCTAATTTATAACCACCTAAAAAAATATTGTTAAAACCAGAAGTTGTATACTATCCAAACGATCCACGTTAGAGTATTATAACACTTCGCATGTATGATACTGTTGCACCTGTACCTTTCCGGTATGAATGAGAAAGGTACCAGACGTCAACAAAGTCAACGAAAAGATTCGTGTAACCACCCCGCTAATGACGGGAAAAAATAAAGGAGGCATAAGGTGGACGCGTTGAACAGCCTCAGACTAATTAGTAAGCAGGTTAAAATAAAACTTACTCCAGTGCAGATCGCGAACCTAAAATAAAAGGAGACTGGTAGGTATAGACGTACTTCACTTTAGGGGCTTGTTCGCAAAGACTGAGACAATTTGGATGGTTTACCCTAGGAACATAGGTTGAAACGGCGAAGCCCACTGTGTGACTAATGCCGATTGATTAAAAATTGGTGGTTATTATTAAAGAAGGGGAGTTCGTAGTCCCGTCAGTACCGTTCAGGTTTGCCCGCAACCTGTTCGGCACAGACGAGACGCTCTCCTCGTACCTTCACGAGAAGGTCGAGAGAGCTTCATCCCAGCAATTGGTCGCATTCCAAACCCTGGCGATATGCAACCGATGAGCTCACACCAAATCTAGTGTTCGCACAATGCGAAGCGATCTGAGCAACACTGTTTTTTGCAATCTGCAGATCAGAGAGGTAGCAGATGGTCTGCAGACGGGAATGATCTTGATTTCCCTCTTGAAAACAGCTTTAAGGCCACCCAAAATCAAGACCACGAGCTTCACAGAATAACCCGGGTACATTTTTCTTAGCTCGGACACGAGGTCCAGGTACTGAACATGAACTATCACTGTATTTGAAAAATGCAGTTTCACCTCTGAAATCCAATCCGCTACTGGTTTGGGATGATATGAAGGCAGTCTTCCCTAACTTATATAACATTGCTCAGAAATCCTTGTCGGTAGTAGCGATGTCAGTTCCTTCAGAGCGCTTATTTTCCAAAGCAGGAGCCATTGTATGCAGAGACAGAAATAGGCTTCTGGGCAAAAGGCTTACTGAACTGCTTTTTCTTGTTGCTTGCAATGAAAAAGAGTGGAGTGTTTAATTATATTTTAAATAATCACTCAGACCTATAGGGGAAAAATTTTAAGATCGTAGCGCCACGCGGATTTTTTTGAAACCATTCTAAATCAGATACCACTTGACATTTACTAGTAAATAATAGCGAAAAGTGTATCAAAAAACGACAAAAAATAAATAATTGTTTAGGATTTTCTGATTTTGTGAAGTGACATTACTTGTAAACATCTAAAATACTACATTTTGTGATCTGGTTTTAAGTTATGGCGGTTTTCCATTGTCGATTATTTTAACTATATTGGGGGAAATAATAATTCCCGTGTTGTTTACCAAGGGGTAGAAATCTACAATGCTGGGCATATAATATTGTGTGGAGTCACTGAAAAAAACAGAGAGTTCATAAAGAATTATGCATTATGCCTACAAACTTGTGCATTACAAACCCACACACAATAACAGGAATTTTCAAGATATGCGATAATAAATACAAAATTGAAAATATTTTTTGTAGTCACTATCATTAAAATGTAATGAGCAAACTTTGATATAAGGGCTCACTTTTTTTCCAATTTTTAAATTGTTTATCTAAACATCGCGTCGATTCCTAACCTCTTGCTTTCCCAATTTTGTTTCGAACCGTACGGTGTCTGATATTAGTGGAAACAAATGAAACGATATTTCCGGGTTTCTTCTTTTCAATGAATTGCACATAGGCACACAATAATATGTATTATACATTTTTCAATGATTATAATAAAACTTTAAAAACAAACTTCATACAAAACCAATACACAAAACGAAATGTTATCTGATGTACACAAGTTTATGAAACGCTCACCAGATGGTAGGGTGCTTAGCTGCAAATCCCTATAGGCGCCATTGCCTTACCATTTTTTAATGCCAACCTGACAATTTCAAAGGTGCAAACTACTGAAATAAAAATTTCCTCTTAGTTTGTTTTTATAAAATAATAATATAAATCCAAACGTTTAGGCAGAACTTGATTTTGAAATCTAGTAATTTTTATTTATTATTCGGACTTTTGGTCATTTTGTTTAAGCTTTGTAAATCATATTCACATTGCAAATTCTAGATTAAATTGATTGTCCTTTTCATTGACAACCTAAAATAACGAAATTCCCATTTAGTTCCGCTTAAACGTTTGGAATAGCCTTTATACTTTAATCTATTTATTATTGTAAAACAATTAAATTGTTATTATAAGAATAAAATGTTTTTTACGTTTTATAGAAAATATATTCATTTTTCCTTCCGATACTTGATATCGATATTTTGTTTCGA
Source organism: Liopterus haemorrhoidalis (assembly GCA_963971575.1). NCBI lineage: Eukaryota > Metazoa > Arthropoda > Insecta > Coleoptera > Dytiscidae > Liopterus > Liopterus haemorrhoidalis. Next base: position 6,579,859 of record OZ020624.1, read on the forward strand.
TACGATACCGGTATCGATACTTTTTATTTAATATTATCGATACTTTCTCAGTATCGCATATCCATAATTATACGGGACAAATCGCCACACTGAACGGTGACCAACCGGTCTAAACCTACAATTTAGACAGAAATGTTCGGACTCAAATTTATATAAAATTATATACTAGGTATCTGGAAAATAGCGCAAAATATTTTCCAACCCAATAATTTTGGTTTGCACTCAACGGGTTCAACAGATACATTAGTTCTAAAACCCTTTTCTGGCGACGCTATTGAAAATAAATATAACGAACAAATATAATATCCTGTGAGACTTTTCAGCAATGCTTTTATGTAGAAGTTGGGAGTTATTTTACACAAAAAAGAAAACTTTTTACCCAGTTAGATTCACATCAATCAAGCACTTACACCTAAAAACCAAACTCAAATGTACTTTCCCTTCGTAAACTCCCTTGAGATTAAAACTACCTATATATTTCAATTTTTGTGAACAGAAAATTCAATTTTCCTCCCAGAAAAATAACCACATTTTTTTATTGACCACTATACTTTTTCCGGCTACCAGTCACGCTTTTATTTCACTAATGTTTTTATAGGTAAAGATTTTTGACGGTAAAGAAATAAAGAATCAAATTGAACTGACAGGAACATGAAATATTAAAAAAAGTATACTATGTTATCGATAAAAAAAATTCAACTTACCGTTACGTACAAAGGAGTTTGTGTAAATTCTTCAAGAGGGTTCGAAAGATTCTTTACAAATGCATAAATGGATTCATGTAAATTACATTTTGTGATCCTTTGGTCCTAATTCAATAGAATTTGAAATGGATATATGGGCATTCATGTTATATTAAATTTAAAAAACTGACCAAAGCTTTTTCAAAGCGTTATAGTTAGCGTTCACATATCTATTAAGTTATTGCATAATTTGTCGTATTTTTTGATAAAATTGATACAATTTTCAAGAAGAATTTATTTATGAATTTTACAACATGCATTTATAAAATGATGGCTTGTGAATAATGAAATGGACTTACGTCTAAGCAAAAATTAGAACGCTGTCATTCCGTGGTTTAGAGTTATCTATTAGGTCGTCAAGGATGAAATTTGTAGAAAAAAAGGCAAAGTTGGTTGATAACTTACAAATATAAGGAATTATTTTATTCATCAAAGTATGCACCCATATTGTCTATACACTTTTGCCATTTAAGCTGCAGGTTGTTCAACCTGGTGATATAAAACCCTGGCGGACGAGAGTCAATGAATTTCTGCCAGTTTTACAGCATTGCCGGAATTAAACTGTTTTCCTATTAAAAAGTTGTTCAAATTACGGAAGAACTGGTAGTCAATTGGGGCTAGGTCTGGTGAGTATGGAGGATGATGAAGAAGTTCCAACTCCAATTCTTGTAATTTTGCCACAGTCATTTGTGCAGTGTGTAGTCTAGCGTTATCATAGTCTAGAGTCGATCTATTGACCAATCTAGGCTGTTTTTCTTTAAGTTTTGTCCTTTTTTTTTTTTTTGTTTTTAAGTTACCTGTACGCAATTTGGCGGACCAATTTGATATTGCCAGCTGCGTAGTAACACTAGAGCCAAATACGCGGCCATTCGCGCGGTCGGCGATGCCGTAGTTCCACGTAAGAACTCATACTTCATAATAGTGCAAATTTACGACCATTTTGCAACAAAATAATTTAAAAAAAAGTTTTTGATATTTTTTATAACATGATAACAATGATTTCTTTAAAGGGGAGATGTGTAAATTTCCAACAAAAAAAAAAAAACAAAAACAGTACGGTTAAATATTAAGCCAATGTCAAATAATAAACTGTTAAATTTGGCAATATTATTAACTACAAATTTCATCCTTGATAACCCGATGTATACACTATCGGCCATAAGTAGAGAAACATTTTAAAATTATAATATTTTTTATTGAATGAAAAATTTGATAATACAAAGTTGGTTTTTTGTATCCTTGTTAGGAAGTAAGTCATATAGAAAAAAATATTGTTTATATAAATTTCCCGAAAAGTAAATATAATGTTTTAAAAACATAATGGGTCAAAAGTACAGAAACAAATAAATATTATTAAAAAATATAATTTTTAATAATATAATAATTAAATTTTGCAAAATAGTTTGTAATGAGTGGAGTATCTTTTAAAATTTATTACTTCCGCGCTTCTATTATTCATAGATAGTAATAATATATCTATTTTGGCATGCGTCCCTTTTTGCCATGTGTCCCTTAGTGCTCGTCTTTATTCGTCTTTATTTTTTTATTATTTTACTCTTATTTTTTTATCAACGTCATCCCAGAGGTTTTCTATGGGATTTAAATCAGGGCTTTCAGCTAGCCACTTAATTTTATTGACTCTTAACCAATCTTCGACAACTCCGGAGTTATGTTTCGGGTAGTTGTCATGCTGGAAAATCCACTTTAAAGACATTTTTTCTTCAGCAAATGGTATCATTATCACCCAGTATATTTATATAATAAAATTTGTCGATTTTGCCACTGGTTTTAATTAATGAGCCCATACCGAAACCCGAGAAACATTCCCACACAATCACACTACCCCCACTGTATTTTATAGTTGGTTCTCTATATTTTGGATCCATTCTTTAGTTGATAGGACGTCGAACCCACTTCTTATCATCGTAACCGAACAAATTAAATTTGCTCTCATCCGAAAAACAACAGTTTAAGGCTTTTATTATGAATTTTAAAGTCATTAACGGAAAGGTTATGATTATTGGAGATCATATGTTCTGCTATGTTGGACAGTTCTTCTTTTTTATTTTGGATGGCTTTCAAATGTTCACCAAATCTTGTAGCAAATTTTCGACCAGTTTGGCCTATATATATTGTTGAACAATCTTGGCACGATGCTTGATAAACTCTACTTTTGTTGTGTAAATCAGTTTTATCTAGTTTATTATTAACGAGTAAATTTTTAATTGTATATTTATTATAAAACGCTTGAGTTATATTTGATTTCTTTAATTTTGATCCTATTTTGAAACTAACCTGGCCGTGAAAGGGTATTTTTTTTATAAATTTTTGTATCTGGTATACTTGGGGGATAAATATATGTTAATAAAAGTTTTTTTTTGCGCTTTTTTCTAATAATTTTCTCTATTTCATCCTTGTTATAACCGTTATTGATAGCAATTTTATAAATAGTTTGTAATTCCAGATTGTAGTTTTCATCAGAAAGCGGAACTTTTAATAATCGAATTTTTAATAATGTTAATTATTTGTAATTTTTGTTACACGTGCTTCTATACAAGTGCTAGCTATAATTGGACAATTTTTGTCTGGTCCGCGGCCAAAATGTATAAATAAATAAATAAATAAATAAATAAATAAATAAATAAATAAATAAATAAATAAATAAATAAATAAATAAATAAATAAATAAATAAATACATTAATGAATCAATAATTGGAATGGAACAAATGATAAATATAACATAGTTGATAGTAAAACATAAGTAATATAAACATTTTATTTAATATAAGATTAATAAATAAATAAAGCACTCGGTAAGTTTTACAAATATAAGTTTAATGTTTCTCTATACGTATTTCGGCAGTGACGCCATCTACAGGAATTCAAATTACAAACTAAACTTATTTTTAACAGATATATTCAATGGGAATAAATATTAATGGTAGGGAATACAAGTGTAAACCATATTATGCGTATAAGGTTTCTTGGCTTTTTCATGAGGGTTCCGTCGTATAAAAAAAGGTTGATAAACACTAAAGTAGTCAATAACATTAATAATTTAATTTGTTATAACTATTTTTAACCTATTTTCTATTGTTTCAGGTAAGAAACATTTTGTTGCTTCAGATTTTTTAATCGATTTTGTTTGTAAGGTAAGAAATAAATTATATTTATTATTTTTATTTTGTGGTTGTGTTTCATATGTGGTCAGTGTTGAATTCATAATTTGGATATTTCGCATTCATTTGATTAATTAAAATGAATGACACTACAATTGATATTCTCAAATTATATACAGGTCTATAGTAATAATAAAAATATTATCTAGTAAGTCTATTCTAGCTAAAGATTCATTCTACAAATATGTTTGTAGCCTTCTACAATTTTATTTTACTGTGAAAACTACTTATAGTTATTGTAATTGGTAGTTTATTTTTGCCACAATCTTCAATCTGCCACGGTTTTCAATATAGGTGCTACGGGTAAAAATGATTTAATTTTTGTAAAGAACACGTGTACCAAGTGGCATTTCATCCAAGAGGCAGATTATCATCAAGTACAATATTTTTCGACGAAGGTTGTAGACTATATACCATCAAGTCATGTTGACGTATTATTTGAACATTTTTGCACAAAACCGTATAAATATAAAAGTAAATTGAAACCCACAAATATATTTAAAAAATTACAGAACATCTAGTTATTGAGCAATAATATTTTTACAATCATTTTTTCTAGAAGTAAAAATGTCCTATTAGATAAATAAAAATTCGGTGCACAATTTGATGTATAGATTTTTACTAATTTTATTTCAGTTAGTTTTGTATAAGAAACTTTTAATCTTTGAGGGTTATTCGCAGCGTTAACTGAGAAAATGCTAAGAGAAAGTAAGGAATGTCATACCCTTCTGAACTGGTATTTGAACTAAGGACTTCTATTACTAATACTCTCGCCACAACAGTCGGCTCTTCTTTTTGGTTATGTTTTTTTTTTTTTTTTTCTTAATATTTATAGGTACATCGACAACTAGGTCATTAGTACCTAGCACTGTTAATAAATAATATATACAAATACAATAATATATGGTGGTATAACATTGCTTAATAAAATATTAATATAATACAATAATGTAAGGCAAAATGAGGGAGATTTTAACTATATTCGTTCTTTTAAGTTTATATCTGTTAGAAATTTTAACACTTTATCTGTTTCACTGATGTTATTTTTAAGGGCTTTTTCAATCGAGTTGGGTATTTTATTTACGAGTCTTTCATAACTATATTTAGGGCAGTCTATTATCAGGTGTTTTACTGTGAGGATAGTGTTGCACTGTTCACATTGGCTTGGTTCGGAGTTGTTGAATAGATGTTGGTGTGTAAGCAGTGTATAACCTATACGTAGTCGGGTTATAATAATTTGTTCTCTTCTATTCTGTTTTGTTTCCCATGGTTTAGTGTCTCCCTTTATTTCTCGTAGTTTGTTGTCATTTGTTGTATTTAGCCATTGGTTGTTCCAGGATTTTCTGATTTTTCTTTTTATCAGACTTTTTACGTCGCAAATTGGTATAGTTATATCGGTTATTGGTAGGTTTATAGCTTCCTTTGCTTCGTTATCCACTCTTTCGTTGCCGTTTATACCGACATGAGAGGGTATCCACATTATTGTGATTTCTTTATCTTTACAGATTGTGTATTGTTTCCTGAAGTTCTTGGATCAATATGTTTCTTGAATATAGTTTGTGTTAGTTCTTGTATGGCACTAAGACTATCGGTATAGATGATAAATTTATTTTCTTGATTTTCGTTAATGAATTTGGTGGCCTGTAGTAAACTGTATAATTATGTAATTATATAACGGTTATGTTTTTAAACATACTTTATTTTAAAAAGTCGTGTTTCAATCAGAAACCCACCATAACTCTTTCAATTTTTAATTCAAGGTTTAAAAGCTTTTACGTTATATTGTATAATGCATTATCTAGTAAATAGCAAATTTTAATGCAAAATGGATGAGCATAACATTTTAATCATATGCATTGCAAAATTTCATTTATTATTGAAATGTAGTTAATAAAATATTCATTTTAATATTATATTCACAAATACATGCAATTGCTTTTAACGCCAAGCTTTCAGTTTTATGTTTTGAGCGGATTTATTTTGCATTAGTCCATTTGTACTATTGCTATTTATCTGTTACTGAAATTTGCTTAACCTGACACAGTTTGGACAAGTAACTTTTGACTAAAAATTTACAAACAGAATTGAATCGTTTATTTCAGAAACCAAGTATCAACCAACATCGACAAAATTGAGTTAATTCTAGATTTAAGCGAGGGCTATTTTTACTTGCCCGACCTTAATATATAAGGGGAAAGTATTGTAATCGCGAAAATTTTCGATGTCGAGATTTTGACTGATGACGTTTCATGGTCCGGGAACCCCAAAAAACCTATTTTCGAAGTGCCGTCCGTATGTGTGTGTGTGTGTGTCTGTGTGTATACACGATAACTCAAGAACAGTTCAACTTAGAGAATTTGTTCTGGTACTAAAAAATTCTCCTATTAAATAGGAAGAACCCTATAGTTTTTTATGAAGATCGGTTGCCTAGAAATGGGAGTTTACTCGTGTCGATTTTAAGATTTTTGCGAATATTTAGCAACAGAAAAATATTTCGAAAAAATTTATTGAACAAAAGTTACTATAAATGCAATAACTAATAAATTTTATTTGAGACGTTTTTTTGATAAAACGAAAAATTTTGAAATTTTTATGATAATTAATTCGTAAATAGTAAACCAAGCCTTGGACAAAAATTTGTATAGAACATAATTTGATGTATTTTTGAAGATTTATCTAAATATTTAAAAAAAAAATATTTTAAATTAATTTATTTTTTTTACCGGCGTAACGTAGTGGTAACATATCTGCTTTGCGTTGCGAAGGTCTCGGGTTCGAATCCCGTTCAAGCATGGAAATTTTCTCAAATATAAATTGTCCTGGCTAATTGCCACAGCAGCAAAGGCCATTAAATTAAAAAAAAAAAAAAAAAATTATGGGAGGGCAAGTCAACGGAGGTTTCGCTTCGCCACTGGTTTTAATCTTCCGTTGAATTAACAAAAACAAAAAATCAGCTGTGGCCACCACAGAACCGACCGCCATCATAAAGTATTTTATATAAGTATATAAAATACATTCTAGCAGCATAGTAGAAATAACTTGGCCTAATATTTTCTAACAGAGATATTATTTATCATGACCATGGAAACGTTACATATAAATATGAAAAAATTGAGACGGAAAAAAATTCGAAAAATTTTACAAAAATTATTCGAAATTTTTCGTTTTATCAAAAAACGTCTCAATTAAAAGTTATTAATTATTGCTTTTATAGCAACTTTTGTTCAATAAATTTTTTCGAAATATTTTTCTGTTGTGAAATATTCACAAAAATCTTAAAATCGACACGAGTAAACTCCCATTTTTAGTCAACCGATTTTTACCAAAAGTTGATTAACTCGTGCCATTGATGGCAAAGCTTAAATGTGAAGTTTCATAAAAATCCTTTCAGCCGAAGTTGCTCTGCACGTGTACACAGACAGACGGACAGACGGACATACGGACATACGGACAGACCGACAGACTGACAGACGGACAGACAGATATCATGCTAAAAATAGTCAAAACGTTGTGTAGGGACCTCAATTCGTAGAGATCCATCGAAATCTCGAAATGTCAAAATCGGTATGATCACAATACCTCCCTTATATATGTTGGCGGTCGGTAAAAAAGCTATTTATTTTTATTACATACGTTTTATTTAATAATGTAAAGATAAAATACGAAAAAAAGCATTTATTAGATTTTTAAATAGAAATATTCTTTTTTAATAGTAATTAGTTTCACATTAACATTACTATACCCAATATAATAATTCTAATTTGTACCTACTATTTTTACATTTCTAAAATGAAATATTGCATTATAATATAATAGTAATATAGTAATGTTAATGTTAATTTTATATTATTTAACATAAAAATAACATAATGGGCCGAATGAATAAAGTTGAAGTAAATGCTCATAAGAATAAGGTAGAAGTATAAGCATTTGCTTCGAGTAAAAGGTCGGAGTAAAAGCATTTGCTTCTTTTTATATGAATAACGATTACCTTTTACTTGCAAGTAAATGCTTCTACCGTTGAGTAAAAGGTCAAGAGGATGTTTGTGTTGAAACCTGAAAATCAGTATTTAACAAAATCGTACTACTTCTTGCCGATTGCCGTCAAGTTGAAAATAGTCTATAAACACTATTAACAATGTGCTAGGGCTGTATTGAGTTCCATGTTTGGCATTTCAACTTATTTTTATTGGTGTAAAGTAATTTTGTAATTTTTAACTTCTTAGCGATGTTGTGCAAAATAACACAAGCTACAATTATTTTAGGGATATTTTTATGTTTGACGCGGCAAACATACTTTAAGATCGGGAACCTTCGTTTAAGTTGACCAAAACAACGCTCGATTATTATCCTCTCCTCTTTTAGGAGTTATTAAAGCTTCTTTGAGCTCTATTATCAGGATTTTTAAATGGAGTCATAAGACATGGCTCTAATTCATACCCCTTATCAGCAATTAGTACAGTATTTTGCATTCTTGATAAAATTTGTCTAATGTCTGAATTTTTCCAAATCCAGGCCACCTTACATCTACACTTGTGAACATTTCACTGGCATCACAAGTTGCCTGTACATTTAGCGTAGGGTTTCCTTTACGATTGACATATTCATCTCCATGGATCTTCGGTATTTTCTATACCTATATGCGTACAGTCAATGACACCAATCGCGGTTGGAAAACGGTATTTTCTTTGCCACAATTCTTTCGCCTCCACTAATGAATTTTGGGAAGTAGGAAATTTAATCCAGGTGCCAGCTTGTGCAACAATTTCATCAACAACATTGCTGACAGTCCGTGATACTGCGGATTGCTCCACCCCAAGTTCCTCACCGATACCTTTTTGAAACCCAGGATCGGCTAGATACCTCAAAAATAATTTGATTTTATGCCGAGAAGACAACGCACCGCCTCGAGATTCTGTAGTGTTACCTAAAAAAGTATTAGCTAACCACTCCACGTTTTCCTCTTCAAAACGAAACAAACTTTTAAAGTCACTAGAACGTGGTGAAGAACGACACCTATAGTGTTTCACATTTCTTAAATGCACATTATCCGCCATAGCAACTAGGTCACTATAATACTTTCTCACAAGTGAGTATACGAAATTATAGATGCATGTTTTTCGAAGCATTTGCTTATAATTTAAAGTAAAAGGTCTGCTTTATTCATAACCATTTACTTCTGTCGTGAGCAAAAGATCAACAAAAAAAGCATTTGCTTCTTACTCATAAGTAGAAGGTTTTGCTTGCATTTTTATTCATATTGTTGGGAGGATTTGCTTTATAATTTGCAAGTAAAAGGTTATGCTTATTTTTATTCATACGGCCCAATGTCACACCTTTTCTTTTTTTTTACTTTTTTAAGTTGAAATAAAGTCTGTTCCTTTGATTTAGGCGGAACTAGATTTTCAATTCTAGTTACTTTTACCGATTGATTGAAGCTTTTGATCATTTGTTCAAGAAAATCCAACTTCAATATATAAAAAAATAGCTAATGACAACTTACAAAAATGAAAATTCCGGTTAGTTCCGCTTAATCGTTTGAAATAGACTGTGCATTACATTTTTTTTCTAACACTAATATAGCAATCCTAATATTAATTTTACACTAACATTACAATATAATAATCCTAATAATAGTTTTATTAAAAAATAAATTATAATTATATTTCGCAATACGGTAATTCCAGGGATTGGAGGAATAACAACTGGGAAAGTGTCAACAAGACTCAAAAGGAAACAAGTGTGTTGGCGTCGTTGGTCTTTCGCATTTTTTGCAAAAATTAGAAGTTTATTCTTATTTTTTTGTTATTCTGCTAACTGCTAAGAAGAATTAGAACTAACACTATTAGTATTGTTATATCACAATAGATGGCGATTGAAATTTGTGTACTAATTTTAATAGTAAAAATTTTAAGATTCCAGCGCCTGTAGCGGTACTTTCTGAATTTCAAAGTTTAAACATCGGTAGTAGACATCGATGTTTTATCGATACTAGCGCCATCTGCAAATCTATGGTAAAAACATCGATGTTTTCGATACATCAATGTTTTTTTCCCCATCCCTAGTTAGGACTAAAATACTGAACAATTTTTATTAATAAAGTTTTTGTCTAAAACTCATAGTAGATAGAACATGCAATAGAAAATTTAACATGGAAAAGCTCTATGTTGCAAGTCGAAAAAGGACAAACGGTATTTTTTGAGTAAGTGCTAATTTATAAAGCATGATATTTCGATTATACCTGATAAATGGTAACTTCACACGTGCTGCTTTCAAAATAACGTATTTATATTCAAGTAATTTATTGATGAAATTATTTTGTAGTCGATAATTCAAACAGCTTGGCCTCAATAATCTACTTGAAATAACTTCTAAAATGATATATTTGAATTAGTTATTACGGTGAACAAGTACTTATAGTTACTTAATCGAGCTTCGCTAACTACCTGTACTATATTCTGAATAAGTTTTGAATAATTTAAGTATATAAAGTGAATATTTTGTCTCCTTTATGCAAATAACTTCTAGTTTTCTCTGTCTCTTCTCTTCAAAATGACATTTGTTTTAAGTTTATTTGCATTTTCAAATTTCAAATATGAAATAATATTGTTCAATTAAATGGTACATAACAATGCACATATTATCAGGTGGGTCGTTTTATTGAGAGTTAATTGCTGGCCAGACATAGCAAAAAAAAATTGATTTTATATTTGAATTGTAGTTAAAACTCTTGCAAAATATTTAGGTCAAAATATTTGACTTAAAAGAGTGTCACGGCTACCTGCTTAACATCTGGCACGACCTTCTAAGTGTCTCACCCTGCGAATGAGTGACCCCTCATTAATAAGACAAAAGAACTAAATTATGAGTTACCATAACACTTCTCAATCTACACTAGGACTTGCTTACTGATTGATTTACGACGGTTGTATATTTATTTTAAACACATGTGCTGTTTAGATTAAGATTATAAGAATTTAATATTTGTAAGGGTGGCAGACCCAAAACGTGTCTCAAACAACTTTTAACTAGTCTGTGTCGTGAGAATTGATTAACCATTGGTGGGCGTTTTTGGACTGTAATAGCGTCTCTGTTTTACAAACAGGATCGTATATTTATTTATTTTATTTATTTATTTATTCAGGAGTGTTAACCAACAAAAACGTCCTAATAGACGGTCCCAATTACAGGTCAACACAAGTAAAGTAGATAATACACAGTATAAAAAATAAATGTGTTAAATTAAGGCCCGGTCTTTCCACCTTCAGATAAAGTTCCAGGTAACTATCTGACAGATAAGGTTTTTTGTAACTTCATCTTCTGAGTAAATGTCATCCCTTCTTTCTATACAAATGTATCTATCGGATAGTTATCTATCAGATAATGAGACTGACGTATTGGATTCACTGACTGGTATTGCCATTTATTCAGCAGATGAAGTTACAAAAAACCTTATCTGTCAGATAGTTACCTGGAACTTTATCTGAAGGTGGAAAGACCGGGCCTAAATGTCTTACAGAAAATATATATATATATGTACATATAAATTAAATATAATCAGTTGCCTAGACAGTGTTTTTTAAAATATTGCAGTGAACAGGAAAATATGTCCAGATCAGTGTTGACTCTGTTAAAAGAAGAAGATATTCTAGCTACTGGTGAATTTATTCCCAGATTACTGTTGTAGCGGTGATTATGTAACAGCATACGATTTCTCAAAACATATGAGTTACAATTAAATCCAAAGTAAGGAATTAAGTTGATAGAATCTATTTCATTATTTAATATTCTATATAAGAAAGCTAGATCATGGACAGTTCTTCTAAATGACTAAATTAATTCTCTGTCTAGCACTGAGAGGTGTTTGCTATTATATAAACCCAACGTTTTCTCGAGGCCGGATCGGGAGTTACGGCCCGTGACGGTCTCCAAGCCGGACTTAGGGACTAACTGCGCTCCTAGTTCGCACCTTAGGTATTTCCTTCGTGGGCAGAGGACTCAGAGACTAACCATGCACCACAATAACGCGCCGTTTCACAAAACGCGCATTGTGCTAGATTATTTGACCAAACATCGAACAAATATCATCGAACAAGCACCGTATTCGCCAGATTTGGCACCGTGCGACTTTTTTCTCTTCTTCAGACTCAAATTACCTCTCCGAGGAAAGAGATTTGTGACTGTAGAACAGATTAAACAAAATGCGACAAAGCAGCTGAAGGCAATCCCTTCAACGGCGTATGAATAGTGTATGGACGATTGGGTTAAGCATTGACGCTTGTGTGTCGCTTCAGATGGATCTTATTTTGAAGACGACAAAATAAATTTACCTGAAAATTAACAACAATGTATTTTATTTACAAATTCCGGGTACTTTCCGATCATAGCATGTATTTACACATTAAATTAGGTTAATTATTAGGTGTATGAATTAATTCGGTCCGTTTTTTCTTCCAGAAAAGCCTTTATTGTAAAAAAATATGAAAAACTACACTATACAAAGTATTTGCCATCGCTTGCTATTATTTTTTTTCCATCTGTCTGGCAGTTGTTGTATTCCGTGACGGAAAAACGACTCGTTCTTTGTGCTGACCCGAAAGCCCGTGTGTCATCGATCTGAACAAGTGATAATCTAATGGAGCAATGTCTGGTGAATACAGTGGGCGCCGTAAAGCGTACCAGCCAAGTGCTTCCAAGGTGGCCTTCACAATCTTTCCAACATGTGGTCTAGCGCTGTCATGTTGGAGGATCATTTTGTCGTGTCTCTTTGCATATTCTGGCCACTTATTCTTCAATGCGTTGCTTAAACGGAGCAAATGTTGTTGGTAAAGTTCAGTAAAGATGGTTTGGCTCTGCTTTAATAGCTCATGATACACTATACTCTTCTGGTCCCATCATATACAGAGCATTACTTTCTTGCTGTGAATATTTCGCTTTGCTCACGATGCGGATGATTTTCCTGGGTCACAAATGTATTTCCTTCGTTTGGGATTATCGAAATAAATCCACTTTTCGTCTCCATTCATAATACGATGCAAAAAACCTTTTCTTTTTTGCTTAGCAAGCAAGATTTCAGACATGGTTTTGCGACTCTCGATGTTTCTTTCACTCAATTAGTATGACACCCATCTTCCTTCTTTGTAAATCTTTCCCATGGCTGCCAAACGCACAGAAATTGTTAATCAATCAACAGTCAACAATTGCGCGATGACATGTTGCGATTGACACGGATCTTCATCGATTAGCGCCTGCAATTCCTCGTCCTTGAACTTATTCGACTGACCTGGACGAGGTTTGTCATCGACACTGAAATCATCACTTTTGAAACATCTAAACTATTCTCTGCATGATTTATTGGTGGGAGCACTTTCACCATAAGCTTTTACGAGCATTCGATGAGCTTCAGCGGCTGATCTCTTCAAATGAAAACAGAAAATGAGAACTTCCCGGAAATTATTCTTTTTTGTCTCGAATTTCGACATTTTCGAATCAGATAAACACCATGTTATTGTTACAAACATTAACGTTTATCAATTGAATATTATTGCCATATGTCAACACTAAAACATAAAGCCGGTGGCAGACATTTGAGGTTAGAAAATTACATAGTACAGCAATGACCACCAGATGGACCGAATTAATTCACACACCTAATATTTTAATATTTATTTTATTGAATACTGTACTAACCGTGCAGCTGTACTAAATAAATAAATGGCAAATACAAATTTACTGCAAATTTTTATGTATAGATTTTTATTAATTTTATTTCAGATTGTTAGCGTTTTTTTATGATAAACTTGTAATATGTGCTGTTAAACCTACCGTTAATGTGGCCAAACGACTCTTTTAATATAATACAATAATTATTGACGAAACAATAATTGACAAAAATGAAACTTAGTATTAAGAATTCATGAAAGCTTTCAGTTTGTTTTAAATATTTTGATCATGTGACTATGTATAGAGACGGTGATGTTGGGTTCGCTAATGATCGGAATTGATCAAGGCATCAAGTATTTATCAACATCAATTGGTAATCAGCTGGATACGGTAGCTGCTAATTATCGCTGGTGCCGTATCTCTCACATGAATCATAAATAGGAATCAATAGCGTCAAGAGAAATGGACGTTAATTATTCATGTCCCTTAAAATTTTTATACTCGTATGATGGATAAAGTTACTTAAAACATTTAGAGGTTAATGGGTAAAGGTAGGGCAAGAAGTTTGACAACCCTCTATAGCTTTAAGCCTGGAACAGAATGCACAGCGCGCTACGCCGTCAGCGCGCCGTCATTTGCGACAGCGTTGCGTTAGCGCCGTTAAAATTTTCGCCTGCATACAATGCAATAATTTTTAACGCCGTCAAGTGTCACTTGACAACCTATATCTGTGTTTATACGTGCGCTTTCTTTTATTAAAAGTATAATGGATGATGAAGACTTGTGTGTGATGTTATTTATGTTGTATGCAAGTTATTTATACATACAAACACTTTACCATTCAGTAAAAACTGAGGTTAGGTGTTCTGCGTCAACGTTCAACGGCGTCAAAAGTTGGAAGTTGACGAACATTCAGTATCAACGGCGTTCGCTGTAGGACGTTGTCCATTCTGTGCACTAGCGTACGACAGCTTGGTTTTAACTTTCTTCTGACAGATAGCGGCGTACGAAGGCCGTCAACGCGCCGTAGAACTCGTTGCATTCTGTTCCCCACTTTATAGTTCAATTGAACTTTGTTATAATACCACAAATTATTATTATAAAACTTTCATGTAGAAGTCACGGATTAAAAATATAATAATGTATGGAGCAGAAGTATGGCGATGGGCGGAAAGAGAACAGTTAGAAAATGTACAAATAAAATAACTAAAATGGATGCGGTTAGACATTAATACACCAACATACATTGCGCTGGAGACATACAAAAACAAGAACAACAAAATAGAATCGACAAGTCGAGGTACAACACAAACTACAGGAAGATTAAAACTCTTGGACAAGCAAGATACTTAAGGACAGACGGGAAACGTAAAAAAATAATTACAAGATTTCGCTGCGGAAACGAGGAGAACACCAATAATTTCTGGTGGGAAGAGACAAGGAAACTGTGTAGGATGTGCGGAGAAGAACAAGAAAATATAGAACATATAAAGAAATGCAAGGAGATGAAAGTGGAAACGAGAAACAGAGAACAGCTATTGGATGACGAAGGAGGAGGAGTAGAGTGGATGAAAAAGGTTATAAAACGAAGGAAAGAGCTGACAAACATAAACAAAGGACCTGAAGAAAAAAAAATGATTTATTTACATTCTGATTTTTATTTACTTTTTATATTTTATAGGAAATGATACAGTCTGTTCCAAACGGTTAAGCGGAACTAAATGGGAATTTCGTTCTTTTAGGTTGTCACGAAAAGGGACCTTGCTTGGGTTATTTAATTTTTCACGTTGGAATGTTAAAATTTAAAATTGCAACAATGAAACCATGGAAACGAATTACATATGTCAAAATTAAATTATTTATCTTACATATTTTAATGACAAAAAAAATAAATAAATGGGAAATTTGTATTAAGAATGACAAAAACTCAAAATATAAAGAAAATGACATTTTAAAATGATATTAACTTTAACCAAAAAATGTTTATTGTAAGTATGATTTACAAAGCTTAAACAAAACGGCCGAAAAGCAAGATTTATACGATGAAAGTAACTAGATTGCAAAATCTAGTTCCGCCTAACCATTTGGAACAGACTTTAATATATATTTGATATTTATATTAATTAAGTAATTCTAATTCTAATGGGTAATTAGGGTAACTATGTAGTCTATTCGAAGCCGCAAGGCAGGAATAAAATCTATTTATAATACATTGCGCTGGAGGAAAGAAAAATCTTCTTTTTCTTCTTCTTTGGACACTATCAGCCAGGTTGACTTTTGGCCCCACTCACATAAGTCCTCCATCTTGATCTATTTATTGTCAGGTATTGCCAAGTGCCCTGTATACTAATACCTTTTAGATCTTCGGTTAGCTGATTTCTCCATCTCTTGCGAGGTCTTCCTACTGGTCGACGGGTATTCAATCCTTATCATATCTTCATAACCATTCTGTACTCCCTCATCCTCATAATATGTCCTATCCAGTGTAATCATCTGCCTCTCAGTTCTTGTGTGACACTTGGTCTTGAGTTTAGTTCTCGGATATCTTTGTTTTTACGGATTCTCCATTCACCATTAATTGGAATGGGGCGTAAATTTTACGTAATATTTTATTTTCGAAAACTATGAGGTGTTTTCGATCTCGCTTGGTTTAGGTCTATGTTTCGGAGCCATACATAAGTATACGTACTATAACTACGTACTCAAATCTTCCAAACGGTTTTGGAAATACCTCTGTATGCCTCTGTGTTCTGTGAAAGCATTAGGAAGAACCCAGTCCAACACGGTATTTAATAGTAGAGGAGATAGTAGGCAGCCTTGATTAACTCCACTTTTGACGGCAATACTTTTACTTCTCATCCTATTATGCAGAACTTGCGAAATACTATAGAGATACTCATGTAAATACTGTAAATAGAATTAAGAAGTGCTAAAGACTTCACAGTTGAAGCACTATAATTTAAAAAAAAGATTGTGTTATGTTCTTAACATTTTTCAAGAATTTGCCTTAATGAGAAATTTGATCTGTTGTCGATCTGCTAGGTCGAAATCCCGCTTGGTAGTTGCCAATAAGTTCTTCTGCGTATGGATCAAGTCGATGCAGAACAATATTTGAAAGGATATGATGTACATAGAATCACTTCTATGTCCCAGATTTTCACACGTTTATAAAAAAAAACTGCATACAAGTATATTAAAACAACAAAATTTTTATTAGTCAACAATGTATGCAGTCTCGCAAAAATATTACCTTACTGAGATGAAAAACTTAGAACTTAGAAGTTATATAACACACATAAAAATAATGAGGTCAACGTTTTACTCTTTATAAACTTAGTTAAGGTTCGAGAGCAGTGCATTTAAGAACAAATTACAAGCCTGCAGTTCGTTTAAGATTAGATATCTGCTATCTCCAACATCAACAGGTTCACTTACGTTTCTTAACGGCAAACGAGAAGCCGCAGACTTAAGAATATAATGTCAGGACGACTTAATAAGTTTAATGCCAGGGAGAAATTCGCCAGTAAATGAACTTTACACCAGTGAACTTTTAATACTTATTATAAAATATTTTAGAGGGTAGTTTAGTTTTTTAATAATTTTCATTAGGAAATTTTTAAGCGGTAGTGAAAAAGTTTTTATTTAGATGTTAGGGTGCCCAGTGTTTTTATTAGTAGTTTTCATAGGTAAAACCGAGTGGTTTCTAATGGTTCTATTCTAGACAAAACTTGTGAACTCAAACAACGTTGTACAGGTTCATTAACCTCTCTATTAATATTCGTCGCTGTTTATATCAGGTTTATATTATCACTGTTACCCTAACACCCGGTCCAATTGTCGATGTTAAGTTACCCTCTATTGCCCAACACTGCCTCGAGGCGGATCATATATAAATCCATGTAAAAATACAATACGTGCAAATTTCATCGGAATTCCCGTGGTCATCTACAGACGACTGCACAGTGAAACACAAACGCCGATTAAGCAAAATTGCTAAATTGTTTTTGCTAACAACAATCAGTTGAGTGCAAGAGTTGACGTATTACAGATGTTCTCCTTACATTACATATTAAAAAAACTAAGGGCCTCAGCCCGGCCACGCCGGTCTTCTCCCCTACGTTGTTAAAACTCGTCGTTTCGTTTTAATATAATAAGGCATTTTGTCGCACTTGTCATAAAACTCGTCGCTCATCTTTTTTTAACACTATTTTATGGAAATTCCCCCTGCAAATGTCTTAAGTTTTATCGTTAATTCACCTTAAATACTTAATTAGTTTTCTTCTGTCAAGAAATATGTTCAAAATGTGAAATCTCGTCACATTTTAAATTGCAAAAAATTTTACAGCTGTCAGCTTTTGAAATCTTGTAAGCATATTTTTGCCTCAAAATGGTCCAATAATGGCCCAGATTCTTTGAAAAATGTTTTCTGATGCCTCAAAATATTATCTCACATGTCAAAAAAGCTATCTTGAACCATTATCACCACTTAACACTTTGATTAACCCTGAAATTTTTAATATATATAAATCTTGTTTTAACACTATTTTATGGAAACTCGCCCTGCACATGTCTTAAACTTTATCGTTAATTCACCTTAAATCCTTAATTAGTATTCTTTTGTTAATAAACACGTTCAAAATGTGAAATCTCGTCCCATTTTAAAATGCAAAAAATTTGACAGGTGTCTCCTTTTGAAACCTTGTAAACATATTTTTGCCTCAAAATGCTCAAATAATGGCCCAGATTCTTTGAAAAATGTTTTCTGATACCTCAAAATATTATCTCGTACGTCCAAAAAGCTATCCTCAACCATTATTACCATTTATCGCTTTGATTCTCGCCGTAGATATTCTGGACCGGCCGTCTTGTATTAAGAATATTTTTGAATTATCGTCTGATAAAACCTATCCGTGCTGATCAATGGTGACTTTGATTCGACACGGATTCGAGGAAAAATGCATGATTTTTATCAATAAAAATAAGTCAGTACCCCCTGTCGAAATAAAATTAAGCCTAAGTACTATAAAATATCACCCGGATAAGACGGCGGTTCATTTTCCTCTCTCCGCGTTACCGGAAAAATGAAGATACACCAGAAGTTGAATATGAACATACATACCACACTTGTACAATATAATAGTAGATAATTATAATAAACAATTTACAGAACTAAAGAGATTAAAATTTTTGAATAATTTAACAAGTAACGCTTAGTTGCAATATTGCCCGTTATTTTAAATGCGAAATGAACTAGAATGCAAAACATTGCTGTTTGTGTTGAGTTGAAACCTCTCCATTATCCTTCTAAACATCCCACGTTCTCAATATTATTTATATTTATAGACTCCAACCTACTGTATATCAATATTTACAAATATAACTTTTTTGTATATGCAAACTTTCTGGTATTGATATGTTGAAACGAAAGAATTTCGTCAAAATGGAAACAAATAACTTTCGGATCAATAATGTCGCAAGGTTTCTTACTGTTGAACGATTTGAAGACATGCACAGAGAGATGGCAACTAAACAGAAATGTTAAGAATCCACTAAAAATCTTAGAATTCACATTTTGCATAGTAACATGTTTTTCCAGAAATTTCAAACAATGCATATTCATGGATATGCGTTGAAGGTCGCGAATAATTAAATTTTTTCAAGGACGATTCAGTGGAAATTTTTAACAGTTTATTAAATATTGTGACAGATTAAAATTAGGTGCGTTCTCTTTACACGTCAATACATTTTTACTGACCGTCAGCATATATAAGGGAGGTATTGTGATCATACCGATTTTGACATTTCGAGATTTCGATGGATCTCCACGAATTGAGGTCCCTACGTAACGTTTTGACTATTTTTAGCATAATGTCTGTCGGTCTGTCTGTCCGTCTGTCTGTCCCTCTGTCTGTCCGTCTGTCTGTGTACACGTATTTATTATTTTTACCCTGTATTTATTATTTTTACCGACCGCCAACATATATAAGGGAGGTATTGTAATCATACCGATTTTGACATTTCGAGATTTCGATGGCTCTCCATGAATTGAGGTCTCTACATAACGTTTTGACTATTTTTAGCATGATGTCTTTCGGTCTGTCTGTCCCTCTGTCTGTCCGTCTGTCTGTGTACACGTATTTATTATTTTTACCCTGTATTTATTATTTTTACCGACCGCCAACATATATAAGGGAGGTATTGTAATCATACAGATTTTTGACATTTCGAGATTTCGATGGATCTCCATGAATTGAGGTCCCTACGTAACGTTTTGACTATTTTTAGCATGATGTCTTTCGGTCTGTCTGTCCGTCTGTCTGTCCCTCTGTCTGTCCGTCTGTCTGTGTACACGTATTTATTATTTTTACCCTGTATTTATTATTTTTACCGACCGCCAACATATATAAGGGAGGTATTGTCATCATACCGATTTTGACATTTCGAGATTTCGATGGATCTCCATGAATTGAGGTCCCTACGTAACGTTTTGACTATTTTTAGCATGATGTCTTTCGGTCTGTCCGTCCGTCTGTCTGTCCTTCTGTCTGTCCGTCTGTCTGTGTACACGTATTTATTATTTTTACCCTGTATTTATTATTTTTACCAACCGCCAACATATATAAGGGAGGTATTGTAATCATACCGATTTTGACATTTTGAGATTTCGATGGATCTCCACGATATGAGGTCCCTACATAACGTTTTGACTACTTTTAGCATGATGTCTGTCGGTCTGTCAGTCCGTTCGTCCGTCTGTCTGTCTGTGTGCACGTGCAGAGCAAATTCGGCTGAAAGGATTTTTATGAAACTTCATATTTAAGCTTCTGCCATCAATGGCACGAGTTGATCAACTTTTGGTAAAAATCGGTTGACTAAAAATAGGAGTTTACTTGTGTCGATTTTAAGATTTTTGTGAATATTTCAAAACAAAAATATTTCGAAAAAAATTATTAAACAAAAGTTAGCACTTTACAGATCAAGTATGTACGAGGGTGGATTAATAAGTACCCGTGTTAAGAAGACGCAAGTTTTTTACATTTTTTTTTTTTCAACGTAATCTCCTTTTATGTAGATACACTTTTCCCAACGTTTCTGCCATTTTTTTAACCCCTCCAAAAAAACACGATTTGTCAAACGCTTCTGTCTTGGCGATAACCTCCTGGTTTGAGCTTCAAAATTTGCGGCATCTTTTTGTTTGTTTATTTTTGGACGAAATTCACATTTTAGAGAAAATTGTCAAAGGAAAAACCGATTGCATTGTACGTCACCATGCTGTCTTTTAAATTGTGCCGGACATTTACCTAACAACCTGTATATAAATTATAAAAAAAAAAAATGATGTGAAATGAAGAACACATTTCAGGGTTTTGTAGGTATTTAGTCAGTGAATGATGATTACTAAAAAGTCTAACGATGAATACCTGTCACTACATAACACAATTACAAGTATTGGTTTTAAATCCTTTAAATCAATAGGCACAACAAGAAGGTTGCAGATTTTTTCTACCGTGTATCATATATCTCATATCATTATCATAATATATATTTTATGGCATTTTTTTTTTTTTTTTGTATAATTTCAAAAATATTATTCAAATCCAGACCTGGCAATACTGCGGGCGATCTTTTGTCACGCAAGAGCATGACGCCTACAGAGACATTGTTTATATTGCGACTATATGAAAAACTAACAGATTCTTTACTAGAAATGGAATTACAGCCAATTATTTATTTATTTTCCTAGTCGATATTGGCAAAATATATTTACGTACCTCTTCTCTACCCATAACAAAATGTATCATTTATATACAAATATACATATTTTTAATTTTAGCTATTAAACTAAAATCTTAATACTTATCAAAATTTACAATATTGTCAATATGAAATGTATTTCAAAATTCACTTACCGTTCATTAATCTGCACTTAAAGAACTTCCCTTTAATATCCCCACAATATATTATTTTTTTTCAATAACACAAAAACTGTAATTTTTTCCAAAAACGAAATCGGATCGAAAATTCCTTCCATACGTTTCCATATTATACATTGTAAATATACATTGCTTAATTACATATACGTAAATATACATTGCTTAGAATTTTTTCAGATTTTTATTTTACCCCTTAGGGTTAAAACCCTTTAACCCTAAGGGGTTAAACCGAGGTACTGGACACCGAAGCAATACGAACTACACGAGAAAACACATGTAAACCAGATGTAAACAATAAACTATTACTCGTTTCGCCTAGTTCAGTTTTAGTCCGCTTGGCGTCACTTCATAGCGCTGTTGAGCCCAATATATTTTATAAAATATCTTTTACAAAAGAAATATTTTATAAAAGATGGCCTATTACACTGACATATTTCACGTCAATTATATTTTATAAAATATATTTGTAAAAGATCTTTTATAGTGTAATGCCCGCCTTCGTAAGTGTTATAAGTTTGTTTCAGCAGTGTCAGCCAGATTTATCAACCATCGTTGGAACAACATGAGTGTGTATAGTCCGTTCACTCTAAGTTTGAACACCAAGCTACATTCAGCACGTTTGGTGTTCTACCTTACAGTGAGCGGACTGTACACCAAAACATCGACCATCAACTACAAGCAGCTATCAACACGCTCAGCTTTAATTACTAGGCTAACATTTATGTCCCAGCAATTATTTCATTATGATTTAATGGTATTAGGTCACCATGATTGATGAGTTGCAAATGTACGCTTATCAAACTGAAAATAATTTAATATTAATGCCTGTCCTCCTCATGTTTTATTACATTTATGACGGAAATTGTTATATATTAGTGTATATATCACACTTATGTTGTACTGAGGTATGTAAGGGGTGTTATTAATGAGATGTGTATATGTGGCCGTCCAAAATGTCCACATTTACTTCTGATATGTGACATGTAAAACTACAGTAACGCGAACGAAAGAAGAACGCAGTTATGTCAAACATTTAAGAAGTAGCAAGGAACACAGTAATGCCCAACATTGGTGCAATTATATTCATATTATTTTGAACTAATTGATGTCGCGTTTATGTAATTACTAATTTCCAACAGATATTCATCAGTAAATCCAGCACAATCGTATTCATCTTTGGATATAAGCCGGTGTTAATGCTCGCCATGGTTCACGATCTTAGTTGTTCTCATTCAAATACTGTTGTATCATCGCCCATAATTTTTAGGTACTCCTTCCTGCGAAGGAGTATAGTCTATTTCACGATAAAAGGAAGTGACTATCTACTTATGGTCCTAAACACAGTGGGAGGTAATTACAAATAACTCTAATCCCTTGTTTGTACCCATAAACTAGCCAGAGATGTATCAGGTATAAATTACATTACACCATGTAATGACACAATTGTAACAAGAAATAAACATAAGATATCATCAAAATAAACTTTATTTTTATTATAAATACAATTAATTTATAGAACTTATAATTAAATTTAAAACATTACAATAAAATAAATTTTAAATTAAATAATGTTTAAGATAAAAATAAATCTTACAAGTCCAAATAATTCTCTGAATCAGTCTCTAAATTTATGATTATAGTACGTGCTATTTGAATATAACTGTCCTCAGTTTTAATAACATGATTTACACAATTTTTCCAACTATCTACAGGGATATTTTCCACTTCCTTTTTTAGAAGTTCTATCACAGTGCCGTTTAAAGTGGGAGAAACATTATTCCGTTTTATTCTCGCCTTTAACTGACTCCACATTTGTTCAATAGGATTGAATATACAATAATACGGAGGTAGTCGTAAAAGTGTGTCCTTTGCATTGAGCAATATTATCGCAAACATATTCTTTAGAAAAACTATAACTTTTTAATAATTTAATTAAACAATTTTTTTTATTACTTTCTTCAAAGTAAATATAATTTTTATATAAAAAGTCTTGGATTTCCTTCTTACTGTCTGCACTATGGGGTACTTTATTTAGTTGCCGACTATGGTAACTTGCATTGTCCATAACAATAACACTGTTAGCTGATATATTCGGGAGTAATTTATTTTCGAACCAGTTTTCGAACATTTCCGCCGTGGTATCGTCATGGTAGTCGAGTCTAGAATCTTTGATATTTATCGCAGAAAGCAAGAGTGCATTCGGTATCCATCCAGTTTCAGAACCTGCATGAAGTATCGTAATACGTTTACCTTTATTAGACGGTGCTCTTGTTTGACATTTATTTGACGTATCCACCCAACCTTTTGAGTTTGTTTCATGTGTGTCATACCAAGTTTCATCTAAATAAATTATTGACATTGTATTTTTTAATGTTTTTTAAATAATTTTGTCTCAAAAGTTTTAATCGCTCTAACTCCATAAGGAACTGCTTTTTATTTAAAGTTTTAAATTGAAACCCTATACTTTTAAGGGCACGCCATAAGGTCACCTTTGAACAATTAATTTCACACTGGTCTTGGATTAATCTTTTGAGCAATATGTCCAATGTTGGCACATTTTGTTCGGTGTACATTTGGTAAATTTTTTGCCGTATTACATCTTTCTGGAAACCATCCAAACATTTTGATATGCCTGAATCCTTTCGTTTTCTTCTCCTATCAATGGATTTATTTACAATATTCCATACTGTTCTCATCGCTACTTTCGTTGCCTTGCTTGTCTCTTCTAATACCGCTTGTTTGTTTTTGCGGTTCCTTAAATATAAATACACATTGGCCACAATTTCTTTAGCTTCTACAGGTAAATATATCCAAGTTTTTTCCCGATTTTTTTTTATTGTATCTTACACTATATCATCATCTTCTATCATGGTCACATAGTCATCTGCTTCATTTGCTTGCACAGAAGTTAATTGTTCGTTCCAAGCACGCCACATTTTTCTAACACTTACTGAACTATTTAACACAAATCACAAGTTATCTGATAGAAAATTCAAAGCGAAGTGAAAAGATATTTAAAACATCTGCAATTTATACCTGATACATCACTGACTAGTTTATGGGTGCAAACAAGGGATTAGTGTTATTTGTAATTACCACCCACTGTGTTTAGGACCATATGTAGATAGTCACTTCAAGAATAAGTCGTTTCCCTACAGGTAATAGATATGATAATAATGTGAGCAGTTCTTGTGCAGTACAACTTTTTTCGTCGTGCAGGCACCCAACGTAACTTTGGTACCACCACGACGAGAAGAATTGTTCTGTGCTCATTCACAATACAAAGGATCTACAATACAAGTCTTCGATGTATGGTAAAGCCTGTATTTGTAAATTATAATATAATTCTCAGAGTTACAAAGAAATGATGAGAAATTCTTCAAGAAATGCTCAGTATGGTATGTTTCATCGTGATGATACCATGAGGAGTCAGGTGTCATCACGATGAAAGCGACTATATTGAGCAAAGACTGCAGTAAGAAGACGTTGTCAACGAATATGGATTCAGATAAATGCGCCATCTGTCAAATGATATTTGTTATATTTTCTCATCATTTGAAGTTAGTATACGAGGTCTGTTCAAAAAGTATCGCGAATTTTGTGTTTTTTCAAAAATTATTTATTTATTCATGAATATCTATTTTGTCCCCTTCAAAGTAATCCCCACCAGATATTATACACTTGTGCCAACGTTTTTTTCCAATCCTCGAAGTACTTGAAAAAATCATTTTTTGTGATCTTGTTCAGCTCCTCCTTCGATGCCGTCTTTATCTCCTAACTCGTAGGGTAGCGTCGTCCTTTCATGGGCCTCTTCAGTTTCGGGAACAAGAAAAAGTCACAGGGGGCCAGATCTGGAGAATACGGTGGCTGCGGCATTATTAGTGTGTTGTTTATGGCCAAAAATTCGCGCACAAGCAACGATATGCACGCGGCGACCCGTCTCATGCCCAAATCATTGGTAAAAATCGAATGGCACGAGCCAATTGATATGTTCCTCAGAAACTTCTCTAACGGTGACTCGACGATTGGCCAATACTATTTTCTTCACTTCATCAATGTTTTCATCTGTTGTTGACGTGCTCGGGCGTCCGGCACGCTCTTCGTCGTTCACATCTTCTCGGCCGTCTGAGAACATTTTGTACCACCGATAAACGTTGCTTCGATCCAAGGTAGCTTCACCATATGCCACAGTCAACATTCGGAATGCGTCCGCGCACTTAATTTTGTTTTTCACAAAATTTTGATACAGATTCTTTGATCCATTTTTTGGTATAGGCAAAAATCGAAGACGAGCCAAAACACGTGCAAGCAAAGCATGAGTACCAACATAACGCCACAACAAAATCGAAAATCGAATATACGTAACCCGCGGAAATTCAAAATTCGCGATACTTTTTGAACAGACCTCATATATTCTCGTATATTCTTTAAGGCCTAGTCTTTCCATCTTCAGGTAAACTTCTAGGTAACTATCTGACAGATAAGGTTATGTGATTTTTTATGTGCTGAATAATTGTCATGCTGTCTTTCAATACCAATTTATTTATCGTATAGTTATCTAACGAATGACGAGACTGACGTATTGAATTCACTGAGTGGTATTGACATTTATTCAGCAGATGAAGTTCTAGATAATCTTATCTGTCAGAGAGTTACCTAGATGTTTACCTGAAGGTGGAAAGACCGGTCCTAATTGTGGTATTTTAAATGTGATTTTTAAAACAATTATTTTAAATTGTATACAGTATTGTAAGTTGTAATTTGTCACTGAAAATACATATACAATATTCCTAGTTCCCAAATCTAATACTAAATCTTACTTGTGAGGATAACGAGTATAAGGATATAAATTACCAAAGGTATAATTACTATACGGTATACAATACTTATTTATTTCCAGTTTTATTTATGATGTGTCCCAAAAAGGCGGAGTAGATTTGAAACGTGCGCGAAAAGGCAGGTATATTATTGGTTATTCTCAGATCAGTTTTACACTTCCGAAGTGGATATGTCGTCGCTGGTTTATACCTTATCTCTTGCGTCTCACCCCCAATCCAATTGCTTTCGTTGATCAGTGTAGATTCGAGTGTAAATTAAGAACAACAATGGGGTCAGTACAGATCCCTGAGGAACACCAAATTCAACAAATAAAACATCAGATTTTTTATTACCAAAAAAAAGTAATTTGTAAGTTAAAGTTGTTCATCGACATGTTACTAATTATTTTGAAAGTTAGAGAGAGAAAATTGCGAGCCTTTGATTGATCAGACCCAGCAAACATTTTTATACGGGCCAGTGCTGGTAAAGCACATACTCCCCGGCATTGAAAGTAATGGGCCAGTGTTGGCATTTCGTACTAGGCCAGTACCTCGGTGTCCCCGTGGCCGTTATTGGCCCATTGATGTATCAGTTGCCGGTCCAGCAACGGTAAAGTGCATTGAAAGTAATGGGCCAGTGTTGGCATTTCGCACTGGGCCAGTGCTGGCATTTCGCACTGGGCCAGTGCTGGCTTTTCGCATTGGACTAGTGCTGGCATTTCGCACTGGGACAGTGCTGGCATTTTGCACTGGGCCAGTACCCCGGTGTCCCCGTGGCCGTTAGCTGGGCCATTGATGTATCAGTTGCTGGCCCAGCAACGGTAAAGTTGAAAATAATCGCATTAGTTGCAAGATTTATTTCTGACGGACCAGTGCATATATTATACCCACTCTCTAGTGTTTCAAATGTAACATATGTGTACTTACCCAGTATTAAAATAAGTTAATGGTTAGGTGCAAAATGAATACTCATTTGGCCATTTTCACCATCGTTGAATAAATTTATTTAACAAATAAAGTTGACAATATCGCATTGGTTTTAAACTATTAGTGAAGAAATTAACATTGCTGTCAATAGAATGATGCGATATTGTTAACTTAAGTTGTTAAATAAATTTATTTAACGATGGTAAAACTGGCCGATTGTAAATTGTATTAACAGTTATAATTTATTGATTTATTTATAAATATTAAATAAATATAATTTCAGGAATAACAGGAATTAGTTTATTTAATTTATTAATTCAATGAAGAATTTTAAGAAAATGGTTTTCTGCCTTTTCGGCCAAAAAATTACATCCTAAAAATAAGTGGTGACTAATAATTTTCGCCAATATTCGGCATGTATTATCTACCAGATCTTTTCAACTGACTTGAAGAGTGCCAACCTAAAGAAATCATACTTGTTAAAATAAATTCAATAATCAAATTTTATAAGCATTAATGCTATAAGCTGTTCACTTTTGTAAGAACAAACTAGATCTGGTTATTTTGGTGATTTTTATAGTTATAAAATATTTGAGAGTATTATTTACAAGACCATTTATTTCAATATAAAGAACTGTCTGTCGTTTTCGCAGCATGGTTTCATGCAACGTAGATCCACAGCAAGCAATCTATGCTCTTTTACGCATTATGTTTCATCTGTATTAGATAATAAAGGTCAAGTAGACGTTGTATATACAGACTTTGCCAAAGCCTTTGACACTATCGACCATAATATTATCATACAAAAACTTCACAGCTTTGGTCTTTCTCCTTGCCTTGTATCATTGAACACATCATATCTTCTAAATCGTTCTCTGTTTGTTACTTTTCTTGGCCACAATTCTCCTCACTTTCCAGTTACTTCCGGTGTGCCACAGGGCTCAAATCTTGGTCCTCTTTTGTTTCTAATGTTCATTAATGACATCAACGATGCCATAGCTAGTGAACGTTTACTCTTCGCTGATGATCTTAAGATTTTTTGTTCTGTGTCTTCTATTAATGATTGCTCTAATCTTCAAAAAGATCTATCTAATTTAAGCACCTGGTGTAGCATAAATAAACTTCATCTTAACCTCTCCAAATGTAAAATAATTTCCTACACTCGCAAAATCACGCCTTTTATTTTTCCATATTCTATATCCAATCAGTCTTTGTTGCGGTCTGAAAGCACTGTAGATCTGGGTGTAACATTTGATTCAAAGCTAACATTTAATCTTCACTTAGATAAAATTTGCTCCTCTTCTCTTAAAATGCTTGGCTTCATTATTCGCAGCTCGCGCACCTTCTCTGACATCAGTGTAATCTTCACACTCTATAATTCTTTCGTGCGATCCAAACTAGAGTACTGTTCTATAATATGGAATCCTATTTACGAGGTCCAGAAAAAGGCTATTGAAAAAATTCAATACAAGTTTTTAAAATTCATCTATTATAAAATCATGGGCTCCTATCCCCCACTTGACTTTCCATATAATACCCTTATTCAAATATTTTCTATGAAAACTTTAAGTGAACGTCGAGACTTAAATTCACTAAACTATTTAAAAAAACTTATTTCCAGTAAGATCGACGATCCCATCTCGTTACAAGAAATTAATTTTCATACCCCTCTTCTCCGTACCAGAAATCCATCTCTCTTCTACCTCCCGCATGCTCATTCCAATTTATTTCTCAAATCTCCCATAAACCGTATGTGCTCACATTATATTCCAAATGAGGCTCTTATAAATCTTTTTTGAATTAGTCATGTATCAATAATTATCCCTAAATCTGTTATGTTTATATATTATTTCTTTTTTTTATTATATTTTGTTACTTTTATTTATTACATTATCATTTTTGTATATTTATTTTTTTGTATACTACTTATTATTGCTGTGTTTATCACATTTATATGTTTGCTTATATTGTACCTGTCCACTTATTGGTTAATTCTGTTGGACAGATGTAGTCGAAAATAAATAAATAAATAAATAAATAAATAAATAAATAAATAAATAGTGTATTACTGACTTTTAGAAACTTGGTTATATTGTAAAAAAAGCTTTACAGTTTTGAATTAAGTTTGTATTATTTTAGGTTAGTATTATATTTACAAAATATTTAAGATGTCAATATTCAAAATGAAATATGACAAACCATATTTTTTAAATGACATAAAAATATGTCTTGTAACAGATTTATTAATAATTGAAAATTTTATTAAATGAAAAAACTATGATTTAACTAAACTAAAAATTAAACAGTTTAACATGAAACGTTTGTGTAAACTACGTCCTTAAATCTAACAAAACACACACAAATCACAATAAAAAACTGTATAATGTTCACAAAACAATAAATATTTAAATACACATCTTGACAAACTGTCCACCAACACGTATCAACTTGTACTGGCCCTCGAAGGCTACGCGGTTAGGGCGTTTTATGACTAAGAACAATCAGACTTTTCAAATTATTACATTCAAAAAAAGTTTAGTTGTTAGTAGAAGGTATGAGTGAAGAAGAGACGATAGTCCGTATAAAAATGTTTGCTTGGATTAATACAAATAAGGAGTGCTTATAAAATGCTGGTAAAGTACTTTGTATAGGCGGAGTGCGAAATACGAATGTCAAGTACATTATTAATACTGGCGTTGCACTTACTTTTGGTGCCAGCAATTTACCAGCAGTAAAAGCAGTTTGCCGGCATTCGGCCGTTAGTTGAATGTTTGCTGGGGAATAATAAAAATAAAACGAATATTTCGAATTCAATTTTTTTTATTCGAATAGTAAAATATTTGGCTTCTTTATGACTCATAAAGAGGCCCTTAACTTAAGATTTTGACATTTGCAAATATCTCCACAGTGACACCATTTCATAGTTAACTTGAATATACTTATGTTCTATTTATAAATTCATTCTTGCTGGATTTTGTTATTTAAAAATAGGTTAAATCAGAGTTAAATTAGTTCATTCGGCACGGTATATTTAATATACAATTGTAAATAATTCATATTCATATGAAGCTATTTATTCGTTCATTCGCAATCATTTCAACAAATTGACTTGATATAAATGCAACAATCACACTAAATTACTGGATGGAAACTCATTTGCTACACGAATTGTGTTATTAACGGTAAAATTACGGTCTCTATAAATTATACAATATAGAATTTTGATACAGTTCATAATTGGCTGGATCATCTTATTACAGAATATAATGTGAAATTTTTGATTAAAATTGAATATAAAAATATCTGAATATTAAGATTAGATTTAAAATTAGCGCCGCGGTGGTCAATTCTGAAACGTAGGTGAGTATGTTCAATGTTATTGATATATAGTTATGAAACTAAATTTGTAGAAATTAATATATTTTACAATATTTTGTTAACCTGTTTTACTATTTTATCAACTATATTTTGTGATGTAGGTCAGGGCTGCCCCTAGCATTTGCGGGGCCTGAGGCAAAACTGGAATTGCGGGGCCCCAAAACTGGATTTGTGGGGCCTCATCTATATATATAGAATAACGATATTTTCTTTAATATTATTAACTATTAACAATGTACACATACTTATATTCAATGAAAATATAATTTTTTTCCAACTATTTATAAAACTGGGAATAATATTTTTAATGTATTTTATTATTTTTTTCCTTGACGGTCGAAGCGTGGGGCCCTTAAAGGCCTGGGGCAGGTGTCCCATTTGCCCCCGCCTAAAGGCGGCCCTGATGTAGGTTATGGTGTTAAAAAAATTTGTAGTGGATTATTTCAAGTACAAGGTGTCTCAAAAGAAATTTTATATTTATTTAGCTTACTGCGTGAACGCAACGTAACCGAGGGGCGCGGGGGTTATATCAATCGGTAGCCTGGCTCTTGGGAATTCACTCGCTATGGAGCGTTTTTCGGGAGCAGACCGCGCGTTATTCGTGCGAGAGTTTTACAAAAACGGTGATTCGGCGACTGTAGCGCGTAGAAAATTCTGCAGTATTCGAGGTTTTCGCCACTTAAATGATGCGCCAAGTATTCCTCTCATTCGACATTGGGTTAAAAAGTTTGAAGAGACTGGTACAACGCTGGATAAATCAAAATCCGGGCGACCTAGGTCATCAAGAACGGTAGAAAACGTGGAGAATGTTAATCAGTCTGTTCGTGACGACCCGAACCTTTCAATTCGGAAGCGCGCAAGTGCTTTAAATGTGCATAGATCATCATTACATCGCATTATGCACAAAGACCTAAAGCTGCACCCCTACAAAATTCAATTGGTGCAAGAATTAAAGCCCCAAGATGCCAGTCAGAGGCTTAATTTCGTAAATCAGGTGATTGAGCGATTTTCAACGTTTACCAACATTTTGTTTTCGGATGAAGCTCATTTTCATCTTAATGGCCACGTAAATAAGCAGAACTGCCGCTACTGGAGTGCAACGAATCCGAAACGCAAACATCAGAAACCCCTACATTGGCCTAAAGTGACCGTATGGGCTGAGATGTCGGCGAGAGGAATTATCGGCCCTTACTTTTTTGAAGACGAAAGGGGGCGTGCAGTTACAGTTGTTTACAGCGTTATGTGGAGATGTTAGACAACTTCTTGGTACCTGAACTGCAAAACTTTCCTGGCTATAACCAAAGAACATGGTTCCAACAGGACGGAGCAACTTCACACACGTCCAATATGTCTCTGCCACGTGTTCGTGAAATTTTCTCAGGCAAATTGATCTCCCGGAGAGGTGACATAAATTGGCCTCCACGCAGTCCAGATTTAACCCCTATGGACTTTTTCCTATGGGGTTATCTTAAATCTAAAGTTTACGCCAATAAACCGACTTCACTGGCGCATTTGAAAGAAATTATCCGTCACGAAATGGTAGCCATCCCTGAATCCACCTGCCGAGACGTCATAAGTAATTTTACTGTTCGATTAAATGAGTGCCGAGAACGCGAGGGTCTACATTTAGACGATATTATTTTTAAGAAATAAATCCCCAAAAAGTGTATTTTAATAATTAATAAACATTTTTTCTATATACGGCTTACTTTTTTTTTTAATCGATCCACTAAATATAAAATTTCTTTTGAGACACCTTGTATATAGATGGAAATAAAAATTCATGCGTTGTATATGAAGGAGAGGAAGTCTAAGCAAATTTTTGTTCAAAACTACTCTTTTTACTATATTTCTAATATTTCTACTCTATTTTACGCTTCAGCTTTCGTTTTAAAATTACATTCTGAAGGTTGTAACGAAGCCAGATTTCCACTTTATTACCTGAATTGAGTAATTAGTAGTTCAAAATAATAAATGTTTATCCAATATTTTGTGGTAAAGAATTGTAGCGTTAGAAGTGATTGCTGAACATTTACCTGGGCGAATGTTTTAGTCGATGTGTCAAGGGGGAAAAAGGATCAACGCTCCCCTTCATATAATTCGTTGGAGCATATTTGGCAAGTGATATATTTTCACTTGGACAATAATTATGCTTTTTCAAAAGTAGGCAATCTTAAAAAAATGTTTATTTATACCAAAGAAAAAAAATGCCAATATTGTTCACAAAGAAGTAATTTAAAAATAAATCACTGTTGCGGTTAAAAATTTTTATCTTCAACTTCCCGAGTATCGCCAGGTCGTCAAGGATGAAATTTGTAGAAAAAAAGGCAAAGTTGGTTGATAATTTACAAATATAAGGAATTATTTTATTCATCGGAGTATGCCCCCATATTGTCTATACACTTTTGCCATTTAAGCGGCTGGTTGTTCAGGTCGGTGGTATAAAACCTTGGCGGACGAGTCAATTAATTCCTGGAAGGCCAGTTTTGCAGAATTGTCGGAATTAAACTGTTTTCCAATTAAAAAGTGGTCCAAATTGCGGAAGAAGTGGTAGTCAGTGGGAGCTAGGTCTGGTGAGTGTGGAAGATGATGAAGAAGTTCCAACTCCAATTCATTTGTGCAATGTGTGGTCTAGCCAGGGTTGCCAGACGTCCCGAATTTCGCGGGACGTCCCGCTTTTTGAACAAAAATAGATTGTCCCGCGCGGGACAGCTAAAATCCCGAATTAATCAAAAAAAAATATTTGGCTCTTCTATTTTGGGAGTGAGAACATTTTTTTGTTTTTTTTTGCTCACCACTTCTATTTTGGGAGTGAGTACCTTTTTTTTTGCTCATCAGTTCTATTGTTATTATCTAGGGAGTGAAGACCTTTTTTGTTTTGCTCATCACTTCTATTTTGGAAGTG
Source organism: Liopterus haemorrhoidalis (assembly GCA_963971575.1). NCBI lineage: Eukaryota > Metazoa > Arthropoda > Insecta > Coleoptera > Dytiscidae > Liopterus > Liopterus haemorrhoidalis. The sequence continues at coordinate 6,613,406 of OZ020624.1, forward strand.
AGGATCTTTTTTTTTTGCTCGTCACTACTATTTTGTGAGAGAGTTTGTTTTGAAAAATTTTGAACTGTACATTTTAGGTTGTCCCGCTTTTTGGTCTTAATCCCGAATTTTTTATATTTATTTGGTAAAAATAATAATCTGGCAACCCTGGGTCTAGCGTTATCATGCAATAAGATAGGAGTCGATCTGTTGACCAATCTATGCGGTTTTCTTTAGGTTTTTGTATCATTTCCTCCAGTTGGTTGCAGTATATTTCTGGTGTGATCGATGAGCCAGGTTTTTTTGTTTGTTTTTAAGTTACCTGTACGAAATTTGGCGAACCAATTTGATATTGTCTGCTGCGTAGTAATACTAGAGCCAAATACATTATTAATGTTTTGCGCGGTCTGCGATGCCATAGTTTCACGTAAGAACTCATACTTCATAATAGTGCGAATTTCCAACCGTTCCATTTTCAACAAAATTAATTAAAAAAGTTTTTGATATTTTTTAGAGAATACAATGATTTATTTAAAAAGGCGAGATGTGTAACTTTCCAACTAAAAAAAAAAAAAAAAACAACGGTAACGGTAACGAAAAAAAAAACAACGGTAACGGTAACGAAAAAAAAAAAACAATGAACGAAGACAATGTTTATTAATAAGCTGTTTGAATATAAAAAGTTGGCAATATTATTAACTATAAATTTCATCCTTGACGACCTAATATAATACTTCATAAAAATTGTGCTAATTCTGCTGGCCATGGGGGGGGGGGGCGAAGCCCGTCACCACCTCCTTGGCTGCGCCTCTGCATCTCCAGCATTCTACAATCGCGTGAGGTTGCGCCCAATAAAGTCTATTCGCTTTATTTCGCGTTTTTCATCTAGTCCTGCCTTACGATCATCGCAAACGTGCTCCTTAAAGCAGGAACCTGGTCAATGTCTCCCTCTGGGAACATTATATGACTCCGCATTTAACATTACATTTGTCTGTTTCATTTTATTATTTATTCGAATCTTTAATTTAAACCATAATTTTAAAGTTACTTAAATGAATTTCGCAGGTGCTTAACGTCACTTCGTAACAAAAGAGGCTTTTCCGTAACAATGGTTTCCCCTCAAACTAAATAGTTGCAACACTTGGTGTGTATTTTAGCTCGTGTCGACAAGATCCACATTACGTAAGCCCCTAACGTAATACTTAACGTGAAAACCTTAAGACAGCGTAAACAGAATAGGCTTTTATGGTACACCAATTATCCTACATAATGGTTTTAGACAATATTGAAATTATAACGTCGCTAAGTAAAATCAATTTTTAGATGTTAAGATTTAGGAACAATACGAAATTTATTAATAATTTTAAAGTGTTTCACAAAGAACATTTTAAAATAATTATAATTTTATGAATGAACTTCTTAAAGACACTTTGCTAAAATTGTTCCGTCAAAGAGTTTAACAAGTTATTTTTAAAATTATTGCCTTGTTGGTACAAGTATCCAATGCATTGTATCATAGCTATATGTTCTAGTAAAATGTGTTTTTTTTAGAGGTTTGTTTTTCGAATTGGCAACACTGCTTCCAGCGACGGCCATTTTGATAGCTGACAGCTTATTTACGCTCAGTTTAGTTTGCCTTTTTACCTTGAATAGACTTACGCTAGAACAACGCTTGCAAATTGTGCAAATTTATTTAGAAAATCGTGGTTCAGTTCGCGAAACTTACCGTGCGCTAGGGTTGTACATCGAAGGCAAAACAGCGATGTTTAACATCGATGTTAACATCGGCGCTTGCTATCGATGTTGAAAAAACATCGAAGGAAAAACATCGATGTATCGGAAACATCAATGTTTTATTAATATTAAAAAAAAACTATTTATTTATATTATGTAGGTTTTATTTAATAATAAATAATAAAGTAACACATAATAAACAAAAAGCATTTATTAGATTTTGAAATAGAAATATTCCTTTTTAATAGTAATTAATTTCACATTAATATTATTATACCCAATATAATAATCCTAATTTGTACCTACAGTCTATTCCAAACGATTAGGTGGAACTAACCGCAATTTTCATTTTGTAATTTGTCATTAGATATTTTTTTATATATTGAAATTAACTTTTCCGGAACAAAATGATCAAAAGCTTCAATCAATCGGTAAAAGTAACTAGAATTGAAAATCTAGTTCCGCCTAAACCAAAGGAACAGACCTTACTATTTTTACATTTCTAAAATGAAATATTGGATTTTATTACTATACTAATATAGTAATCTTAATGTTAATTTTATATTATTTAACATAAAAATAATACTGTCATACACAATTATTTTTATACTTTTTTAAGTTGAAATAAAGTCTGTTCCTTTGGTTTAGGCGGCACTAGATTTTCAATTCTACTTTTACCGATTAATTGAAGCTTTTGATTATTTTGTTCAGGAAAAGCCAACTTCAATGTATAAAAAAATAGCTAATGACAAGCAGGGGCCAACAGAATCTTCATTCTAAACTGTGATGTCAAGTAAAAAAGATTGTATATTAAATTCTTTTCTTGTAATTGAAGTAATTGTCTGTGTTTTTTGTGTCTCATTTCTTGCAACAAGTTAAAATAATCTCCCTGTTGCTTTCTGTTTCTATGTATATATGGGACGTACCCACCATCGCTTTTCTTCATATCTCAATAAGTCTAAATATGCATAAAAAAGAGCTAGACGTCTTCTTCGATCTGACGACATATTTAATGAAATTATATAACCGTTTACTCCAAACACTTGTATAAACTTTTAGGTTAGATTTGGGTTAGATACAAATGTTGTCAAAATCGAAAACGCGCACTTATCACGCCTCCAATCCCACTATGAAATTCGAACTTGTAAATATAACACCACGCCTCTCACCCCTGTCGCGCCTTTGACACTACCATGAAAATGATGCATAATGGTAAATACGGCCCTGTGTACGGATCTGAAGGAAAAAGTTAAAGAAAAAACTGAGGTGTTGTGTGATTCTGAAACAGGAATATCGTTTTCTCGTGTTGGTGGTCAAATTCACATGTTTTTTATCTATAAGTTAGCAGTCAACTTTGTAAATGATCGCACCATTTTAATGTTTAACCCCTATAACAGAGGTAGAGTAACTTATGGCCGCAGGACGTATCTAGAGAGCCTATTTATTTCATTTGGCCCGCCAATAAGAAAATAAAACTTTTATTATTCTTATCTAACGTAGCCGACACCTTACTGCCACTCCATTTTAGGATTTTTATATTCTAGGAGTATTTATACTGACGTAAATACACGTAAACCGGCTTAAGAAAGTAGCAGAATCTAGGATCGGAAAAATAGAAATAGCAATAGAAAGAGGCCAGCCAAAATATTTGGTTACTGAATGCGGACCGCAACGTAAAAAGATTGCTCAGCCCTGTTAAACGAGGGATGTTTCCTCAATTCTGAAAATTGTACTATAGTTAGATTACGCAGAACTTATAGGCAATGTTATTGGTGCTAGACAAGTCTTGACATGTTTATGCAACTACCTAGTGCAATATTGTTCAGTCTGATTTAGGTGTTCGACTGATATAGACGCGTTTTCATAGCACTGTTTTTGTAACCATGGAAGACGCAGCAAAATCTCAAAGACCAATAATTTTCTTTTTGTGGAAAGAAGGTGTGAAAACATCAGAAATTATTCATCGTCTGCAAGGAGTATTTGGTGAGTCTGCAGAATCCAAAAGTATTGTTTATCGGTGGATCGATCGTTTTAAAACCGGTAGAACATCACTAGAAGACGATCCACGCAGTGGGCGCCCAAGCACGTCGGTAAATGAAAGAAACATTACTGCCGTCGAAGACCTACTGAAAGAGGACAGGCGAATGAATGTCAAATTAGTGTGCGCCTAGGGATAGGTACACGACAAGTTCATGACATCTTGCATGATTGTTTGGGCGTTAGCAAGGTTTCGCCGCGCTGGGTGCCAAGGCTGTTGGGACCAGAACAGAAACTCAATGGGAAAGTTCTTTGAGGACGGCTTAAAAAAATTAGTTTATCGTTGGGATAAATGTATTCAGTTAAATGGAGATTATGTTGAAAATCTACATTGTAATATTGACGAAAATTAACAAAATAATAAAAATTATAGCTAAATTCCCAGAACTTTGGAAACATCTCTCGTATAATGTCCAAAAAAATGTTTCTTCTAATTTCCAGATTTGATACTCTCTCAAGTCTTGTCAGGGTACAAGATCTACTCCAACATTATACGGATTTTTATTTCATCTGTATTTTAATGATGTATTAAATATAATAGCATCCCCTAACTTATATCAAAATTTCGAACAGGTCCTATGTTACTGCTAAATTTTTTATCACCAACACACTTTAGTATAATATAAATTTAAATTTAAATACATTTTGCGTCATAAAATTGTAACTATGGGTTGTCAGGTGGAAAGATCAATGCAATAATCGTTCAGTCCCATGTTGATACCAAAAGTAGAATTTTTATGTGACATTTTATTTTATTGCTTTCGTTTTCTTTCAACGTTTGACGCCTTCTGCACACGATAGAGTTTATCGCACTCTGACTCCGTCTGTGGCTTTACGATAATTTTATTCTGAAGAAATCTTAAAAGTTTTGTTTTATTCAGTCTCATATATATGTTATCAATATTATATATTTAATCCATAATTATGAATTGAAGGAATACAGAATGTCAAGAGAGGTCAAGGAAGACATTAAACCGTAAGGTACTTCTTGCAGTAACTTCCAGCAGGTACTTCCCTACCTGCTGAAGAAAAAAAAAACGCTTTTACACATCTTCGTATAGGACACTGTTGGTGGCTATAGGGCTCTCAGACGTTCCGGGAAATAATAATAATAATAATTAATAATAATAATTTTTATTAGTGTTTTAAATCTAAATTTTTACACATGTCAACTTACTTACTTGCTTAATCCTGAAGCCTTTCTACCTTGCGGTGTAAGACTATAGTCGAGTTACTTATTTTCTGGTGTTGTTCTCCATACTTCTTTCCATCGTGTTCTGTCCTTTGTATATTTTCTTATCTCCTCCCACTTTACTCCTCTCTTCGTTGCAGCTTCTTTTGTTTCTTGGTGCCAGGTTTTTCTCGGTCTTCCTGGTCTAACTTTCTTCACTGTTCTTGCTTCATAAACTCTTTTTACTATTTTGTCTTCACTCATTCTGTGTATATGTCCCAGCCATCTTAGCTGTCCTTCTTCTATTATAGTCTCTACTGGTTTTGTGCCTAGTTTTTCCCTAAATACTTTATTTCTTATTCTGTCCATTTTTGTTTTACCTTCAATTTTCCTTAAAAATCTCATTTCGGAGCTTCTTATACACATGTCAACATAGGTATAAATTGAAAAATTACAATAATACAAAAGAATTACAACAATACATTATACATACAATATACGTTACAATATTAAATTAAATTATTAAAATTATCTGTAATATATTCATTAAAATTATAAAATGATTTTTGTTTAAAGAAGGTCTTTAGCTTATTATTGAATAGTTTATAAGACAAACATTTAATTTTGTCGGGCAAGATGTTATAAAAGTGAATACAATAATAGTTTTTAGAGTACCTTGCACAATTGACACGAGTGTAGGTAGGCCTTATTAGATGTTTTCCTCTTGTCCCGTAATTATGTATTTCTTGCTGAAATTTATAATTATCTTTGTTGAGATGCATATAATTCAGGCAATAAAATATATATAGCGACGGTAACGTCATAAGTCCCAGTTCAATAAAATATTTTCTGCAATCTTGTCTATAGTTCAGATTACAAATGACTCGAACAACTCGTCGTTGCAAACGGAAAATTCGTTGCGCATGTGTGGAGTGTCCCCATGCCAGCAACGCATAATTGATGTGAGATTCAAATAGCGCATGGTAGGCAGTTACTAGAATCTTCCTGGGAACATTAGATTGTAGGCCTCTTATGCAATATATGGATCTGCATAATTTCACAGCTAATGCTTCCACATGACTTTCCCAACTGAGGTTGGCTCCAATGGTAACCCCCAAAAAAGTCACAGGATCTTGACTATTGTTCTCCGGTACTGATCGTAGTGAAAAAAGCATTTGTTTGGTTTTAGCGTCATTCAGCCCTAATCTATTTGCCTAAAACCAGACTTGTGCATCAATTTTAGTTGATATATTTTCGATTTTCATGTACTCAAAACTAGTGGATTGATTAAGCAGAGTGGTGTCATCTGCATACAATATGGTTTTAGCATTGTTAATAAAATGTGGCAGATCATTTATGTACACCAAAAACAATAATGGACCGAGTATAGAGCCTTGAGGTACTCCAAAATGGATTTCTCGCTCATTAGATTTAATATTATTTGCCCAAACGTATTGTCTTCGGTTTGATAAAAAAGAATTGATTAATTCGCAGCTGTCTACACAAATGTTGTAGTGAGATAGTTTTTGAATTAAAAGGACATGTGGCACACAGTCAAAGGCCTTAGTAAGATCAAAAAACGTGGCCGTAGTATAGGATCCATTTGTGAAGCCAGCTGTCACAAAATCCAGTAATTCCAAGGTGGCTGTCGTTGTAGATTTTCCATTTCTAAAACCAAACTGACTTCTATTGAACAAACCATACTTCTCAAAATGTTCGAGTTACTGCTTAAATAGTATTTTCTCTAAAATTTTTGAAAAAACAGGGGTAATTGAAATAGGTCTAAAGTTGTTCAAATCTTCTTTGTTCCCCTTTCCTTTATAAATAGGTATTACTTTTGTTAATTTTAGATCTGACGGAAAATTATTTGATTTTAATACTATATAGATAGACCTCAAAACCGGGATTGTTCCGGTTTTGAGGTCTATGTCCCGGTGTCCTGAGACAATCTCTTGGGACGCCTATTTGTCCCGGTGTCCTGAGACAATCTCTTGGGACGCCTATTATATATATATATAATTAATAATTTGCTCTGAGCTACAAATAGCTCAAGAGTAAGCATGCGAAAGTGTTTAAATCAAAATGAAAAGTACTTTGAACACTTAAATTGTAAATAAAAAATATTTTACATACAAGCCGTTTTAAAGAATACAATTTTGTAAAATTTTTCGTTAATTGTGCAAGATATAAAAAGAAATTGTTTAAGAAATTATTGTTTAATTTCAAAAACTCTATCCAAAGATATCCATTTAAAAAGTCGAAGTTATCCTTGACATTTTGGTCTTTTGATTTCTTACGGAAAATTTTAATATTTCTTTTCAATTCTTTGGGTAGACTTTGGCTATTAATTCTCAACTTGCTCACACATCGCGTTTTCTAGAAAAATTGTGTCCTCTCAATTCTGTTACACGCTGTTAACCACGAAGTTATTTTCTGATGGACACTTCAACTTCATTATTTTTTGAAGGACGTAAATATTTTGTTATTCACAAATTTCAATGCCCATTATATATTCCGTTCTACAGTCAATATCTAAAGTATGTTCACAAACATGAATTTGTTTGTAAACAAACTTATATTGGTTACAGTGAACTTTTCCAAACTGTACCTTGTGAAAAATACAACACACTACATTTTCCAACAGAACTTATAATACTAGACACAAAGTTTCGCAATACAATTTATTTTAAAAATGTCGCGTATGGTCGTTGTGGGTGACATTTTATACTGTTGTATGAGTTTACTTTTCCCTTTAAGTGTTTGTTTTACTACTTTAAAAACTACCATGTACTTTAATTACGAGTTAAAATTTATTATCAGTAACTATTGCTAACAGAAGATTGTTATACCACATAACAAAACATTTGAGAGAGTTTGTACCATCAATATCTACGAAAATATTTTGTACTCTACAATATTAGATATACGCACACTCTAATATACTTATACAGGATGTTCTGTGGCACTTCCGGTTTCACCGGAAATGATGACAACTTTTGATCTAGCATAGAGAATCGATAATTTTATATTTTTTTCCTAAAAGTACATTAAATTAGCTTTACAATGACACCAAAAAGTCATATTTTTATGTTAATCATTTCAAAATAGCGACCATTTATTTACAAAATAATAATCAACATAAGTTTTACAAAGTTGAACGTAGCAAGCTTTGAAAACAATAAAAAGGGCGATGGAAGAGTTTTTATTAAGAATGAGAAAATGTGTGGACAATAATGGTGGTTTGATCGAACATTTGTAATTTTTTTTTTATTTTTTAAATAATTGTAAAAAGTAATTGTTTTTTTTTTTTTTCTAAATAGTCAAATTATTTTAGAGATATTTTGTTTCTTTTTTTATTGTTTTCAAAGCTTGCTACGTTCAACTTTGTAAAACTTATGTTGATTATTATTTTGTAAATAAATGGTCGCCATTTTGAAATGGTTAACATAAAAATATGACTTTTTGGTGTCATTGTAAAGCTAATTTAATGTACTTTTAGGAAAAAAATATAAAATTATCGATTCTCTATGCTAGATCAAAAGTTGACATCATTTCTGGTGAAACCGGAAGTGCCTCAGAATTATTATAGTAACCTTTAGATGGGCCTTTTTGTCTAGTTTAACTTTTGTTCTGAAGATTTTTTGTATCTTTACAAATAAAAAATATTTTCGGGGTGTCCCGTTTCAAACAAACACCTGTAGGTATATAGTGACTAAAAGTTATTACAAATTTAATATTGAAATTTTAACCAAACCACTATATAATATATTCTTTAATATAAAATTCAATAACAATAATAAAAATTCAGCTGTGGCCACCACAAGACCGACCGCCATCATAAAGTACTTATATAAATTACATTCTAGCAGCAGAGTAGAAATAACCTAATATTTTCTAACAGAGATATTATTTATCATGACCATGGAAACGTTACACACAAATATGAAAAAATTGAGATTTGGAAAAAATTTCGAAAAATTTTACAGAAATTATTCGAAATTTTTCGTTTTATCAAAAAACGTCTCAAATAAAAGTTATTAATTATTGCTTTTATAGCAACTTTTGTTCAATAAATTTTTTCGAAATATTTTTCTGTTAAATATTCACAAAAATCTTAAAATCGACACGAGTAAACTCCCATTTTTAGTCAACCGATTTTTACCAAAAGTTGACCAATTCGTGAAATTGATGGCAAAAGCTTAAATATGAAGTTTCATAAAAATTCTTCCAGCCGAATTTGCTCTGCACGTGTACACAGACAGACGGACAGACGGACGAACAGACGGACTGACAGACATCATGCTAAAAACAGTCAAAACGTTATGTAGGGACATCAATTCGTGGAGATATATCGAAATCTCGAAATGTCAAAATCGGTATGATCACAATACCTCCCTTATATATGTTGGCGGTAGGTAAAAATTGAGATTTGGAAAAAATTTCAAAAAATTTTACAGAAATTATTCGAAATTTTTCGTTTTATCAAAAAATGTCTCAAATAAAAGTTATTAGTTATTGCGTTTATAGCAACTTTTGTTTAATAAATTTTTTCGAGATATTTTTTTGTTGTGATATATTCGCAAAATTCTTAAAATCGACACGAGCAAACTCCCATTTTTAGTCAACCGATTTTTACCAAAAGTTGATCAACTCGTGCCATTGATGACAGAAGCTTAAATATGGAGTTTTATAAAAATCCTTTCATCCGAATTTGCTCTGCACGTGTACACAGACAGACGGACAGACAGACAGACGGACAGACAGACCGACAGACATCATGCTAAAAATAGTCAAAACGTTATGTAGGGACATCAATTCGTGGAGATATATCGAAATCTCGAAATGTCAAAATCGGTATGATCACAATACCTCCCTTATATATGTTGGCGGTCGGTAAAAATTGAGATTTGGAAAAAATTTCGAAAAATTTTACAGAAATTTTTCGTTTTATCAAAAAATGTCTCAAATAAAAGTTACTAGTTATTGGTTTTATAGCAACTTTTGTTTAATAAATTTTTCGAGATATTTTTTTGTTGTGAAACTCCCATTTTTAGTCAACCGATTTTTACCAAAAGTTGATCAATTCGTGCCATTGATGGCAGAAGCTTAAATATGAAGTTTCATAAAAATCCTTTCAGCCGAATTTGCTCTGCACGTGTACACAGACAGACGGACAGACGGACAGACAGGCGGACAGACGGACAGACAGACGGAGAGACATACAGACAGACAGACGGACGGACAGGCAGGCCGACAGACATCATGCTAAAAATAGTCAAAACATTATGTAGGGACCTCAATTCGTGGAGATCCATTGAAATCTCGAAACGTCAAAATTGGTATGATCACAATACCTCCCTTGTATATGTTGGCGGTCGGTAAAAAGTAACAAACGACCCAACCTATCAGATTGTAAATATAATAAATTCTGGAATGATATAATGTTTCACTATGATTGTTAACATGATGACTTCACGAACTAATTACTCTAATAACATAGTGCTGTAGTCTTTTTGCTGCCATTATTTTCATGTATGTTATTCCATATATTTTCATTAATTGGAACAGCTTTTCATGCCCCGGATGACGTGACAGTTTATTTTACATATTAACTTGAGTTTAATTAAAATTTTGCTGCATTTTGATGTGCTTATTTATTTATTTAAACTGTTTATTGTAGTGTTTTTAATTTTGTTGCTGAATATTTCATTATGTGTTACGTAACACAACACTAGGAACTTTAAATATTTCAAATTAATTTATATTTTTCGACTTGGTACAGTGGTGGTAAAAGTTCTTACATCAGCCTGCAGATTTTACGTTCCTCAAATGTTTTTGTTGTTTATACAAGCATTTTAAATATTTCTTTTATAATAAACTTTACCATATGAGAAAAAACGGAACCTCTTGTCTCGATAAAAAATATAATGTTTAGGAAGGCTCACGTGGGTAGCTGTACACAAGAGAAAAACATTAACATTAATTGTATTTATTACATCATAAAATGTACATGTCAATTCATAGTTAATTCATAATTTCAAAACTGTATAATTTTAATAAAATATTTGAATTAATTGTTTGGGACCTTAAAAATAAGTAGGTCGTAAAATTAGGTTTCAAACTTGTTGCAAATTGGTTTGTAATGTTTTCTACAATAATTTCAAAACTGTATTACCTACTGTGATTAATCATATTTTGAATGTTATCTTCTCAAATATTAATATCAGCCCTGCCTACGAAATCCTGTAAACTATAAAAATTCACAGTTTATATATTTTTTCAGAGAAACATGTTTCGTCGCATAAATGTTTACGTAATTCCTGCTAATGATATAAAAATAAAATTTCCTTATCAACTTATTTAAGAGGATTAATTATTTTTTTAATCCCATACTAATTCATTTGTAGTTAACAAAACATCGAGATAACATTAAAATGTTTTTCTTATAAATTCTAAGTTATTTTTTGTTCGTATTTTAACATTGAATATATTGGGTCTCGTGAAAGTGTAGTTATTTTTGGAAATTTGGATATTAAATCAAAAACTATGTCTCAAAAATGGTAAGAAATAGAGACCTAAGATTTAAATCTTTAAAAAATTTAGTTTTACGATGTTTTTTCTGTAATATTTGGTCCGTAATGACTTAAAACTAATTGGTGAAATTTTGATTTTATTTTGTAAATTTCAAAAATTCATATCTCAAAAATGGTAAAACTGAGATTTGAGGTTAGAATTTTTGGAATTCTCACACCTTTTTGTCTAGAAAAAATTAATGTTTGGTCCGTAATGACCTAAAACTATTGAAAATTTTGATTTTTTTGTAATTTTAAAAATTTATATCTCAAAAAAGGTAAGACATAGAGATTTGAGGTTTGAATTTTTGGAATTCTCACACCTTGTTTTGTCTAGAAAAAATTAATGTTTGGTCCGTAATGACCTAAAACTATTGAAAATTTTGTAATTTTAAAAATTCATATCTCAAAAAAGGTAGGAAATAGAGACTTGAGGTTTGAATTTTTGGAATTCTCACACCTTGTTTTGTCTAGAAAAAATTAATGTTTGGTTCGTAATGACCTAAAACTATTAGGGAAAATTTTGATTTTTTTTGAAATTTTAAAAAATTCATATCTCAAAAACGGTAGGAAATAGAGACTTCAGGTTTGAATTTTTGGAATTCTTACACCTTGTTTTGTCTAGAAAAAATTAATGTTTGGTCCGTAATGACCTAAAACTATTAGGGAAAATTTTGATTTTAATGGAATTTAAAAAAAATCTTATCTCAAATAAGGTAAGAAATAGAGACTTGATGTTTAAATTTTTGGAATTCTCACATCTTATTTTGTCTAGAACAAATTAATGTTTGGTTCGTAGTGACCTAAAACTATTAGGGAATAATTTGGAAAAAATTTTCCCTATGTCTATACCCCTGCTAGCGGTCAACGACAAGAACTAAAACGTTTATTAAATTTATTAAATTTTTGAATGTATTAGTTTTAAAAATTTCATTGTATTGTATATATTTTATTTTGCATAATACATCAATTTTCCATTTGACATTTAGATTTCGGCTGTAAACATGAAACATAAATAATAATCAAGGAACTCGTTACAACTTGGGAAAATAAATATTCCATTAATTCCTCTTAAACGTAATAAACAGAGTGTAGAGAAAAAGATAAAATGGATATGTGTACATATAGATTTTCTAAAAACAATAATATTGCCTGTCTCAACGTATTAATCAGTTAATACGAGTAGTATTAATCAAAATATAAACTGGAGAACATTAAAGAAAATCGTTTAAAACCTATATTGAATATAAATATAAAAACACTAGGTTAAGTTTCACAAATTCTTTATTCCTAGATACGTATTTCGGCTGTTATTCCATTATCAAGTGTTTCTTACAAACTTACAAATACATTTTTTTTTCTCTATTATATAGTTATTCAGGTAAATTATTTAGGGCTGAAAGCAGATAAAGGACCGATTTTATTATATTCTAATTTTCAGTAAGGGGCTATTGCATAATATCAGTTGTTCGTTCATTAAGGGAATTCCAGATTGTAAGTTTTTATGAATTTCCAAATGTTCAAATAAAGTAAGTTTTTGGTTATCGTTGTTTATGTGGATTACCGGACAATCTTCTATTTCGCAATTGTGGTTATTGGTGATGAGGTGTATTGCAACGTTTGAGGATTGGGTTTACGGTTTTTATGGGCTCTTACGTGCTTTTTGTATGTAGTTTCAAATTGTCTTTGTGTTTTCGCAATATAAATATGGTCACAATCTTGGCACTGGATTCTATCAGTACCTTCTTTAAGTTCTCTATTATCTATTTTATTATTTATTAAGTAATTTTTGATGGTTTTTTGGTTGTAAACTGCTGGTGAACTATTATAAGTTTTGATTGTATTGCCAGGATTGTAGTTAATCTTACCTAAAAATTGAATTTTTTTAAATTTTCGACGGGCAACCATTGTTGTAAGCAAATTTACGAAAATACGAAATGCCCTTCCGGATTTCGTTCTTTAAATAATTCTGGTAATATCGTTCACTTCATTTCGTTTTTAGTTTGTTTTCATCTTTGATAAGCATTGAACCAATGAGTAGAGAGTCGATAGTTTTTCCGACTCTAGAATCCGACTCCCAACTGCTCCAGAAAGCGTCGACTCCTCGAATCCCGACGTCTTTGACTCCAACTCCGCATCCTTGATGTTATCTTTGGTAAGCGACATCAAACATCTTTTATATCTATTACCTAATTTGGCAATCTCTTTAAATCATTGAACCATTAAGAAAATACTATAAAAATTTATCACTTTTAAACTATTAACTTGATCTTTCAATCATATAAAACCTAAAAGTTATTTGAAAAATGTATTTAAATATCTTTGGTTTTATGTGATATAATGTTTAACAAGCTGTGAAATTTAATTAAAAGTCATCTAAATCCTTTTGAAAAGAACGTTATTCTCTATAAGTGGTGTGAAGAGGACTAGGGGGTAATTTCAATCACCCTTACTTTATATTCGCTTTAGAGACACTCTGTAATGTCAGCGCGTATTAAAGGACTTCACTGCATTATGCTGCATTCAATTACTTTTGATATTATGTGCCAAAAATTTCTTAAACCAAGGGAAACTTTATAAAAAATAACAAAATAGAAAATTATTACGTGGTAATTAAATACGATGGTTGTAATTTTAATAGTGAATAGATCCACGCCTACAAAATTATGTTTCTAATGTGACACCTAAACGATGGGCCAAGTGCTTCAGGTTTGGTTTCACTGGATGGAAAATTGCGTTGAACATGAAGGTGAATATTTTGAAAAACAATAAAAATTTTTCTGGAAGCAATGGAAAGAATTGGGTTAGAGCAAATAAAATCAATGGGTGTAAGAGAAGAGATGATAAAAAGGATAAAAGAAATATAACGACAGACGAGGTGCACAGTGAGAGTGGGAGAAGAAGAGTCACAAAGTTCCTGGGCGAATAAGGGGGTGAGGCAGGGTTGCCCGTTTAGCCCAACATTGTTCAACCTATACGTGGCTGATTTGGAAGAAACAAAGAGGAAGGGGCAAGATGGAGGAGTGGTGGTGGGAAGGAGAAAGCTATGGACACTAGAGTATGTTGATGATATGACATTGATGGCGGAGAAGGAATAAGAACTGAAGATGATAGACCGAGTGGACAAGTACTTGAAGAGAAAGAAATTAGAGGTAAACAGAGACAAAACGAAGGTGATGGTGTTCGGAAAAGGGGGAGGAAGGAGAAAACTAGATGGGAATGGTCAAGAAAAGAAATCGAAGAAGTGAAGAATATAACGTACCTGGGATACATGCCTGGGATAGTTGATATATCGTCGGCTGAAAATAATAAGGTTGTATGTCGAAGTGTATTACATTTGAGAAAACAAGCTTCAAAAATTTTGACATGGAAAAACCAATATAAGGTTACAATACAAGGAAGAAAATTTTTTAATAACTATATATTGATATGTTATTGTCATTAACGCATTATTTTGAAAAAAAAAATGAATAATACCATTTTAACAATTTGAAAAATGAACATACAACTTTGTGATTAAGAAAAACACGAAACTTAGTACCTTAACGTTACAAACAGCTTTGTAGTTCAAAGTAATATCGGAGGGAGATTCAGTTTATAGGTAAAGCTTCAGTTTTTAGGTTTCTAAAAATTGTTAAAAAGGTACCAGAAAAGGTAAAAGAAATGTTAGTCACGTATTAAATTGTTATTTGATTAAATAACACAAATTAAACAATATGCTTGCAAAATAATAACAAATTAAACATTAATCTTACAAAAAATTAAGATAATTTGAACTGAAACTAAAACATTCGAAATAAAAAAAAAAATAATAATTTCTGTAAAATTTTTCGAAATTTTTTCCAAGACTATTTTTTTTCTATTTTTTCATATTTATATGTAACGTTTCCATGGTCATGATAAATAATATCTCTGTTAGAAAATATTAGGACAAGTTATTTCTACTCTACTGCTAGAATGTAATTTATATAAGTACTTTATGATGGCGGTCGGTCCTGTGGTGGCCACAGCTGATTTTTTTAATGATGGTGTCTTTTGAATAGCTTCATGGCTGCAATTGTGCTGTGGGAATCAATTTGTATTATGAAGTCTTCTTTATTTGGAATGCTTTTTAGGGTTTTTAGGTATGACCAAAAAACCCTTCTACCGTCATTTTGTCGTCTGTCTGTCTGTCTGTCCGTCTGTCTGTCTGTCCGTCTGTCTGTCTGTCTGTCTGTCTGTCTGTCTGTCTGTCTGTCTGTCTGTCTGTCTGTCTGTCTGTCTGTCTGTCTGTCTGTCTGTCTGTCTGTCCGTCCGTCCGTCCGTCCGTCCGTCCGTCCGTCCGTCCGTCCGTCCGTCCGTCCGTCCGTCCGTCCGTCCGTCCGTCCGTCCGTCCGTCCGTCCGTCCGTCCGTCCGTCCGTCTGTCTGTCTGTCTGTCTGTCTGTCTGTCTGTCTGTCTGTCTGTTCGGTAAAAATTGTAGCCAAACGGCTAAACCTAGAGAGTTGAAATTTGGCATGCTTGTACAACTTTTTGACCCGCACATAGGAAAAATACTAAAACATCTAAAAAACATACCCCCCTAAAAATATAAACAAATTAGTGCTCATCGAAAAAAAAAAATATTTTTTTAAAATTCTGAGTAGGGTATCAAATGAAAGCCCTTAGTACGTGGATTAACGATCAAAATTTTATTTTTTCAAAATAAATTATTTTGACGCGATTTTTGCCAAAATTGTGCAAAAAAATTTTTGTCCCACATCCTGTAGCCTAGATGGTTTAAACTAAAAATCTGAAAAAATTCGAAGTAATGTACATTGGTGTGATTCGGAATAGTACAACAGGAATTTTTGATCAGATTATGTTTTCGGAAAATAATGCATTTTTTGTGTTTTTAAACAAAATATGTTAAATATTTAATTCACTATGTAACCCAGTAGATAAGCCAGTGCTCATAGCGATGTGCGTTTAGTCATTGGTTTTCTAATTTGCTAAACATGTAACTTGCGATCTAGAGTTCGAATCCTGTCAGTTTTAAATTTTTTGATTTTTTTTTGCAGTTTTCTTTTGTTTAAATTATGTTGTCAATATTCTAGTTATATTTTGGTAAATGTTGCATTTAATTTTTAAAAGCGTATTTAATAACCAGTGGGAAGTGTTGAAATTATAATTTAATGCTATGTTTGATGTATACGAAATCAGAGGGCGGGGCTAATGATTTAAGAAACCAATAGAAGCCATAGGCGCAATTTCCAAAATCTTAATGAAACTTGCTATGTAAAAAAAATACTGCAGATATTTAGAAACTTAAATAATGATATTAGGCATTCGAATTAAAATTCATAAAAAAATATTTTGACATAAAATTTGTTTTGGCATCCCAAATTATCATCATTCAGTTACTAAATACCTGCAAAACCCTGAAATGTGTGAAAATTCACACTTCACATCAATTTTTTTGTATATTCTGTTGCTTGGAAAGTTGATTTTTAATGACTCTACATTTACTATACGCATTGGTATTTAATCCGAACCGGAACTGAATGAATTACCGAACTGATTTAATTTATAAAACATTTGCAGTTAACCAAACCGAAACAGAAAATATTTAGATGAACCCCTAAGCCCGTACCGAATCATATTGTCACGTGGGTGGTTTGATTGAGACACAACTCCTGGTTTCAACATAACAAATTTATTAAACATTTGTCAAAATTACAATATAATGTTTGAATTGGTTTATGGAGTTGGGGAAGTCTTCGGTCCACCCCGTGTTGGCCAGGATCGGCTTGGACCTATCTCCGAGGCGGGGGCTACCCATCCGGGAGTCGCGGAGCCTGGAGAACTCTTCTTCCCCTCACATGGTGACTGCTTGATTGACTTCACCAGCGGTACAAGTATCTGGCGTCAGTGTCTTGGTCGTCACCGTGTGGACTAATACGTGCGGAGGAGTTGGCTATGTTCCTCTGCTTCCATATTCTGTGACATCCAGCCTTTTTGTATCGAAGGTTAACCCAGTTCCAATATTCATTCGTCATGACAAATATTTCCTCATTACGAAAATGCAGTGTATGCATTTCGTAATCAGGCCACATACGTCAGACGTTGACGAATAGTTTTTAATCAGACAGCTGATCGTCACAATGTCTAGATGTCGTAATCCTGACCTAGGATTGCCTATGTGACAATATTTTTAGGTGGTTCGAAGCCTTGTTGAAATTAAATAATATAATAATAAGTTTAGTTTTTAGTTTTCCATTTTCTCATAGTTGAGTAAATTTACTGCAAACCGATTTCAAACTGGAAATTATTTCGATTTGCAACAGTTTGTTACACAAAAGTCTAAATTCAATACAGTAAATGTAGATAGAAACCGCAAACCACCTTTGTACTGTAAACGGTGGTTTAAAATTTCCCACTAAGTATCAGAAACCATTTACTCAAAGACATGCTTTTAGTGTTAACTTAAAAGAAGTAATTACACTGGAGAGCATTTAAAGAAGCACATGAACGACCACAAATTGTTGTAATTGTATTCTCAAGAGTTTAAACGTGTTTTTAATTTCAGAACAGGAATTGCTATAGGTTTTAAATGATATTTATACGAGGCTTTACAGAATCTCATTTAGATAACGTTGTTTTAATGCTAATTATATGCAAAAATTATTCTTTTTTTGTAGACAATACTGCTTTAGTACATAATAACATTGCATATAATAACAGTAATACGAATAATGGTTTATTAGATATTTTACATTAATAATTAAACACTTTTTAATCTACAATCAGTATGGGGGGTTAACTATATTAACCCTCTACGAGCCCTGTTCACTTTCAGTTGGCCCAGCTATGAAATTTTCAGTTTCTTTAGAAATTATTAAATAATAAGTAAAAGTAAATGCAGCTTCGTACATTTTTTGACAATATAATCATATTAGAAGCAAAGGGGTCCAAATTTTTTCCGTAATATTTAATTTGTGATTATAAAAATAATATTCGTAAAACAAACGTATTTTTTGAGTTCATGTATTCTTGTACTGTATATAAGATTTTTGCGGTAGCTATGCGTAATAGACGTTGGAAAACAAAGTTTGTTTATTGACTGTGATGTATTAAAAGTGTTAAATCTAAATAATTTTGAAACATGGGCTGAGGCAAAGCTATTGATGAAAAAATTCGGTTAATCATTGTGAACTTAGCAAAAAACAGGAAAAACCAATTCCGAAATCGGAAAATTATTAGGTTTGTCAAGATACAGTATTAGAAATATTGTAAAACTGTACAAAACAAGTGGTTCAGTTGCCCCAAAGCCCCATTATGTGAAGAAAATTACACTGACGGACAATGACAAACGTGCATTGAAAAGAATTCTTAAGGATAACAGACGTGCTAACTACAGTCAATTGAGTGTACTGTGGAGCGATGTTGTTGCAAGGCGTGTTTCAAGGTCTACATGTCATAAGGAAGCTAAAAAATTAGAATTTGGACCTATAAAATAATATTTTTTTAATCGGACTCTTAAATGTATCTTTACAGAAATTTATAAAACTTTCTTAGGCCAAGGAAAAACCATTGTTGACGTCTAAGCAAAAGAAAAACAGGTTGAAATGGGCAAGAGAACATAAAATATGGAATTGTGAAAAGTGGAACAGCGTGCAATGGAGCGATGAGTCTAGGTTTGAAGTCTGTGTAGGAGATAACCGGAGCAGAGTTGTTCGTCAGAAACATGAAGCATATCATCCTGATTGCTTGAAAAGGAAGGTGAAATTTCCAGTATCTGTCATGGTGTGGGATTCAATGTCTGCAAGAGGTGTAGAAAAGTTTCACTTTATCGATGGCATTGTTAACACAGCCAAATATTTAAGTATTTTAGAGGAGTCGCTGTTGCCAACTATGGAACATGTATTAATCTCTGGGGAGGATTTTATTTTTCAACAAGATGGAGCCGCTTGCCATTCGTCAAAAAAATCTTTGAAATGGTTCCGTCATCATTTTATTCCACTTTTAGAGTGGGTTTCAAGTAGCCCAGACTTATCCCCCATCGAGACACTTCGGCACGAAATGAAAAAACGATTGCGTATAACGCCGGCTAAAACAATTCCAGATAAAAACTAAAGCTTCAAGAAATATGGGATAATTTTACTCCTCGACAATGCCAAGACCTTGTATATACTATACCTAGAAGAATTAATGCCGTTATGAAAATGAAAGGTGACGTTACCCAGTGGTAACTTCTGAAATAGGTTTCCAAGTTAATGGCTTTCCAATGGAAATATTATTTTTTTCTTATTAATTTACATTAATAGTTGTAAATATTAACCGTAAATCTCTAAAATGTTTAATTGAATATAAAATATTACTTAGATTTCATAAGTATAATAATTCTAGTGTGTACGTACGTACCCCACAGAAGCACTGAAGTATTATAATAATTGTCAGAAATTGGATATAGTTAGCTCAAAACAAAAAGGTTTGGAGAACCCTCCATGACGTCAATATTCCTGCGTATCGAAATAAAATATTCGATCCACAGAAACCTTTTTAATCAAGGAAAATAACGATTTAACAATTTATTAATAATTCTGTTATTCTAATTTTAAATAATCGACGATAGTTATTTATTTACCACCTTTCTTCTGTTATTATTTTGAGACATAACAACTAGAATAAATTATTTTTTCAAGCCATAGTAATTACAATATTGATATCGACCAACATTAATAATAAATAATAAGTAATAAGTAATTACAACTTTGAATGTACTGTTATTATTTTACTGAAAGTTAGTCATAATTCATTAATTGCTTAATTAGTTATTTAAAAAGTTGTCGACCAAAAACCAGTATTATTATAACTCTAAGTGGAAAACTTGAGAGTTTTGGTTACAAAATTTATATCGCTTTGAGTGAGCGAATAACTTTTAAAACAACCATTTCAAAAAGGTAACTGTAATTTATACTTAGTATTTTCTTTAATTAAATTTCTTTCTTTTGTATTTTCTGTGATTAAATGTTGAATTTAGTTGACATTGATCTGTTTGTACTGGTTGTTTGTACTTGTATTTTTATATTCTTTTTGTTTCATTCACTTGACAAATTATCTTCCTAAAAATGTTTTAAGATTAAAAGGACGGTATGTGCTGAGAAATATATTGCAAATTTGTTGTTTCAATGCATTTATATTTAGGCGAGGCAATGAAGCACAAAAATCAGCCCAACTTCCGATTTTTGGCGCAGTAAGATGGATTTACATGCGGTTTGGTGCATTCGACTCGTTAGAGCCTCAGGAAATTTTGTGAACCAACGCGATCAATGCAAAATGAAAAACTGCATTTGTGCATAAGAAAAATCCATTGGAAAAGTGCATTTTCCAGAGTTGCAAAATCAAAAATTTATAACACGGTATAAATTCACTAAAATAAGTCAAATATTGATACTAGGGGGTTTCTGGGGTCGCTGAACACGAATATCGGGACGAGAGAAGTGTCCGAGGTACCTGGTGCCCAGGGTGGACGCTACGTACATCGTCTCCTAGAGTTTTATGCAAATTTGATACAAAAGCAGTTGAATCACGTTACTCGGGGGTTTTTGGGGTTGCTGAGCTCGAATATCGATATAGCGAATGTCTCCGAAGTTCGTAGTGCCAAGGATCTGGTACCCAGGACTACCAACCTTGTATACTGAAACTCATTTTTTTTAAACGTAGGCGCCTTTTTATAATTCAGTTGGTAGCATTGATCCTATGTTTAAGCGACTTCAGGTATTATAACGTTCTTTGCCTACTTTCACCGTGTCTAGTGTAGACAGTTTTAGTGACGCACACGTGGATTTTCTGTCGAATTGGTTCGCTTATTTTTATTGTTTTATTAATAAAAAAATTTAACAACAATAATAAAATGCATAAATTTAAGTAAGTTTTTAGTTTAATAACGTTTTTAGTTCAAAAATAATTTAAGATAGATAATAAAACAAAATATTTCCACATTTGTAACAAATTCGCATAAAACTCTAGGAGACGAGGGTAAGTACCGCTCACCCTGAGCACCAGGTACCTCGGAGACATTTGTTATTGCGATATTCGGATTTAGCGACCCCAAAAACCCCCGAGGAACGTGTTTCAACTACTTTTGTATCGAATTCGCATAAAACTCTAGGAGACGAGGGTAAGTACCGCTCACCCTGAGCACCAGGTACCTCGGAGACGTTCGCTATTGCGATATTCGGATTCAGTGACCCCAAAAACCCCCGAGTAACGTGATTCAACTGCTTTTGTATCAAATTTGCATAAAACTCTAGGAGACGATGTACGTAGTGTCCACCCTGGGCACCAGGTACCTCGGACACTTCTCTCGTCCCGATATTCGTGTTCAGCGACCCCAAAAACCCCCGTATCAAAATTTGACTTATTTTAGTGAATTTATACCGAGTTATGAATTTTTGATTTTGCAACTCTGGAAAATGCACTTTTCCAATGCATTTTTCTTATGCACAAATGCAGTTTTTCATTTTGCATTGATCGCGTTGGTTCACAAAATTTCCTGAGGCTCTAACGAATCGAATGCACCAAACCGCATGTAAATCCATCTTACTGCGCCAAAAATCGGAAGTTCACTGCTTCGTTTCCTCGCCTAATTGTGACAAGTCCAGTTAACATAACATATTTTTAGGTTATAATAATAAATTTATTTCTCCTTTGAAAGAATTGGTTTACATTTTATAATAATTATACCTATATAATATTCTATGATACTTAAGAATTCATTTTATTCTTCTTTCCAAGACTGCTTTCATCCAGGCTAGGCCTCTCCCCGAGTCATCTAGTAAGTCTTTGTTTTTCGTGTTTCTGGCTGCATTTCTTCACAGTTTCTTAGGCGGTCTATTGTTTCTAGTTCTCCTTTGTAGATTCTACATATTTTTTCCGTTTCTTCCACCCAATAATTGTTTGCCCTCTCCTCGTTGCCAAATCTGAATCTTGCTATTACCTTCTGATTCCTCGTTCCTTCTGCCAGGTACATGGGTAATCCAATAGTGATTATATTTTTGTAGACTTTGTTATATGTAGATACTTGTATTTTGCTATACTGTTTTTATATATATATACTAAATTTTGATATATAGATTGTTATTAATTTTATTTCAGATTGTTAGTTTTGTATAAGAAACTATTGAGAACTATACGGTTGTACGTCGCCATATACCCTTTTCACACTAGATCTTTAAGATCGGATGTTTAAGTGAATGGATCTTTAAACGCTAATGTGAAACCGTACGGCTTCGTCTAAACACGACCGATGTTTAAGACAGAGATCTGCGTCTTAAACTTCGCCCGCATTGCCAACTTAATTCCCATTATAAAAAAATACTCCTTGAATTTGTGCTTCTCTTCTTTTATCTATGTTCAGCTGTTATCATTTTATATATCGAGGTTATGAGAAGATTATTTGCGTTATTATTTAAATAAATATAAAAAATAAACTTCTCCTAACCTCGATATACAAAATAATGACAGAATAAATTCAAACGATATGAAATTATGTTGGCAATACATACTAGCTTTACATGGAGATTTCTTCTTCAAATTAAACATCAAGTGTGAAAGCAAACCGATATTAAACATCGATGAAGTCTAAGTTCAATCGTCTTAAAGATCTAGTGTGAAAAGGGTATTAGGCATATTTTCTTCCGATTTAGTCTGTACGCAACATAATCTACATTTGTGCATATTTGGTTGCATACACAACCAAAAAGAAATGAAAAAATGTATGAGTCATTGAAACCTAAAATGAATAAATTGTGTGAAAGTAAGACTCCTAAAATGAATGAATTAATAGAGATTTATTACAAACAGTGAAGTTCAATTATTTATTTATTTATTTATTTATTTATTTATTTATTTATTGTTTGTAAGCATTGTAAACGGGTCTAACCCAACACAATAACGACGAAATTGGTACATAAATGTTACATGTTGAAAGTTACATAATAATTAATAAGCATAAAAATAAAAGTATAACAGAAAATAAAATAAATGAAGATAATAAAGAATATAAAATTAACAGATATTAACAAATACAGTTTGTTCCAAACGGTTAAGCGGAACTAGATTTTGCAATCTAGTTACTTTCATCGTTTAAATCGTGCCTTTCGGCCGTTTTGTTTAAGCTTTGTAAATCATACTTACAATAAACATTTTTTGGTTAAGGTTAATGTCATTTTAAAATGTCATTTTCTTTATATTTTGATTTTTTGTGTCATTATTAATACAAATTTCCCATTTATTTATTTTTTTGTCATTAAAATATATAAAAAAAATATTTACAGTCTGTTTCAAACGCTTAGGCGGAACTAAATGGGAATTTCGTTCTTTTAGGTTGTCACGACAAGGGACCTTGCTTGGGTTATTTCATTTTTCACGTTGCAATGTCAAAATTTAAAATTACAACAATGAAACCATGGAAACGAATGACCTATGTCAAAATTAAATTATTTTTTTAATGTATTTTAATGACAAAAAAATTAATAAATGGGAAATTTGTATTAAGAATGACACAAAAAATCAAAATATAAAGCAAAAAAAAAATGAAAAACAAAATTTAAAATGATATTAACCTTAACAAAAAATGTGTATTGTAAGTATGATTTACAAAGCTTAAATAAAACGGTCGAAAAGCACGATTTAAACGATGAAAGTAACTAGATTGCCAAATTTAGTTCCGCCTAACCGTTTGGGACAGACTGTAATTTTGACATAAGTCATTCGTTTCCATGGTTTCATTGTTGGAATTTTAAATTTTGACAACCCAACTTGAAAAATGAAATAACCCAAGCAAGGTCCCTCTCATGACAACCTAAAAGAACTAAATTCCCATTTAGTTCCGCGGTTAATGAAGTTAAATTGGTTAAAATTACTATGGTCTATTTCAAAGTAGAAAAAAGTAGATAGCGCTGCGAACCGAGTACGATTTACACTGATCAAATACAGTATAGCGGGAAATTTAAAATAAGTTACAACTAGGGCATGGGCGTAGCAACTGGGTTAGCAAGTGATTTTTTTTTAAATATATAAAAGGTAAGAGGTAAAGTAAAAGGTATAAGATATTGAAATAAACAAGGCAGATAATACACTTACGTTATTTATACGACATAAATTCAGTTTAATGGGAAATTTGAAAAAGTTAAAAAAATATTAATTTTAAAAATTATGTACTATATATAAAAAGAGAGATTTGGCTAAAAGAGTTTAAACAAAGCAATAAAACAAACAATATATCTTCAGAGCTAAAGTTTCTTATAAGCTGTTCACTTTTGTAAGAACACACTAGATCTGGTTATTTTGGTTACTTTTATGGTGTGTTACTGACTTTAAATGTCAATTAAAAATATTCCTTAGGCTGTAAAACCGACTTTAGGTTGATAAGGTTATGATCACTATAATTTTTCATTTTTATTGAGATATATTTAATAAGATATCATTTTTCATTATGACATATGTCAAATGGATCAACATTTTAAAAAAGTGACATGTTTTAATACCAACATGAAATACAGCTTCAAAGGTGCAAACTATTGAAAACAAAATTCCCTCTTAGTTTGTTCTTACAAAAGTGAACTACTTATATTTAAATAATTATTGCAAATAAAAATTAAAAATATATGTATATATGAAGGTCTAAAAATTATATCAATAACTTCTTCTTTGGGCACAATCAGCTGGGCTGTCTTTTGGCCTCACATTAGTCCTCTCTCTTGATATGTCAATTGTCAAGTGTCAAAAAATATTTATATGTCAGATAACCTAAAATATATATAACTGCGTAAAAACAAATTACATGGAGAATTTTCTCCATAAAATCTACGCCAAGAATATAAATAAAAGTCTAAATATGTAAAAAATAACAAAATATATGAGAAAAATTAAATAATATAAATAATATATATTTCCAATGTACGACACTGAACATCTGTCAACTTGGACTAAAAACAATATTTTTACAGTGTAATAGGGATCTAAACCAATCCGAAGCAAGGACAAACAGCTCCTATCTTCTTACACACATTTTTCTACTTTGAAATAGACCATAGTGAAGCTAATTTTAAAGAATTTGGACAGATTTAAATATAATTTATTGGACAGACCGTAGTTATGAAACGCTTTAGATCATCTTGTAAAAAGTTGCGGTCAGAAAATTAAGAAATGTTTGAGAATATCTTTAAATTATCCGCGTAGAGTAGTATTTCTTAGAGATTTTATCAATGTGTACATTAAAGCTAAATTTAGAATCGATTATAATACCGAAATCTATGATGTGAATTATATTTCTTTTAAACAAATTATGTTATGTAAACATAATATCCATTAAATATGTAAAATACTTCGTATATGTTGCAAACTTTATATAATCTTATTGTAACATTGTGTTTCTTTACAGATGAATTTTGCGAGGAGTTCCCCCATAACCTGATCCCAACCCCAGGCTACTGGATAGAATGTTCGCGGCAGAAAATCACCTCGGACACGATCTGGGATGAGAGCGAAAGCGAACATGAAGGTCTGCCTGAGGCAGACGAGGATGAGACACGAGATCATGACAACGGACATTACTCCGGACACCACCACCATGACAGAGGTACGTTATCCTTCAATATAATGAACATAGCAAATATAGACTAGATACTTGTCTAGCTTTAGGGTGTATTCAGATAAGATTATGATTAGGGATTCATAAAAAATACACCTTCGGCATTGACCGTTGAGTAAAGTCAAACTGATTTGTCGGCCAATGGGAAAACCTTGCAGAACATGTAGAGATCGCCCGTGCGTTTGTAAAGGGTGTTTTTTTAGAGGTATAGAACTTTAAATTGCAATAAAACAACGATGGATTATTCGATTGACATGAATTTTTTTTTATTCGAAAGATAATCTTGTGGCATTACATTAATTCATACCAACAAGACGGCGCAACATGTCACACAGCTCGTGCCACAATCGATTTATTGAAAGACACGTTTGGTGACCGCCTAATTTCACGTTTTGGACCTGTGAATTGGCCTCCAAGATCTTGTGATTTAACACCGCTGGACTACTTTCTGTGGGGCTATGTAAAGTCATTGGTCTATGCGGAT
The DNA here is from genome assembly GCA_963971575.1 of Liopterus haemorrhoidalis. Classification (NCBI taxonomy): domain Eukaryota; kingdom Metazoa; phylum Arthropoda; class Insecta; order Coleoptera; family Dytiscidae; genus Liopterus; species Liopterus haemorrhoidalis. The sequence continues at coordinate 6,639,999 of OZ020624.1, forward strand.
AAGCCACAAACGCTTGACCATTTGGAAGACAACATTCGCCTTGTTATTGCCGATATACGGCCACAAATGTTGGAAAAAGTCATCGAAAATTGGACGTCCAGATTGGACTACATCCGAGCCGACCGCCACGGTCATATGCCAGAAATCATATTTAAAATGTAATGCCACAAGATTATCTTTCGAATAAAAAAAAATTCATGTCAATCGAATAATCCATCGTTGTTTTATTGCAATTTAAAGTTCTATACCTCTAAAAAAAACACCCTTTATTATACAGTGGATTTATTTTTTAATGCAACATGTCATTACCATGGATACAGTTTTTGACAGCAATATAAATCGTGTTCATTTTTATTTGCAACATAGAAAAAACCATATTTACTAGCAAAATCAAAATATTTTATTGAAAATACAAATAAAAAAAAAAAAAAAAAACAAAATAAATAAATAACTAATAAAAACTTATAATAAATGTTCAAAAGTTTCTCCGTTTACTTGCATACAAAATGTTAAGCGATCATAAAAATGATTCAAAACATTCAGCAATTGCTCTTGAGGTATATTGTTGGATGCTTAAACAATTTTGTCTTGCAGTTCAGCAACATCCTTAAGTTGTCCATTATATACTTTGGCCTTTAAATATCCCCAATAAACAAAATCATTGGGTGCCAAATCCGGAGATCTCGCTGGCCAATTCATCGACCTCCTCTTCCAATCTAAAATGCAGCTATTTGGGAAAGTTCTATGTAAATATTCTTTAACTATTCTAGAATAATGGACTTGTGCGCCATCATATTGAAACCATACTTGTCCATTAATATTCAGGTTTCACAACGCAGATAATATTTGGTTTTGTAAAAGGGCTAGATATTTTGCGGCATTAAGGTAAATTCAATTAAAAAAAGCCCTATAATATTGGTTCCTATTATCCTGCCCAAACATTAAATTTTTGCGGCCTTTGAGTTCGGGAGGAATGAAACAAATGTAAATTTTCTCGACTCCAGTAACTAAAATTTTGTCTGTTCACTTCACCATTTAGAGTAAACGTTGCTTCGTCAGTAAATAAAATTCTTTGAAGAATTGTTGGGCACGTACTGCTGCGTCCCTTTCTAACAATTCTTGATGATTTTGAAATTTGTATGATCGAAACTTTTCTTTTTTTGAGAAGTTAAAAACAGATCCAATACTGACACCTGAACGGTTTGTGCAATTGATCTTAAAGTATTTTGATTGTTTTCTTCCACTTGTAATAATATTTCCAACTGTTTCTCTTCTGTAAGTACGTGGGTTAAGCACGTTGTTCTTTTTTTTTATTATATTTTGACTTAAGACATCCTTCGCGATGAAATTTATTAACTAGTCTTGAAATTGTAGAGGGATTTGGTATTGGCCGATCTGGATAAGTTGCATTAAATACAGCAGAAACTTCTCTTAAACTCATTTGGTTCATACTAAGTTACCATCATTATTTTTTCTTCATCTGTATACATGTTGATTAATTTTTAAATCAGCAATGAGCAAAAGTATACACACTAATTGTCTATGTTGCAAATGAAAATGAACACGATTTATATTGCTGTCAAAATCTGTATCCATGGTAATGACATAGTACATGTTGCATTAAAAAATAAATTCACTGTATTACCCTTTTCACACTAGAACTTTAAGATAGGCCTTTAAAGTATACTGATATTTAACCAATGAGGTTGGATAACATAGAGACTGAACGAGGACGAGTTGTTGTGAAGTCAACACCTCTTTAGGCGGAGAAAGGGGGTTGCCCCGAGAAGTTGTACAGTTTGCATACATCAATTGTTTGGCCGATATGAATTGAAAGAAAAAATATATATATTTTGACTTAATGTCATGACTTAACCCTACGACGGTTTAAGATCAACTTTCTTTAACATGTTAACGTTATGATGGTTTAACATCAACTCGTAAAACACGACTACTCTGAATAGCTTACATTGCCCAAATGTTTAATATCATTTCACACCCTTTTGACTGTCCGTCTTGTAATATCTTAAAATTCATAATTTATGCATCATTTTCATGGTAGTGTCAAAGGCGCGGCAGGGGTGAGAGGCGTGGTGTTATATTTACAAGTTAGAATTTCATGGTGGGGTTGGATACGTAATAAGTGCGCGTTATCGGTTTTGACAACATTTGCATCTAACCTAAAAGTTTATACAATTGTTTGGAGTAAACGAAGGAGAATATGTCGTCAAATCGAAGGAGACCTCTAGCTCTTTTTTATGCATATTTAGACTTATTGCGATATGAAGAAAAGCGATGGTGGGTACGTCTCATATATACATAGAAACAGAAGGCAACAGGGAGATTATTTTAACTTGTTGCAAAAAATGAGACACAAAAAACACAGTTACTTCAGACAGTTACTTCAATTACAAGAAAAGAATTTAATACACAATCTTTTTTACTTGACATCACAGTTTAGAATGAAGATTCTGTTGGCCCCTGCTTGGGGGTGTATTATTAGTATATCCACTGCATGACATTTCTGCAGACCAGATATTTGAAACCGAATCCATAATAATAAACTTTATGACTGCCGACAACATTGTAAAAGTCGCTATTTTGCTATATCAATTTACGTTTTTTAGGAAATTAATATAAGTGTCTCGCTAAAGATCTCATCATTTCGAAAAAAATATATCTGTTTCTATGATTTCGACGGTGCGGCCAGCGCTAGAGTTGAAATTTCTAAACTTGCGACACTGCGCTTGTAACACCGCGCCTACGACACCATGGTACGGGTTTTTTTCAAAATAGAGTGATCCTATTGGTTGAATTTCTTGTTCTACGCTTCCAGCACCAGAATGAAAATGATGCATTATTGGTGATAACTTAGATAAGTATCCCATTAGAAAATAATCCAACCATAATATTTATATTTTAGACAGAATTTAATTATTATTTATGTGCTAATGGTTGACGTATATTTTTGAAACAACAATTTGCGATTCACTTTTCATGTTACATTTTCAAAAGTGTCAAGTTACAATAATAAACAAGTCTACCCTTATCTTGAATGCCCTTTCTAAGAAATAGATTATTTTTTATCATTTAACATTTTAAATATTTTACTCTAATTGAATGATAATACTGAATTTATTTATGAAATAATACCAAAATTACTTGCCTTACAGTTTCATAAAATATTAACCATTGACACCAAACTTTTTAAAGTTTCATCGTCTTTCCACTTTTTTGATCTCAAAGTATATTCAGAAATTAAAAAAGTTTGTTTTTGCCCATCAATTCAAAGTTTTAGATGGGATCTGAATAATGGTAACAGTAACTTCTAACCATATTAGAGTTTTATAAAATTTGTTTATTTTTATAACTCAACCTCTCGGGATATAACATATCGTAAAAAGTCAAGGAAGAGTTTTTACTGGAAGGACAAAAGGTGTGAAAGTCGTTTGAAACGTGCGCTGTAATGGCAGGATATAAAATTTAGAATTTATGGAAATATATGTAGCTCAGATTATGTTGGGAGAAAGCTGAGAGGTGATAATAGACGATAAGAGCTTGAACAAAGTTCAGATTGGTTGGAGTGAATACTAAATAGTTTTATAGAGACGTTTATTAAGACTGTAAATTTTTGTATTGCCCTTTTTTAGTTCGCTGTCCGCTTTTATAAAAAATATCACGTGCGCTTGGTTTCATACTTTGTTCATTGAAAGCGACTTTTAAAATCAAAAAATTTTCATATTGAATTCACTTCTGAATTACGTTAGCAGCATATTTTATAATTAATTCGAAGACTAATACAACCCTCAAAAACCACTCACAAGCTCGGATTCTGGAAGTGGAATAAAGTCATTTGGGGACAAAGCTTTGCCAAATACTCAATAAGTGTATTTCAAATACCAATCAAAGAATCAATTAATAATATTTGTTTTAATACAAAAGACGAGATCACATACGAGGGTTGCTATTTAAATTTTGCGGGTTAGCTGTTGCTTGATAGATTTTGGATTTGACAAGTTGTTTTCAATTGTTCATATAGTCGGATTGCTGATAGGTGACTGTTCGTTGCTACAAGTATCGATATACAATACTATATGCTTTCTCTGTCTATATCATTATAATTATTTGCATACCCATAGTAACGTATAGTGACGCAAGTTGACAACTAACCTTCCAAATTATTTTAATAAAAAACAAAACATTAGAAAGAAACGACATGATTCGGGGATATCTTTACTAATTAGAGATCGAAAATAAATTCACAGCAGTACTCAAACAAACAAAATTATTAATTTTAAGGTAATAATTATAAATAAGGAAAAACTTATACTCATACGTAAATTTTGAATTATAATTTGTTGTTTAATTAAATTAAATTTTTATGTTTTCCCCAAGTACTAAGTAATAAAATATTCATTAAAAATATCTTTATTCATATAATATATTGCTATAAGCTGTTCACTTTTGTAAGAACACACTAGATCTGGTTATTTTGGTTACTTTTATGGTGTGTTACTGACTTTAAATATCAATTAAAAATATTCCTTACGCTGTAAAACCGACTTTAGGTTGAAATCACTACAATTAAGATATTATTTTACATTATGACATGTGTCAAATGGATCGAAATTTTAAAAAAGTGACATTTTTTAATACCAACATGACATACAGCTTCAGTGTCTGTTAATGATATTAATTAATAGAGCTTGCGGCCAATTATTAAATCCACAAACTTTAATTTTAGATCTGCTGGAATATTTTAATTCCGAAAAAGAGAACAATGGGCCACTTATTTCTCTATCTTGTGTCCATCAAAGAGTAGCAGCTGCCTTAAAGATTTCGGAATCAACAATTCGGAGAATTGTAAAATGTAATAAATCTGAACTTCTCACTAACAAAATCACGAGAAAACGAAGGAAATTAAAATCTGAACCAGTTTATTTTATTGATACATTGGCACAAACGTATGGTTATGAAGTACTAAGATTACCTCCTTATCACTGCCAGTTTAACCCCATTGAACTAATTTGGGGCATAACAAAAAATTATTATGATAGACATATTGGTCAAAACGGATATAGTGATAACGAAGTTTTGAAAATTTGGCAAGTAGCCTGTGATCAAATTAGTTGTGAAACTTGGGCAAAATCTGTTAAAAAAATCTAAAATTTAATAAATGAATGGTGGGAAAGGGAAAGGATTGTTGATGATATTAATTCAATAATAATAAATACAAGAAATGACAGCGATAGTTGAGATCATGCATTACAGAGACTAATTTTTTAAAAATAAAAATAAACATTTAAATACAACTTGTAGCAATATATTATATGAATAAATATATTTTTACTTAATATTTCATTACTTTGTACTTAGGGGAAATATAAAATTTTAATTTAATTAAACAACAAATTATAATCTAAAATTTACGTATGAGTATAAGTTTTTCCTTATTTATAATTATTACCTTAAAATTAATAATTTTGTTTGTTTGAGTACTGCTGGAAATTTATTTTCATGCTCAAATTAGTAAAGATATCTACGAATCATGCCGTTTCTTTCTAATGCTTTGTTTTTTATTAAAATAATTTGGAAGGTTAGTTGTCAACTTGCGTCACTATACGTTACTATGGGTATGCAAATAATTATAATAGACAGAGAGAGCATATAGTATTGTATATCGATACTTGTACCAATGAACAGTCACCTATCAACAATCCCACTATACTACGCTACGCCGGTCGGCAACAAATTTTGTTGTTTTCCTCACTATCCTCAAAACTTAGCAACCATCGTATAAGCTGTTCACTTTTGTAAGAACACACTAGATCTGGTTATTTTGGTTACTTTTATGGTGTGTTACTGACTTTAAATGTCAATTAAAAATATTCCTTACGCTGTAAAACCGACTTTAGGTTGATAAGGTTATGATCACTATAGTTAAGATATCATTTTTCATTATGACATATGTCAAATGTATCGACATTTTAAAAAAGTGACATTTTTTAATACCAACATGACATACAGCTTCAAAGGTGCAAACTATTGAAAACAAAATTCCCTCTTAGTTTGTTCTTACAAAAGTGAACTGCTTATATAATAGAGCAATTTGGTTCGCTGTCAAGTTTTTCTATAATGATATTTTACCTAAATAATTCATTATCTAATCTAAAAGTAAACTAAAAAACTAAATAATATAGCGTGTTTATCCATCTTTTAAAATCTATACAATAAAATTCACGGACCAAGTTTTATTATCCTGACTTACTTCCTTTCTTACGCTAATTCAACTCTATATAATTTCATCTAAAAGCTACTAAATCAGCTACCATCTTATTATGCGATAAAAAATGAGTCTCCACTTTAGTGTTCCACAACAAAAAAAAAATCGATTATCCCAGTTTTTGCTGCAAAAGAACAAAACATGTACAATTATCCGCCTTATCAACTCCTGTTATGTTAGTCAGAACGTTAACAGAAGATTAGCATGACAAAAACCTTTCATTTATAATCATGTATAAATCTCAGTTTTTTGGGTCAACCATTTGAGAGTCAACATCTAATCTGGACTACGTAGCAAATTACACACTCAATCCATTAAAGCAGTGGCGGCTTTTACTTTGGTTTGCAAGTTTTGGGCAGCCCCTCAAAAAGACAACAACAAAATATTAAATTTTTCGTAATAATAAACATGTAGCGACTATTCCGGTAGTGTAGCAACTATAATATATGTTATATTTTTATTTTTTATAAAATAATAGGCTGAAGAAAATAGTTGTTAAATAGTACTGTCATTTTTGAATAAATAAAAAAAAAACATTAAGGGCCGGTCTTTCCACCTTCTGCTAAGCTTCTGGGTAACTATCTGATAGATAAAGTTATCTGATACTTTATCTGTTGGATAAATGTCATCCCGTCTTTCAATTCAAATTTCAGATACAGTCTGTTCCAAACGGTTAAGCGGAACTAAATGGGAATTTAGTTCTTTTAGGTTGTCACGAGAAGGGACCTTGCTTGGGTTATTTTATTTTTCACGTTGGGATGTCAAAATTTAAAATTCCAACAATGAAACCATGGCACCGAATGACATATGTCAAAATTAAATATTTTTTTTAGATATTTTAATGACAAAAAAATAAATAATTGGGAAATTTGTATTAAGAATGACACAAAAAATCAAAATATAAAGAAAATGACATTTTAAAATGATATTAACTGTAACCAAAAATTTTTTATTGTAAGTATGATTTACAAAGCTTAAACAAAACGGTCGAAAGGCACGATTTAAACGATGAAAGTAACTAGATTGTAAAATCTAGTTCCGCTTAACCGTTTGGAACAGACTGTAGTTATCTGACGGATAATTAGACTGACATATTGAAGATTGCTAACACTGAATGTGTAACTGAAATGGCGTTGAGAAAGAATTTTTTTTTGTTTCTCTATGGAAATAAATATATAAATTAGTAAACTGACAGCTGTCGAGCCGTTTTTTTTGGTTATTGTCATTAACAAAATTAAATTTATGTATGCGTTATACAAGATTTTAGCAATTATTAATGTCGTAAGCATGTAATAAAATTGGGGGAGTGAAAAATAGATATAGTGCGTTCAAAGGTGAGTTTGCAGTACAGGGCATATGGAGCAGTTATTTTTCATACTCTCTAATGGGTTTACACAATGACACTATCCTTTTCTTGCTTGTCGACGTTGCCAGCTCTAAAACGCGCTGATCTGTGAAGACGCAGTATTCTACAACGGGCCATTTGTTTTTATTGAGTGTTATTTTGAGTTTTATAAGAGTTGATTTTTGTAAATCATACGAGTTTTTCATATTATTATAATTGACCCATTTGACACTTTTACAACATTTGGGAACACCGCTCCCATTTGCCATAAGAGCTATACTGCAAACTCACCTTCGAATGCACTATAGTAGATATTAATAATAATTGTTCTACGTTTATTTAATTTTTTAATTTTATTATGATTGATGTAAAGTCTGTTCCAAACGGTTAGGCGGAACTAGATTTTGCAATCTAGTTACTTTCATCGTTTAAATCATGCTCTTCGGCCGTTTTGTTTAAGCTTTGTAAATCATACTTGCAACAAATATTTTTTGGTTAAGGTTAATATCATTTTAAAATGTCATTTTTTTTATATTTTGATTTTTTGTGTCATTCTTAATACAAATATCCCATTTATTTATTTTTTTGTCATTAAAATATGTAAGAAAATTAATTTAAGTTTGACATATGTCATTCGTTTCCATGGTTTCATTGTTGGAATTTTAAATTTTGACATTCCAACGTGAAAAATGAAATAACCCAAGCAACGTCCCTTTTCATGACAACCTAAAAGAACGAAATTCCCATTTAGTTCCGCCTAACCGTTTGAAACAGACTGTAAATACAAAATAAGTTATAATAAATTTGAAAATAAGAAATAAAATCACGGAGTATTCTTTCATTTTCATTTTTTTTTTGAGTAATCAGTTTCTTCAGGTACGTCACCGACACAGTACTGATCTTTTGTGGATGGTTCTTCATATCTACTCTTGTAACGTTAAAGTTGCGTAATACTGCAGTTGCTACTATACCAATTATAATCTTATTGCTCAAATTCGAAGCGAATATTAGAATTATTAAACATTGTATTGTAAGGCGTGGATCTCGGCTAACGTTTAATATGAAATATCCTTCTCGACACCATTTATTTCAGCCTTTTTTTCACAGAAGAAAGCAGTTTCACTAACATTTCATCCCAGGCTGCAACCACTCGTGGATAGCGGGCAATTTCATAAAATACTCGTTGAAATTTGTATATTTAATTTTCCGTACAAGGCATATAAATGAAATCAGACATAAGCTGGATATTGCACAAGATACCTTTTTTCATATTTTTTCACACCGTGGACTGGTGCACTGTTATTTTGGAGTTAAGGCTTTATTTCTACAAATAATAAAATTCAAACAAATTATATTTTGCAATTTATTGTTCCAAGAAATCATTTAATTTCTAACTTTTTGACAGTGACAGCACTTATTTGTTACTTATTCGCTACTTTGACTACCGAATAACTTATCTGCCAGATAGCATAGTTTATTCGTAGGAATATCTTTATCTGAAGGTGGAAAGACGCTTTATTGTTTTTATCCGTCAGATAACGTTACCAGCCACTTTATCTGAAGGTGGAAAGACCGGCCCTAACAATATTTAAAAGCTTAAACTGCTTTATTGGTGACCCCGAATATAAAAAATGAATGCTGGAGATTCCGTTCCAGAAGTTAACAAATTAACAATTAAACTTCCACCTTTTTGGAAAAATAATGTTAACCTATGATTCAAGCAAGTAGAATCTCAATTTATTATTGTTGGCATATCTCGAGATGCAACCAAATTTCATTATATTGTCGCAGCACTGGAGACGGATGTACTAGTTAAAGTAAGCGATATTATAAATGACCCACCAAACTATAACTTGTACAATACGTTAAAGGAAAAATTAATTACCGAGTTCACAGATTCGTATACTGTAAAAATTAAAAAGTTATTGTACCATGCATTATTGGCTGACAAACGTCCTGAATTATTACGTGACATGCGAGAACTTAAATCTGGGATGTATAAACTAAATGAAGATTTAGTAGTTGTACAATCGCTATTTCTTGTAACACCACTTGCTAGGGAAGCTTAAATAATTTCATATATATATATATATATATAAAATAAAACGCAGGTTCTCTTTTATTCATCAGTTTATTAAAATAGTTCTTGTCAATTTATAAAATATGAAACGTTTCGTTCATGGGTAGTATGCACATCTTCAGTCAGTCAATCAGATAAAATCACCACGTAGTCAACTCGACGTTTAAAACTTAACACACAGTTTACTACTAGAGATGGGAATTTCGGCTCAGTTTGCGGAACCGGATCGGTGGAGGTCGTTCAGTTTGTTGAGCCGGTTCATTGATCCGGCTCAGTGATCCGGTTAAGTAAACATGTTTCCAAGACACAGGTCGGTCGTTAGTTCGTAGGTAGAACGTCGCTTAGAGCCGGTTCTTGCAATATATGAACTGTAAACATGATCCCGAGACACAGGTCGGTCAGTCGTAGGTAGAAAGTCGCTTAGAGCCGGCTCTTGCTTAGTCGCGGTCAGTTGTCGGTCGTTCGCTCGTAAGTAGAACGTCGCTTAGAGCCGGCTCTTGCTTAGACCCAGTCAGTTGTCGGTCGTTCGCTCGTAGGTAGAACGTCGCTTAGAGCCGGCTCTTGCTTAGACCCGGTCAGTTGTCGGTCGTTCGCTCGCAGGTAGAACGTCGCTTAGCCCCGGTTCTTATCTAACATTTTTGAAACAAACAATTCACTTTATGTAACTACTGTATTTTAAACCAGATGTGTTAAGTTTATGGCGATGTTTATTGCCCTTATAAATCGGACATCTGGAATTTGGGCAATATTTTTAATATTTTTATATAGTATGGTTGTAAGAAAATACAGACTAAGCCTATTAGTTTCAAATAAACTGCCCTACAAATTGATGACAATAAATAATACACTTTATGATAATACATTACAAGCCGAGTTCTCGCGAAGTTCAACATGACATCGATCCAGATCCGGATCACTCCGGTCACTGCTCATAATCGCCCGACTAATCGTATCCTTGAAACTTGAAACTATACAGTGAGCCGTGAACCGGCTCATTTCAATTTGGTGAACCGTGTCACTTCGGTCAATGTACTGAGTCGGCTCAGTGAGCCAGTTCGTTCATGAACGACCCATCTCTATTTACTACCTACTAGTCACTCGATGTAAATGCGCATGAAAAATGCGTATTCGACCGTTCAAGAATACCGATAGGAAAACCGCGTACAAACCGTAGAGTTGCGTACACGAATGATTTCAAGAATTGAAACCTTGTACTCTTGTAAAAAATAAATGTTTATCTAGAAAACATGTCTGGTTACTAACGTAGAACTAATTAAAAGTTACAATCCCCAGAAGTCTGCAGCACGAGTCGCTACTGCATTAAAGTAATTCATTCGATTCCCACAAGAACGTGTTAATCTTGAGGACGATCAGGGAGCCTCAACATTTTATTGATATTGACCGGAAGGGTGATAAAATGCTCATTTGTTTGGGGTAATGTGGTTTGGATTTAGTAATAACAATTTCACTGAATGAACTTGGTCATAATCTTACGAAAGGGATTTTTATTGACTGAAAAAAGATTTCAGCACTCTTGTAGGAAGACTTCGCCCCCTTTATTGAAGTTACAGTCTTGTATTAAGAGATTCGAGTCAATGAGTATGTTAAAGATGATATCTCTTCGTAAAGGCCAATTTAGATATCCAAGTTAAGCCAAATATAATTTATAAATATTTATTTATCCATATACAAGGTGTCTCAAAAGAAATTTTATATTTATTTAGCTTACTGCGTGAACGCAACGTATCCGAGGGGCGCGGGGGTTATGTCAATCGGTAGCCTGGCTCTCGGGAATTCAGTCGCTATGGAGAGTTTCTCGGGAGCAGACCGCGCGTTATGCGTGCGAGAGTTTTACAAAAACGGTGATTCGGCGACTGTAGCGCGTAGAAAATCCTGCAGTATTCGAGGTTTTCGCCACTTAAATGATGCGCCAAGCATTCCTCTCATTCGACATTGGGTTAAAAAGTTTGAAGAGACTGGTACAACGCTGGATAAATCAAAATCCGGGCGACCTAGGTCATCAAGAACGGTAGAAAACGTGGAGAATGTTAATCAGTCTATTCGTGACGACCCGAACCTTTCAATTCGGAAGCGCGCAAGTGCTTTAAATGTGCATAGATCATCATTACATCGCATTATGCACAAAGACCTAAAGATGCACCCCTACAAAATTCAATTGGTGCAAGAATTAAAGCCCCAAGATGCCAGTCAGAGGCTTAATTTCGTAAATCAGGTGATTGAGCGATTTTCAACGTTTACCAAAATTTTGTTTTCGGATGAAGCTCATTTTCATCTTAATGGCCACGTAAATAAGCAGAACTGCCGCTACTGGAGTGCAACGAATCCGAAACGCAAACATCATAAACCCCTACATTCGCCTAAAGTGACCGTATGGGCTGCGATGTCGGCGCGAGGAATTATCGGCCCTTACTTTTTTGAAGACGAAATGGGGCGTGCAGTTACAGTGAATTCAGAGCGTTATGTGGAGATGTTAGACAACTTCTTGGTAACTGAACTGCAAAACTTTCCTGGCTATAACCAAAGAACATGGTTCCAACAGGACGGAGCAGCTTCACACACGTCCAATATGTCTCTACCACGTGTTCGTGAAATTTTCTCAGGCAAATTGATCTCCCGGAGAGGTGACATAAATTGGCCTCCACGCAGTCCAGATTTAACCCCTATGGACTTTTTCCTATGGGGTTATCTTAAATCTAAAGTTTACGCCAATAAACCGACTTCACTGGCGCATTGGAAAGAAAATATCAGTCACGAAATGGCAGCCATCCCTGAGTCCACCTGCCGAGACGTCATAAGTAATTTTACTGTTCGATTAAATGAGTGCCGAGAACGCGAGGGTCTACATTTAGACGATATTATTTTTAAGAAATAAATCCCCAAAAAGTGTATTTTAATAATTAATAAACATTTTTTTCTATATACGGCTTACTTTTTTTTTAATCGATCCACTAAATATAAAATTTCTTTTGAGACACCTTGTATCTGCCCGTTTTAAATTTAGAAAGTGTCTAAAGCATTGCTGTACAATATGATTGAGAAAAAAAGGTGTCTAGATAGACAAGGAATTAATTTATTTTTATATGAACCAAATTGTCCACTGTACATTTTAAATTCAGGGCCTAGTAGACATTTTTTTCGAGCATATTGTGTTTTAAATGTATGTAATTTAAAAACCTATATATTTGGCTAATTGCCTACGTATCAATGACCATAAACATGAAATAAAAAAAAACTACTAATTATCTTAAAAATATACTAATAAATTAAGGTTAATTTAATATTAATTATGAAATTTATTTTATTAAAATTTGCAGTTTACTGTTTTAAAAAAACATATTTTTACTTGCAATTCTTATCGGCAAAACATTGATGTTAGCAATGGGGTTTTATGGCGTATGGTTTATATGACGTCATTGGATGTTAGCAACACGCACAACTCCTCGGGGCACCCCGCCTAAGAGGGTGTTGACTTCACAACACATCGCCCTCGTTCAGTCTCTACATTAGTGGTTCTTAACCTTTTTGAAGTCACGGATCACTTTTGACCATAAGGTAAATTCGCGGAGCACCAAAATCAAAAAGGCAAAAAACAAACAAATACATCAAAACAAACACATCATTTTTATTGAAAATTAAACATAATTATTACATAACATAAGATTTTTTTTCTAATTTGTACAACCTTTCGCTGTTCGTTTTTGTATTTTTCGGCTGTTTTGCCACCCCTAAAATGTTGCCGCCCTAGACAGCCGCCTAAACTTGACTAATAGTAGAAACGGCCCTGGAGGAGTTTAAAATACACCCAATACGAGTAAAACATTGTACAATCCATGTATTGTCCGTTAATTCATATCTGTAAAACGGCTACAGCTACAGCGGGATCCCCCACAATTTAGAGCTGATCGAAAGAGAGAATGAGCTAAAGGAGTAGGTTTGCCTGTATCATAAAAAAATAATTCACTAATAAAAAATGCCTTACCGGATAGTTATCTAACACCTGAATTACAGATGTTATAACTTATGAACAGAACTCACATAACATAATCCAAATAAAAACATATAAAATGTGACTATATCAGAGGATCTGACGGAGGCACTGAAATATTGAAATGAGAAATGCGACGAAACAAATTCAACAATTTTTACTTCAGACAGCGAGATAGGAAGGGAAATGTCGCCACAAACATACGAATGCTGACGAGCAAATAATTGTTTTCATTGTTATAAAACAAAAACAGAGTTATGTCTGGCACAGTGAATAATATAGGCCGGTAGAGTCAATGCTCTATCTGGGTAATAAGATATGATTGGAGTCAACACTATAATTCGGATTTAAAATTTTCGCGGAGCACTTGCAACAAGCTCGCGGAGCACCGGTTCAGAACCAGTGCTCTATATCAGTGTTTCCCAAACTTTATTGATCGCGGCCCACTGAAATAATGAATTTCATTTCGCGGCCCACCTAAAAAAATACTAAATTTTTGATATTTCTCATTTATTATTACGCTAAAACAATACTATATGTATATGAAAATATGAACTAAGACTATTAATAAACATTTTATACAATTTTATAAACATAAATATCTAAAGAAAATATTCATAAATGACACAGTTTTCATGAGTAGTACATTTATTACAATTTAATGTGATGAATGACACTGTTTTCTTTCAGTAATCAACGAAGAAATGTCTGGTTCAAACAAGAAAGTTTTAATCGCATATCTGGATCTACATCAAGCCGGTTCCTATATTTTGGCTTTAAATTAACAAGTGTAGAAAACCCAACTTCACAATTATAGGTCGTACAAAACGGCAATAAGTATTTTATTGTCACATTGGAAAGCTCAGGATATTCAGAATTGACATGAAACCAAAAATCAAGTAAATTCGTTTCGTGAAAAATAATTTTCAAAGAAGAATCTGAAGTTAACGCCACAAGGCAATCAACTTCCTTCGATGACAGAGAATTTTCAATATTGTTGATATTTTCTATGCTTTGAAAAGGATTTTTAATCCATTCGAATTCTGTTTCTTCTTTAGGAAAGTATTTGTAGAACTGACTACCAAGTTCCCTCATGTGTTTATTGACAATTTCCTCAGGTATAACAGGAATTGTTATACCTGTTGTAGTCACATATTCATTTAAAGTGGCGAAACTTTCTAAATCTTTAATCTCAAGACGTTTCTGCCTTAGTTCCAATTTTAAGCGTAGTGCTTTTATTTTATCTTGGACGTTAAATATTGTGGTATTTTTCCCTGCAGTTGGAGATTCAACCCATTTAAATAACCAAAAATATCAGCTAGATATGCTAATTGAACCAGCCAAGTTGGATCATGCAAATAATTAATAAACTGGGACGATGATTTAGATTTTTCATCTTTCAGAAACAATTTTATTTCTTATCGTAACTCAAAGAAACGAGTGAGAACTTTTCCGCGCTATAACCAACGAATTTCTGTATGAAATAAGAGTTGGGTATGGTCGCTGCCCATTTCTTCACACAATATTTTAAAAAGTCGTGCATTCAAAGCACGACTTTTAATAAAATTTATGATTTTAACCGCTTCATCCATAACTGATTTGAGTCCTTTTGGCATTTTTTTAGCAGCAAGTTGTTCACGATGAATGCAACAATGCGCGATTTTTACTAATGGTGCCACCGATTTAACTCGTGCAGAGTGTCCCTTCATTTCTCCAGTCATAGCAGCTGAGCCGTCAGTACAAAGACTACCGCATCGTGCCCAGTCAATTTCATTTTCGACGATAAAACTATTTAAAACTCAGAATTCGACTGTTATTTTGAATTCGCCTGCGTTAATAAAAACACGCGCATGGCGCGCGCCTGTACGCCTGTAAGATAAACTCCGCCAAGGCCACATGTATTTGATATTGTTGGGTTTTAAAGTGTTTAAATTTATTTATTTTTTTGTTTTAATTGTTGTGTTTAAAAGGTTTATACTTGAAAAGAAATTTTGGTGGCCAACCAAAAAATCGCTCGCGGCCCACCATAAAAGCAGTCGCGGCCCACCGATGGGCCGCGGCCCATACTTTGGGAAACACTGCTCTATATCATTGTTGTAGACATTGGTATAGAAGTATAGACTGATTCTGAATATTTTACACGAAAATTATTGAAAAATGGCAAAAAAGCATCAATTCCTCTATGATTTATCTTTAAACAAATTACAGTATACGTTCAATAGGTACTTGTTTGAAGTCCTATTACCATCATCTAGTAGCTATTACGTATGTTCGTATTTATAAACTGTTACTGTTACCTTACAATATCTATCATTACGTAACGGATGTGAAAGAGGTAATGTTGTTTCGTATTTATTATTTAGAGTAGGTTGATGTCGGGTTTCATATAAACTATTCCATGTCATGAAATGGCTTCTACTCTGTCGGCTTTATTGAAATGGAGGTGTGCGTTTTATGAGAACTTGCCTTGATATATAAAGCTTGTACAAGACAACAGCACAGGTGTGACGTAAGTTATCCTTTGTGAGCATTAAATGACTTACTTGAATATTACGTACACAGATTTAATACATAAAACATAACTACCTACGTGTTTCTACTTTTAAGTTCATACGAGGGTTACCTTTTATGTTTTAACAAACGACCACTAGATGGCAATATTGAAATGTGCTATTACTATCTTCGTAAAATTTGACATTTGTTATTGTGAAATCAGTGGCAGCCTATAAATTGATCAAGTAGTTTGTTGAAAAACAACAAGCTTGTGAAAAACTGGATATTACTCGTGAAGGTTTTCGTTGGATGATTTTTTACGATTTTATCAAAGGCCTAACTCAACAACAATGCATAAATTCGCTTCGTTTAACTTTTGGTAATGAAGCGCCATCAGAAAAGAGTGTTTACAATTGGTTTGCAGAATTTCGTCGTGGCCGTGCGTCCTTCAGTGATGAAACTCGTGAAGGTCGACCAAAATCGGTTGTGATTCAAAAAAACATCGATGCTGTGCGCAAAATGATTGAAAAAAATCGGCATGTGACATACCGCGAGATAGAGGCATCCTTTGGCATATTGCAGACTGCAATACATTCGATTTTGCATGAACATTTAGCTGTGAAAAAGAGCTGTTCCCGACAGTGGCGAATTAAGCCTTCGCCGGAACCAAGACATTTTTGATTTACGGGCCCTCAACCTAGAGGCGTTCAAGTGAAGAGCAAAACAAAAAAAGGTCCTCACCTCCCAAATCCAAGTGAAGAGAAAAAAAAAAGGTTTTCACCTCCCAAATCCAAGTGAAGAGCAAAAAAAAAAGGTTCTCACCTCCCAAATCCAAGTGAAGAGCAAAAAAAAGGTTCTCACCTCCCAAATCCGGGCCCTTGAAAATTACGGGCCCAAGACAAATGTCTTTTTTGTCTCTGCGAAAGTCCGTCACTGGTTCCCGATGGATTTCGCATAATTTGACTGAAGTTAAAAAAAGGCTTTTGTTGATTGGTGTAAGGGAATACTATGAAAATTCAACCTAGACACTGCAAAATCCGTATACAACATCGTTACAGGTGACGAAATTGGATTTATTCATATGAACCGGAAACTAAGTAACAATCCACTGTTTGGGTTTTCCAAGATGAACCGGCACCCACAAAAGTAATTCGCTCACGAAGCACTTCCAAGAAAATGATCTCTTGTTTCTTCGGTTGTTCTGGACATGTCGCAACCATTCCTTTAGAGGATCGGAGAACAGCTAATGCTGAATGGTATACAACAATTTGTTTGCCAGAACTCATCAAAAGTAGAAAAAATTAAATTATAATGAAACCTTATGTAGTAAACCTAATAATATTAATCCTAATATATCCTGGCTATAATTGCTGCAACTAAAACCAAAAAAGGCAGAAGAAAAAAGTTTTTATTTGAATTTTAGTGTGGAGTAATTAAAATAGATAAGGCAGAAGGCCATTACCCTCAACAATAACTTCTTACAACTCAGTTGGAAACAAATTAAAATAAGAAAAGGAACACTTAACAAATTACATTTTCGCTACATCCTTGATCTAGATAAAAATTTGCAATTATAAATCTTAGAGAAGACCATTCTAATTACTATGGAACTTGCATGTCTGTCCACCATTACTACCTCTGAGTATTATAAAACGCTAAATTTGAACATGCACAGTAACAAGAAAAAATTAGTAGAAAATTGCGAAGTATTATAGATCAAAAGATACCGAAACACGTAAAACTCAAGTCAAATATTTTATAGAAACTGCTGGTTACAAGAATAAGATTATAAGGTTGTATAAAAAATTACTTTTCTATATATAAAGCCCCTTTTATTAGTAAATTAAAAAGTAATCTTTGTGGAAAATATAACAACTGCAGCTTATAAATTTTATAGCTATTTTAAAAAGATAATAAATATTTTACTATTAATAATGAAAACAAAGTTTGATAAAAAGAAAAAGTAAAATAGAGATTAGCATCATAAAATTTATTAATATGAAATTATTTTGCATTAGGTAATACTTGGTTGCATAATGCCTCATTTTCATGGTAGTGTCAAAGGCGTGACAGGGGTGAGAGGCGTGGTGTTATATTTACAAGTTCGAATTTCATGGTGGGGTTGGAGGCGTGATAAGGGCGCGTTTTCGGTTTTGACATTTGTATATAACCCAAATTTAACCTAAAAGTTTATACAAGTGTTTGGAGTAAACGGTTATTCAATTTCATTAAATATGTCGTCAAATCGAAGGAGATGTCTAGCTCTTTTTTATGCATATTTAGACTTAATGCGATATGAAGAAAAGCAATGGTGGGTACGCCCCATATATAAAAACAGACGCCAACAGGGTGATTATTTGAACTTGTTGCAAGAAATGAGACCCAAAGTACACAGACAGTTACTTCAATTACAAGAAAAGAATTTAATACACAATCTGTTTTACTGAAATAAATTTGACATCACAGTTTAGAATGAAGATTCTGTTGGCCCCTACTTGGGGGTCTATTATTAGTATACCCACTGCATGACATTTCTGCAGACCAGATATTTGAAACTGAATCCATAATAATAAACTTTATGACTGCCGCCAACATTGTAAAAGTCGCTATTTCGCTACATCAATTCACGTTTTTTTAATTTTTTTTTAAGGAAATTAATATAAGTTTCTCGCTAAAGATCTCACCATTCCGAAAAAATATATCTGTTTCTATGGTTTCGACGGTGCGGCCGGCGCTAGAGTTGAAATTTCTGAACTTGCGACACCGCGCTTGTAACACCGCGCCTAAGATACCATGGTACGGGTTTTTTCAAAATAAAGCGATCCTATTGGTTGAATTTTTTGTTCCACACTTCCAACACCCGCATGAAAATGAGGCATAAAGGACTTAAAACTAGATATAAAACACAAAAATACGTAGCAACGCGTCGCGTTACGTAACCAGTGTTGTAATAGATACATTTTAAAAAATATCTAGATACAAATACAGATACCTAAGAAAAATTTTATCAGATACAGATACAGAATTATAAAAAATATCAAGACACAGATATATGCCAAAAATGTTTGTATCTAGATACAGCGAGATACTTTTGAAAAAACACTGATAAATGAAAACACCATATTTTTACCAAACAAACAGTGCATGATAATCAGTATTATACAGGCAATTCAAATAGGACCGTGACGTCACAAAAAGCCCACTATATTTAAGGTAAAACACTATTCTACGGAATAAATTTGTACTAAATAACGTATGTAATATGTTAGCCATATGTGCTAACGTATGAGCTGCGTATCTATAAAACTAATGTTAGTCTTCTAGATACGCAGCTATGTTCTTGTTAAGAGGGTGATCCTTTCAATCAAATTTTTGCCCTAATTGAAGTAGAATTCATGTAATGTCCCGATCATTTTTTTTCAACAATGCGTAGAATTATAAAATGTAATAAATTTGAACTTCTCACTAACAAAATCATGAGAAAACGAACGAAATTAAAATCTGAACCAGTTTATTTTATTGATACATTGGCACAAACGTATGGTCATGAAGTACTAAGATTACCTCCTTATTACTGCCAGTTTAACTCCATTGAACTAATTTGGGGTATAACAAAAAATTATTATGATAGACATATGGGTCAAAACAGATATAGTGATAACGAAATTTTGAAAATGTGGCAAGAAGCCTGTGATCAAATTAGTTGTGAAACTTGGGCAAAATCTGTTAAAAAAATCGAAAATTTAATAAATTAATGGTGGGAAAGGGAAAGGATTGTTGATGATATTAATCCAATAATAATAAATACAAGAAATGACAGCGATAGTTCAGATGACGACGATATCATGCATTACAGTGACTATTTTTTTAAAAATAAAAATAAACATTTAAGTACAACTTGTAGCAATATATTATGAATAAATATATTTTTACTTAATATTTCATTACTTTGAAACATACAAATTTAATTTAATTAAACAACAAATTATAATCCAAAATTTACGTATGAGTATAAATATTTCCTTATTTATAATTATTATCTTAAAATTAATAATTTTGTTTGTTTGAGTACTGCTGTAAATATATTTTCGTGCTCTAATTAGTAAAGATATCTACGAATCATGCCGTTTTTTTCTAATGCTTTGTTTTTTATTAAAATAATATGGAAGGTTAGTTGTCAACTTGCCAACTTGCGACTAAAACTAACGTTGGCGGAGCTGCGTACAACAGCTGATGGCGGACGAGAAGCGTATATGTCAGAAGTTTTTTCTTAATATTTATCTGTTCAAACAATATTTCGGCAAAAAGCACTGTATTTAAGTCACTATATTTTAAAATACTTCTTAATTCACATAAACTGCAGCACAACACGCTACAAATATTATCCAAATATACGCTTCTGTTTAATTTAGCCAATCACCACCAGATGTCTCACTGTTATTTGCAGTCGCGAATACGTTACTATGGGTATGCAAATTATTATAATGATATTGACAGAGTAAGCATATAGTATTGTATATCGATACTTGTAGCAACGAACAGTCACCTATCAGCAATACGACTATATTATACAAATTATATATAATAAAGTAACGATCAAAGTATCTGAAATATACATACAAGACACTTAAATTTAAATATCTAGATACAGATACAGATACATATTTCAAAAAGTGTCTAGTTACTGTATCTAGATACATTACAACACTGTACATAACATAATACATCATGAGCATAAAGATGAGTATAAAGCAGCGGTGGGCAAACTTTTTGGACCGCGGGCCACATTGACATTATAACAGGATGGCGCGGGCCGGACATAATATTCTGGTGCCCTCCCCATATGAAAGTGAAGAGCAAAAACAACGGCCTCACGTCTATTTTTAAAGTGCAGAGAAAAAAACACGATCTCACCTCCATTTTCCAATTTTTTCACTTTAAAAAGTAATTGTTTGTGGATATTGGTGGGCCGCATAAAATTCCTACAAGGGCCACATGCGGCCCGCGGGCCGCTGTTTGCCCACCGCTGGTATAAAGGGATGTCACTGTTCTGAACATCTGTTTATAATGAACAAAACAGAGTACTGTGATTTATATTATGCTTGTGCAATGGATCTATTATAGCTTAAGCTTAATTTGTAACGCAACATTCGCATGAATGTCACAAAATTTTGTAGGTGCCACACTGGACTCTTGCATTCAGACGAACCTTGCATACTGCAGCCTGTTCAATTGTAAAAAGATGTTTTTATTCCTAAATTTCTCTATGAAATTAATTAGTGTCCCGTTATCCCACTTTATATTGATTGAAAACGAAATAAACACGACTGTCATACAATGTACAAACAATGGAAGCTGTAGAAATACTGACGTTGCATCGACGCTCGCTGAAATGATACACAAGACCTGTCCAGACTTGTAATGTAGCCATCAAAGGCGCTCGCAAAAAACGAAAGCCCGGTGGAGCGCAGCAAGCATTCGAGCCCGGCGAAGCGCGGTGAAAGTTCGCGCCCGGCTTGCTAATCCTGTCCACGATGCTCGTGTTAAGCCTCGTATGCACTAGGGCACATTTCTATCGGCAGATTGTATCGGCACAGTGTCAGCCCTATGTCTCGGCACAAGTTGCAGCGTGTTCTGCGACATTTTTCGTGTGCCGATTAATGATGTGCCGGACATAAGATACAGATACAGGCGCCCTGATCCGCGGTTACGGATTTTGAATTAGAATAGAAAAACGAATGATCTAGAACAGTGTTTCTCAACTGAAAACGTATCGCGGACCAATAAAATATTAAATTTTTTACCGAGGACTCCTAATAATAAATGTATATTAACAAATTGTATATGTCAACTCTACATATATCTTCGTAATAAAAAATCACTAAAAAATGAACAAAATACACAGAAAATTAACAAAAAAATCTAAAAAAATAATAATTTTCAAGCCTTTCTCGGACCACTAAAATTTTTTTAAGGACCACCTTTTGAGAAACACTGATTTAGAACGTGATGTCTCGCGGTTTCTACAAAAAAAAACATATCAACTGACAAACAACTTTTTTTTTCCTTTATTTGTTGGCTTTAGCAGCTTTGACTATATTATTTGGACAACTAAATTTTGTATGAATAAGTTACGATTGCGAAAATGAATTGGGCATTCGAACAATAAATGGTACGAATCGCTGACATACAAATTATTACACGGACAGAAAGGAGACGAAACCTTTTTAAGTTAGTTAAGACGGTAAATTTTTAAGTTTATATATATATATATATATATATATATATATATATATATATATCATATATAGCCATCGAGAAGATCTAGGACATAACATATATATCTCTATAGTATTTACATGATATACAGGATGTTTGTTTGAAACGGGGCACCCCGAAAATCTCCTTTATTTGTAAAGATACAAAAAATCTTCACAACAAAAGTTAAACTAGACAAAAAGGCCCATCTAAAGGTTACTATAAGAATTCTGAGGCACTTCCGGTTTCACCGGAAATGATGTCAACTTTTGATCTAGCATAGCGAATCGATAATTTTATATTTTTTTCCTAAAAGTACATTAAATTAGGTTTATAATAATATATATATATATATATATATATATATATATATATATATTAATATTCTGCTTCTCTGTAAGAGTGACCGCTTACATTGTTAAATTCATCATGCATATTCGTCCAAGGAGATTTTTTATTTCTTCCACAACATTTCATTTATAGTAATATATTTATAATTTTTTAATAAATTTTATAGAAGACCAACTCTTCTGATAAGTTCGTCGTATATTTATTTTTACGTTTCTTTTGCCGTATTTTCCATTGTTGGTAAAATTTGCATTACTTGTATAATAAACTAAGTGACATTGACAGTTTTTAAATTTCCCCGCCAAATATTCATTTTCCATATTACAAACTTTGTGAATTTATCACATCAGTTGGCTTAGCTAAGTATTTTTTACCGACCGTCACATATATAAGGGAGGTATTGTGATCATACCGATTTTGACATTTCGAGATTTCGATGGATCTCCACGAATTGAGGTCCCTACATAACGTTTCGACTATTTTTAGCATGATGTCTGTCGGTCTGTCTGTCCCTCCGTCTGTCTGTCTGTCCGTCTGTCTGTCTTTCCGTCTGTCTGTCTGTCCGTCTGTCTGTGTACACGTGCAGAGCAAATTCGGCTAGAAGAATTTTTATGAAACTTCATATTTAAGCTTCTGCTATCAATGGCACGAGTTAATCAACTTTTGGTAAAAATCGATTGACTAAAAATGGGAGTTTACTCGTGTCGATTTTAAGATTTTTGCGAATATTTAGCAACAGAAATATATATCGAAAAAATTTATTGAACAAAAGTTACTATAAATGCAATAACTAATAACTTTTACTTGAGACGTTTTTTGATAAAACGAAAAATTTCGAATAATTTTTGTAAAATTTTTCGAAATTTTTTTTAAGTCTTAATTTTTTCATACTTATATGTAACATTTCCATAGTCATGATAAATAATATCTCTGTTAGAAAATATTAGGCCAAGTTATTTCTACTCTGCTGCTAAATAAATACATTATTTTGTATAAGAACTTTATGTGGTGGCCACAGCTGATTTTTTATTTTTAACTGTGCAACATCTGGCGCTTAAGTATTTGGTTTAAGATGAAGCTTAAGGTTAAGCTTAACTCATACTTAAGTGGTAACTGTGCAACTGGGCTTAAGATATGTAATTTGTTGAGATTAGTTTGTGTATATATAATTCCGATAACTTTTAATAAAATTCTCGCAGTTTTATTCAGCTACTGAAGATGGCTACATCGTAGCCGAAATGTACGTCTAGTGACAATAAAATAATTTGTAATGTAAAGAATCTATTTAATATTACCTTATTATAAGTAATTGGCCCATGAAAAATATTTGAATCCCAATTATATTAATAACAATTATTACAGTGATGTTTTGTTGTCAGGTTGTAACGATCTGTACGAGGATGATGAGGAAGATGATTCTATGTCACCCCGTAAGAAAACCTCTATAGAAGAGCAATGGGAGAAAAACCAAGGCTTCGAGTTAACAAGCGTTGAACAAGAAACTTACGAGAAGTATTTCTATGGTACAGAACATTGGAACTACTTCACCAATGATGAAGACTTGGGTCCTGTCATTCTATCAATAAAACAAGAAACGCTCAACTCTCGAGATCAATTCCGGTGAGTTCATGTGGTTTTTGTTCTCTTTACCATTTGTTTGAAGCTTTTCTTTTGTTTTTTTAACAATGATTTTAAAAGACAAGGAGTGGATTAGAACAAATTAATTTTAAATTCAATTTTATTGTTGCATGGTTACAACTTAAAGATTAGAAAATTTACTTCGTCTTTCTATTGAATAGACATTGATAATATTGATTCAGTTGATACAAATTAGTGCATTTTGATGTTAAACACATTACTAATCCGTTAACACGTTCTATCCACGACTAAAATTACCGAAACGACGCCCTATCGTCTTCGCCTTCTGAACGTTTGACACGAAAAAGGATAGTCATATCGTCGGCTGAAAATAATAAGGTTGTATGTGACATTTTTTATCAAATGCACTTTTCAATACTATAGAGTTGTATGTCACGTAACCTACTTGTTCCAATAATTTCCATAAGATAGCATTACCGGTGTCGGAGAAAAAAGCAGAAAACCATAGTTGTATGTCTTAAAAAATAAAAAACTTACAAAACATAGTTGTAAGTTAAAACATACACCCTTGTATTTTAATTGTTTTTTTTTTAATTCATAATTTATGGTTGTATGTTTGACATACAACATCTTTTTTGTTAAATATAAAACATCTTTTTGGGCACCTGGGTTACAAAAAATATTAAAAAGAATAAAACAAGGTCTTGAAGACTTGTTAAATATATTTAGAGACATAAAGGTTTCTACAAATAAAAATCCGTTACCAGAAAACAAGGTAATCGCTTTAAAATCTATGCTGGATTGGATGCCTACTATGGATAAATCTTATTATGAAACAATATTGCCAAGAAAGTAAATCTCAAGAAAATAATAAAAATACAATTTATTTCGTTTAATTTTTTTTTTATTTCGAATGTTTCAGTTTCAGTTCAAATTATCTTAATTTATCTTAATTTTTTGTAAGATTAATGTTTAATTTGTTATTATTTTGCAAGCATATTATTTAATTTGTGTTATTTAATCAAATAAAAATTTAATACGTGACTAACATTTCTTTTACCTTTTCTGGTACCTTTTTAACAATTTTCAGAAACCTAAAAACTGAAGCTTTACCTATAAACTGAATTTCCCCCCGATATTACTTTGAACTACAAAGCTGTATGTAACGTTAAGGTACTAGGTTTCGTGTTTTTCTTAATCACAAAGTTGTATGTTCATTTTTCAAATTGTTAAAAGGGTATTATTCAAATTTTTTTTTTTTTTTCAAAATTATGCTTTAATGATAATAACCTATCAATATATAGTTATTAAAAAAATTTCTTCCTTGTATTGTAACCTTATATTGGTTTTTTCCATGTCAAAATTTTTGAAGCTTGTTTTCTCAAATGAATACACTTCGACATACAACCTTATTATTTTCAGTCGACGATATGTCAACGTATGTAAACAGTAATGGTTTATAAAAAATTTTTGGTCAAATTTACGTTTTCTTGCTGTATACAGTATATTTGAATTATAACCGAGTATTAAAAAAGTGTACAAATATATGTGAATCCATTTTATGGTAAAATTTGCTGTTTGTAAATGAATATTTTCAGAGGTTATAATATTGGTGCTAGGTTATACTCACAGAAGAAATAAAATATTACACTTTGAACTTAAAACATTTATTTGAATACTTAATATCTACATATTTCTCAATAGAAATTTTATAGAAAGAAAACTGGTAATTTATTTTACTCAAGAAAAGTGCCAAATATTTGCGAACTAACACACCAACGGAACACCTACATGAAATAATAAGGGATTTTAATTATATTAACAATAGTTTAGTCAACATTAAACGATTTTCTTGCAAATGTAAGACAGGGAAAATGAAACATTCAACGTTAAAAGCTTGTTTAAAAATATCTAAACAGTAGAAATTCCCTTCAATAAATAGAAACAAAATTTTAGAATCATTTATAAACTTTTTTCTTCACTGGTCTTAACCCGCGGTCTAAATGGCTGTAACTTCCTTATTTATGAACCGATTTTCAAAAACATCACACTTCTGGAATCAGGACAAGCTGCCTCTGCTTACACTCTTAAAAGTGCCAAATTCGGACTTTGACAAAAAATTCTTCTCCAGTTTCGGCCGAAAGTGGAGCACGGCCATTACTCGCTTATTTATGGACCGATATCGTTGAGATTTTGCACCGAGGTATGAAATTAGTCAAACTTTAAACGTAGGCAGAGGCGCAGTAAGGAAAACTTGCGCTAGGGGCAGAGCCGTGTTTTGGCGCTCCTTGGGAAATAAAAACAAGGTTCTTACTTCTCAAAATTTAAGTGATGAGCAAAAAAAAAGGTCCTCACCTCTTAAAATCCAAGTGACGAGCAAAAAAAGGTCTTCACCTCCTACAATCCAAATTAATGTACAAAAAAAAAGATCTTCGCAATGGCGCTCCTTAGCAAGCCCGTCAGCGCCCTTTTCCTTAGTGCGCTAGGGGCCGTCGCCCCTTCCGCCCCTCCCCCCTCCTCGCTTGACTCGAACAGCCAGACGCCAGACTGGTACGAAACGCGTAGTGTTTCGACAAGTTAGTACAAGTGTTTAGGTTATATTTTATAAAAATTGATGTGAAGTGTGAATATTCACACATTTCAGGATTTCGCAGGTATATAATAAGTGAAGGCGGTATGCTGAGTGTGTAGGACAAATTTTACTTTGTAGTAATCACGGCAAAATGAACGATATTTTTAAAATAATTTATCGTCTGTTAATCATATAATAAGACTGGTTATTAAATTTACGCTCTTAAAAATTAAATACAACATTTGTCAAAATATAACTAGAATTTTGACAAAATAATTTCAACATAATAAAAATGCAAAAAAAAAAACAGAAAAAATATAACTCACCCCGTCCGTACTCGAACTCGAAACCCTTCGTTTTCCAGAGAATTTTAGCTTCCGACACCAGCGCTCTAACCCGTTGCGCCATCGGACACTTTGCATATGAGTGTCTTACATTGGTATAACTTTTGTACTTTGTGAACCAAAAACCACAAAAAATGCGTTATTTTCCGAAAACATAATCTGATCAAAAATTCCTGTTGTACTATTTCGGTTCACACCAATATACATTACTTGGAATTTTTTTAGATTTTTAGTTTAAACCATCTGGGCTACAGGGTGTGGGACAAAAATTTTTTTGCACTATTTTGGCAAAAATCGCATCAAAATAATTTATTTTGCAAAAATAAAAATTTGATCGTTAATCCACGTACTAAGGGCTTTCATTTGATACCCTACTCAGAATTTAAAAAAAATATTTTTGTTTTCGATGAGCACATATTTGTTTATATTTTTAGGGGGGTATGTTTTTTAGATGTTTTAGTATTTTTCCTATGTGCGGGTTAAAGAGTTGTATAAGCATGCCAAATTTCAACTCTCTAGGTTTAGCCGTTTGGCTACAATTTTAACCGAACAGACAGACAGACAGACAGACAGACAGACAGACAGACAGACAGACAGACAGACAGACAGACAGACAGACAGACAGACAGACAGACAGACAGACAGACGACAAAATGACGGTATAAGGGTTTTTTGGTCATACCTACAAAATCCTAAAAATGAGCACCGAGGAAATTTTTATAGAATATATGAGGGAATACCCATTCCTATATGATATATCAGATCCATCATATCATGATAAAAGAAAGAAGGACAACGCGTGGCAGCAAATTGCTGAGAATTTTGAGTGCTGGATAAGAAGTTCATAAAACTTACTTCTTGACATAAGAAATAGAACGGAATAGCTTTGGTCTACTCTGTTGCCGAATATTGCGCTCTGGTTTGGAGTTAAGGTACCTGTACACTGTAGATTTTCTAGCTAGAGTTGATCTAGCTAGAGGGTTCTATTTTGAGTCTACAAGTGTAAACAGCTGCTAGAGCGCTCTAGCGAGAACCACTCTAGGATCTAGGTAGAGCGTCTAGCTCTAGTAATGTACACAAGTGGCAAGACGCTCTCGCTAGAGTACTCTAGCGACCATGACTGGAGACTCTAGGTAGAGGATCTAGCTAGACAGATGGCGTGCTGTGTACACTTGTCAGTTTACTAAGGACGCTCTAGATAGACTGCTCTAGCTCTATTCAACAGGTTGAATAATTTTTTTCTCTAGTAACAATTAAATTGGTAGTTGTTGTGAAATTTTTAATGTATTTTGTTTAATTTGATTTAAATTTTGTTTTATTTAAATCAAAATGGACGAATCTTTGTCTGAAACAGTGCCGTTAAACGAACATGACTCAAAATTTATTTGGGAGAGAGAAAAAGTTTACAAACTCATTGAGTTGGTAGAAGCTCGTCCTGAACTATGGGATTGTAGTTTGAAAACATATAAAAATAGAAATCTTAATGTAAGTGTAAGCCGCTCTGACGGTGATATCGCATTTCGAAGATGAGTGTCTTGTTTTTTAATTTTTGGAGTAATTCGTTCCAACAAATACTCAAAATCACTTTGTGACATTCGTATAAAATTTTCATATGAAGCTATGTCTTGAGAACTTATTGTAATAACTTTGCATGTACTCCCTCTTGTTTTCTTTTTGATATCCACTCCCTTACCCACAACCTCTTATTTTTATGCTTCTTTTTTTCATCAAAGAATATATTACCAGAGCAGCAGCAACTTGCCGGGAACGCATCATGCAAGAATGCAAACTACGTATGTAAATAATTTGATTGTAGATTTTTCAAACACTAGCTAGACAGAAGCAAGACTAAATAATCTCTATAGGTGTACACGCGCACGACATGCATATAGACTTGCTCTATCAAATCTGCTCTATCCAGCTCTATCTCTAAGGACAGTATACACGCGTTTATGTAGCAACTAGATTTCCTCTAGCTAGATTTGCTCTAAACTGCTCTACCGCTGCTCTAATAGAGTAAAATCGCTCTACAGTGTATACACAATACTAGAGTAGTCTAGATAGATACTGCCCACTCTAGCTAGATAATTCTCTACAGTGTACAGGTACCTTTATGTTTCTTCTTGCTTAGCGCTGTGTTGCTTGGACCTCGAGGCTTGTGACAATATAACTGTGTTTTTAATGATATAATCGTTTTTTAGATTTTTGTTTCTGTGCCCTTCCATTAAACAAACTTGCGAACTGCAACTATATTTTGTTATTTACTTTTTGCATTATTCATTTGTTATAAGAAATATGTAATGCTTACCTTGCCCTTATCCAAAAAGACATTGGCCTTTCAAGTAATATTCGACAATATGATATTTGAAATATATGTGAAGAATATTTTGTCATATTTTGTGGTGTTTTAGTCTTGTTATTCGTAAGAGAATGATGCACTCAACCGCGAAACATGAAACGCATCTTTACATTCTCTAAGGAATAAATGTACTGAATATTTCCGACAAAAGTAGATGCTTAATGCTGTACATCTTTCTGATATATCATTTTGTTGAGAGATCAAGACTGGCTTTTGACGTCTGATTAAATATGAATGCTCATAAAATAACACGTGAAATTTTTACATGCTTGCACATCAAGTGTTTTAAAATCAACTGTTTAAAAATTTAAAACATTTCAATGAAGGTTACTTCGATGCAAAGTAGAAGTTTTAGTTGAGCGAAAATTTGGAGGAAACATCAAAACAAGAATGCTACTTTTTGACAGCATAGTAAATAGAATAGTATTGTATGGCGCTGGGAGGAAGGACAGGAAATAGAAAAACTGAAATATAAAAAAATTGATGTGAAGTGTGAATATTCACACATTTCAGGGTTTCGCAAGTATATAATAAGTGAAGGCGGTATGCTGAGTGTGTAGGACAAATTTTACTTTGTAGTAATCACGGCAAAATGAACGATATTTTTAAAATAATTTATCGTCTGTTAATCATATAATAAGACTGGTTATTAAATTTACGCTCTTAAAAATTAAATACAACATTTGTCAAAATATAACTAGAATTTTGACAAAATAATTTCAACATAATAAAAATGCAAAAAAAAAACAGAAAAAATAAAATTCACTCCGTACTCGAACTCGAAACCCTTCGTTTTCCAGCCAGTTTAAGAGTGCTCTAACGCATGTCGCCATCGCACGCCATGCATGTGAGTGTCTTACATTGGTATAACTTTTGTACTTTGTGAACCAAAAACCACAAAAAATGCGTTATTTTCCAAAAACATAATCTGATCAAAAATTCCTGTTGTACTATTTCGGTTCACACCAATATACATTACTTAGAATTTTTTTAGATTTTTAGTTTAAATTATCTGGGCTACAGGGTGTGGGACAAAATTTTTTTTGCACATTTTTGGCAAAAATCGCATCAAAATCATTTATTTTGCAAAAATAAAAATTTGATCGTTAATCCACGTACTAAGGGCTTTCATTTGATACCCTACTCAGAATTTAAAAAAAATATTTTTGTTTTCGATGAGCACATATTTGTTTATATTTTTAGGGGGGTATGTTTTTTAGATGTTTTAGTATTTTTCCTATGTGCGGGTCAAAGAGTTGTATAAGCATGCCAAATTTCAACTCTCTAGGTTTAGCCGTTTGGCTACAATTTTTACCGAACAGACAGACAGACAGACAGACAGACAGACAGACAGACAGACAGACAGACAGACAGACAGACAGACAGACAGATAGACAGACAGACGACAAAATGACGGTATAAGGGTTTTTTGGTCATACCTACAAAACCCTAAAAATGGGTCTTAGGATTGAATAGAAACACTCCCAGCTACATAGTTCTAGAAGAAACAAACAGGGATAAAATATACATATGTTGAAGCAGGGATAAGAGCTATTAAGTTTGAAGTTAAATCAAGAATAGGGGTTAATAAAAAATATTGTATGAATGGTGTAAAGAAAGAGAAGAGAGGGACAAGCATGGAAAAGTAATCAGTCAATGGGAAGGAAAAAGAAAATCTTTTTACCCAAGTGCTGGGTACTCGACCACGGAAGTAGAAAGAATGAGAATACAAGGACAGACGTTAAGGAACATGATAATTGGGAAAAATAGAAAAGTGCTAGGACAAGAGAGGTACAGCAAAATTAGGAAATTAAGATAAAATTCTAAATTTGGGGAACTAAATACGCTGTGGGTACCAAGATCTTTAAGGAAGAGAAGGAGGAAGAAAGAGGATATTAAAATATTTGCGAGGTTTAGGTGTGGAAATGAAGAGTGAGCAAATAAGTTTTGGTTGTAAAATGAAAAACAGATGTTCCGGCAGGAAAAGCGGAATGTTAGAACATTTAATAAAGGGTTGTGCCAGTCTGAAGGAAAAGATGAAGAACGAAATGAGGTGTTGAGTGATTCTGAAACAGGAATATCGTGGATGAAAATATCGAGGACTAAAAAGAGAGTTTGATATGAAACTAGGTTAGATAATAAACATTTTACGATAGTAAAATAATAAGGGATTTCCGATCTTTCACTTGCAAAACTGGTGTGTATACCATATGATCTCTTTGTGAAGCCTACAGGTCTGAGTGATTGTTTAAAAAAACACCGAGAATTTTTCCGAAATTTCCCTGGTCTATTTTGGTAAAATAGGTTTGCTTCTTGGTAGTGACATTTTTAATTAAAATACAAAAATAACCAATAACATTTCATAACCTCAAACGTAGAAGAAAAAGGCGCCAGCTACTTATAAACCGTTCAGCACATGTTTCTTGACGTACTATGTCCTGCGCAATTGCGATTGCCTACCTATTCTACTAGTTTTTATAAGACTACAATTTCTAGAAGGGTTTTTTATTGAAAAAAATTTAACTACAGAAATTTTTATGTGTATGGGTAAAAATTTTACGATGTTTTAACAAAAAAAAAAAAAGAAACAATACGATACTGGGTCAAATGCACTGATATTAATAAAGTATTGTAAGATAAGTATCGATACTAAAATCGCGATATCGAATGAAAAATATCGATACTATTGATACGATAATAGTATCGGAACATTCCTAGCTATTTTACAGCCACCACAATTTATCCGTCATTTTTAAACGAAATAACATATCTCACGATAGTTTAAAGCAGGGCTTCGAACCGTTATTTTTTTCGTTTCGGTTTTCGTTCCAGTTCAATTAAAAAAATATATATCGGTTCGGTTCCGGTTTTCGTTCCGGCAAAAATAACGTTTTTTTTTCGGTTTTCGGTTCAGTTTCGAGAGATAAATTTGTAAAGGCTTGTATTTGTATTAGAAATTTATTTTCTACTATAATTTAGTAGAATATTTTATTCCTTATTTTGTAATAATCATACTAAGGCCGCTGCCAGGGAGGGGGGATTCTTGGCGTTCACCCTCCCCCCCTCCCGAAATAATAGAAGCGCATTTTTTTCAGCTCATCAGTTTAAAAAATATTCTTAAATAAAATGTATTAAATACAGACGATTCCGCTTAATTGGGCCACCGCTTAATTGGGGCAGCCGCTTATTTGGGCCAAATCTCAAAGAACAGAAACCAAACCAAGGAACCAACAGTAAATTTACATGTTTAATTGGGACAATATTCCGCTTAATTGGGACAGTAAATTTAAGATCACAGTACATATTATGCTACACATATTCTCAACCAGGAGGCAAAAAAATGTATGGCCGTGTTACAGCGTTATTTTATGCAGGAAGGAAATGAAGGGAACCCTACATCCGCACTGAATACCTGTGCTGATTTTGTAGAAGTGAAATGTTACAAATCAAAAGACAGACTACACTTGACGCATTTTTGCATTGAATTAAAATTGTATGTACATATTTATTATTTTATTTTGGAATTTATTATTATTTTTTCTTAAAAGTTTATATTTTCTGGTTATATGTAATTTATAGTTTTGTCCAAGAGTTTATAAAATAAAATTATTGAAAGAAAAATATGCATTGTTTAATTTTATTTGAAATTCGCTTAATTGGGGCAGCCGCTTAATTGGGCCAAAATGCCTAAGTCCCGATGTGTCCCAATTAAGCGGAATCGACTGTACACATTTTATTTTTTAAATATTCTTAAATAAAATGTATTTTATATTCACTCACATAAACATTATCTGAACCGAAATAAACCGATATTTTTTTTTTCGGTTCAGTTCCGGTTTTCGTTCCGACAAAAATAACGTTTTTTTTCGGTTTTCGGTTTTC
Organism: Liopterus haemorrhoidalis; assembly: GCA_963971575.1. Lineage (NCBI taxonomy): Eukaryota > Metazoa > Arthropoda > Insecta > Coleoptera > Dytiscidae > Liopterus > Liopterus haemorrhoidalis. The sequence continues at coordinate 6,673,568 of OZ020624.1, forward strand.
GGTTCAGTTCCGGTTCGAAGCCCTGGTTTAAAGTCACTCGACCACGCTGGAGATTATTTTAAATGTGAATATTTTTAGGATGATTTTTTAAAAAATTGAAAATATTTTCTCTGATTATAATTTTAAAATTGTTATTTTGCAGTACAGAGGCGTAAGTTTTATCTTATTTCTTATCTCTTTTATTGATCTTTGTCCTGTTTCCTAATCTCATTTTCCTGAAATATCCGCAACATATCTGATTCTGATTATCATATAAAAATAAGTATCTGTATAGATAATTTATTTAGATTAGTATTTTTAATCACAAATTTAAAATATTTCTTATCTATAATTTGTTTTTAAATCTATGTCAAACAGTTCTAATAAGCAGATAATACACATTCGATTTATTTAATTTGCAATAAATAAACTATTTAATAATAGTATATTATTAATTAAAATCATCAAAATGAAGTTCAATGAAAAATTGATTATTGGATTTTTTCTCGCCATAATTTCGGTAAGTAATCTTCAACTTTTCTTTTTAGCGTTTGAAAAGTATAATCAAGAAACCTTTATAACGTCATTCATACGTAGAGTTGCCTCCATTCTGGGTTTAACTTCGAAACTGGGAAACTTCGGGTTTTGAATGCCTCCGTCGGGGTTCCAGGTTTGATCATTATTTTTGCGGATTTCGCAAAATGTAATATATTTAATTTACTTTTAGATTTCTGTCCTCCGCTCCTCAAATTATGTTGGAAATTTCAGGCCAGCGCTTTTCAAGTGTTTTTCTGAGTACCTGTCCACTCATGGATTTTTATTTTTGACACATATACGGGTCTATTCTGTATCTTAAAAAGTTAAAAATTAACCTCAAGGTCGAAGTTAAAAAAATTTAAACACGCTTTACAATATTTTGTTATTCTGTAACTCTATGGGTTAAAATTTTAACCTCGGTGTGGTTAATTCAGTAGGTTATATTTGAAATTTTAACTCCAGCCAAATACATGGCGTTACCATTTTAACCAGCTGTAATTCTAACCTCTAAACATCAAATAGCCAGAAAATATCCATTTTTAGGGTTTTGTAGGTATGACCAAAAAACCCTTATACCGTCATTTTGTCGTCTGTCTGTCTGTCTGTCTGTCTGTCTGTCTGTCTGTCTGTCTGTCTGTTCGGTAAAAATTGTAGCCAAACGGCTAAACCTAGAAAGTTGAAATTTGGCATGCTTATACAACTCTTTGACCCGCACATAGGAAAAATACTAAAACATCTAAAAAACATATCCCCCTATTAATATAAACAAATATGTGCTCGTCGAAAAAAAAAAAAAAAAATTAAATTCTGAGTAGGGTATCAAATGAAAGCCCTTGGTACGTGGATTAACGATCAAATTTTTATTTTTGCAAAATAAATTATTTTGAAGCGATTTTGGCCAAAATTGTGCAAAAAATTTTTTGTCCCACACCCTGTAGCCCAGATGGTTTAAACTAAAAATCTGAAAAAATTCTAAGTAATGTACATTGGTGTGAACCGGAATAGTTCAACAGGAATTTTTGATCAGATTAGGTTTTTGAAAAAAAACGCATTTTTTGTGATTTTTGGCTAATAATGTACACAAGTTATAGCTTTGTAACAAGCAATACTCTAACGTGTGTGCTGGTCTAGTGGTATTTGATGCTGACTTTTCACCCATGTAACCCGATCCGATAGGGATCGAACCCTGGAGAAGTACTATTTTTTTTTTTTTTTTTTAATTTCTATATTGTTTAAATTATTTTTTCAAAATTCTAATTATATTTTGGCAAATGTTGCATTTAATTTTTAAAAGCGTAAATTTAATAGCCAGTGGAAATTGTTTAAATTATAATTTAATTCTGTTTCAATGTACACGAAATCAGAGGGGCGGAACTTATAACAACCAATGGAAGCCATAGGCGCAATTTTGAAATTCTTAATGAACCTTGCTATATAAAAAAAATACTGCACATATTTAGAAACCTAAATAATGGTATTAGGCGTTCGAATTAAAATTAACAAAAAATATATTTTAATATAAAATTTGTTTTCGCATCCAAAATAATCATCATTCACTTACTAAATACCTGCAAAACCCTGAAATGTGTGAAAATTCACACTTCACATCAATTTTTAGAATTAATCATGGCAAATCTGTTTATTTTAAACCAATTATTACTAGAACGAATTAAACATAAAGATGTTAATAAGTGAAAAATTATTATAGGTGAATAAAAAATATATACAAATGCTTTTTAGGAGATCAGTTCAAATTAAACAGGTATCTGCGTGTTACAAGTGACCCTTTTAATTTACCTGAAGAAACATTTTAAAATATTTTCATTTGTCTAAAACTTGTACGGAATATCTCGTTTTAAAAATATTTTTGTTTTTTTGAAAATCCGAGAAGAACCAAAAGATTTCCCAATATATTGCAAGTAAATATTTAAAACTTTAAAATTGTGATGCATTTATAAATTTTGACTTTTTTGTTTAAAAATAAAAGAAGGTAAATATAACCTGAAAATAAAAGTATCTTAATGTAGAGAAAGAAAAGATATAAAAAATATTGATACATTTGCATGTTTTGGTAATATTATATTAATATTTATTTTCTGCACCCATAATTATTTATGTATAAATATTGGACATTTCCGCAATATAGATTTATTACACTTGATCGTTGTTGATCCACGATTCAACCATAACACATGTTTACATTAAATCCACACTTACACAAGCAAAATACCTTCCCTTGTAGATAATTTCACAACATACTTTTAACCATGAAATTAAAAAGTTAGAACTTATAGCTTGGGTTATAACTAGAGATGGGTCGTTCGTGAACGAACCGGCTCACTGAGCCGACTCAGTACACTGACCGAAGTATCACGGTTCACCAAATTGTTTCAAGGATACGAGTGGTCGGGCGATTGTGAGTGATCCGGATCTGGATCGATGTCATGTTGAACTTCGCGAGAACTCGGCGTGTAATATATTATCATAAAGTGTATTATTTATTGTCATCAATTTTTAGGGCAGTTTATTTGAAACTAATAGGCTTAAGCTGCATTCAGAGCTCAGTAAATTAACACGCTGTGCGTTATGGATAGTTTTGTCACGGGGGGGGACCCTCGGAAAAGTTCCGCAGGTACACCCGCAGGAGGACGAGACAGTGGTAGTGCAAAACCGTCTCGGTGATGTCCTCACTCGTGCGCACTTTACCCTAGACTAGCTCAGTCGCGGGTTCCGTCTATGCCGCTCGGTGTGAAGCACCGGTCAAAACACAAGCGCTCTGGAAAGTAATGGTGACGAAGGTATTTTGTGACATAAAAACAAATATTGTTAAAAGATATTTATTAAGTGAAAGTTTAAAGATTGAAATATGAAAATAAACAAGCCAGGTAAACGGATTACCGGCGAGCAGGTAGTGAAAGGTTGACAAATATGAAAAACAAAGTAATTCGAACAATGGTAAAATTTAATAGACAAAAATAAATATTTAAATGAAACAACAATGTGAAAATAATGTACAAACAAAATATGAATGACAAGAATGAAAGATGCGATGGGGAATAGGAAAGTAAGGACGAATTAGAGAGCCGACGAGGCGCTCGGCGTCGTCGTTATTCGTCGTGTGTATTGTTGTCGTGGCGTAGGCGTCTCGGCGTCAAACAGTAGCATCAACGCGTCGGCAAGGCGGCGCTTAGCAAGCGTCGCGGCGTCAGGCGTCGGCATGTTGGACGTCGGTATGGTTTGGACGGCGGGCGTCGGTTTGATTGGACGGCAGGCGTCGTTGTGGTTTGGACGGCGAGCGTCTATGTAGTGTAGACGGCGAGCGTCGATGTGGATGGACGGCGAGGCGTCGGTTTGATTGGACGGCAGGCGTCGTTGTGGTTTGGACGGCGAGCGTCTATGTAGTGTAGACGGCGGGTTTGAAATGTTGAAAGGATGTGAGGTTGATCGAAGTGAAGTTAAAGTTCGCGTAAAAATAACAAAAATGATTCTAAGTTAAAGTTGACAAAAATGATTCTAAGTTAAAGTTGACAAAAATGATTCTAAGTTAAAAATAATTTGAAAAAAAACGGCAAACACATTTACAAAAATATACACAAAATAATACAAGTCCCAGAATCGAGACACACTGAACATATTTCGGCGTAAAGCCAGAGGCAAAGAGCCTATTGATGATTTCGGCGTAGAGCCAGAGGCAAATAGCCTATTGATGAGGTGAGCTTGTGAGAAACTGACGTTTGATTGAAAATCACTCGTCTTTTATACAATTCTGAGGAATTGGCAAGGAGAGGGAAAGTTATGCTATTGGTTTGGAAATATGTAGTAGGGTAGCGAAATGCGCAGTTCAAAGTGCGCAATTCGCGGTAAAGACCGTGAATTACGCGGAATAAAGTAGATCCGCGGGTCTCAATCGATGGCGCGAATCATGACGATTCCAACGATAGGTGATAGTGTGGGGTGGGAGGCACCCCACACGAGATATCGCGAGAAGCGCGAAATATCTCCTGCAACAATTCCTCCCCCATGATTCACGACCATCGATGAGAACCGCTATCATGTAGAGTACATAGAACAAAAAATGAAATGTGAGTTGAAAGACTAGACATACTACTACATGAGAAAAAAAATAAATGTGAACAGTGAAAGACATAAATGAAAAATATAACAAGAGTACAACAAAAAATATACACTTGAAAAAATGTTCGTATACTGTCGTAGGACAAGTATAGTACGTAGCGAAGTTTGCGAAGATGTCTTTGATGAAATGTTTTTCACTGCGAAATGTTAATGTTTGTAAATGTTTCCGCACTGCACTTCACAAGGGGGTGGCACTGTGGTGTCCATGTTGCGAGTGAGGGGAAGTTGCACTGGGGGAGAGTCCCGTGGTTGGAAAACGTGCATCCAGCGCGTTATCGGTGGGGGTCTCCTCCTTGATGGTGATGGAACCAGAGTATGTAGCTGGTTATCGTGAGAAGATGATGATGATGGATACGATCTGCAGGTTTGAGCGACGTCCTGTCGCTGTTGATGACTCTTGGTGGGTTAGCTTGTCGCGATTGAGAGAGATTGATAGCTGTACTGCATTAGCGTTGTATCTGGTATGCCTATCCGTCCAGGATGTGGCTGCGGGATAAACGGGTGCAGTATCTTGATGTTTCGGTAGAACCCAGTCTTTCACTTCTGGTCCATAGCTCCGGTGTACACTCGTCCGAGTGTAGCACCCATGTAGCGGCTGTGCTGAGCAGGGTGGGATTACGCTACGACCAGGGAGTCTACTCGACGTGCAGTTTTTCCCTTCATTGTTGCTGAGTGTTCTGTTTCTCAATCTGACTAGTGAAATAAGAGATTGCTTTCCTTTGATTGTACCATCTTCTTCTCAGTGAATTCGGGTGGATGAGTTCAAGTAGGGACTCATCTGTGATGCTGTGTGGATTTGTGGGCTAGCTTCCAGCGTAGCGCCGATGATGTTGATGGTCCGCGCACGGGCAGCAGGCTGCGCACGGGCGGCTGTTGTTGAGCGGTCTCGAGGTGAGACAGTGAAGATGAATGTGGTCGCGCACTCGTGGCAGATAGTAGAAACTGCGCACGGGCGGCGAGTGATGAGTGGCCGCGCACGGGCGGCAGACAGTGGTGACTGCGCACGGGCGGCGAGTGATGAGTGGCCTCCGGGTGAGGCGGTGAGAATGATGGGTGGCCGCGCAGGGGCGGCGATTGATGAGTGGTCTCGGTTGAGACAATGAATGCTGGTTGGCCGCGCAGGGGCGGCGGTTGATGAATGGTCTCGGTTGAGACATTAAAGATGAATGTTGAGTGGCCGCGTACGGGCGGCAGTTGGTGAGCGGTGATTGCCCACTGGATTGTTGAGGATGGCCGTCGCCTCCCCGAGAGACGGACATCTGATGAATGATGAAGACATGGGCTGTCTTGAAGTTGAGCTGGTGAAGATGAAGGTTTCGGTTGCCTGTTTGAGATGACAGACATTGTACAGACCTACGTGCTCGTTTTTACAGGGCATGGCATGTGACGTGACGGGTGAAGCGTTGATTGACCTGTCCTGGTCGGGCGGCTGGTGTCGCCGTGTCAGAGCATCGTGGTGCGGCCTCGGTGACGGGAAACGTGATGCGGTTCGCAGTTTTGTGTTCCATGTTCATCCAGAGCGACGGAGACTGCGCCGAAAACTGATGTCCAGTACCGATGGGGTCCGCTGATGGCAGCTGCAGGGAACCTTGTGTTGCCGGGCCTCCAGGGATGCAGGTTGGTGATCCGCGCACGGGCGGCAGTTGCGACAGGGCGGCTGACTGCGCACGGGCGGTGATTGGTGAGCGATGGTGCCCACTGGTGTGGTGATCGACATCAAGTCCATGATGGCCGATGAAAAATTGATTGGCCGCGCAGGGGCGGCGCAATGGATTGTGACCGCGTCACGGTGCACGATGCTTGCCTGTAGTGAGCGCGACGTATGGTGTGTTTGAAGGCGGTAATGGTGACGCCTGTGTCTCGGCGCGGATGGCCGGGTCTTCCTTCTTCTTCATGATGATGAGCGTTCCGGTTTCAGACGGAACGTATGCCAGAGTATTGGCGATGTTGATCTGGGCGTGCTGTCGCCGGCGTGGGAGACAGGTGTCCAGGATGGATGGTCGCGTTTAGCGAGAGGGGTTCGGCGGGTGCCGACCCTGATGAAAAAAATAATTGAGTTCTCGCCTGAGAAGGCTGAGTGTGAGACTAGGACATAGGAAAGGCGCGCGTGTATGATGACACACGGCTGCGAGGAGTTGGTGCGCGCGCGGGCGGCGGCACATGGGTCCTAGATGGTATGCGCGTGGATTGCGGCATATGTAAGAAGTTGTTGGTGCGCGCTAGGATTGCGGCACATGTGGGGAGGGGCGCTCGTTGAGAAACGGGCGTCGAGAGTAGGGCAAGAGCCAATGATGATGATGACCGTCGCCTCCCCGAGAGACGGGCATCATGTGTTGAAGGGCGCCAGCGGGATTTTGGGGCAGAAGCCCATGATGATGATGGCCGTCTCCTCCCCGGAGACGGACATATTGGTAAGTCTATCCCGCTAGAACTTAACCAATTGTTGGACCGTATCGTGGTCATGGAAACTGTTGTACACAGTTGAATTGTTACCAGAGAGACGCGCAGCGTCTTCTAGTCTAAAGAGACGCTTGGTTTGACGCTTAGCCGGCATAGTGAGTGGGATTTTATCCAAGCGTCGAACTTGGATCGTGGGCAGCTTTGACAAAAGCTAGCGAGCCCCACGTTGCGAAGCCAAAATGTCACGGGGGGGGACCCTCGGAAAAGTTCCGCAGGTACACCCGCAGGAGGACGAGACAGTGGTAGTGCAAAACCGTCTCGGTGATGTCCTCACTCGTGCGCACTTTACCCTAGACTAGCTCAGTCGCGGGTTCCGTCTATGCCGCTCGGTGTGAAGCACCGGTCAAAACACAAGCGCTCTGGAAAGTAATGGTGACGAAGGTATTTTGTGACATAAAAACAAATATTGTTAAAAGATATTTATTAAGTGAAAGTTTAAAGATTGAAATATGAAAATAAACAAGCCAGGTAAACGGATTACCGGCGAGCAGGTAGTGAAAGGTTGACAAATATGAAAAACAAAGTAATTCGAACAATGGTAAAATTTAATAGACAAAAATAAATATTTAAATGAAACAACAATGTGAAAATAATGTACAAACAAAATATGAATGACAAGAATGAAAGATGCGATGGGGAATAGGAAAGTAAGGACGAATTAGAGAGCCGACGAGGCGCTCGGCGTCGTCGTTATTCGTCGTGTGTATTGTTGTCGTGGCGTAGGCGTCTCGGCGTCAAACAGTAGCATCAACGCGTCGGCAAGGCGGCGCTTAGCAAGCGTCGCGGCGTCAGGCGTCGGCATGTTGGACGTCGGTATGGTTTGGACGGCGGGCGTCGGTTTGATTGGACGGCAGGCGTCGTTGTGGTTTGGACGGCGAGCGTCTATGTAGTGTAGACGGCGAGCGTCGATGTGGATGGACGGCGAGGCGTCGGTTTGATTGGACGGCAGGCGTCGTTGTGGTTTGGACGGCGAGCGTCTATGTAGTGTAGACGGCGGGTTTGAAATGTTGAAAGGATGTGAGGTTGATCGAAGTGAAGTTAAAGTTCGCGTAAAAATAACAAAAATGATTCTAAGTTAAAGTTGACAAAAATGATTCTAAGTTAAAGTTGACAAAAATGATTCTAAGTTAAAAATAATTTGAAAAAAAACGGCAAACACATTTACAAAAATATACACAAAATAATACAAGTCCCAGAATCGAGACACACTGAACATATTTCGGCGTAAAGCCAGAGGCAAAGAGCCTATTGATGATTTCGGCGTAGAGCCAGAGGCAAATAGCCTATTGATGAGGTGAGCTTGTGAGAAACTGACGTTTGATTGAAAATCACTCATCTTTTATACAATTCTGAGGAATTGGCAAGGAGAGGGAAAGTTATGCTATTGGTTTGGAAATATGTAGTAGGGTAGCGAAATGCGCAGTTCAAAGTGCGCAATTCGCGGTAAAGACCGTGAATTACGCGGAATAAAGTAGATCCGCGGGTCTCAATCGATGGCGCGAATCATGACGATTCCAACGATAGGTGATAGTGTGGGGTGGGAGGCACCCCACACGAGATATCGCGAGAAGCGCGAAATATCTCCTGCAACAGTTTTTAAACGAGTGCAATTGGTATGATCGCACAAGCTCGTACTATATCGCTCAACAGTAGTATAGCCACGACAAAGCACGAGTATGTCCGATCATACCAAATGACCTCGTTTAAAAATTATCCATAGCGTACAACGTGTTGATTTACAGCTTTATGCAGCTTTAGTCTGTATTTTTACAGATTATGCAGCTTTAGTCTGTATTTTCTTACAACCATACTATATAAAAATATTAAAAATATTGCCCAAATCCCAGTTGTCCGATTTATAAGGGCAATAAACATCGCCATAAACAACACATCTGGTTTAAAATACAGTAGCTACATAAAGTGAATTGTTTGTTTCAAAAATGTTAGATAAGAACCGGGGCTAAGCGACGTTCTACCTACGAGCGAACGACCGACAACTGACCGAGTTAAGCGACGTTCTACCTACGAGCGAACGACCGACAACTGACCCGGTCTAAGAAAGAGCCGGATCTAAGAAAGAGCCGGCTCTAAGCGACGTCTACCTACAAGCGAACGACCGACAACTGACCGGCTCTAAGCGACGTTCTACCTACGAACTAACGACCGACCTGTGTCTCGAAAACATGTTTACTTAACCGGATCACTGAGCCGGATCAATGAACCGGCTCAACAAACTGAACGACCTCCACTGATCCGGTTCCGCAAACTGAGCCGAAATTCCCATCTCTAGTTATAACCTGAGATACAGAATAAGAAACAAAGTTAAAATTTTAACGCCTAGTTAAAATATTACTTTTTAACCATCATTTTTAACCAAATCTTTTTAACCACAAAAGATACAGAATAGACCCGCATGTGTATTTATAATCAAAGTTTTAATTTTTTGACACAATTTGATTTTTGCATTTGTCTTTGTGTTTGTGTATATGTCTGTCTATTTGTCTTTTAGATAGAAATAGGGGCTACGGTGATTTTGTCAGATTTTTAGATTAACCCCTTTGGGAAATAGGTCGTCAACAATTTGGCTACAATTTCTACCGAACAGACATACAGGCAGACAGACACATGAGAAACATTCTAAGGGTTTTTTCGTCACACCTATAAAACCTTACACACAAACAATATTTTTGATAACACAATATGTTTGACAATATTAGCAAGAGATGGTATAAATGCGCATACACTCGAGAGTGAGATGATAAACTTATGCCAAAAAGTAATAAGCAGAATATCCGTTGGTGGTAGCTACGTCACATAGGCGGATATTTTAACATGATAAAAGTTTTTAATATTTTATTTTTTACCAAAATCATAACGAAATATTATATAAAATATTTCGTATTATTAAAAATTAAATATGCCAATGTGCATAAAAACTGCATGATATTCATAAAAAAAGTAAAAAATCGCTCTATAGGTCTATTCTGACAAACTGTAATAATAATTAATTAATACACATTTTTTTGTTTTAGACTATGTTAAAGATATTTTTTTGGTATATGCAATTTGAAAGTGAACTCATATACCCACGTTATGCGAAGCCTACAGAACCAGATCATCCGAGATTGACTTGGAGATGGTTGGTGCACTGCATTTTACTGACTAGATGTAGAATGTGAAGCCTTATACAATAAATGCAAATGGAACAATATTATACAACTAGGTTATTACCCGTCAACAATGACGGATTTATAATATAAAAATTTCAATTGTTTGTATGTGTATTTGGTTTTATTTTTAACTTATCCTAATTTCGTCGCCAGTCTGCGAATCATGGGACAGGATATCACCAATTAGCTAATCACGGGAGAGGGCGTCACCTGTCAGTCAATCAAGAAACAGGGTGTCCCCAGTTAGCCAATCACGAGAAATTTAGAAAAATTGACGTCATAATGTTACCGACACTACATACAGACACTTGCTAATTATATAGTTAGATTATTTATTCATGAACTTTTTAAGATGAGAAATCGATTCATTTTTACTTAGTACATTATATTTATATTGTTAAAACTAAAAATAATTTGAGATGTTAATTTATGCCTACGAAACCCTAGACATTTCTATATGTAATTATATTCGTAGATACTTAGAGAATAAATCTGCAAAATATTGTTCATACCAATTAAAGGATATAGGCTTGTCTAGAGTTTCTCGTTTATGCCAACGAAACCCAAAACATTTATAAATAAAATTTTATCCGCAGTTTCTTAGAGAATAAATCTGCAAAATATTGTTCATATCGGTCAAAGGAAACAGGAGTATCTACAGTCTCTTGTTTATGCCTACGAAACTCTAGATATTTATTTATGTAATTATATTTGTAGATTCCTATAGAATAAATGTGCAAAATATTGCTCATATCGGTCAAAGGAAACAGGAGTATCTAGAGTCTCTTGTTTATGGCTACGAAACCCTAGGCAGTTATGTACGTAATTATTTTTGTGGATTCTTAGAGAATAAATTTGCAAAATATTGTTTATATCGGTCAAAGAAAACAGGAGTACCTAGAGTCTCTTGTTTATGCCTACGAAACTCTAGATATTTATGCATATAATTATATTCGTAGATTCTTAGAAAATAAATCTGAAAAATACTGTTCATATCGGTCAAAGGATATAGGAGTACCCTAGGGTTTTTTGTTTATGCCCACGAAACCCTATACATTTCTATAGGTTATTTTATCCGCAGATTTTTAAATAATAAATCAGCAAAATATTTTTCATATCGATCAAAGAATATAGAAGTGTCTACAGATTCTTATTTATGCCTACGAAACTCTAGATATTTCTATACGATGTTTTATCCGCAGATTTTTAGAGATTAAATTTGCAAATGTTTTTCATATCGATCAAAGAATATAGGAGTGTCTAGAGTTTCTATTTATATCTACGAAATCCTAGATATTTCTGTATGTTATTTTATCCGCAGATTCTTAGAGAATAAATCTGAAAAATATTGTTCATATCGGTCAAAGGATATAGGAGTCTCTTGTTTATGCCTACGAAAACCTAGACATTTATGTATGTAATTATATTTGTAGATTCTTAGAGAATATATCTACAAAATATTGTTCATATTGGTCAAAGGATGTAGCAGTGTCCAGAGTTTCTTGTTTATGCCTACAAAATCCTAGATATTTCTGTAAATAATTATATTTGTAGATTCTAAGAAAATAAATCTGCAAAATATTATTCATATTGGTCGAAGGATAAAGCAGTGTATATAGTTTCTTGTTTATGCCTACGAAACCCTAGACATTTCTATATGTAATTTTATTCGTAGATTCTAAGAGAATATATCTGCAAAATACCTGTCAATCAAGTCAAACTGGGAACACCCTGTTTCCCAGTTAGCCAATCACGAGAACCTTAGAAAAAATGACGTCACAGTGTTACAGAATCACTAACATACGGTAGCTAATTATATATGTACGATACTTCAATAAATTAATATCTGTATTATATCTGGATTATTTTATAATAATAATTATGTATATATGTATATATAAAAGTCCTGTGTTACTTTTTGCGTAACATTCGAGTTATGGAGTGGGAACGCAGGTATGAGGTGGTCATACATGCTGACTAGAAAGCAGTGGCGTAGCTAGGGTCATCTGCGCCCGGGGACATGACACAAAGTCTGCGCCCCTTCTCGGACCGACAGAGTCTGGGGGCTCACCGAGCCCTCAAGAAAATTTTGAAATTTTACGGTTTATATGGTTCATTTTCGAAGCATCTGGTTTTTTAATGAAATAGAATACAGACTAATAATTCTCTATACGATTGTAAACAATTTATTTGAAAAAATAAAATAAAATATACTCTATTAATTATACATGACTGGAATAGACATAGTCTACAACAAATTGATCCTCCTTGATTTGACTGTCGCAAACTCGTCAATCACGTTGTCAAAATTAATATTCTCAAGTGTTTCTCTTTCGGTGCTAAGGAGTGCAAGATCACTCAGATGATCTTGTCCCATTGAAGCACGTAAATAAGACAAAATAAGCTTCAGTTTGCTGAAGGACCGCTCACAGCTTGCAATTGAAACAGCAATTGTTAGAAGTATTTGCAGTGAAATGCGCAGATTCGGAAATACGTCATCTCCATATAAAACAATAAAACCCAGAAAATCCAAAGGAGTTTCCAGTAGAACTTCAGTCCGAGTACTGAGCAGCAATCTAATGAAGACTTGAATACGGAGCAAATGTAGACAAAAAGGATTGGATTTTTGGCAAATTATTTTTAAAAAAATTTAGTTTAAAAAAATAAATGGAAGCTCTTAGTTCTCAAATAGTCAATGACAAAACGAATAAAGGTGATTATCAAAAACTGTTGATTTTGATATGATTATAGACCAATATTCCTAGACATCCAGTATTATGTTGGCTTCTTACAATTATTAAATACCTACAAAACCCCGAAATGTGTGAAAAATCACACTTAACATCATTTTTTTTTTTTCATTTTGTGTTGACACTGGCCAATTTGGATTCACGGTAAGTTCATCGAAAATCAATTCATCGAATATCAATTCATCGAAAATCAATTCATCGAAAATCAATTCATCGAATGATCAATTCATCGAAAAAAAAATATTTTGTAAATATTTGAGAGGAATGCCGAGGGGATCGGAAAGCCACAAAGCAGTGGTCAGCAAAAGTTGACAGACTACACTTATTAAATAACTATCATACTTGGTCTATTAATAATTTTTAAATATTCCGTTCAGAAAATACGCCGGGTAAAAGATGAATTGATTTTCGATGAATTGATTTTCGATGAATTGATTTTCGATGAATTGATTTTCGAATTGGTATGAGTGTGTCTAAAAGCATCTTTAAGTTAAAGGGTGACATATTTTATTGCTCCATATAAGCGCATTTCCTTCCTTGGCAAATATTTTGTCTGCTTGCATAGAATTAAATTTTGATATCGAAATGGTTATTACTTTACCCAATTCACACTTCAAATCTGCTTCTGATTTAATGTCAGAACCTTCAATAAAGGTTAATTCAAGTTATTTTTTATTAAAAATAGTGGCGTTTATTTCAGGGATGAGGAGTCGGAGTCGGGAGTCGGAAAAAGTTATCGACTTCATGCTTTCCAGTTTAAAATTTTATTAACATTATTTGTATCAACATTAATACGAAGAGGCAGTAAATATTTTTTTCCTACGACTATTATGGAATTGTCTCATTTCGATACTGTTAATTGATAGGAAATTAGCTTAATTCCGCATATTACCCGCATGCGCGCGCAGGCGATGCGGGAATGATAAATTCGCCCCAATGCGCATGTGCAGTATGCGAGAATGAATAAATTCGCAGCAATGCGCATGTACTTTTTCCAAGAATTTTCATTCCCGCACTGGCTGCGCACGCATTAATGGCTGTTAACCATATTTATATCGTATTTTCTTGATTATTTATTTATTGAAAAATAGTAATCGGAGGAAAAATATAGTGAGCAACACGCGCAGAATGCATATTCCGCGCTAGTTGCACAGTATACTATTGTTTTTACTCGTATCCATTTTATTTTTTTCTGTCTACTCTGTTTATTATGTTTAAGCGGAAATACACTGGATTTTTCTCAATTTGTAACGAGCTTAGTGTTTATTTCATATTTCATGTTGGCAGCCAAAATCTAAATAAAGTCAAAAGGAAAAAGTGACATTAAGAAAAATAAAGTATATAAAATACAATATCTCTTTTTAACTAACTAATATATTCAAAAATTTGTATTAAAAATGATACAAAAGGTCAAGATGAAATGAAAATGACTTTTCTATAAAAACAGCTCACCTCAACTCAAGATATTTAATGTAAGTATACTCTGGGTCTTTGGTTTAAGCGGAGCTAGATTGAAATCTACTAATTTTTAACGATTGTTTGAGGCTTTTTATCATATTGTTTAACAAAAGCCCATTTCGATTGTGAGCTTGAGTGATAACTTAAGAAAATAAAAACTCCATTTAGTTCCGGTCGGAGTCGGAGTCGGTTTTCAAAAATTTTAACTCAGGAGTCGAGAGTCGGTAATTTATCTGCCGATTCCCTATCAGTGGTTTATTTCCCAGTGTGAGTACTCCCATCTTCAAAGAACAATTTTACCGTTTTCTGAACAATTTTTCTTGGAGTTGAGATCTATAAAATTATATTTTTTTTCTCGGGAAAAAGACCCTAGTTGTAGCAAACATCAATTAGATTTTCTGCCAACTCCTCTTAAGTCCCCACAACTTCGAACCAAATATTTAATCTGTCCAGGCGAAACATTACAGGAGAGGATTAAAGAAAATATTAATCTTAAGATCATCTTTACATTAAAAATATTAAGAACAAACCAAACATTTAGTTGTCAGCGTCGTACTTGTTTGTAATATAAATTAATGTTTATAATAAACTTTCGTTTATATATCTTCTTCAGTAAAACCGCAAGCGAAAGAAACTTTCCAAGAAATTCATCAAAATAACTTCCAAGTATAAACTTTCACAAAATCCTTTCTTAATTAAAGTGCCTTCTATACCTACTACTAACTCCCGACTCGCACAAATAATGAGAAATCTTTTTCTCCAAGTCGGGATCAGTTATATTTTAAATCAACTGCGTACACATTCTTGAAGAAGTTTGCTAGAAAACGACTATAACTGGCTTTGCAACGACTAAGCGAGCGAAAGACCAACCAAGTTTTTAGGGTTTTGTTGGTATGATCAAAAAACCCTTATAACATCGCTCATGTATCTGTCGATCTGTCTTTGCGGTAGAAATTTTGGCGAAACGGCTAGGTCTAGAAAGTTGAAATTTGGCATACTTTTACAATTTTTTGACATACATTTAAGAAAATTATACAGTTCAAAAAATACATTTTGCGGGAAAAATATAAACAAATATATATTTAAAGAAATATATATACAGGGTGTTTGTTTGAAACGGGGCACCCCGAAAATCTCCTTTATTTGTAAAGATACAAAAAATCTTCATAACAAAAGTTAAACTAGACAAAAAGGCCCATCTAAAGGTTACTATAAGAATTCTGAGGCACTTCCGGTTTCACCGGAAATGATGTCAACTTTTGATCTAGCATAGGGAATCGATAATTTTATATTTTTTTCCTAAAAGTACATTAAATTAGCTTTACAATGACACCAAAAAGTCATATTTTTATGTTAACCATTTCAAAATGGCGACCATTTATTTACAAAATAATAATCAACATAAGTTTTACAAAGTTGAACGTAGCAAGCTTTGAAAACAATAAAAAGGGCGATGGAAGAGTTTTTATTAAGAATGGGAAAATGTGTGGACAATAATTATTGTGTATTTTTTTTTTTTTTTTTTGTAAAATAATTGTAAAAAGTAATAGTCTTTTTTTCCAAATAGTCAAATAGTTTATTTTAGAGATATTTTGTTTCTTTTTTTATTGTTTTCAAAGCTTGCTACGTTCAACTTTGTAAAACTTATGTTGATTATTATTTTGTAAATAAATGGTCGCCATTTTGAAATGGTAAACATAAAAATATGATTTTTTTATGTCATTGTAAAGCTAATTTAATGTACTTTTAGGAAAAAAATATAAAATTATCGATTCCCTATGCTAGATCAAAAGTTGACATCATTTCCGGTGAAACCGGAAGTGCCTCAGAATTCTTATAGTAACCTTTAGATGGGCCTTTTTGTCTAGTTTTAACTTTTGATCTGAAGATTTTTTGTATCTTTACAAATAAAGGAGATTTTCGGGGTGCCCCGTTTCAAACAAACCCTGTATATACAGGTGTCCCAGCCAACTGGCTCACCATTGCTATCTTCTTTAATATTCTAGATGGATATTCGGGTTTATGTACAAAGTTCGAGTATTTTACATATATAGGAGGTCTGTTCAAAAAGTATCGCGAATTTTGTGTTTTTTCAAAAATTATTTATTTATTCATGAATATCTATTTTGTCCCCTTCAAAGTAATCCTCACCAGATATTATACACTTGTGCCAACGTTTTTTTCAATCCTCGAAGCACTTGAAAAAATCAATTTTTGTGATCTTGTTCAGCTCCTCCTTCGATGCCGTCTTTATCTCCTCACTCGTAGCGTAGCGTCGCCCTTTCATGGGCCACTTCAGTTTCGGGAACAAGAAAAAGTCACAGGGGGCAGATCTGGGGAATACGGTGGCTGCGGCATTATTAGTGTGTTGTTTTTGGCCAAACATTTGCGCACAAGCAACGATGAATTTCGCGGCGGCCCGTCTCATGCCCAAATCATTGGTAAAAATCGAATGGCAAGAGCCAATCGATATGTTTAGGTCCTCAGCAACTTACCTAACCATGATTCGACGATTGGCCAATACTATTTTCTTCACTTCATCAATGTTTTTGTCTGTTGTTGACGTGCTCGGGCGTCCGGCACGCTCTTCGTCGTTCACATCTTCTCGGCCCTCTGAGAACATTTTGTACCACCGATAAACGTTGCTTCGATCCAAGGTAGCTTCACCATATGCCACAGTCAACATTCGGAATGCGTCCGCGCACTTAATTTTGTTTTTCACACAAAATTTGATACAGATTCTTTGATCCATTTTTTTGGTATAGGCAAAAATCGAAGACGAGCCAAAACAAGTGCAAGCAAAGCAACTGTCAAAAATTAATTGAACATTCAAAATGGCCTAACTTGTCGGCATAAGTGAGAGACATGAGTACCAACATAACGCCACAAAAAAATCGAAAATCGAATATACGTAACCCGCGGAAATTCAAAATTCGCGATACTTTTTGAACAGACCTCGTATATATCTAAACTCTTGCTGTTTCTTAAATATCTTATTATAGCAATAATTTCGGTTTCATCTACAGAAAGTAGAAATATACTGCTAAGCATTTTTTTTTCTTCTTTTTTATCGTCTACATTTTTTTGTCAACACCTGGATCCGTCTTCCTTTTTCTTGTCATCAATTTTCTCACTTAAACTTAAAATTGCATTGGGCGCAGTATTGCATACTCGTGAGGCTATAAGAGTTCCCTAGATAAGAATTCTTAAATATTATTACCAATACGGGGGCTCTATATTTTTATCAAAGAACGTAGAACACAAGTTCTTATTTAATACTTTAGAGAATATTCTTATTTGATATACATAGTTTCCAATAAAGCGTTCAACTTTAAAATTATATTCGTAAAAGTTCACATTTAACTTTTGAGACAAAGAAAAGATAATTTTAAGAAAAGTTTTCCCAGAAGTACTTACATTTTAGTTTAAAATATTATCTCACTAAAATTTGTTACCATATAAAATATATTGGTATTGAAAATATTCCGTTGTTCTTTACCTTATTAGAAAAGAAACGGTTTCTTCAGTTTTACAATATGTAACATGTAGGTATGTAAATATTGACAGATATTGCTGGTAGCAGAGCGTGAACACGAACTATAGATCTTATGTGTTTCTCTTTTTTCTGCATAATATCACCAGCTAAAGTACAATGTTCTCTCGTGAATACTTGTTATATTTTATGCTTAAATTATAATCTTTATAAACTAAAATTTAGCAGTTCTACTTGTATAAAGTGACCACATTTTCATGGCGACAAAGCGGGACAAAATAGGATGAAATGGGAATTAGTAATGAAATGTATACAGGGTGTTTGTTAGAAACGGGGCACCCTGAAAATCTCCTTTATTTGTAAAGATACAAAAAATCTTCAGGACAAAAGTTAAACTAGACAAAAAGGCCCATCTACAGGTCACTATAAGAATTCTGAGGCACTTCTGGTTTCACCGGAAATGATGTCAACTTTTGATCTAGCATAGGGGATCGATAATTTTATATTTTTTTCCTTAAAGTACATTAAATTAGCTTTACAATGACACCAAAAAGTCATATTTTTATGTTAACCATTTCAAAATGGCGACCATTTTTTTACAAAATAATAATCAACATAAGTTTTACAAAGTTGAATGTAGCAAGCTTTGAAAGTATCTATTTTTACCGACCGCCAACATATATAAGGGAGGTATTGTGATCATACCGATTTTGACATTTCGAGATTTCGATGGATCTCCACGAATTGATGTCCCTACATAACGTTTTGACTATTTTTAGCATGATGTCTGTCGGTCTAACTGTCCGTCCGTCTGTCTGTCTGTCTGTCTGTCTGTCTGTCTGTCTGTCTGTCCGTCCGTCTGTCCGTCCGTCTGTCCGTCTGTCTGTCCGTCTGTCTGTTTACACGTGCAGAGCAAATTCGGCTAAAAGGATTTTTATGAAACTTCATATTTAAGCTTCTGCCATCAATGGCACGAGTTGATCAACTTTTGGAAAAAATCGGTTGACTAAAAATGGGAGTTTACTCGTGTCAATTTTAAGATTTTTGTGAATATTTCACAACAGAAAAATATTTCGAAAAAATTTATTGAACAAAAGTTGCTATAAAAGCAATAATTAATAACTTTTATTTGAGACCGTTTTTGATAAAACGAAAAATTTCGAATAATTTTTTTAAGTCTCAATTTTTTCATACTTATATGTAACGTTTCCGTGGTCCTGATAAATAATATCTCTGTTACAAAATACTAGGCCAAGTTATTTCTACTCTGCTGCTAGAATGTATTTTATATAAGTACTTTATGATGGCGGTCGGTCCTGTGGTGGCCACAACTGATTTTTTCATACTAATATGTAACGTTTCCATGGTCATGATAAATAATATCTCAGTTAAAAAATATTAGGCCAAGTTATTTCTACTCTGCTGCCAGAATGTATGTTATACAAGTACTTTGTGATGGCGGACGGTCATGTGGTGGCCACAGCTGATTTTTTAAAGTAAGTTAACAAAAATGTTTTCTTTTTACCGTATTGTAGCTAAAGATAATATCTATCTAATGATATCAAATTATTTAATATCAACATTGCAATACAGCTCCCACAAGACCTCAAAGCAAAAATGTTACTACCGTCTCCGGTCTGCCATAATGATTTATTAAAAATAATATGTCGGAACTCTGGTTTACACAATTTAATGATATAAAAACAATTCCATTTTACAGGAATAATTTACTTGAATATTTAAATTTATTTGCGTAGAAATTTTATTGTGTTTTCCCAAAGCATATTCTCGTGATCTCAATTGAATCAGACAGATTTTTCTTTCTGTGATATATTTGAATTTAATGCAATTTACTCCGGAATTCATTCCAGAAAATATATTCGTATTCGTAGTAATGCTATTCTTTCAAATTACCTGCGCTGGTGTTTCCGTACACTGTTTCATATGAATCATGTTTGTAGAAGTGATTGCAAACAAGGAAGTCAATTTCTGCCTGATATTAATTTAAACAGCCCACGCAATGGATGTATCTCTAGTTGGAACAGGTTTTTTTAACATAATGAGATTGTGTTTTATTTTGCTTTGCTTGTTCCCAACATTTAGAAAATTTGTTTGATGAATTTCATATGAAGGACATATTCTTTGCTAACAGTATTGATACCAGGGACGTAGCCAGGGGGGCCCCAGGATAGTTTAAATCCTGGTTAGTTCCCTTATATAAAATATAATTTAGGTTGTTAGAAGTTTTCTAAATTCTAATTTCTAATAAAGAAAATTTATAAATTTACCGGAATTTTATTATTTAATATACTACAAAAGACCTAGAACAGGGGTCGGCAACCTGCGGCTCCGGAGCGTCATGCGGCTCTTTTAGAAAATTTTGTAGCTTTTTGAAAATTGACCGGTTTTTATTTTAATATAATCTACCATATTTTTTAATTTTCAACTTTCTGCCTGTACTATACAGGTTTTGTATTTTTCAGAATGTTTTACGGTGCAATTCACGCCTGGTAATTCCCCTAGTTACTGCATATTCCCTTTTAGAAGAAGTTATTTGTTTCGAAAAAAAGTCATCTGAATTTGTGACTGATTTACAAAACATTTTTACATTTTATTAATTTACAAAAACACCTTATTAATGCAATTTTTTTTGCACAAACTATTGTTAACATGAAAGAAGCTTTTCGAGATAGATTTAAAGAGTTTAGAAAATATAAAGCTACACTAGATTTTTTGACAAAACCAATTGAAGTAGATATGTAGCAATTACATTTATCACCTTCAGTTAGTGGATTTGAAATCCAAAGGTTTATGAAATTATATATTCTTAAAACTTAATTCTGAACTGGAAAATTTAGAAAGAGAAAAGTGAATTTTATCTTTCCAGCATAAGTGGACCGAAATTCGCAATCTTCAAAATGTAGATAAAGTTCTTTTCGAAGCTTGGAAACGTCTTCCAGAATAGTTCAATCTTTTAAAAAATTATGCTTTTGGGCTACTGACAATTTTCGGATCCACATATTACTGTAAGCAAATTTTTTCACATATGAAATTAATAAAGGGTCAGTTAAGAAGTAATCTTACTGACCTGAAACTAGAGTGCTGCCTTAAGTTAAAGATTACTGAATATTCACCAAATATTGAAGTCTTATATATAGAACACTATACAGGAGCAATCGTCCCATTAAAAAAATTATTATATTGTAATATACTGGCAACTACAATAGGTATCTCAAACTAAATGTATAGGTAAATATTAATTGATTGTAATACTTGATTATTTTAAAACAAATAAACAATTTTACGTTTTTTTCTTAAATATAGCATATATTTTTTAGCGGCACTTCCATGTTATTGTGTTTTTTTTTTTCAATATAGATTTGGCTCTTTGTCACTGAAAGGTTGCTGACCCCTGACCTAGAACGCTGTTATTTTCTACCCAAGCCATATAATTAAGCTCCATGCAAGTGTCATTCTAAGTTTATTACACGATCAAAATTATCGTTTTCTTGCGGATCAATTCTAGTACTTTTAACTAGCCACCAACAAAACGCAACCAATTATTAACCTTTACTATGCCGAAATTCAATTTTCCCGCAAAAATAAATCTAGTGACTTTCCTAGAATTTTGTTGTAGTGTAAATATTGCTTTTTAATTTACTCCTCCTATTTAAAAATAAACTATATAAATTTTATCTCTTTTGAATGAAATGAAAACCTCTTGTACGCGATACTGGAGAATAATATTGTCATATTCTCCGATGATAGTACATTTCTGGTCCATTACATAAAGGCATTCTCTTATTTTTGTCATTAAAATTCTAACGCTTCCATTCAAAGAGCAATTACAATTTGTCACATACGATCCATTAATATTAGAGACAGGAACATGGTGTGGGCTGATGAAATTACTTCAGAAAACCAGAACACACGTGGACTCGTAAGACTAACAAATAAATCGATACTATGTTACTTAGGAAAAATTACTTAATTTAAAAATATTTTCTTTTTAAAATTTTAATGTGTCTATACCTCTTTCTAAATTAAAGTATGATAACCAACTGATAAGCTTGCCAACTTAACATTACAAATTACTAGATTTGAACCTTGATTCTAAAATGGTATTACATAATCTGTTTCTTTGATATAAGCGGGATTTTGAAACTAGATTTTGAAAACTAGGAACTTTTAACGTTTAAATGAAGTTTTTGATAATTTTGCTTAGCTCACTTCAATCCTTAAAAGGCAGCGCGTAACAACTTACAAAAATAAAAATGCCATTTAGTTCCGCTTAAGCGTTTGAAATAGCTTATATATTTAATTTTGCAATACGTTATATTGCGTTTGCTTTTGTACGGACAAACCTGATCTGGTTATTTTGATAACACAGAAAACACGAAACACATTTGGTTAAAGAAACACACTGGTTATTTTGGTTACTTTTATAGTGTATTACTAACTTTAAATACCATTTTTAAAAAAAATCTCATGTTGTAAAGCACACTTCAGATTTGTTGGTTATAATCATTATAATTAAGATACTCCCTTCGTCCGAAAATATGATATAAATTTACAATTTTAATGAATTAGAATGATTTATTTTATGAAATAGTTACAAATATTTAGTAAAACAAAGAA
The DNA here is from genome assembly GCA_963971575.1 of Liopterus haemorrhoidalis. Classification (NCBI taxonomy): domain Eukaryota; kingdom Metazoa; phylum Arthropoda; class Insecta; order Coleoptera; family Dytiscidae; genus Liopterus; species Liopterus haemorrhoidalis. Next base: position 6,696,187 of record OZ020624.1, read on the forward strand.
TAATACAAAAAGTTTTAATTTAACAAGGACGTGGCTGTTTCCACAGCTTATATGGAACATAATAATGTTGTTTATAATCGTCCCTTACGATGAAGTTTTGCGTTATTAATGTGGGGGATCTTATTTGAAACTTCTTTGACCAATTGATTTGATTGATTTATACAACAATGCTTGGCCAGCATTTCTAGTGTTGTACTCATGAGATATTAGTTGAATGGGTAGTTGCATTTTATGAATATATTTTATAAAGTGAATTTTCACACATTTCAGGGTTTTGCAGGTATTTAGTAAGTGAATGATGATTATTTGGGATGACAAAACAAATTTTATATTAAAATATTTTTTTTGTTAATTTTAATTCGAACGCCTCATACCATTATTTAGGTTTATAAATATGTGCAGTTTTTTTATTTTATATATACCAAGGTTCATTAAGAATTTTAAAAATTGCGCCTATGACTTCCATTGGTTGTTATAAACTCTGCCCCTCTGATTTCGTGTACATTGAAACAGAATTAAATTATAATTTAAACAATTTCCACTGGTTATTAAATTTACGCTCTTAAAAATTAAATGCAACATTTGCCAAAATATAACTAGAATTTTGAAAAAATAATTTAAACAATATAAAAATTAAAAAAAAAACAAAAAATAATATTGTCTCTTCTCGCAGGGTTCGATCCCTTTCGATCGAGTTAGTTGGGTGAAAAGCCAGCGTCATAACCACTACACCAGGATACACCTTTCAGTGTAGCATGTTACAAAGCTATAACTTGTGTACATTATTAGCAAAAAAACAGAAAAAATAAAATTCACTCCGTACTCGAAACCCTTCGTTCCAGCGAATTTTAGCTTACGACACCAGTGCTCTAACCACTACGCTATCGAACGTCTTGCATGTGGGTGTCTTACATTGGGATAACTTTTGTACTTTGTGAACCAAAAACCACAAATAATGCGTTATTTTCCAAAAACATAATCTGATCCAAAATTCCTGTTGCAATATTCCGGTTCACACCAATGTACATTACTTAGAATTTTTTCAGATTTTTAGTTTAAATCATCTGGGCAACAGGTGTGGGACAAAAATTTTTTTGTACAATTTTGGCAAAAATCGCTTCAAAATAATTTATTTTGCAAAAATAATTCTATCGTTAATCCACGTACCAAGGTTTTTCATTTGATACCCTACTCAGAATTATAAAAAAAATTTTTTCGAGGAGCACATATTTGTTTATATTTTTAGGGGGATATGTTTTTAGATGTTTTAGTATTTTTCCTATGTGCGGGTCAAAGAGTTGTATAAGCATGCCAAATTTCAACTCTCTAGGTTTAGCCGTTTGGCTACAATTTTTACCGAACAGACAGACAGACAGACAGACGACAAAATGACGGTATAAGGGTTATCTGGTCATACCTACAAAACCCTAAAAATGGTTTCCGATATATAGTTTTAATAATCATGTTTTGCGTCGTAGTTAATTTTGTCAAATGAGTATTAGCTGTACCTCCCCATGCAACTAATCCATAAGTAAGTATGGATTGTACAAGACTATAATAAAAATTAAGCAATAGTTTAACAGGCATAAATTCTCTTAATTTATTAAAGATGTAAATGGTTTTTCGTAAACGATTTCTGAATATTCATTTTGATTTTAGGTTAGTGATGGCTTTTACAGATCTGCACAATAAATGTATTGTTTAAACTTATTTTCAATCGTGGATAGATAACGTACAAGCAGTGGCGTAGCGTGGGTTTCAGCCGCCCGGGGCGGATGCCAATTTCGGCGCCCCCTTATTTAGGTATTTAAATCTAAAAGGCTCCAAAATTTACAGAATTTGCCGCCCCAAAAAAGAGCCGCCACCACCGCCTCCGCTATGCTACACCAGTGAGATTACATAAAATTTTTCGAGTTTCGAGAATGTTCAATAATTTAACAATCACAACACGCACTTAAAGAAAATAATGAATTGAAGCAAGTTAATTTAGTCCATGTGAATTGGACGACCGATGTTGCAGGTGTTATTAGACAATATTGAACTCTATTCTTTATATGAAAGAATCGATTCTCGCTGAATATTCGTTGTGAACAATCCGAGCACAAAATGAAACGCGGGGAATTACCGCAAGGTAACCATATGTCAGACATATATGTCTGACATGGCGCATGTAGAACTTCTTAGTGTCAGACACATATGGCCAACGTGGCGATTAACGTGTTAAAGAAAAGGTATTCCCAGGTTCCGTCACAGATTAAATAATAAAAAGTTCTGTGCTCATTTTAATCGGTCCGAATTGTAGGTGCGACAAAAATATAAAAAGAAATGGTTAAAATTTTTAGTACAGATTACAAGATATTATTTATTGAGGATTTTTGCCGCCCCAAAAAAGTGCCGCCCGGGGCGGACCGCACCCCCCGCCCCTACATCGCTACGCCACTGCGTACAAGGAATTTGGGATTAATTCTCATTAATTTGCCATTGTAAGTTTCTCCATGTCTCCAACGCCTTTCAGTTATTTATGAAAGCTCTAAATATATTATGAAAGGAAAAACTACTTTCTTTTGTGTTTTGTTACAAAATGTACACAAAAAATATAATAAATATTTCTGGTGAGTTAGGTCCAAACCATTAACTCTTCATGAATCGTTGATTACTGAAATCACTTTTTCTTTCAGTCGATTTAATAATAAAAATGAAAATAACGAACATCATAATCATTTCCAACAATTTTGGTTATAAATATATACGCCATCGCACCATTACGTAAAACAGACGATTTATATTTCAAGGGGTTAAAATTGGGTTATGATATACAGGGTGTTTGTTTGAAACGGGGCACTCCGAAAATCTCCTTTATTTGTAAAGATACAAAAAATCTTCAGAACAAAAGTTAAACTAGACAAAAAGGCCCATCTAAAGGTTACTATAAGAATTCTGAGGCACTTCCGGTTTCACCGGAAATGATGTCAACTTTTGATCCAGCATAGGGAATCAATAATTTTATATTTTTTTCCTAAAAGTACATTAAACTAGCTTTACAATGACATCAAAAAGTCATATTTTTATGTTAACCATTTCAAAATGGCGACCATTTATTTACAAAATAATAATCAACATAAGTTTTACAAAGTTGAACGTAGCAAGCTTTGAAAACAATAAAAAAAAGAAACAAAATATCTCTAAAATAAACTGTTTTAACTAGTTATTATATGAAATAACTTAAATTTTAATTTTTTAATTAAATGTTTTATAAATAACAAGAGTTTATTTTGCTTATTTTTGTTTGAAAAAAAAAATTGTATATATTGGTAGTAAGTCGTTATTTGTACCTAATTATGGTTTATGTACGATATACCAACGAAGAGATGACAGATATGGTTCTGATATACGGAGAGTGCCAAAGAAATGCGGTTAGGGCCCAGCGACTCTATCAGGAAAGGCATCCTGATAGTGTTCAACCGAGAAGGCAGTATTTTGCCAAATTAGTGACCAAATTAAGCCAGCGAGGTTTTTTCGAAATTCAAAAACGACGTCCAGAAAGAGCAAACCATGTAGAAAATGACGAAGGAAGAATATTGGCTTACGTCCACTACGACTCGGAAGTGTCGGTGCGGGAGATTGCAAAAGAATGCGGTGTTTCACAATGGAAACAATCTTTACAAATAAAGGAGATTTTCGGAGTGCCCCGTTTCAAACAAACACCCTGTATATGTATACACATATATTCAGATTAAAAATTTATTATGCTTTAAGCTGCATTCAGAGCTCTTAAATTAGTTGACTGTCCACTGTGCGTTGTGGATAAGTCTGTAGATAGTTTTAAAGTTTAAGGTAGCGTTTACAGCTATGAAAATTAGTGCGTTACGAATAGTGCGACATCTATGTGTCTTTAAACCAACTACGACGGCTTCGTAAAATGTTTATTATTTATTATCGTTTTCCTAATTCTGCTGTCCTAGATTTTTACTAACTAAACCTAACCTAATTAACTAAATTGATCATATTGTTCGTCTTTGTAATTTTGGGCGAGATTTGTTGTAATCGGCGCGATGACATATTGTAGGTTATGTAAAAGCATACAAAGTAAACGTTCTCTCCAATGTAGACTGAAATAGCCAATGTGTTTATATGTCTGTCTCATTAAAACAACTCACTAACTACAAAGTTTGGAAAACTGTGTAATCGACAACGTAAAACGCATTAAATTTAGAGCTCTAGTGACCACATGAGGTGGTATCTCCTTGTTTGACTCCAGTATGAATTTCAAAAGACTGTGACAAAAGGTTTCCTTACTTTCACTCTTCTTATGGATCCCGCCATTTGTTGCAATCTGTCCACTTATTATACTTCTTTATACAGGGCCGTTTTTTCTCCTAGGCCAACGAGGCCATGGTCTAGAGGCCCACTTACAGTAGGTGGCCAAATTATTAGGGACAGTACAAATTTTCTGTAATTTTCAAATTAATTTAATGAGGAAATAAGTGGCTTTGGGTCTCGTATTTATTTTTATTCATTAGAGTGCTTTATTTAGAATATAAAACGACATAATTGCTTATTCATAACCATTTATTTTTGTATAAAAAGTGTTAATTTAACAGATTAAGTAAAATCTTAATACTTTGTAATGCCACCCTTTGCTGCGATTGCGGCTTCCAGGCGTTTGGGCATGCTTTCTATGCAGACTTTTGCGTTGTGTCGGAGATTGGGTTTGTGATGCCACTCTCTGATAAGGGCTTCTATCAATTGCCGCTTGGTGGTGATGATTTCTTTGGCGATTTCCCGCTTTTTAAAATAATAATGATACCAGCAACAAGAATATCGAAGAAAAATGATTTAAAAACAATTTAATTTCTCACAAAATGCATTTAAACTTGAAAATTACAAAAAAAGTGTACTGTCCCTATTAATTTGGCCACCTACTGTAGTATATATGGGCTCGGTCGCCGTTTTTAATTTAATTTTGTAAAATTACTGATGTCACAAAAAAATAAATAAATAAATAACAAAATGAATAACATTAACATTATAAATATACCAGGAAATTCATATTTCAGACGAAATATTGTTCGGCATTATAGAATTTATGTATGTAAAATGTATTGGGTTGATGCAAAATTAACGACCTTTTTTTTGTATATAAGTTTATTCAACAAAAAAAAAAAAATGCTGTATGGAGATGATCAATTGCTGTATGGAGACAATCTATTGTAGTAAGAACACGATCGGGCTGAGCCAGATAGACGTTGCTGTTGATGTTGAATTGCCGGTTGCCATTTTTGTGCGGAATCCACTTCTGTTGACGCTCATCATCTTCATTCCACCAAAAGCAAATTCCGTTTGCAATAATCTCCAAATGGATGATTCCGCTTCTATCCCACCATACGCACCACATTGCCTTCTTACTATGGGCAGCTTTTGCTATTCCTTTCGGTGTTTCACCCGGAGATACATAAACTTTCTTTCTTTTGACGTTTTTGAAGAGCAACGATTCATCACAAGATTCTTCAAAAATGACGATTGCTCGTTTCTTTGTAGCAATTCGGTGAAAATTCGAACTCGATCGGCTTTGTTGTTGTCGGAGAGTTCGCGAGGCACCCATCCAGCCAATTTCCACACTTTTCCAAGCTTTTTTAGGCGACGGACGATCGGGGATTAGTCGACATTGAAGTCATCGGCCAGTAGTCGGGTTGCCATGCTATCGTCCTCTTCCACGGCCGACAAAATTGCCTGATCGTCGAAATCCGATGGCCCTCTTCTTTCTTCATCATCCTTAAGACTTGTGTCACCCGATTTGAACTTTTGGAACCATCTTTCAACTTGATTTTGACTGATTGTTCCTTTGTCGAAAAGCTCGTTGAGATCGCGAAATAACTATGCCACTTTCCATCTATTCTCGAAGTGGTAGAGCATTATATGACGAGCATGAATATGATTTCCAACACGAATTTTTTTTTTTTTTTCACCTAAAAACAGAAGAATATTTTTATAATTAATAATAATAATAATCTTTATTCCAGTGAATGTAATGTACATTTTTGGAGTCGTTAAACATATCAATAAACAAGTACAAAAATAAGAAATTAAAATATCATACGTCTTATATAGTGATATATTACAATTTTACATCAATAAAATATATAAATAAAGTAAGAGTGTAAGTGTGAAAATCTATTGGTTAAATTGCTGTGTAATTAATTCATAATCTTCAAATTTCTTTATACTGTAGTAGGCCTTCGTTATGAGAATTTTTTTTCATTTTATTTTTAAATTGTTTTATTTCTAGGTTTCTGATATTATCTGGAAGTTTGTTCAAAAACTTAGTTCCCATTATATTGGGCTGGTTTCTTACGTCATATCTTGAAAAGGGTATTCTAAAATCAGTTCTATTTCGAGTGGAGTAACCATGAAAAGAACTATTCGTTTTTAAAGATGAAGAATTGTCTTTAATGTAAATTAGAATATGGTATATGTAAAGTGCTGGCAAAGTTAAAATACCATGCTGTATGAACAGTTCTTTACAAGATGTGCACCATTTGACACCGCTTAAAATTCTAATACATTTCTTCTGCAGCCTGAATAATCTCAAGGTGTCAACTGAGTTTCCCCACAAAATAATACCATAAGACAGAGTTGATTGAATGTAGGAAAAATATACTATTTTCATTGTTAAATATGTTGTTATCTTGGATAGCTTTTATATCATAAATCGGGCTTAGCCAGATTGACGTTGCTGTTGATGTTGAATTGCCGGTTGCCATTTTTGTGCGGAATCCACTTCTGTTGACGCTCATCATCTTCATTCCACTAAAAGCAAATTCCGTTTGCAATGATCTCCAAATGGATGATTCCGCTTCTATCCCACCATACGCACCACATTGCCTTCTTACTGTAGGAACCTTTTGCTATTCCTTTCGGTGTTTCACCCAGAGATACGCAAACTTTCTTTCTTTTGACGTTTTTGAAGAGCAACGAATCATCACCAGTTACAAGATTCTTCAAAAATGACGATTGCTCGTTTCTTTGCAGCAATTCCGTGAAAATTCAACTTGGTCGGCTTTGTTGTTGCCGGAGAGTTCGCGAGGCACCCATCCAGCCAATTTCCACACTTTTCCAAGCTTTTTTAGGCGACTGACGATCGGGGATTAGTCGACATTGAAGTCCTCGGCCAGTAGCCGGTAGCCAGTAGCTTCCTTCATCATCCTTAAGACTTGTGTCACTCGATTTGAACTTGTGGAACCATCTTTCAACTTATTTTTGACTGATTGTTCCTTTACCGAAAAGCTCGTTGGGATCGCGAAATAACTATGCCACTTTCCATCCTTTCTCGAAGTGGTAGAGCATTATATGACGAACATGAATATGATTTTCGACACGCATTTTTTAGGGTTTTGTAGGTATGACCAAAAAACCCTTATACCGTCATTTTGTCGTCTGTCTGTCTGTCTGTCTGTCTGTCTGTCTGTCTGTCTTTCTGTCTGTTCGGTAAAAATTGTAGCCAAACGGCTAAACCTAGAGAGTTCAAATTTGACATGCTTATACAACTCTTTGACCCGCACATAGGAAAAATACTAAAACATCTAAAAAACATATCCCCCTAAAAATATAAACAAATATATGCTCATCGAAAAAAAAAATATTTTTTTATAATTCTGAGTAGGGTATCAAATGAAAGCCCTTGGTACGTGGATTAACGATCAAATTTCTATTTTTGCAAAATAAATTATTTTGAAGCGATTTTTGCTAAAATTGTGCAAAAATTTTTTTGTCCCACACCCTGTATCCCAGATGGTTTAAATTAAAAATCTGAAAAAATTCTAAGTAATGTACATTGGTGTGAACCGGAATATTTCAACAGGAATTTTTGATCAGATTAGGTTTTTGGAAAAAAACGCATTTTTTGTGATTTTTGGCTAATAATGTACACAAGTTATAGCTTTGTAACACGCCACAGTGTAACGTGTATGCTGGTCTAGTGGTATTAGACGCAGATTTTTCACCCAAGTAACCCGATCCGAAAGGGATCGAACCCTGTGAGAAAAGAACTATATTATTTTTTGTTTTTTTTTTTTAAATTTTGATATTGTTTAAATTATTATTTCAAAATTCTAATTATATATTGGCAAATGTTGCATTTAATTTTTAAAAGCGTAAATTTAATAGACAGTGGAAATTGTTTAAATTATAATTTAATTCTATTTCAATGTATACGAAATCAGATGGGCGGAACTTATAACAACCAATGAAAGCCATAGGCGCAATTTTTAAAATTCTTAATGAACCTTGCTATACAAAAAAAAAAAAAAATACTGCACATATTTAGAAACCTAAATAATGGTATTAGGCATACGAATTAAAATTAACAAAAAAAATATTTTAATATAAAATTTGTTTTCGCATCCAAAATAATCATCATTCACATACTAAATACCTGCAAAACCCTGAAATGTGTAAAAATTCACACTTCACATCAATTTTTTTTTATTCACTTAAAGACAGTAGAATAGTTTTATAATTATTACATAAAACAAGCGTCATTTTTAAACTCAAAAAAAAAAAATCGTCGTTAGTTGAAAGACAATTCCTGGTTTTAACAATACAAATTTATTAATTATAAATCCAAATTAAAAAGTATGGTATGAATTTGCCTATGGAGTTGAGGAAGTCTTCGGTCCACCCCGTGTTGGCCAGGATCGGCTTGAACCTATCTCCGAGGCGGGGACTACCCATCAGGGAGTCGAAGAGCCTGGAGAAGTCTTCTTCCACTTACATGGTGACTACTTACTTGGCTCACCAGTGGTACAAGTATCTGGCGTCTGTGTCTTGGTCGTCACCGTGTGGACTAGTACGTGTAGAGGAGTGACTACGTTCCTCTGCCTCAATATTCTGCGACATCCATCTATTTGTACAGTTCCAATATTCATTCGTCATGAAAAATATTTCCTCATTACGAATATGCGGTGTATGCATTTCGTAATCAGGCCACATACGTCAGACGCTGACAAATAGTTTTTTAATCAGACAGCTGAGCGTCACAAAGTCTAGATGGCGTAATCCTGACCCAGGATTACCTATGTGACAATATTAGTGACACTTATACTTCACAAATATATTTTAAAAACAACAATTATATCTGTTAACATAACAACATACATATTACATTTCATAGATGACTTAATATTAATGCAGAGTTGTCGTCATACTCCAACACCATTGTCATCTCGATAAGTTTACTAGTGATGCTATTCATCCATGATGTCCCAGAGTTTATCCATTTGTCTGATATTAATTTCTGCTTTATAATATGTTCTCACTAGGAGAAGCAGCAGTTAATTTTGGCCACAATGTTTTAAGACTGTTTGATTAATTTTAACAATGATTTTCAGTAGTTTACATACGTACATGTGTTGATTTTACTAACTTAAAACTTTATTCAAATCGCCTAAAATCAAACACACCAAACTTTATATATTTCAACATTCTGGTTCATATTTCCACCGGTGTTATCTCACGGTGAACGGTGAGTACTGTGGTACAGCGGGCACTTACTAAATAAACTAATTCTACTAAAATCCACTCTTCATCATCATTTCACAACTGGTGCGAGAAGAGAGAGAGAGAGGAGAGGAAAAGAGAGATGAAGGAATGTCGGAAAGAGCAGAGCAATGTCCTCGTACAATCTCCTCAACCTGAAACACCTGCTACCAAATGTATTATACTCTTTACTTTAGAAACAAAACTTTTATACTGCGCACAAAACTGTAATGTATTTTTTATTTAAAATGATGTTGAAATATACTGGAAATGGAAATTGCTGCTGGAATTTGTATATCTATTTGGATAAAGTAAGGTTATGATAGCATTTTGTCTTTTTGTTTGTTCTTGTAAAGACAGAACAATGTTGAGACAGACAAAACACTGCCAAGTAATTGAAGTCTAATATCTACAAACGTATTATTGATTGTCCAAAACCGTTTAGTAGACAAAACATAACAAGCTAGTACAGTAACTCGCAGTAACAATGATAAAGTTAAGTAAAATTGAAATATTAAAGGAAAAAGGTTAATTGGAAATTATATTTCAATACTAAATCAATATACATATCGGAAAAGTCTAGGGATATATAGAAATGTATGAAAATAAATAGCGTATTGTTTCTTTTGTACGTTTATTGTATTCTATCAATTAAAATACTCAATTAAGAATAATTTACAACAAAATAAGCTTATAAAATATATGAAAAAAAATCAGCTGTGGCCACCACAGGACCGACCGCCATCATAAAGTACTTATATAAATTACATTCTAGAAGCAGAGTAGAAATAACTTGACCTAATATTTTCTAACAGAGATATTATTTATCATGACCATGGAAACGTTACATATAAATATGAAAAAATTGAGACTCGGAAAAAATTTCGAAAAATTTTACAGAAATTATTCGAAGTTTTTCGTTTTATCAAAAAACGTCTCAAATAAAAGTTATTAGTTATTTATTTTGTAGCAACTTTAGTTCAATAAATTTTTTCGAAATATATTTCTGTTGTGAAATATTCGCAAAAATCTTAAAATCGACACGAGTAAACTCCCATTTTTAGTCAACCGATTTTTACTAAAAGTTGATTAACTTGTGCCATTGATGGCAGAAGCTTAAATATAAAGTTTCATAAAATTCATTTCAGCCGAATTTGCTCTGCACGTGTACACAGACACACGGACAGACGGACAGACGGACGGACAGACGGACAGACAGACAGACGGACCGACAGACATCATGCTAAAAATAGTCAAAACGTTATGTAGGGACATCAATTCGTGGAGATCCATCGAAATCTCGAAATGTCAAAATCGGTATGATCACAATACCTCCCTTATATATGTTGGCGGTCGGTAAAAATGAAAAAAAAAAAATAAATAAAAATAAATGCTAATCGGATAGTCTATTTAGATCAGATGAAATTTCATTGCAACCATTGAAATTTAAAATTTGCAGAAATATTTTAAAATCTTCGGCATAAAGAAGAAAGTTATACTTATTAAAGCACATATTTATATCGTTTATAAAAATATTAAACAAAAGTGGGCCTAGGTGACTACCTTGGGGTACACCGGAAGTTATTTTTCTGTCGTCAGATTTATAGTTATTAATGACAACACATTGAGTTCTATCTACAAGATACGTTTTAAACCAATTTAACGGATTACCATAGACGCCTATTCTATTTAACTTATTTAACAATCCCAGCAAACATTTTTATACGGGCCAGTACTGGTAAAGCACATACTCCCCGGCATTGAAAGTAATGGGCCAGTACCCCGGTGTCCCCGTGGCCGTTACTGGCCCATTGATGTATCAGTTGCCGGCCCAGCAACGGTAAAGTGCAAAATAATCGCATTAGTTGCAAGATTTATTTCTGATGGTTTTAAGTAAAAAGTATGAGTGAAGAAGAGTGCTTATAAAATGCTGGTAAAGTACTTCGTATAGGCGGAATGCGAAATACAAATGTGAAGTACATTATTAATACTGGCGTTGCACTTACTTTTGGTGCCAGTAATTTACCAGCATAAAAGCAGTTTGCAGGCATTCGGCCGTTAGTTGAATGTTTGCTGGGATATGTCATGATCTATTGTATCGAACCCTTTATAAAAATCCGAGTAAATGTCATCCGGTTGTAGGTGCTGGTCCATTGAGTTCAAAATAAAGTCGGTATATAAAGTGAAATTGGTATCCACTGATATACCAGGATAAAAACCATGTTGTTGAACAATAATATCATTTTTTGCAAAAGAAAATAAAATTTTATATGTAAGACGTTCAAATATTATTTCAAAATTACATAATCGGTCTATAATTTTCAACTAAGTTTTTGTTACCCTTTTTAAATCCCGGGATCACTAGGACATTTTTCCAAAACGTAGGAAATGTACCTTCATAGAGAGATTTATACTATATTATAATCTATTCTTAACTACCAGTTTACTTGCTGTAAATTTTCATAATAAATAATTTATATTTCCTTTTAAAACTTGTACTGAAAAAAAAATGTTTAAAAACAAAATAAAACATTGCATTTTTCTAGCAGTATTACCATCATGCACGCAATAAATTCTCTGCAACGTCTTAAAGAATTTAAACCGTTTAAAGTTTAATAAAACCCAACTGACAAGATAACTAAATATCTAGCAAGTTAATCTTAACCTATATTCTATGCACGCAAACCCCAGTGCTAGTCATGTTCTAATACTAACTGACACCTTTCAACGTCCCTCGTCAAATCCGACTAACATTCAGCCGCGAGTCAGCAACCACCCTCACAAATGGTCAAGCAAATTTCAACTTTAATATATGGTGTTAGGGAGCGTTCTGTTTATCTAGTACATTATTTAATGTCCTTCCGGCGAATCTGACCCGAGTATAATGTAATAGTAAAAGTATTAGTTAACAAAATTTGACAGTATAACTGAAAACTGAGTGATATTTTTGCGATTTGATGTCGTATCAGGATAAAATAAATAACAATGTCTAATATAGATGTATACGGCAAAGAAAGTAAGTTCCCTTTATCTAGTTTTATAAGTTTATTCTAAGTTTATACTTTTTGGTGATGTCAAATCTGAAACTCTCCCTATACACTTTGGTGTCCCGCAAGGATCTATTCTTGGCCCTTTGCTATTTCTGCTGTACGTAAATGACTTTCCTCTCTTTATAAATTCAAAATCTATTCTTTACGCAGATGATACTACCTGACTCTGCAAAAATTCGAACCTAAATTCCCTTCGCTTAGAGAGTAAATCCGTAGTAGAACACGCCACATCTTGGTTTCATAGGAATAAATTAACTTTAAATACTGGCAAAACCGAATCAATGATGATTTCCACTAAGAAACATGATTTTTCAAACCCCCCGTACGTCAAGTTTCTTGGTATCCACATCGACCCACAACTTCGCTGGGATCAGCACTGTGAATTCTTAAGCCGAAAACTGAGGTCTACAGTATTTTTAATTCGCAATTTGAAAGCAGAAGTTTGCCAAAAAGTCGTGCTAATGACCTACTTTTCGTAATTTCAGTCACACCTGAACTACGGCATTCTTGTCTGGGGACACTCACCAGCAGCCCATAGAATTTTTGTTCTTCAACGCAAAGTTGTTAGTGTCATAGCTGGTGCTCCTTTTCGAGCTGACTGCCGTGAGCTCTTCATAAAATTAAAAATAATGACTTTACCTGCCTTATTTATCTACCAATGCCTAATGTTCATGCACAGGAACTTATGTAACTTCCCCTCTTCCAACCACGGACATGACACACGGCAAAAAAATAATATACGTAGTAATTTCTTTCGTCTTCAAAAATCAAGAAATAGCGCAAACTACTACGCCATTAAATTTTTCAATATAATACCTGAGGAAATAAGATCCCTACCAATCAAGACATTTTCAAACAAACTTAAAGAATATTTATTGACAAATCCCATTTATGAAATTGATGACTTTAATAATGTTCATTTTTAATTTATATTATTTCATTATGTAACTAAGACTGACTGTAAACATATTTTATGTAATGTGGTCAATAAATGTATTTTTATTATTATTATTATCTACAATTCCAGTACTTCATGTAGGTAATATAAAATTAAGTTATTTACCAGTAGATCAGGATGTACCGCAAGGAAGTGTACTTGGACCACTTGTATATATTTTCTATTTAAATAATAACAATAATAATAATAAATCTCTTTATTGGCAAGGTTCAGTTTACACTGCTCTACCACCTAACCTTAAAGTTACTTTACAATCGAGTACATACAGTGTTTTATGTTAAGAAATAATATCATTGTTTACTAAGACAATATGCAGTCTAATTGAACACGGATCGATCCATTAAGCTCACATTGGGACCATTTGCTGGCGGATTCGCTTTTTAAATTGGGCAATTTTAAGAGATTTAAGATTTTTCGGAATGGAGTTGTATATCGTGGCAGCGTTGTACGAAAATGATTTTTTGAATAAGGTTGTTCGGAGTTTGGGAATATGTATCAAGTGAGAGTTCCTAGTATTTTTACTGTTAATTTGTGATCTTTTAATGATTTTTTCGACTAAATAGCTAGGTTTGTTTGTGCTTAAGATTTTGTGAATGAAACATGCGTAATGCAAGTGTCTTCTTTCAGACATGTTTAACCATCCTAACTTCTTCAGGTGTTGGGAAGTAGGTTCCCTTTTCTTTAGTCCTAATATGAAACGTACACAGTAATTTTGCACTTTTTGAATTCGCCTCGAATCGAAAAACGACAGGGAAAGTCCGTAAATCGTGTCACAGTAATTAAAGATCGATAGGACGATAATTAAAGATCGATAAATGATATTGCATGGGAGCTCAGAATTTGTAGCCTTCGCTGACGACACCACGATAGTGGGTTCTGATTCCGATAGTCAAAACTTTGTTCAAAATATTACCAATGGTCTTTAAATTATGTACGATTGGCTTGTATAAATGATCTAATTATTAATTAAAGTAAATGTAATTTTATTACATTTACTAAACGTAAAAAAGAACGCGACACAAGTCAATTAATTATCTTTAGATATCTTCCATTTTTTTAAATCTTGGAAACATTTCTCGAACTCCATATTAATATTTTTAATTTCATCTATATATCTGTTCTGATCGTAATTAGTAGAATTAGAACTTTTTAATTTTGCCTTCATATTTGGAAAGTGAGCCAAGTCGTTATTTCCGTCGCGCCTTTTTTTTATATAAATTACTTTTTCGCTGGCAATCGACTTTAAATCATTACGCGATCGACCTTATGAGCACCACGGATATAGATGGTATTTAAAAACTTTGAGCCCCCCAACAGTAAAAAACACTTTTTTCCTGAAATTGAACTTGAGCCCCATCTAAGAAAAATACTGGCTTCCAAGCCCCCTAAGTAAAAATTTTGGTTCCTGATCCCCCTAAGAAAAATTCTGGATGCATTATGGATATAGCGAATATCAGTTATTAGGTACAAATTGTCATGGTCGTTTATGATTCGTTATAACCGAGTTTGAACGTATTTCGTTATATTTTATTTAGATTCCCGTATTATATACTCCTCTTACATAAACCTACAAATAAACTTATCTATCCTTGACATGAAATGGGTTTTATATATCCAAGTTGTAGAGAAATAATAGGACCTTAAACCCTACTTCTGTACTCATAACTAACCCTAACTGACACACAAATATCACCCTTCCATTGTTCTAACTTGTCAAACAAATCATCCCTTATAAAGACATGTATGGCGTAGATAACTTTATATTTAAATTTCCTAGTTAGAATTAGTTTTAACAAGATTGCAACACTTGATTGACAGGGTATTATGATATTGAAATTTTCTTGAAAATAGGTGTTGCTTGTGTTAAAACAGATAAAATTCTAGTTAAAACAAAATATTGACAACAAACATTCATGAAGGTAATCAGTATCATAAATATAAGAGGTCTGTTCAAAAAGTATCGCGAATTTTGTGTTCTTTCAAAAATTATTTATTTATTCATGAATATCTATTTTGTTCCCTTCCAAGTAATCTCCACCAGATATTATATACTTGTGCCAACATTTTTTCCAATCCTCGAAGCACTTGAAAAAATCATTTTTTGTAATCTTGTTCAGCTCCTCCTTCGATGCCGTCTTTATCTCCTCACTCGTAGCGTAGCGTCGTGCTTTCATGGGCCTCTTCAGTTTCGGGAACAAGAAAAAATCACAGGGGGCCGGGTCTGGGGAATACGGTGGCTGCGGCGTTATTAGTGTGTTGTTTTTGGCCAAAAATTCGCGCACAAGCAACGATGTGTGGGCATGCGACCCGTCTCATGCCCAAATCATTGGTAAAAATCGAATGGCACGAGCCAATCGATGTTTAGGTCCTCAGCAACTTCTCTAATGTTGATTCGATGATTGGCCAATACTATTTTTTTCACTTCATCAATGTTTTCGTCTGTTGTTGACGTGCTCGGGCGTTCGGCACGCTCTTCGTCCTTCACATCTTCTCGGCCTTCTGAGAACATTTTGTACCACCGATAAACATTGCTTCGGTCCAAGATAGCTTCACCATATGCCACAGTCAACATTCGGAATGCGTCCGCGCACTTAATTTTGTTTTTCACACAAAATTTGATACAGATTCTTTGATCCATTTTTTAACACGTGAAAACAAAACACGTGAAAGCAAAGCAACTGTCAAAAATTAACTGAACATTCAAAATGGCCTAACTTGTCGGCATAACTGAGAGACATGAGTACCAACATAACGCCACAAAAAAATCGAAAATGAATATACGTAACCCGCGGAAATTCAAAATTCGCGATACTTTTTGAACAGACCTCGTATACATGGCGGTGTTTATATATATATGCTAAAAACAGTATGAAAGGAACTCTTATTGAACACATTAATTATTAATTAATTTACTATCGGTAGAAAAAAATTGTGAAATGACAGCAAACTTTTTGTCACATCTGACTATACTTAGAGAATTATAGACCCATAACAATTTTACCAGTTTTCTCCAAGATTTTGGAATCTGTTGTCACGACTCAATTGACACAATTCTTTGAGAAACATAACTACCTTTCAAATCAGCAATATGGCTTCAGATTAAATAAAAACACAATCGACACATCAACGATGTTAGTTAAAACCATCTGTAACGCTCTTGAAAATAAAGAAGAACGTTCGGTTCAGCTTTGTGATCTTAGTAAAGCGTTTGATCATATGTCACATAGTATACCTACTACTAGAAAAAATAGAATATTATGGTATCAGAGGTACAGCTCTTCGATTTATATACTCAAACTATTAGTATAGGAAATGAAGCTCAAAAAATGGCAAAACCTCGCAATTTTTTCGTCCAGCATCGATTTGGATAAAAATTTGGAATTAGGCTCATTTCACCCTCTAGTTCATTTTCTATATTGTGCCGTTGTACGGTTTTTGTTTTTTAAGGGTGAAAACTACCCCTAATTGTAAAAAATTATAAAATAACATTTTAAACCTTGGTAAAATTTGGATTGGATTAGCTAAATATGGATCTTTTTATGCTTTAGAATACAATTTCATAATGTTTCAATCCTTAAAAATCAACCCTTGTTGGATTAAAAAATGATTTCATCTTGCATCGATTTGCACCAAAATTTGAAATTAGGTTCGTCTCACCCTCTACTTCAAATTTTATATCATGCTCATGGGCAATGTTTATTTTTTAAGGGTGAAAACTACCCCTAATTGTCAAAAATTATAAAATAACGTTGTAAACCTTAAGATGGGTAAAATTTGGTTTGGATTAGTTGAATAATGATTATTTCATGCTTTGGAATACAATTTTTAATGTTTCAACCCTTAAAAACGCACCCTTGTTAGAGCTTGATATAAAAAAAATCGCTCCGAACCGTGCTATTCGAATGTTTCGAAAAAAAATTATTGGTTTTTTAAACATAGCTCCTTTATTTTTAGTGATAGAAAGTTTTTTCAAAAACCATTTTGTAGGGCTTTTCAAGAGATATAAGACTATGTAAATTAAATTCCTTAAGATCCCTTAGTTTTTAAATGGGGTGAGTTTGAAGGGCTCGAATAAGGTGGTGTTCGCTTGTAAATAGAGGTTTTAAACGGCTATATCTCGCCAAATATTCAATATACAGAAAATATATGCACAGGAAAATTTAAGTCATTAAAAATGCTACAATTTAGTGCTCTATTATTCTTTTTCGTATCTCTCGAGATATTTTGAAGAAAAGGGTGAAAAATACGAAATCGCAAAAAATCGTTTTTTCTTTAAACTCCAATTGTTCTAAAATTAGGCATTTTAAATTGGTCAAACTTCTTGGGTGTACTGAAAATACATATATGAAGAGAACCACAGAAGGGTGAGGATCAATTTTAATTAGGGGGGTAAATAGGGGGTTGTTTTCACTGATTTTTTTGTAGAAAAAAGTAGGTACGGACCTTATTCTGATCATAAGTCGCTTAATTTTTATACTAGAGACTTTTTTTTTTTTTTTTTTTGAAAGCTCTAATAAAATATTTTAAAAAAGATTCAATGAGTTTTCCTCGAAAAATGCAAATTTTTCCTATTATTTGACTTTGGATCTTTCAAATTATGCATTTGGCGAAAAAAAGTTAACCATTAACATGCCGTATCTTGGATCGTATTGGTCGTAGAAAAATAATAAAAAAAAGGATTTTGTTTGTTTTTTTAAAAACTACAATTTTGCTTTCTACAGTTTTTTTTTGATAAAATGCATATTTTTCGAGTTATTCGCAAAAAACTTTTTAAAAACATCGATTTTTTCGTCGAAAAACTGTTACTTTCAACCATGAATAACTCAAAAAATATTAGTTTTACGAAGAAAACGTAAAGAACATTTTTTTCTTAGAATTACTTTTCCCATCGATTCCTATAGTTAAAATGTAGTAAAAAATTTCCATGATGGGGTGGCAACCACCCCATCTCGGGGTTTCTCCAAGGTTTTTTTAGCGTACACCGGCATGATGTAGAAAATGATCCTTGGGCTATTCCCTACCTTCTGTGAAAATTTCACGTAATTCCATGCTGGACGAAAAAATTGCGAGCCAAAATGCTTCATTTCCTGTACTATATACTAAACTATACTACTGGTAGAATTGATATGGGTCTATAATTATCAGGTAGAGTTGGCTCACCTTTCTTATAAATCGGTCTTACTTTAACCACCTTCTTCAAGGCATTTATTAACGATGTTGCAAAGTTGATCTGCTATATCTGAATGAATCAGTTTTACAAGTTTACAGTCGAGATCAAAAATATCTTTTGTTATTTTTGGTTTCATATTTGTTATGACTGTTTCAATCTCGGTAGGTGTTACGGGATTGAAGAAAATAGATGCACCGGTTGTTTTTTTAAGAAATGAATCGGTAAATATTAATGTTTGGATTACTGATATTGCTAATATTTCCTACTGCCAAAAAAAAAAAGCTTGGAACGAAGAGGAATCTGGGGCAAAATGGAATCTTTCTATCGACCTGTCTCGTGATTAATAATGTGCCTTTCGTGATTAATCACTTCAGCACTTATGAACAAATATTTTCGTGCATTCCACCAGCAGTCATGTATGTTGCAGAAACCTTTGAATGGCAATAGTATATTTTGTCCATACACTATCATCCCTTAAGACTACGTAAAGTTTTCCACCAGCGCAAACCATTTTTAATTTAGCAACATCGAATATGCTGATATTACTACAAAATTTTAATTATTATTAATTACTGTGAACTGAATTTGTATACAGGAACTGTAATAAGTTTTAATGTAGACATTTCAATTCAAAAATCAAACTTGTAAACTATTTGTGATATGAATATTAAACCTGAAACTCGAGGAGACTCATTAGTCTGCTGTAAAGTTGAACTGGGGAGAGATTTCCATTTTATGGTACTCAATTTAAAGGACCCTTCTCTTTATTGTCATACCTTTCACTACAACTAGTGCCATCTGTTATCATTTCATTTTACAACAAACCCATCAAATATATTTCTATTTTAGTTCTTACAATAGTGTATTTTACAATATAACATACGATATATAGTTTAGTACAAAACGTTAGATTAAAAGGGAGTAAACGTCATAATAAGAAACCGGATACAACACATGAATGACGTGATGCGGGTTTTTTGTTCACATACTTACAAAATCCTAAAAATTAAGTAAATCTAGAGATAGAGAGAGTAAATAATAGGGGATACGCATAAAATTTGTATTTCCTTAGAACTACATTATTTTGATATGTTAATGTTAGTTATGTCACCTAACAATACAAAAATTACATTTTAATTAATATTATAGCCAAATTTTTGAATTAAAATATTGTAAATTTGAAATAAGCCGACCACGGAGCGAAGGTTGCCGAGTAAAAACGACTGAGTAAGACGTCAAACGATAGGGGTTTCACGTCACAGATACAGCTACAACATAATCTTTACACGTGTGTATATTGTATTGTTGGAGAGTTTTGTATTTGTTTTTAAACAATTTTTCACGCATTTATTATTAAAATGGCAGATAAAGATTTTGTTAGGGCTCAGAGTGATAATTTACCCAACATTGATGCATTTATGGTCATGGAATATATGAAAAATAATGAATGCTACAGTGCTGAAGAAATACGTGGTGTCAAAGCAGACCTGTAAGTAATTTTTATTTTATATTCTATAACTTTATGTAAACTCTGTAAAATGTAAATATTTATGTAGTTTAGATGTCAGAATTTTACTACATTGTTTACATGAAGTTACAAAACGTTAGAGGCATAATTGAAATACTGCAATATAAGTTATCTATTTTAATATAAAATTTAATTCGGTAAACATGTATAAATTGTTTTTATACAATTAAACTTTATTTTAATTAATATCACTCTAACTTTACATAACCTATAAAAGTTATACAAACAAATAAGTTCACAACAGACTATGTACGCCGGTAAGCTAGTAGTGTCATGCGTCAGTTAGAAGGGGTATGACGTCACACGTCGTTTTCGCGCGCTACATACATTTATGATTTTTTTAAGCCTTCAAATTACAAAAAAAAAATTAAAAACTGTTTTTTATGTTTATATGCAACAAGAGGAATATAATAAAAAAAATTAAAAAAATCATGCATATCCCCTATTGCTTACGATATTCTTGATATCTGTAATATATTATTTTAATTCTGGGGCTACTGCAGCTCCGTAGCTTTTATGTACCGACCGCCACTGAATGCAACCTTTTAAAACCCTTAACCATACTCTTATATGATCTTGTTAGTTATCTACCTCCAGTCTTATTAATTCCTCGCCTTTCAGCTAGAGATCATTACAGGTAGAAAGAGGATATTTAAAGTCCATAATCAGGTAAAGCATTCGGTGTCATCGTACAATCTTCGTAGTATGTAACCAAAGTCTGATGTGTACCCGAATAACATGCGTATGTATTGATCCCTCTATATATAGCAGGAAGTGATGACAGCTACACGTTCAGGAAACGGATCTCGCGAGCTTGGTCGACGAAATAAGGCACTTCCGGAAAAGCTGTTTGTATGACAGATAGAAGCAAGACAAATGTAATGATGAATACGGATTCTGTAACAGTGGCGGTACTATATATCTTACTTATGCGGTTTAAGGTTACATAAAACATTGCATGAGCATAGTGTTTACTCTTACACGAGATATATGTCACACTTTAGGGATATCTCCACATGACATCACTACTATATACACAAGGGTCACGCTAGAATTATTGAGAATAAAAAAATCAGGTAAACCGTGAAATACAAAAGTAGCACTATCAGTTAAAAGTAGTTGTACCATTGGCGATTCCAGGACTAAGCAACTGGAGCAATAATATATAATAAGCATAATATATATATATATATATATATATATATATATATATATATATATATATATATATAAGGAGGAAATAAAAATTCTTGAATACTCGTCAAAAGTTTATTTATAAAATATTAAGAGACGTTTCGACTGGTAAATCCAGTCATCCTCAGTCTAGAGTACGTTGTCAATATTTTACAAAAGTATATTCTTATAAAAACAGGACGGCTCGAGACAATCTCGAGCCGTCCTGTTCTACACTGCCATGTCTACTCTGAATGTGTTTGGGATGGTTTTTTCATTTTCATTTCCGTATATTTTTTTATAAGAATATACTTTTGTAAAATATTGACAACGTACTCTAGACTGAGGATGAAACGTCTCTTAATATTTTATAAATAAACTTTTGAGGAGTATTCAAGAATTTTTATTTCCTCCTACATTTTTCGTCAAGAACAACAATCCAAATATATATATATATATATATATATATATATATATATATATATATATATATATATATATATATATATACAGTACCTAGACAAAATATTATAACCACTTATAAAAACAACTATTTATTAAAAATGCCGATATATAATCATATGCTACTTTATTTATTTCTTTAACATATCGTGTATTTATTAAAAGATAAGCTATTTTAAACATCTTCAATTGTGTATTTTTATCCTGAGACTGATTTGCAAGAACAAAGTGTACCGATTTTGTCCTGGCCAGGTAATTCGCCGGATATCAATTCTATCGAAAATGTTTGGAACCTCCTAAAAAGACTTGTTTATGATTTAAATAATACTAATAAACAAGTTTTAATAGACAATATTAAAAAAGTATGGCATGGCACTCCAGAAATTGAAAATTGTATTAGGGCATGTATTGAGAGTATGCCTCGAAGAATTGCGGCAGTAATAAAAGCAAAGGGGGGCAACACCAAATATTAAAAACATTTTATAAATGTACTAAAATAATATGAAATAATAAAATACAAAATAAAAATAAAATTGGTGTATTACTATTTTGTTGATTTTGTGTAAAACAATGAATTTTTAAACAATCATAAGTGGTTATAATATTTTGTCTAGGTACTGTATATATATATCCGAGGTCTGTTAAAAAAGTATCGCGAATTTTGTGTTTTTTCAAAAATTATTTATTTATTCATGAATATCTATTGTTCCCTTCAAAGTAATCACCACCAGATATTATACACTTGTGCCAACGTTTTTTCCAATCCTCGAAGCACTTGAAAAATCATTTTTTGTGATCTTGTTCAGCTCCTCCTTCGATGCCGTCTTTATCTCCTCACTCGTAGCGTAGCGTCGTCCTTTCATGGGCCTCTTCAGTTTCGGGAACAAGAAAAGGTCACAGGGGGGCCAGATCTGGGGAATACGGTGGCTGCGGCATTATTAGTGTGTTGTTTTTGGCCAAAAATTCGCGCAATTTTGGTACGAATTTCGCGGCGACCGGTCTCATGCCCAAATCATTGGTAAAAATCGAATGGCACGAGCCAATCGATGTTTAGGTCCTCAGCAACTTCTCTAATGGTGACTCGACGATTGGCCAATACTATTTTTTTTTTCACTTCATCAATGTTTTCGTCTGTTGTTGACATGCTCAGGCGTCCGGCACGCTCTTCGTCGTTCACATCTTCTCGGCCCTCTGAGAACATTTTGTACCACCGATAAATGTTGCTTCGGTCCAAGGTAGCTACACCATATGCCACAGTCAACATTCGGAATGCGTCCGCGCACTTAATTTTGTTTTTCCCACAAAATTTGATACAGATTCTTTGATCCATTTTTTGGTATAGGCAAAAATCGAAGACGAGCCAACAAGTGCAAGCAAAGCAACTGTCAAAAATTAACTGAACATTCAAAATTGCCGAACTTGTCGGCATAAGTAAGAAACATGAGTACCAACATGTGTCATTTACTGAAAACATCATACTGCGCCTTGTATTATAACTTTATAACAGACATTATTCTCACTAACTTAAATGTGACGGATGAATGGATCTGGGAAAACGATGATAATATAAAAGTTTTAGTTCATGAAGTCGGGCGACGTTCAAATGACAAGACGGTGAATATAATGGACTGCATTTTAGAATAGATAATCTTAAAAATTGAATATGGATCAATCATAATCAAATTTATTGTATAGTACCTATTTTGGTATGGTATGGTATGGTAATTTTTAGAATAAATTTGTAATCGCACCGATTACAACAAAATCTCGCCCAAAATTACAAAGACGAATAGTAAATATGATCAATTTAGGTAATTAGTTTAGGTTTAGGTAATAAAAATCTGGCAGCAGAATAAAGAAAACGATAATAAATAATAAACATTTTGCGAGTCGTAGTTAGTTTAGAGACACATAGATATCGCACTATTTGTGTTGCTCTAATTTCCATAACTGTAAACGCTGCCTTGAACGTTAAAACTATCTACTAAACTTATCCACAACGCACAGTGAACAGTCTGCCAATTTAAAGAGCTCTGAACGCAGCTTTAAACTTAATATTTCTTTAAATAATTTCTTCTAAGTCTAAAGTTCGATTATCCAGAGATGTCCAGTCAAGGTCATATGACTGAAATAATAATTAAAATACTGATGTGTTTCTGTCTCACTTACAATGGCAAAATAGTCAGAAATACAAATGAAGCGTCAAAACAAATCGTCCGGTATAGCTACGACAAACGTACTTATACATACAAACGTGTACCGTAAGTAATCCCACCTCGAGGTTTGTCTTTGATTACTAATGTTTTCTAGTGTCATTCATACTAAACCAGTGGTATATAAAACTCTGTATTACTATTTATTTAATAGCGATTTTCCTTAAATCTGTCCTTTTCAAGACAATATTTGTATTTTAAATAATTGTTTTGTTTATTGAAAATAAGATGAGGAAAACAGGCAAAACGTTAAGAAAGCATTGTCGTGAACTGGAATATTTCTTACGGTAGGAAGAAAACAGTGTACCTTTGTTAAATATGCATGCAGTTCAGCAGGTAAATAAATATGAATTTATATTTATTATATATATAAAAGCCCTAATTTCTGTGTATCCTCGTAACGCTTAGTTCCCTGCTGCTAGCGGAGCTTGAGGTGTGTGGTCGGTCGTTCCCCACCATTCAGAGCGACGTTCTCCGACAACAGCTCACTTAGGTTAAGCACATAGTGAAGCAGAGAGCAACGCAGATATGAAAGCGGAGAGTAAAACAGCGAAAGAATGTTGCGCTTATAAAAGAATTTCTACACATAGTGACGCGTTTAAAATCAAGTAGAAAGTTCACAAAATTATAATGGATTTTTTACTAACAGAAAACTCTACCCTGAAAATTTGGTATTTACTAAAAAATAAAAATAAACACACTAGAAGGTGCAATGTTCACAGAATAAATAAAAGTAGACATATACATGGTGAATTTCATCATTTCTATATCCAACTCCGCGAACATCCAGAAAAGTTTCATTCTTATTTTCGCATGAGTATTTCAACGTTTGATTATATTTTGGAAAAAATTCAACATAAATTGGTAAAAAATGGGCCAATTTCAATCGGAACCTACTATAAATACCTCTTATAAATGAGAACTACTTGTAAATGCCTCAATATCCATTTTAAAAAACTATTTTAGCAACGATGATAGCAGAGAAATCAAAATTGTTTGAACGCGTCGCTTTGCTCGACTATAACAACGATATAACCTCGCTGCAGTACGCTCCACTATGCGCGTGTTAATTCATTTATTTAATTTCGCCGCTGTGCTCTCCGCTTTCATCGCTGCTTTGCTCTCTGCTTCACTATGTGTTTAGCCTTAGCGAGAATATAGCTCTTAGCCCTCCAGTCAGTATATACCTTGGCTTAATTAAAGAATGTTGTGTCAATTAACGTTATGCCCGCGGGCCGTGTCTGGCCCGATACTTATTTTTAAACAACACGCATTGAGCGGCTTTTTAGGATTTCCTAGTTATAATCAGAAACAGCTATAACATTGAGGTACAGCATATTGCCCACGGGCCGTACCTGGCCCGATATTAATTTTTAAACGACACGCATTAATCAGCTTTTTAGGATTTCCTAGGTATAATCAGAAACAACTATAATATTCATGTCCAGCATATGGCCCGCGGGCCGTATCCGGTCCGATACTAATTTTTAAACGACACGCATTGAGCGGCTTTTTACGATTTCCTAGGTATAATCAGAAACAGCTATACCATTGGATGTCCAGAATATGGCCCGTGGGCCGTACCCGGCCCGTTATTAATTTTTAAACGACACGCATTAAGCAGCTTTTTAGGATTTCCTAGGTATAGTCAAGAAACGTTTTTGTTTTGCTAATATACGCAGAATCATGCAAATTTTAATAATCGATTCCTGCTTATATTGATTTTTATTCGATATCAGTTTGCCAACGTTGTTGGCAACGGGTCTGCTAGTTATAATTAAGATTAGGCTACGAAGTCATATATATACACACACACTCAGTTTGCATTATTTCCATGATTTTTTTATAGAGACATCTTTCTTAGATAATAATAAATTATATTAAGGTACCTGTACACTGTAGAGAATTATCTAGCTAGAGTGTGCACTATCTATCTAGACTACTCTAGTATTGTGTATACACTGTAGAGCGATTTTACTCTATTAGAGCAACGGTAGAGCAGTTTAGAGCAAATCTAGCTAGAGGAAATCTAGATGCTACATAAACGCGTGTATACTGTCCTTAGAGATAGAGCTGGATAGAGCAGATTTGCTAGAGCAAGTCTATATGCATGTCGTGCGCGTGTACACCTATAGAGATTATTTAGTCTAGCTTCTGTCTAGCTAGTGTTTGAAAAATCTACAATCAAATTATTTACATACGTAGTTTGCATACTTGCATGATGCGTTCCCGGCAAAAAGAAGTTCCTGTTGCTCTGGTAATATATTCTTTGATGAAAAATAAAAAAGAAGCATAAAAATAAGAGGTTGTGGGTAAGGGAGTGGATATCAAAAAGAGAACAAGAGGGAGTACATGCAAAGTTATTACAAGAAATAAGTTCTCAAGACATAGCTTCATATGAAAATTTTATGCGTATGTCACAAAGTGATTTTGAGTATTTGTTGGAACGAATTACTCCAAAAATTAAAAAACAAGACACTCATCTTCGAAATGCGATATCACCGTCAGAGCGGCTTACACTTACATTAAGATTTCTATTTTTATATGCTTTCAAACTACAATCCCATAGTTCAGGACGAGCTTCTACCAACTCAATGAGTTTGTAAACTTTTTCTCTCTCCCAAATAAATTTTGAGTCATGTTCGTTTAACGGCACTGTTTCAGACAAAGATTCGTCCATTTTGATTTAAATTTAACAAAAGTTAAATACGAGGGATGTTTCCAAAGTTCTGGGAATTTAGCTATAATTCTTATTATTTTGTTAATTTTCGTCAATATTACATTGTAGTTTTTCAACATAATCTCCATTTAACTGAATATATCTATCCCAACGATAAACTAATTTTTTTAAGCCGTCCTCAAAGAACTTTAAAATTGAGTTTCTGTTCTGGTCCCAACTAGACCGGGAGCTCATGATATTTTTGGTCTCCGATTTCATACAGCATGCCTTTTGGAGGAGAGAATATTTACCCTGTGACAACAAAAAAGAGATGGTACTAAACCCCTGCACGCTTTCCGGTCATAGGGAAAATTGCATTTCCACTTGCACAAAATTTTTGTGTTTTTCTCTGATTTAATATTGCTTGCCCTTTTGTCAAAAGAAAGTTATAACAAATTTAAAGTCTTTTAATTATAGGCATGCTGTATGAAAACGCGGAAAATCATATTTTTTTATTACAAGTTCACATGACCGTTTGAACCCTTTGGGACCCTCCGAATCGCATGCATATATTTAAAAGACTTTAAATTTGTTATAACTTTCTTTTGACAAAAGGGCAAGCAATATTAAATCAGAAAAAAGCACAAAAATTTTGTGTTTAAGTGGAAATGCAATTTTCCCTATGACCGGAAAGCGTGCAGAGGTTTAGTACCATCCCTTTTTTGTTGTCACAGGGTAAATATTCTCTCCTCCAAAAGGCATGCTGTATGAAATCGGAGACCAAAAACTGTCATGAGCTCCCGGTCTAAACAGCCTTGGCACCCAGCGCGGCGAAACCTTGCTAACGCCCAAACAATCATGCAAGATGTCATGAACTTGTCGTGTACCTATCCCTAGGCGCACACTAATTTGACGAATAGTCATTCACCTGTCCTCTTTCAGTAGGTCTTCGACGGCAGTAATGTTTTTTTCATTTACCGACGTGCTTGGGTGCCCACTGCATGGATCGTCTTCTATTGATGTTCTACCGGTTTTAAAACGATCGATACACCGATAAACAGTACTTTTGGATTCTGCAGACCCACCAAATACTCCTTGCAGACGCTGAATAATTTCTGATGTTTTCACACCTTCTTTCCACATAAAGAAAATTATTGCTCTTTGAGATTTTGCTGCGTCTTCCATGGTTACAAAAACAGAGCTATGAAAACGCGTCTATATCAGTCGAACACTTAAATCAGACTGAACAATATTGCACTAGATAGTTGCATAAACATGTCAAGACTTGTCTGGCACCAATAAAATTGTCTATAAGTTCTGCGTAATTTAATTATAGCACAATTCCCAGAATTTAGGAAACATCCCTCGTAAATTATATTAGGTACGGAAATTGTTAGTTTTTTACACTGTTTTCATTATTTTTCACTTTTATAACTTGATAAAAGTTTATGCTACGCCAATTAATAGGCGTGGCTGAAATCTCACTTCAGAAAATTTGAATTTGATCTTGACTGGACTACTTTGAACAATCAAACTGTATTCAGATCATTTGCCGCAACGCAAATAGTCTGCAACGAAAAAATTGTCAACCATATTTTGCGCTGGTTTTATCTTGTTATTTTCAGAATAATGTGTTGATGGAAGTGAAAATGCTATTAAGTTATTACCTGTCCACTGCAGTTCCAGAATATGAGAGTAATAAATTGTTTGTTTCAGGATATTAGTGCGTGCCATCAGTTATACGGTCCATGGTTTAATTCCTGCGAGTTGCGTGTTCGCCGATCGTTATAACCGGGAAGAAGTGGTGAGATCACTGGGCAAAGAGGTTAACATCAATCCACCTTTAACATTGGGTCAGCTGCCAGACACACCAGAAGAATTGCTTAAATTGGACCAAGTAAGTGAACACATTAGAAATTGACATCAAACAAACTACAATAAAATGATAGAAATAAACTAAAAAAACACAAGTAAGTTTTTTGGAACAAACTGTTTTATTACTTTTCAAAATACTCCCTTTTAAGATTTATACACTTTTGCATGCGTGCAAACTAGAGATGGGAATTTCGGCTCAGTTTGTGGAACCGGATCAGTGGAGGTCGTTCAGTTTGTTGAGCCGGTTCATCGATCCGGCTCAGTGGTCCGGTTAAGTAAACATGTTTTCGAGACACAGGTCGGTCGTTAGTTCGTAGGTAGATCGTCGCTTAGATCCGGTTCTTGCAATATATGAACCGTAAACATGATCCCGAGACACAGGTCGGTCAGTCGTTCGGTCGTAGGTAGAATGTCGCTTAGAGCCGGCTCTTGCTTAGACCCGGTCAGTTGTCGGTCGTTCGTTCGTAGGTAGACGTCGCTTAGAGCCGGTTCTTGCTTAGACCCGATCAATTGTCAGTCGTTCGCTCGTAGGTAGAACGTCGCTTAGACCCGGTCAGTTGTCGGTCGTTCACTCGTAGGTAGAACGTCGCTTAGCCCCGGTTCTTATCTAACATTTTTGAAACAAACAATTCACTTTATGTAGCTACTGTATTTTAAACCAGATGTGTTAAGTTTATGGCGATGTTTATTGCCCTTATAAATCTGGGACATCTGGGATTTGGGCAATATTTTTAATATTTTTATATAGTATGGTTGTAAGAAAATACAGACTAAGCCTATTAGTTTCAAATAAACTGCCCTACAAATTGATGACAATAAATAATACACTTTATGATAATACATTACAAGCCGAATTCTCGCGAAGTTCAACATGACATCGATCTAGATCCGGATCACTCCGGTCACTGCTCACAATCGCCCGACCAATCGTATCCTTGAAACTTGAAACTATACAGTGAGCCGTGAATCGGCTCATTTCAATTTGGTGAACCGTGTCACTTCGGTCAGTGTACTGAGCCGGCTCAGTGCGCCGGTTCGTTCATGAATGACCCATCTCTAGTGCAAACCAATTATCGAAACATTTTTTCCACTCTGAAGTTGGTATCTCAAAAACATGGTTTTCGAAGGCTTCACAGCTTCTTGAGGTGATGAAAATCGCTGTCCATGCATTTTTTGTTTGGCATTGGGGAACAAAAAAAGTCGTTAGGGGATAAATCAGGTGAATACGTGCAATGAAACATTAATTCGATGTTTTTTTCCTTCAAATAATCAATTGTTTGACGTGCTGTGTGGGAGCTTGCATTGTCATGATGAAGAACAATGTAACGTTTTTGGTTGTTTTTTTCCTGATTTTGTCGATGACTTCTGGCAAACAAATTGTTGTATACCATTCAGTATTAACTGTTCTACGATCCTCTAAAGGAATGGTTGCGACATGTCCAGTACAACCGAAGAAACAAGCGTTCATTTCCTTGGAAGTGCTTCGTGAACGAACAACTTTAGTGGGTTTCGGTTCATCTTGGAAGACCCAAATAATGGATTGTTGCTTAGTTTCCGGTTCATATGAATAAATCCAAGTTTCATCACCTGTAACGATGTTGTATACGGATGTTGCAGTGCCTAGGTTGATTTTTTTAGCATTCCCTTACACCAATCAACACGCCTTTTTGTTGAGCTTCGGTCAAATTATGTGGAGTCCATCGGGAATAGATCTTTTTCACAGCTAAATGTTCATACAAAATCTAATGTATTGCAGTCTGCGATATGCCAAAAGATGCCTCCATCTCACGGTAAGTCATATGCCGATCTTCTTCAATTATTTTGCGCACAGCATCGACGTTTTTTTGAATCACAACCGATTTTGGTCGACTTTCACGAGATTCATCACTGACGGACGCACGACCACGACAAAATTCTGCAAACCAATTGTAAACAGTCTTTTCTGATGGTACTTCATTACCAAAAGTTGAACGAAGCGAATCTATGCATTGTTGAGTTAGGCCTTTACTAAAATCATAAAAAATCATCCAACGAAAACCTTCGAATAATATCCATTTTTTACTTTTTTTTTGGACGCACACTGTCAACAAACTACTCTGTCAATTAATAAGCTGCTACTGATTTCACAATAACAGATGTAAAATTTTACGAATATAATAATGACACATTTCAATATTGCCATCTAGTGGTCGTTTGTAAAAACATAAAAGGTAACTATTGAAAACGGGACAAGAGCCCGTTCCCAATGAGCTGCTAGGGACACCGGGACTTCTTAGTTTAAAACTGTACTGTCCCGTTCAAAACGGGGCATATGGTCACCTTAGCTATAATGCGCAGCGGACAGAATAGAGGATACGCATAAAATTTATATTTCCTTAAAACTAAATTTTTTTGATATGTTAATGTTAGATGTCACCTAACAAAACCAAAATCACATTTTAATTAATATTATAGCCAAATTTTTTAATTAAAATATTGTAAATTTGAAATAAGCCGACCACGGCGCGAAGGTTGCCGAGTAAAAAGGACTGGGGTTTGACGTCACAGATACAGCTACAACATAATAACGTGTGTATATTGTATTGTTCGAGAGTTTTGTATTTGTTTTTAAACTATTTTTCACGCATTTATTATTAAAACGGCAGATAAAGATTTTCTTAGGGTTCAGAGTGATAATTTACCCAACATTGATGCATTTATGCACACAACATAAAGTTTACTTTTTTCTGAAATATCGGTTTTATTTCGCCTCATAGCTTTCAGCCACAAATTTCGCTTTTTCTGTTGTTTTTCGCCATCAGGTAATGATATAAATTGTTTTTTTGCATTTCTATTTGAACTATTTGTGCACATCAGTACTAAACATTTTCGACTATGTTTCGAAGTACTGGGGCCTATATACTTTAATATAAAATTTAATTCGGCAAACATGTATAAATTGTTTTTATTTTTTCTAGAATTAAACTTTATTTTAATTAAAATCACTCTAACTTTACATAACCTATAAAAGTTATACAAGCAAATAAGTGCACAACAGACTATGTAGGCTGCACGCTGTACACTGGGGTAGGCTGTACGCAGTACACTGGGTAGGCTAGTAGTGTTCTGCATCACTTAGAAGGGGTATGACGTCTCACGTCGTTTTCGCGCGCTACATACATTTATGATTTTTTTAAGCCTTCAAATTAAAAACAAAAAAAATGCAAAACTGTTCTTTATGGTTATATGCAACAAGAGGAATATAATAAAAAATTAAAATAAAATCATGCCTATCCCCTATACTAACGTATAACGCCGTATGCAGAATCCCATTGAAATACATTGGAACTAACTCGCAGGCTACTCGTTGGTAACTCGCATTGCTAACGAGTACTTTCAGAATAGCTCTGTGTGTGGACGGCCTAATAATAAGCGAGAACCTCACACATACAAAGTTTAGAACAGAGAACTTTTCCTGACAGAACAAGATTTATAAATCAGTTGTAAACGACTTAACAATGTTAGAAAATCAACTTGAACTGCAACTATAAAGTATACTAACTTTTGAGTAAGCAGTGGTAAATTGTGAGGTAATCGATTGAAAATAACTTCACAGTTGAACTGGTTTATTTAGTGGATACCAAACAACAAAGTAAACGGACAGAATTGGTTTAGGAGGAACTGAATTGTTTCTGCTAACTGACTTGAGAATTCCCAAACTGCATTATATAACAAATAAAATCAATAACAACTACAACAAATGACTTAAAATAGCTTCACCTATTAAATATTTATCGACATCGATTTCAATACATTCTTAAAACACTTTTCAGAAATAAGATGTTGAATATTTTATGAATAATGTAATATTAATGATTTGAAAATTTTAAATGTGATTCTTTTGATAAGGGCAGAAATTGCCACAAATTCCTGCAACAACTGTTACCCATATCACATAGGTAAGATTTGTTTTGTAAAAAAAATTGCAAACGATTAAAAACAGGCAGAATTTCTTTAATATACAGTCTGTTTCAAACGGTTAGGCGGAACTAGATTTGGCAATCTAGTTACTTTCATCGTTTAAATCATACTTTTCGACCGTTTTGTTTAAGCTTTGTAAATCATACTTACAATAAACATTTTTTGGTTAAGGTTAATATCATTTTAAAATGTCATTTTCTTTATATTATGATTTTTTGTGTGATTCTTAATACAAATTTCCCATTTATTTATTTTTTTGTCATTAAAATACGTAAAAAAATGACATATGTCATTCGTTTCCATGGTTTCATTGTTGGAATTTTAAATTTTGACGTTTCAACGTGAAAAATGAAATAACCCAAGAAAGGTCCCTTCTCGTGACAACCTAAAAGAACGAAATTCCCATTTAGTTCCGCTTAACCGTTTGGAACAGACTGTAAGCTGTTCACTTTTGTAAGAACACACTATGGTCTATTTCAAAGTAGAAAAATGTGTGTAAGAAGATAGGAGCTGTTTGTCCTTGCTTCGGATTGGTTTAGATCGTCATCCCTATTACACTGTAAAAATATTGTTTTTAGTCCAAGTTGACAGATGTTCAGTGTCGTACATTGGAAATATATATTATTTATATTATTAAATTTTTCTCATATATTTTGTTATTATTTACAAATTTAGACTTTTATTTATATTCTTGGCGTAGATTTTATGGAGAAAATTCTCCATGTAATTTGTTTTTACGCAGTTATATATTTTTTAGGTTATCTGACATATAAATATTTTTTGACAGTTGACAATTAAAAGATCAAGAGAGAGGACTAATGTGAGGCCAAAAGACAGCCCAGCTGATTGTGCCCAAAGAAGAAATTATTGATATAATTTTTAGACCTTCATATATACATATATTTTTAATTTTTATTTACAATAATTATTTAAATAAGAAACTTTAGCTCTGAAGATATATTGTTTGTTTTATTGCTTTGTTTAAACTCTTTTAGCCAAATCTCTCTTTTTATATATAGTACAAAATTTTTAAAATTTTTATTTTTTTAACTTTTTCAATTTTCCCATTAAACTGAATTTATGTTGTATAAATAACGTAAGTGTATTATCTGCCTTGTTTATTTCAATATCTTATTAACCTTTTTTATATTTAAAAAATCACTTGCTAACCCAGTTGCTACGCCTATGCCCTAGTTGTAACTTATTTTAAATTTCCCGCTATACTGTATTTGATCAGTGTAAATTGTACTCGGTTCGCAGCGCTATCTACTTTTTTCTACTTTGAAATAGACCATAGATCTGGTTATTTTGGTTACTTTTATGGTGTGTTACTGACTTTAAATGTCAATTAAAAATATTCCTTACTGTGTAAAACCAACTTTAGGTGGATAAGGTTATGATCACTATAATTAACATATCATTTTTCATTATGACATATGTCAAATGGATTGACATTTTAAAAAAGTGATATTTTTTAATACCAACATGACATACAGCTTCAAAGGTGCAAACTATTGAAAACAAAATTCCCTCTTAGTTTGTTCTTACAAAAGTGAACTGCTTATACCTTCTTCTTCTATGTTTATTGGCTTGGGTTTCCCATTCCGCCAGTGCTTAGTTGCATTATGAATTATTATAGTTGAAGGTAATGGGATTCGGACCAGTCAGAAAATAAAAACAAATTTATTAACTTCGCTAACGTTTCGATTTTAATTTAAATCTTCATCAGAGCTACAAAGATATATAGAAAAATAGAATTATTAAATTGGTAAGTTTACATGTATAAAATTATGATAGTGTTCAAATTTAACAAGTCAAGTAGTTAAAATAAGCATTACAAAATTGTCGGAATTTAAAATATAACATAAAATAATTATTAAATAATAAAAACATATCAAATATGAGTTAAAGAATAAAAAACAATGTTAAATTTACATTACCTTAGTTAATAGTCACGAAATAAAATAACAATTTTAAAATTAATAACGAACACATCATATTGGCCGGTTATTGAACTCAGAGATAAGTAATGAATAAGCCACGTATGAATTTGAAAAAGGGGTTTGAGATGGTTGAAACCAGTAAGTAACGCTATCTATTAATAAATTAGAATTTGATTATTAGGTGAAATATGTTATTTAGAATTTTTTTAATATATTAAAAAAAAAAATTTAAATCTACCACATTTCACCTTATAATCGAAAAAAGTAAAAAAGAAAAGTAATGTATATTGGTGTGAACCGGAATTTGTTAAAATTCTAGTTATATTTTAGCACATTTTGAATTTAATTTTCAAGAGCGTAAATTTAATAACCAATTGGAATTATATTTTCATTCTATGTGTCATTCATACGAAGCCAGAGGGGCGGAGCGTATGATTTAAGACAACCAATGAAAGCCATAGGCCCAATTTTCAAAATCTTAATGAACCTTGTTATATAAAAAAAAATACTGCACTTATTTAGAAACCTAAATAATGATATTAGGTATTCGAATTAAAATTAACAAAAAAATATTTTAACATAAAATTTGTTTTTAAAGC
Source organism: Liopterus haemorrhoidalis (assembly GCA_963971575.1). Lineage (NCBI taxonomy): Eukaryota > Metazoa > Arthropoda > Insecta > Coleoptera > Dytiscidae > Liopterus > Liopterus haemorrhoidalis. Next base: position 6,731,311 of record OZ020624.1, read on the forward strand.
TCCAGATTAACAGACGATAAATTATTTTAAAAAGATCGTTCATTTTGCCGTGATTACTACAAAGCAAAATTTGTCCTACATACTCAGCATGCCGCCTTCACTTATTATATACCTGCGAAACCCTGCAATGTGTGAAAATTCACACTTCACATCAATTTTTAATAACTATATGTCAACACTATATAACGGCAAAAGAGCAGGAAAATCAATTGATTCTAAAATTAATTTCTTAACTGCTTAAAATAATTTGGATTATTCATTTGTACACCTAATAAATAGTTCGCAAAATGGTTAATGTTCCGTATAAGTCCACCAGGCATAACTCGTCAGACAGAACGTGTATGCTAGTTGGAATGAAATTTGGTCTTGACGAAGCGCCGCCCCTTTCTTTCAAAACATAACATTTACGATTCTTAAATCTAAATAAGTACTTGATAGTTATACGTTTTGAAATCCAAGCAATTATTTAATAAGTGTTTGTTAACATTTAGCTCGTATTAAGGTTTTTAAAGAAAAACTTGAATAACGAAATTTCAGTATTTATACGCTAAGTCATATTTAAATAGTTTGAATGAGATTTATAGTATACATATGTTGAAAAACACTAACTTTATTAAAAGAGAGAATCCTCAAATTATCAATATATTCCGACCTACCAATTTTATGTCTAAAATAAGACATTCCGTTTTTCATCGCATTCATACATACCAAATTATGTAAATGTATTAAAAATGTATAAAGCATTTATATATCTTCACTATATGCAAACAAACAATGATAAAACTAGTAGGCAAATTCAGAGCCGTGAAAATCGCCACGAAATACCTTTTTATATAAAATTATCCATCCTTTTTATAACTCTTTGAAGTTGTACGCGATAAAATTTAGCTATCACATTTTGGGTTTAAATTTGGGAAAAAATGGATAGCATTTAGATCACATTGCAATTATATAAATCAGGGGTCTGGGAACTTTTTGGGACATTTACATTCAGACACAATCAGACCCTCATTCATACACCACCTTAACACCTCTTTCATATCCTTACTCTCCATATTACTTAAAAAAATGAAATAATTATCAGCCATTTTCCAAGTTTCAGGAACTAACTATGTAAATAACACCTGTGTAGACACCGTCCTCCCTTGATTCTAAATTGCACAAAAGTTGTGTCTGATTACACCGAGCACATATGCAAGAATGATTACTATTGGTTCCCCACTCTTACATATATTCTATTCTAAACATACAGCCTAGTTCTAATTTGACTTGGTGGAGTTATACGGAACATTAACCCGCAAAATATTTTCAATGGTCAACGGAATTTTTTTTTTTTACCAAATCTAGTGTCGTTCCTGTGGTGATCACCTGGAATTAATACACGCACTCACAAACACAGTCAATAAACTTCTCAAAAACCTTTCTGGTTTTCCAGAAAAACAAAAAAATATCGTCAATTCATCTTGGGTAGTATGTCAGATACTCGTATATCCCTAAGAACTATTTGAGTTGAAAAAAAACTTTTCAAACTTTAGTACATTCGTTAAAGTTGTCTCTAAAATATCATGTCAAGTGAGTTGACATCACAAATAACTATTGTTGAAGAAAAATAACTCAAAGAACGCAAATATAAGTTTTAGATGTAAAAAAAGTTAACACCTCAACACTTTATAATATAATTAAGAAATTGTTTTGTTGCTATGTGATATTCTATATTAACAAGATAAATAAAACACAAAATTGCTACGCAAAATATCACTTTATTGCAGGGACGTAGCCAGGATTTCAGTTGGGGGGGGGGGCAAAAATAACAAAATATTTTAAATTGGTCGGTACGACCTTAATTACATGGCTTGGGTAGAAAATAACAGCGTTCTAGGTCAGGGGTCGGCAACCTTTCAGTGACAAAGAGCCAAATCTATATTGAAAAAAAAACACAATAACATGGAAGAGCCGCTAAAAAATATATGCTACATTTAAGAAAAAAAAAACGTAAAAATTGTTTATTTGTTTTAAAATAATCAAGTATTACAATAAATTAATATTTACTTATACATTTAGTTTGTGATAGCTATTGTAGTTACCAGTATATTACAATATAATAATTTTTTTAATGGGACGATTGCTCCTGTATAGTGTTCTATAAGACTTCAATATATGGTGAATATTCAGTAATCTTTAACTTAAGGCAGCACTCTAGTTTCAGGTCAGTAAGATTACTTCTTAACTGACTCTTTATTAATTTCATATGTGAAAAGATTTGCTTACAGTAATATGTGGATCCGAAAATTGTCAGTAGCCCAAAAGCATAATTTTTTAAAAGATTGAACGATTCTGATCCGTTCTGGAAGACGGTTCTAAGCTTTGAAAAGAACTTTATCTACATTTTGAAGATTGCGAATTTCGGTCCACTTATGCTGGGATGATAAAATTCACTTTTTTCTTTCTAAATATTCCAGTTCAGAATTAAGTTTTAAGAATATATAATTCCATAAACCTTTGGATTTCAAATCCACTAATTGAAGGTGATAAATGTAATTGCTACATATCTACTTCAATTGGCTTTGTCAAAAAAGCTAGTGTAGCTTTATATTTTCTAAACTCTTAAAATCTATCTCGAAAAGCTTCTTGCATGTTAACAATAGTTTGTGCAAAAAAAATTGCATTAATAACATGTTTCTGTAAATTAATAAAATGTAAAAATGTTTTTGCACGTAAATCATTCACAAATACAGATAACTTTTTTTCGAAACAAATAACTTCTTCTAAAAGGGAATATGCAGTAACTCGGGGAATTACCGGGCGCGAATTGCACCGTAAAACATTCTGAAAAATACAAAACCTGTATAGTACAGGCAGAAAGTTGAAAATTAAAAAATAGATTATATTAAAATAAAAACCAGCCAATTTTCAAAGAGCCACAAAATTTTCTAAAAGAGACGCATGCGGCTCTAGAGCCGCAGGTTGCCGACCCCTCTTCTAGGTCTTTTGTAGTATATTAAATAATAAAAGTCCGGTAAATTTATAAATTTTCTTCACCTCCGGTGAATAAAACTTCTAACAACCTAAATTATATTTTATATAAGGTAAACTATCCTGGGGGGGGGGCAAATGCCTCCTTTGCCCCCCCCCCCCGGCTACGTCCCTGATTTATTGTAAAATAACACGACTATAGTTTCACCATACATTGGCATTGTCAATTGTTCAAAAATAAATGAATGTAACTACCAGTTTACTACCCTTATATGCTAACAATTTAGAAAAACCTAATTAACAAATACCTGGAAGATAGACGAATAAACTAAATCTTGTTCATTGAGGACCGTGCGCCCTGCCTCAGATGTTTAAATATTTTTAAAGATTCAAGAAGATTTTTTATAATTCTAACGGGTGTTTTTTTTAGAGGTATAGAACTTTAAATTGCAATAAAACAACGATGGATTATTCGATTGACATGAATTTTTTTTTATTCGAAAGATAATCTTGTGGCATTACATTAAATCATACCAACAAGACGGCGCAACATGTCACACAGCTCGTGCCACAATCAATTTATTGAAAGACACGTTTGGTGACCGCCTAATTTCACGTTTTGGACCTGTGAATTGGCCTCCAAGATCTTGTGATTTAACACCGCTGGACTACTTTCTGTGGGGCTATGTAAAGTCATTGGTCTATGCGGATAAGCCACAAACGCTTGACCATTTGGAAGACAACATTCGCCGTGTTATTGCCGATATACGGCCACAAATGTTGGAAAAAGTCATCGAAAATTGGACGTCCAGATTGGACTACATCCGAGCCAGCCGTGGCGGTCATATGCCAGAAATCATATTTAAAATGTAATGCCACAAGATTATCTTTCGAATAAAAAATAATTCATGTCAATCGAATAATCCGTCGTTGTTTTATTGCAATTTAAAGTTCTATACCTCTAAAAAAAACACCCATTACCTTTAGTGACCATTTGAAAAACTGTAACCACATTGCTAGAGGTTATTCTGTTAATCCTAGATGTTTAAAACCGTTACATTTTGTAAACAAGGGCTATAAACTAAATCTTGTATACAGGGTGTTTGTTTGAAACAGGGCACCCCGAAAATCTCCTTTATTTGAAAAGATACAAAAAATCTTCAGAACAAAAGTTAAACTAGACAAAAAGGCCCATCTAAAGGTTACTATAAGAATTCTGAGGCACTTCCGGTTTCACCGGAAATGATGTCAACTTTTGATCTAGCATAGGGAATCGATAATTTTATATTTTTTCCTAAAAGTACATTAAATTAGCTTTACAATGACACCAGAAAGTCACATTTGTATGTTAAACATTTCAACATGGCGACCATTTATTTACAAAATAATCAACATAAGTTTTACAAAGTTGAATGTAGCAAGCTTGCCTACCGGCGTAGCGTAGTGGTAACACATGTGCTCTGCGCTGCGAAGGTCTTGGGTTCGAATCCCGTTCAGACATGGAAATTTTCTCAAAATAAAAATTGTCCTGGCTAATTGCCACAGTAGCAAAGGCCATTAAATTAAAAAAAAAAAACACAGCGAGCTTTGAAAACAATAAAAAAAGAAACAAAATATCTCTAAAATAAACTCTTATAACTAGTTATTATATGAAATAACATGAAATAACTTAAATTTTAATTTTTCAAGGAATGTGGTTCCAACAAGATGGAGCACCAGCTCATAACGCTAGAAACGTGTGTGCCTATTTAAATGGCCAATACCCAGATAAATGGATTGGAACACATTCACTCAATCCCTGGCTTGCACGATCACCGGATCTCACGCCATTGGATTTTTTCGTTTGGGGGTATTTAAAAGATAGAGTGTATCGGACAACACCAACGACGATAGAAGATTTAGAAGAAAGGGTTAGAAGTGCAATCCGGGATATCCAAGAGTGTACTCTTATAAGGGCGATGGAAGAGTTTTTATTAAGAATTAGAAAATGTGTGGACAATAATGTTGGTTTGATCGAACATTTGTAATTTTTTTTTTGTAAAATAATTGTAAAAATAATAGTATTTTTTTTCTAAATAGTCAAATAGTTTATTTTAGAGATATTTTGTTTCTTTTTTTATTGTTTTCAAAGCTTGCTACGTTCAACTTTGTAAAACTTATGTTGATTATTATTTTGTAAATAAATGGTTGCCATTTTGAAATGGTTAATATAAAAATATGATTTTTTGGTGTCATTGTAAAGCTAATTTAATGTACTTTTAGGAAAAATATATAAAATTATCGATTCCCTATGCTAGATCAAAAGTTGACATCATTTCCGGTGAAACCGGAAGTGCCTCAGAATTCTTATAGTAACCTTTAGATGGGCCTTTTTGTCTAGTTTAACTTTTGTTCTGAAGATTTTTTGTATCTTTACAAATAAAGGAGATTTTCGGGGTGCCCCGTTTCAAACAAACACCCTGTATATTAAAATTTGTATATTTTATTGCTTATCATTTTTTTACCAGTGATTTTTTTTATTTCTGAAGCTTTCCATATGATCTTTATTTCGTCATTTTGATCTCTCTTCTTCCGAACTCCGCCTACATTTTTAACCAAGGATTTCCTGGTTGACTTCTTTCCATTTGCTCTTGGCGAGGCTTACTGAATAAATATTCTTTGTGAAACACTTTCCGAATGTTATATTCGATATATGTTTTCAGTAAAATTCTGATATTTAATGTAAAGGGTGTCCAAATTAGACCTTCAGATTTAAATATATAGGTATTTTCTTGGATTTCGGTCGATAATTAAAGGCAAATTTAGTCAAACATTTAAAAAGATTTATTTACTTGCTAACTAGTTTCGGTTCTATCTGAACCATTCTCAAAGCCAAAAAATAAGTACATGTATGTTAAAATAAATTACATAAAGTAAATATAAAATTAATAATAAATAAAATATAAAATTAAACATTATTACACTTAGGGCCGAGAGTTCCAGTTCCTAATAAACTCCCTAATAGTTATTAGACACATAATATATTTATGAAGCTAATAAATTTATTGGTGATTTCCAAGTTACAAAATCCTTCTAATAGTTTATTAGCAACATAATTTTTTGTTTTTGTATTGGTATTTCTTATGAAGATAGTAACACGGTGCAAGAGGGATAGAGCTATACGTAAATTTGTAGAGCTAAAGTGAGATGAAATTTTGACACTGAATATTTTGACATTAAATATTTTGACAATAAATAGTTTGACTTAACATTCAATGACATTACGTATATTTTTTGTGTTACTGTTAAAATGACAATTAAACGGCGTTCAACAAATTTTATCACAGAAAAAGAGGACAATATAGATAGAAGAGAAGTTTATAAAAATAGCATTTTATAATACAAAAGTGAATGAAAATAAGAAGACAGCCATATTTTGCTTTATTTTACATTCCTTAAACAATATGAATTAAACTTATCAGCAATTTTCAGCTACATATCTTTATTATTCTGCCAATAATTACGTCTGTCTTCTTATTTTCTATCATTTTTATATAAATAGTAAAGCTTAAAGTATTGTTTGTAATGTGTTGTAATCGTAATTGAAATAAATACATATATAAAAATAAAAGACAATGTTTATTAAAAGATATATATTTATATATTGTTGTTTATATATCACATTTACAATAAATGCCCAAAATATTCTAAAAACGGTTGTCCATAATTTATAAATTCATCCAAACAGCTCGTCGATTTTGTCCAAATACATCTAAAATGTATATAAAACACTAAAATCACCATTATAGAAATATTTAAAAACTACACATTTGTATATTCTTTTAAAATTATAATGTTTTTAAATTAAAATTGAAATATTAACACATTTTGCGAACTTGTTTTTGGTTATATGTCACTTTATTAAGCACTTCATGTTGCCTATAAGTTATTAGACAAATAAGCCTATTTATTAGCAACCTAATAACTATTTCGGGGTGGAACTCTCAGGAAAATTTTTTTGTTGCTAATAAACTTATTGGACAGTTTATTAGCAACTGGAACTCTCGGCCCTTACTTGCAAAGTTATTATAAAAATCATATATATATTTATCTATAAAATACGGTCAAGAATTTTTTTATTCAACTTCAGATTTAAATTTAATAATAAAACACACAAAATACTTGAATGTTATAATTTTATTATTTCATTTGTTTAATGTTCCGCATGAGTCCATCAGAACTAGGTTGTATTACTTAGAATGAAGTATATTATACCATTAGAAACGAGAAGGCAGTGTTGCCAAATGTTGAAAAAGAAAAAATCGTACAAAAACATTAAAATGATCGTATTTTCAAGAAAAAAAATTGTACAAATAATCGTTTTTTTTTTAATGAGCGTACAGAAAAATTGCGGTGAAATTAATTTGAAAATTATTAAGTATAATGCCGGGTTTACATTGGTAGAGTAAAAGAGCTAGTAACTAACGCAGGTACTAGGCGCTTTACTCTACTATCTTATTTTCAGGATAGTAGGTGTTCATACGCAATTGACATACATATCTTATTTTCTGGATAGTAAGTGTCCAAACACATTTGACATCTTCACTGTGATTTTGTAGTGAAATTATCTTTTTGCAAAAAATAGTTTATGAATGTAGATATACATCGTTGCCGGCGTGATGCCATTAAAGAAGTGGTATTTTGAATTACATCATTTCTTGTGGAGGAAATAATTGATTGTCTTATTGAAGTATTCGGTACAGAATATAAGCCTAAACAAAAATGGGTTAAAAGATGGATTGATAGAAGAACTACCCATGGCGCATCAGTCCTTCTATTTCGTGAATTAGCCGTGGAAGATCAAAAAGAGTACAGACTGTGTTTAAGAATGACACCAGATGATTTTAATAGGCTATTAAATTTAGTTAGTCCATTAATACAACGAACTGATACACTAATAAGGGATGCGATTCCAGCAAAAATAAAATTGGAATTAACGCTTTATTTCCTAGCCATAGGAAATAGTTATTGTAGTCTACAACAGTGTTTCTCAACAGGTGGTCCGTGGACCACCAGTGGTCCCCAGAAAAATTTTAGTGGTCCGCGAAAGTTTTTACATGTGTTTTTTGCAGTTTTATTTTTAATTTATTTTGCACATTTTTTATGTAAATAGTTTATATTTTGTTTATTTTCTGTAAACTTTCTGTGATTTTCTACAAAAAAAATAAATGTGTTTAGTAGCACATTAAATATATTTGTTTTCATGCAAAAAATAAACCAACAATTATTATTAGTAGTCCGCGTTAGAAAATTATATATTATTCTGGTCCACGGTGCGTTTTTGGTCGATAAACACTAGTCTACAACATCTTTTTCGTGTATCAAAGGCAGTTATTTCACAGATGATTTCAAAAATCATCAATTAATAAATCAATGTTACGCAATTTATGTAAATAAATTGTAACTTACCTGATATGGGTTTTTTTCTATTTGTTATGACAGATTACCGCTTGCCGCCAATTTGAAATGAATCAATTTTGCGTAGTGGGGGAAAAGACAGTAGCTAGTAAATACGTCGACGAGCTAGCTGCTATCCTAGCCCAACTACTGGCAGCTAGTACTCTTCTAGTCACAATGTCAACTGTTTACACAGGGATAGTAACTAGTTTCTAGTTACTTGCGCTAGTTACTAGCTCTTTTACTCTACCAATGTAAACACGGCATAAATTTTTGTGTTGCACAATCATATTTACATAGCAGAAAAAGATAAAAAAAATCATAATTTTTCCTCGAACTGTTTGAATTGAACCAAATAAACACAAACCATTTTTAAGGTACAAATGTGCGAACTGCCATTGGGAAGTGCTGGGTAGCTGATCCTTCCATCTTTTGTGAATTAAGAATTAACATCTTAAATTTATTTGCAAAAGGAGAAAACAATAGGAAAATCATGATAATAGCTTAAAAGCTTAAGAAGGAATGTTACGTAGATACAAATCACTACTTGAAAAATCTTCAATATCAAATTTAATTTTCCCCCAGGATCGAATCTGCGACACGTGTTTTGTTTACATCTCGAAAAACTGGATCAGGCTAATGGAAAAATGATGTCATATAATGCAAAATATAAGGGTGTGTTTTGATGACACGTGGGCCGTAAACAAACAAAATGTCAGAATAAGAAAAACAAAATCAAATTAACAATAATTTTATTCATAAATTTTATATATCAACTAGATGGTATTACGATCGATACATGAACGATATATCGTCTGCTGAAAATAATAAGGTTGTATGTCGAAGTGTATTACATTTGAGAAAACAAGCTTCAAAAATTTTGACATGGAAAAAACCAATATAAGGTTACAATACAAGGAAGAAATTTTTTTAATAACTATATATTGATATGTTATTGTCATTAACGCATTATTTTGAAAAAAAAAAAAAAATTGAATAATACCATTTTAACAATTTGAAAAATGAACATACAACTTTGTGATTAAGAAAAACACGAAACTTAGTACCTTAACGTTACATACAGCTTTGTAGTTCAAAGTAATATCGGGGGGAAATTCAGTTTATAAGTAAAGCTTCAGCTTTTAGGTTTCTGAAAATTGTTAAAAAGGTACCAGAAAAGATAAAAGAAATGTTAGTCACGTATTAAATTTTTATTTGATTAAGGCCCGGTTTTTCTTCCTTCAGATAAAGTTCCAGGTAACTATCTGACAGATAAGGTTATTTTTAACTTCATCTGCTGAGTAAATGTCATCCCTTCTTTCTATACAAATGTATCTATCAGATAGTTATCTAACGGATAATAAGACTGACGTATATTGAATTCACTGACTGGTATTGACATTTATTCAGCAGATGAAGTTACAAATAACCTTATCTGTCAGATAGTTACTTGGGACTTTATCTGAAGGTGGAAAGACCGGGCCTTAATAACACAAATTAAACAATATGCTTGCAAAATAATAACAAATTAAACATTAATCTTACAAAAAATTAAGATAAATTAAGATAATTTGAACTGAAACTGAAACATTCGAAATAAAAAAAATTAAACGAAATAAATTTTATTTTTATTATTTTCTTAAGATTTACTTTCATGGCAATATTGTTTCATAATAAGATTTATCCATAGTAGGCATCCAATCCAGCATAGATTTTAAAGCGATAACCTTGTTTTCTGGTAACGGATTTTTATTTGTAGAAACCTTAATGTCTGTAAATATATTTAACAAGTCTTCAAGACCTTGTTTTATTCTTTTTAATATTTTTTGTAACCCAGGTGCCCGAAAAAGATGTTTTATATTTAACATAAAAGATGTATGTCAAACATACAATCATAAATTATGAATTAAAAAAAAAAAACAATTAAAATACAAGGGTGTATGTTTCAACATACAACTATGTTTTGTAAGTTTTTTATTTTTTAAGACACACAACTATGGTTTTCTGCTTTTTTCTCCGACACCGGTAATGCTATCTTATGGAAATTATTAAAACAAGTAGGTTACGTGACATACAACTCTATAGTATTGAAAAGTGCATTTGACAAAAAATGTCACATACAACCAGGGACGTAGCCAGGATTTCAGCTTGGGGGGGGGGATAACAAAATATTCTAAATTGGTCGGTACGACCTTAATTACATGGCTTGGGTAGAAAATAACAGCGTTCTAGGTCAGGGGTCGGCAACCTTTCAGTGACAAAGAGCCAAATCTATATTGAAAAAAAAACACAATAACATGAAAGAGCCGCTAAAAAATATATGCTATATTTAAGAAAAAAACGTAAAAATTGTTTATTTGTTTTAAAATAATCAAGTATTACAATAAATTAATATTTACTTATGCATTTAGTTTGTGATACCTATTGTAGTTGCCAGTATATTACAATATAATAATTTTTTAATGGGACGATTGCTCCTGTATAGTGTTCTATAAGACTTCAATATTTGGTGAATATTCAGTAATCTTTAACTTAAGGCAGCACTCTAGTTTCAGGTCAGTAAGATTACTTCTTAACTGACTCTTCATTGATTTCATATTTGAAAAGATTTGCTTACAGTAATATGTGGATCCGAAAATTGTCAGTAGCCCAAAGCATAATTTTTTAAAAGATTGAACGATTCTGGAAGACGGTTCCAAGCTTCGAAAAGAACTTTATCTACATTTTGAAGATTGCGAATTTCGGTCCACTTATGCTGGGAAGATAAAATTCACTTTTTTCTTTCTAAATTTTCCAGTTCAGAATTAAGTTTTAAGAATATATAATTCCACAAACCTTTGGATTTCAAATCCACTAATTGAAGGTGATAATTGTAATTGCTACATATCTACTTCAATTGGTTTTGTCAAAAAATCTAGTGTAGCTTTATATTTTCTAAACTCTTTAAATCTATCTCGAAAAGCTTCTTGCATGTTCACAATAGTTTGTGCAAAAAAAAAAATTGCAATAATAACATGTTTTTGTAAATTAATAAAATGTAAAAATGTTTTTGAACGTAAATCATTCACAAATACAGATAACTTTTTTTCGAAACAAATAACTTCTTCTAAAAGTGAATATGCAGTAACTCGGGGAATTACCGGGCGCGAATTGCACCGTAAAACATTCTGAAAAATACAAAACCTGTATAGTACAGGCAGAAAGTTGAAAATTAGAAAATAGATTATATTAAAATAAAAACCAGCCAATTTTCAAAGAGCCACAAAATTTTCTAAAAGAGCCGCATGAGGCTCCAAAGCCGCAGGTTGCCGACCCCTGTTCTAGGTCTTTTGTAGTATATTAAATAATAAAAGTCCGGTAAATTTATAAATTTTCTTAATAAAGAAAACTTCTAACAACCTAAATTATATTTTATATAAGGTAAACTAACCAGGATTTAAACTATCCTGGGGGGGGGGAGGCAAATGCCCCCTATGCCCCCCCCCCTGGCTACGTCCATGCATACAACCTTATTATTTTCAGCCGACGATATATTAGTGCGGTATAGTCCGCAAGAAATATGTGGACAAGATTAGCGCAAAAGTAGTAATAACTGTAGTACACGATGCAGTTCTCGTTTTGAATCTCGTACGATTTATCGTACGAGAGTATTACTTCGCTTCGCTAGTATTAATTCTTCTTCTACTGTATACAAAATATAAACTAGTTGTGTTGGACATTAAGTTTTTCTTTGCAGAGATAATAGATTATCTTAGAAATTCACAAAAGGTTAGTTCCTAGATTAATTACTAGATCTGTCATATTTTTCTTGCGTTGTATTCTGGGGCGATGGATTAAATTAATCACTTGACTGCTTGTATTATCGCTGACAGATACAAATGAGATGTATTAATTTATATTCATTGTAAATACATAGATACATTTATCTCGTAGCTCATTAACCCAGCTGCTCGAGGGTACATTAATTAATGCTTAATATAAGGAATAACATTAATTTAAATATGTTTGCAATTTATAAAAATCAGCTGTGGCCACTACAGGACCGACCGCCATCATAAAGTACTTGTATAAAATACATTCTAGCAGCAGAGTAGAAATAACTTGGACTAATATTTTCTAACAGAAATATTATTTATCATGACCATGGAAACGTTACATGTAAGTATAAAAATTTCTGTGAAGTGTGAATCTTCACACATTTCTGGGCTTTGCAGGTATTTAGTAACTGAATGATGATTATTTGGGATGCCAAAACAAATTTTATGTCACAATATTTTTTTATGAATTTTAATTCGAATGCCTAATACCATTATTTAAGTTTCTAAATATGTGCAGTATTTTATTTATACAGCAAGGGTCAGTAAGATTTTTAAAATTGCGCCTATGGCTTCCATTGGTTGCTTATATCATAAGTCCCGCCCTCTGATTTCGTCAAACAGAATTAAATTATAATTTCAACACTTCCCACTGGTTATTAAATTTACGCTTTAAAAAAATAAATGCAACATTTACCAAAATATAACTAGAATTTTGACAAAATACTTTAAACAAAATAAAAATGCAAAAAAAAACAGAAAAAAATAAAATTAACAGGATTCGAACTCTGCAACGTTCGCACTGCAAATTACAAAGTGCATCACAAAACCAACTGAGCTACCAGAGTTAGTGATCTGGAGTGCTACATAGCGAATTAAATATTTAACATATTTTAGTTAAAAACACAAAAAATGTGTTATTTTCCGAAAACATAATCTGATCAAAAATTCCTGTTGTACTATTCCGGTTCACACCAATGTACATTACTTAGAATTTTTTCAGATTTTTAGTTTAAACCATCCGGGCTACAGGGTGTGGGACAAATTTTTTTTTGCAACAATTTTGGCAAAAATCAAATTTAATCCTTATTTTGTCAATTTAAACCATTATTTGTCCACTTAGTTCATGCAAAACGTGATTTTTGTCAAATTTAAATATCGATTTTTCGTAATTTAGTGCTTTAAAATTTTAATAACATATTTGAATTAATTAAGTAGGTCGTAAAATTAGGTTCAAAACTTGTTGCAAATTGGTTTGTAATGTTTTCTACAATAATTTCAAAACTGTATTACTGTGATAAATCATATTTTAAATGTTATCTTCTCAAATATTTTTAATATCAGCCCTGCCTACGAAATCCTGTAAACTATGAAAATTCACAGTTTATATATTTTTTCAGATAAACATGTTTCGTCGCATAAATGTTTACGTAATTCCTGCTAATGATATAAAAAGAAAATTTCCTTATCAACTTATTTTAGGGGATTAATTATTTTTTTAATCCCATACTAATTCATTTGTGGTTAACAAAACATCGAGATAACATTAAAATGTCTTTCTTATAAATTCTAAGTTATTTATTGTACGTATTTTAACATTGAATATATTGGGTCTCGTGAAAGTGTAGTTATTTTTGGAAATTTGGATATTAAATCAAAAACTATATCTCAAAAATGGTAAGAAATAGAGACCTAAGGTTTAAATCTTTAAAAAAATCTGTTTTACGATGTTTTTTCTGTAATATTTGGTCCGTAATGACCTAAAACTAATTGGTAAAATTTTGATTTTATTTTGTAAATTTCAAAAATTCATATTTCAAAAATGGTAAGAGGTAGAGACTTGAGGTTTGAATTTTTGGAATTCTTACACCTTGTTTTGTCTAGAAAAAAATAATGTTTGGTCCGTAATGACCTAAAACTATTGAAAATTTTAATTTTTTTGTAATTTTAAAAATTCATATCTCAAAAAAGGTAAGAAATAGAGACTTGAGGTTTGAATTTTTGGAATGCTCACACCTTGTTTTGTCTAGAAAATTTAATGTTTGGTCCGTAATGACCTAAACTATCGAAAATTTTGATTTTTTTGTAATTTTAAAAATTCATATCTCAAAAAAGGTAAGACATGGAGATTTGAGGTTTAAATTTTTGGAATTCTCACACCTTGTTTTGTTTAGAAAAAATTAATGTTTGGTCCGTAATGACCTAAAACTATTGAAAATTTTGATTTTTTTGTAATTTTAAAAATTCCTTTCTCAAAAAAGGTAAGACATAGAGATTTGAGGTTTGAATTTTTGGAATTCTCACAGCTTGTTTTGTCTAGAAAAATATAATGTTTGGTCCGTAATGACCTAAAACTATTGAAAATTTTGATTTTTTTGTAATTTTAAAAATTCATATCTCAAAAAGTAAGAAATAGAGACTTGAGGTTTGAATTTTTGGAATTCTCACAGCTTGTTTTGTCTAGAAAAATATAATGTTTGGTCCGTAATGACCTAAAACTATTGAAAATTTTGATTTTTTTGTAATTTTAAAAATTCATATCTCAAAAAGTAAGAAATAGAGACTTGAGGTTTGAATTTTTGGAATTCTCACACCTTGTTTTGTCTAGAAAAATATAATGTTTGGTCCGTAATGACCTAAAACTATTAGGGAAAATTTTGATTTTAATGGAATTTAAAAAAAATCTTATCTCAAAAAAGGTAAGAGATAGAGACTTGAGGTTTAAATTTTTGGAATTCTCACATCTTATTTTGTCTAGAAAAAATTAATGTTTGGTCCGTAATGACCTAAAACTATTAGGGAAAAATTTGGAAAAAATTTTCAATTTTTTTTTTTCTGTTTTATCAAAGAATGTATCAAATAAAAGTTAGTTATTGCTTTTATAGCAATATTTTGAACAATAATAGAATTATTGTTCAATAATTTTTTTCGAAATATTTTTCTGTTGTGAAATATTCGCAAAAATCTTAAAATCGACACGAGTAAACTCCCATTTTTAGTCAACCGATTTTTACCAAAAGTTGATCAACTCGTGCCATTGATGGCAGAAGCTTAAATATGAAGTTTCATAAAAATCCTTTCAGCCGAATTTTCTCAGCACGTGTACACAGACAGACGGACAGACAGACGGGCAGACAGACGGACAGACATCATGCTAAAAATAGTCAAAACGTTATGTAGGGACGTCAATTCGTGGAGATCCATCGAAATCTCGAAACGTCAAAATTGGTATGATCACAATACCTCCCTTATATATGTTGGCGGTCGATAAAAATGATACGGTAATCGTCTGACCCCATTACCCCAAATAAGTTTTATTTGAACAATATCTTTATATTTTTTACCGACCGCCAACATATATAAGGGAGGTATTGTGATCATACCAATTTTGACGTTTCGAGATTTCGATGGATCTCGACGAATTGACGTCCCTACATAACGTTTTGACTATTTTTAGCATGATGTCTGTCGGTCTGTCTGTCCGTCCGTCTGTCTGTCTGTCCGTCTGTCTGTCCGTCTGTCCGTCTGTCTGTCCGTCTGTCTGTGTACACGTGCAGAGCAAATTAGGCTGAAAGGATTATTATGAAACTTCATATTTAAGCTTTTGCCATCAATGGCACGAGTTGATCAACTTTTGGTAAAAATCGGTTGACTAAAAATGGGAGTTTACTCGTGTCGATTTTAAGATTTTTGTGAATATTTCACAACAGAAAAATATTTCGAAAAAAATTATTGAACAAAAGTCGATATAAAAGCAATAACTAATAACTTTTATTTGATACGTTTTTTTGATAAAACGAAAAATTTCGAATAATTTCTGTAAAATTTTTCTCAATTTTTTCATACTTATTTGTAACGTTTCCATGGTCATGATAAATAATATCTCTGTTAGAAAATATTAGGCCAAGTTATTTCTACTCTGCTGCTAGAATGTATTTTATATAAGTACTTTACGATGGCGGTCGGTCCTGTGGTGGCCACAGCTGATTTTTTTACTAAGGATATATTAGAGGTGAACATAAGTGTTGGCTCAACCCAGTAGCGCATCCAGGGGAGGGGCCGGGAACCCAGACCCCCATAAGAAAGAAGAAAATAAAAACAAAATTCTATAGCGGTCGTGGAGAAAAACCTTTTATGATTGTACTAGCCCACTGACGCTCAAAGAAACGATTTCTCGATAAGACAAATATCGTGTAAAGCAGTGTTTCTCAACGTTTTCTGCCACGGGACCCCCCAAAATTACGTAAATATTGTCTGCGGCCCCCTATATACATATATGTATATATAGAGGGGGGAAGAGAAGGGTGAGAGAGAAAAAGAGAGATAGGAGAGAGGGGGGGGGGTTCTCTAAAATGCGATGTGTAAGCAAATTGGGAAAAAATGAATAACCGAAGTTTACCCAAAGAATTGAATGGTAGCATTCAAATTTATCAGATTTCCCTTTATTTTTTAAATAGGAAAGTTGGGCATCTTTGGATAGAGCTTTTAAAAAGAAACAACTTTTACTTAAACATTATTTAAATATCTTTTACGATTGACTAATAATTGTATTACCTATAATGGCTTGAAAGTAAAGTATTTTAATTTACAAGTGTTCAGAGTTGCTTTCCAATTTGACTTAGACTCTTTCGCACCCTAATTCTTGAGTTATCAGTAGCTCGGAGCATAATAAAAAATAATGATAAAAAATATTGCACTTTTAAGTCGTACTTCAAAGTACTTGAAGTACCTCCTACGCGAAACGTTTTCATAGATATGCATCAATCGACACATAAGTAAGCCTGGTTTATAATAACTCCATAACATAAACGCGTATGCATTGAACAATGGATTTGACCCTTCAAAACATTTGTTTGCAATAAACAGAACAAAGAGAGTAGCATAATTTTTATGCTTATGCTCCATAGCATATTTATTATAAACCAGGCTATACACTTGATATAGTTTACTTAGTTTAAATTAGTTGTCAAAATAACAATAATTTACATTAGTTATGTTATTAAAGGTATATTTTAATGAATAAAAATGTCATATATTTATGAATATGGATATAATTTATATCTTGCAAAATTGAGCGCATTTATTTTATATTTTCATGCTTCGATCTTATATTACTTCGCGGCCCCCCGACGAAGCTTTCACGGCCCCCCGGTTGAGAAACGCTGGTGTAAAGTACCTACCTTTTGAAATTTCACTTAGTAAGGTGTTATACTGACCTATTTATGCAGATATAAAAACATTTTGTAATAGCATAAGAGTTACTGCCATTAAACATGCTAGAAACTTTTACTAATACAAATTATCATGTATTCGAAATTGCTTTTAAATTTATTTTATTATATTATTTATTTTACATCGGCCTTTATTTCTGCAACGAGGCTAATCGCCGATGCCAGGGGGCGAGCTCCTACACCTGGATGAGGGGTGAATGATTGTGAAAATGAGAGTAATGTAAACATATTATTCTCGCCCGAATAATATCACCAACGAAGGAGGCTCGAACCATCGACCGGACGGTCGTACTGGGTTTCCGCCAGCACAAACCGCACGACTTAGTGCGCTCGGCCAGTCCGTTGGCACTCTTTTAAATTTAAAATGCGTGTTTCATGAATATAAATTGAATTTTTAATGTTTTGAAAGACTTTAAAGAGTTTGTAAGTACTTTCTGTAGATTATTCAGTACCCTTATTGGCGCTTCAATATTGATTACATTTTACATTTTACAACAGTTCTGATAATAATTCCACGAAACTAGAACCGTACTGAAACCTCATTAACTTGAATCATCAAACTCTGTGCAAGAATGGACATACGAGGGAAATTAGAAAAGTTTACGGTCAGATATACGAGTATCTTAGTTCTATCAGCGTTATTCTATAGTTATTAGTTATTTCTTTTATAGCAACTTATGTTCAATAATTTTTTTCGAAATATTTTTCTGTTGTGAAATATTCACAAAAATCTTAAAATCGACACGAGTAAACTCCCATTTTTAGTCAACCGATTTTTACTAAAAGTTGATCAACTCGTGCCATTGATGGCAGAAGCTTAAATATGAAGTTTCATAAAAATCCTTTCAGCCGAATTTGCTCTACACGTGTACATAGACGGACAGACGGACAGACAGACAGACGGACAGACAGACAGACAGACAGACGGACGGACAGACAGACCGACAGACATCATGCTAAAAATAGTCAAAATGTTATGTAGGGACCTCAATTCGTGGAGATCCATCGAAATCTCGAAATGTCAAAATCGGTATGATCACAATACCTCCCTTATACAAGGTGTCTCAAAAGAAATTTTATATTTAGTGAATCGATTAAAAAAAAAGTAAGCCGTATATAGAAAAAATGTTTATTAATTATTAAAATACACATTTTGGGGATTTATTTCTTAAAAATAATATCGTCTAAATGTAGACCCTCGCGTTCTCGGCACTCATTTAATCGAACAGTAAAATTACTTATGACGTCTCGGCAGGTGGACTCAGAGATGGCTGCCATTTCGTGACGGATATTTTCTTTCAAATGCGCCAGTGAAGTCGGTTTATTGGCGTAAACTTTAGATTTAAGATAACCCCATAGGAAAAAGTCCATAGGGGTTAAATCTGGACTGCGTGGAGGCCAATTTATGTCACCTCTCCGGGAGATCAATTTGCCTGAGAAAATTTACAAAATTAAGTCTCTAACTGGCATCTTGGGGCTTTAATTCTTGCACCAATTGAATTTTGTAGGGGTGCAGCTTTAGGTCTTTGTGCATAATGCGATGTAATGATGATCTATGCACATTTAAAGCACTTGCGCGCTTCCGAATTGAAAGGTTCGGGTCGTCACGAACAGACTGATTAACATTCTCCACGTTTTCTACCGTTCTTGATGACCTAGGTCGCCCGGATTTTGATTTATCCAGCGTTGTACCAGTCTCTTCAAACTTTTTAACCCAATGTCGAATGAGAGGAATGCTTGGCGCATCATTTAAGTGGCGAAAACCTCGAATATTGCAGAATTTTCTACGCGCTACAGTCGCCGAATCACCGTTTTTGTAAAACACTCGCACGCATAACGCGCGGTCTGCTCCCGAGAAACGCTCCATAGCGAGTGAATTCCCAAGAGCCAGGCTACCGATTGACATAACCCCCGCGCCCCTCGGATACGTTGCGTTCACGCAGTAAGCTAAATAAATATAAAATTTCTTTTGAGACACCTTGTATTTCGCACTAGAACGATGTTTGCTGAACAAGTTGTAGGTGAGACTATGCTATTCCTACGATTACCATGTTTCGATAAATAAAATAAATTAATCAAGAAAATACAATGTAAATTAATTATGATAATTGTTTCAGGTTTTCATAAAATCGGAATTAAAAGTCGGAGTAATCTACGTTAAAGAAGGACAATACACAGAGGAAGAAATCCTTGATAACAATGACAACTCACCACTCTTCGAAGAATTCCTGCAAGTTCTCGGGGAGAAAAATCGACTGAAGGGTTTTGACAAGTACAAGGGAGGCTTAGACACCGTGCATGATCTAACAGGTCTGTACTCTGTCTACACCAACTGGAGAAGTATAGAGATAATGTTTCATGTCAGTACCCTACTTCCTTACGAGAGACACGATCCACAAAAACTACAGAGAAAGAGACATATTGGAAATGATATTGTATGTGTAGTGTTTCTTGAGGCAGACAATACTTCATTTTCACCATCTTGTATTAAGAGTCATTTTTTGCATACTTTTATACTTGGTAAGTTAACATTTATTTTTATCCTTATTCGTCATCTTTACAAAAACATTTGAATGTTTTAAGTTTCTAAATTATAAATTAAAAATTAATATGAAGTGTGAATTTTCACACATTTTAGGGGTTTATAGGTAATAAGCAGACCCCGTTGCCAACAACGTTGGCAAACTGATATCGAATAAAAATCAATATAAGCAGGAATTAATTATTAAAATTTGCATGATTCTGCGTATATTAACAAAACAAAAACGTTTCTTGATTATACCTAGGAAATCCTAAAAACCGCTTAATGCGTGTAGTTTAAAAATTAGTATCGGGCTTGATATGGCCCGCGGTCCATATACCGGACATTAATGGTATATCTGTTTCTGATTATACCAAGGAAATCCTAAAAAGCCGCTCAATGCATGTCGTTTAAAGTTTAAAAATTAGTATCGGGCTGGATACGGCCCGCGGGCCATATGCTGGACAACAGTGGTATAGCTGTTTCTGATTATACCTAGGAAATCCTAAAAACCGCTTAATGCGTGTCGTTTAAAAATTAGTATCGGGCTTGATATGGCCCGCGGCCCATATTCCGGACATCAATGGTATATCTGTTTCTGATTATACCTAGGAAATCCTAAAAAGTCGCTCAATGCATGTCGTTTAAAGTTTAAAAATTAGTATCGGGCTGGATACGGCCCGCGGGCCATATGCTGGACAACAGTGGTATAGCTGTTTCTGATTATACCTAGGAAATCCTCAAAAACGCTCAATGCATGTCGTTTAAAGTTTAAAAATTAGTATCGGGCTGGATACGGCCCGCGGGCTATATGCTGGACATCAATGGTATAGCTGTTTCTGATTATACTTAGGAAATCCTAAAAAGCCGCTCAATGCATGTCGTTTTAAGTTTAAAAATTTAGTATCGGGCTGGAGACGGCCCGCAGGTCATAATACGTTGCGTAACATCAATTCAAAACCTGCCCCTGACACAACAACCTTCCCTCGCGTCACCGTATGTACTGCAATGCTCTGCTCTAGTGGCTGGTATTTATCTGTTTCGTGGTATACGTCGCCCCCTACTACTAACTTCGTTACCGCCCACACCCCGCAAAATCCATTCACACCACGCAACTTAGCGTTACGATGACACACAGAAATTAGGGTTTATATATATATATATATATATATATATATATTATTAAGCCAAGGTATAAAAAAGAGAGCAAAGCGGCGAAGTTAAATAAATTAATTCCTGTTAACACGCGCATAGTGGAGCGTACTGTAGCGAGGTTATATCGTTGTTATAGTCGAGTAAGGCGACACGTTCAAACAATTTTGATTTCTCTGCTATCATCGTTGCTGAAATAGTTGTTTAAAATGGATATTGAGGCATTTACAAGTAGTTTTCATTTATAAGAGGTATTTATTGTAGTTTCCCATTGAAATTTGTTCATTTTTTACCAATTTATGTTGAATTTTTTTCAAAATATAATCAAATGTTGAAATACTCATACGGAAATAAGAATGAAACTTTTCTGGATGTTCGCGGAGTTGCATATAGAAATGATGAAATTCACCATGTATATGTCTACTTTTATTTATTCTGTGAACATTGCACCTTCTAGTGTGTTTATTTTTATTTTTTAGTAAATACCAAATTTTCAGGGAAGAGTTTTATGTTAGCAAGAAATCCATTATAATTTTGTGAACTTTCTGCTCGATTTTAAACGCGTCACTATGTGTAGACACTCTTTTATAAGCGCGACATTCTTTCGCTGTTTTACTCTCCGCTTTCATAGCTGCTTTGCTCTCTGCTTCACTATGTGCTTAGCCTAAGTGAGCTGTTGTACGTCGGAGAACGTCGCTCTCACTGGTGGGGAGTGACCGACCACACACCTCAAGCCCCGCTAGAACCAAGGAACTTAGCGTTACGAACACACAGAAATTAGGGCTTTTATATATATAATTAGTAGGGTAGACCGGGGACAAAAATAACGGTACAATAGTAACACTGGTAATATTTCTGAAACTATACATATTATCCCCTATATTAACATCAATATTTAACAATAGTTTTGAAACCGGTGTTTTTCCCGATAAATTAAAAATTACTAAAATATTTCCTATTTTCAAGAATGGTAATATTAATGATGCTTCCAATTATAGACCGATTGCTATCGTACCTGTAATTGCTAAGGTGTTTGAGATCATCTTTAAAATTGACTTCATAATGTTACCGACAATACATACAGACACTTGCTAATTATATACTTATTCATGAACTTTCTAGATTTTCTAGATTCTTAGATAATAAATCTGCAAAATATTGTTCATATCGGCTAAAGGATATACGCGTGTCTAGAGTTTCTATTTTATACCTACGAAACCCTAAACATTTCTATGTATAGTTATACTCGTAGATTATTAGAGAATAAATCTGCAAAATATTGTTCATATCGGTTAAAGGATACAGGTGTGTCTAGAGTTTCTCTTTTATGTCTACGAAACCCTAAACATTTCTATATGTAATTTTATCCGCAGTTTCTTAGAGAATAAATCTGCAAAATATTTTTCATATCGATCATAGGATATAGGAGTGTCTAGAGTGTCTTGTTTATGCCTACGAAACCCTAGATATTTCTGTAAATAATTATATTTATAGATTCTTAGAAAATAAATCTGCAAAATATTGTTCATATCACTCAAAGAATGTAGAAGTGTCTAGAGTTTCTTGTTTATGCCTACGAAATCCTAGACATTTCTGTACGTTATTTTATCCGCAGATTCTTAGGAAATAAATCTGCAAAATATATTTCATATCGATCATAGGATATAGGAGGGTCTAGAGTTTCTTGTTTATGCCTACGAAACCCTAGACATTTCTATATGTTATTTAATTCACAGTTTCTTAGAGAATGAATCTGCAAAATATTGTTCATATCGGTCAAATCATATAGTAGTATCTATAGTTTCTTGTTTATGCCTACGAAATCCTACATATTTCTATATGTAATTATATTCGTAGATTCTTAAGGCGCATCCCCACTATGCCGCAGTTTGCCAGTTGGCAATGCCAGCAGTAATGTAGACGTGACCGTTGGCACATGCCATCGTGCCAGCGGCATGCCAACGAGAATCGCTCGAGTGTCGGTCTCCTTCAAAGAAAGCCGATAAGAACGGTGAGTGGGGTCGTGCCAACTGGCATCACGCGGCTTTAGGCTTAAATTCAGGTTTTGATTCAGACGCCGATGAGCAACGTTGTTTATAGATGGAGTGGACAAACGAAAAAGTGTTTAATTTGATCGATTTATACCGGGATCGTCCTGTTTTGTGGGACTGTCGTTTAAAGGACTATAAAGACAGGAATAAGAGATGTGACGCTTTATTGGAAATTGCGGTTAGTTTTGGAGTACAAAAAGAAAAAATTGATAGAAAAATCAAAAACTCGGTGTGTCATTTTTCGCGCGAAATAAAAAAAGAGAAAGAAGGTAATAAGTCCGGTGCGTGATCTACTTTGAAGACTTGGACGTACCCAAAACAGTCGTTTGCGCCGTTTGAGTATTTTTTCTTCACTGTCAAGTATGATAACAGCAGCTGAAGCAATTAGTAATTCTTCCTCGGTGAACATTGTGCGACTAAACTAAATGCCAACACAGATGTGGACGTTTATACAGCCACTGGCTTTGCCAGTTGGCTTTGCCAGCTGGCCTTGCCAACTGGCAAACTGCGGCATAGTAGGGATGCGCCTTTAGAGAATAAATCTGCAAAATACCTGTCAATCAAGAGACCTCAAGAGTCCCCAGTTAGCCAATCACGAGAACCTTAGGAAAAATGACGTCACAGTGTTACCCAGATCACAAACACACACTAGCTAATTAAATATGTAAGATACTTTTAAAAAATTAAATGGAAGCTCTTAAGCTGCGTTCAGAGCTCTTTAAATTAGTAGACTGTTCACTGTACATTATGGATAAGTTAAGTAGATAGTTTTAACGTTGAAGGCACCGTTTACAGCTAAGGAAATTAGTGCGTTACGAATAGTGCGACATCTATGTGTCTTTAAACCAACAACGATGGCTTCGTAAAATGTTTATTATCTATTATCTTTGTCCAAATTCTGTTGTCCTGGATTTTTACTAACTAAACCTAACCTAATTACCCAAATTGATCATATCTGTTTACCGTACCATGTTTTCTTTGTAGACCGGGAGCTCATGACATTTTTGGTCTCCGATTTCATACAGCATGCCTTTTGGAGGAGAAAATATTTACCCTGTGACAACAAAAAAGGGATGGTACTAAACCCCTGCACGCTTTCCGGTCATAGGGAAAATTGCATTTCCACTTGCACAAAATTTTTGTGTTTTTCTCTGATTTAATATTGCTTGCCCTTTTGTCAAAAGAAAGTTATAACAAATTTAAAGTCTTTTAATTATAGGCATGCTGTATCAAAACGCGGAAAATCATATTTTTTTATTACAAGATCACATGACCGTTTGAACCCTTTGGGACCCTCCGAATCGCATGCATATATTTAAAAGACTTTAAATTTGTTATAACTTTCTTTTGACAAAAGGGCAAGCAATATTAAATCAGAGAAAAGCACAAAAATTTTGCGTTTAAGTGGAAATGCAATTTTCCCTATGACCGGAAAGCGTGCAGGGGTTTAGTACCATCCCTTATTTGTTGTCACAGGGTAAATATTCTCTCCTCCAAAAGGCATGCTGTATGAAATCGGAGACCAAAAACTGTCATGAGCTCCCGGTCTATTAATCAGGGATGGGGAGTCGACAGAAAAATTATCGACTCCCGACTCTCGACTCCGGAGTCGGTATTTTCGAAAATCGACTCCAACTCCGACTCCCGACTCCTTTCACTAGTAAATTGTAAAGTCTATTCCAAATGTTTAAGCGGAACTAAATGGAATTTTTATTTTCTTAATTTATCACGAGTTCACTTTTTAACTATCAAAGTGGGCTTTTGTTAAACAAAATGATACAAAGCTTCATTCAATCCTTAAAAGTTAGTAGATTTCGATATCTAATTCCGCTGAAACCAAAGAAACAGACTATACTTACATTAAATATCTTGGGTTTGGGTGAGCTGTTTTTATAAAATGTCATTTTCATTTCATCTTGACTATTGAGTCATTTTTAATACAAATTTTCAAATATATTAGTTTAAAAAAAAATTGTTTTGTATTTTATATAAAGTCTGTTCCTTTGGTTTAGGCGGAACTAGATTTTCGGTTAGTCTGATTTACGGTTAGTCTGTTCCAAACGATTAGGCGGAACTAACCGAAAATCTAGTTCCGCCTAATCGTTTGGAACAGACTATACTTTATTTTTCATAACATGTCACTTTTTTCTTTTGACATATAAATTTTAGCTGCCAACATGAAACATAAAATAATCACAAAGCCCGTTACAACTTGAGAAAATAAAAATCCAGTTTAGTTTCATTTTAACATAATAAACAAAGTATACAGAAAAAGAAAAATTAGATATGACTAAAAATTAATTAAATTTTTAACTGGAAAGCGTGAAGGAAACCGGAATTGAATATTTTTAATTTCATTTTCGTTCATGAACAGAGAAAAAATGTCGTTCCTGTTTCCGTACTTTAAAAAATTCTGGTAGTATGGTATTTTACTTTCGTTTTCGGATTGTTCTCATCCTTGATAAATATGTAATCAAAGAGTCGGGAGTCGATAACTTTTTCCGACTCCCGACTCCGACTCCGACTCCGACTCCTCCAAAAAGCTTCGACTCCTCGACTCCCGACTCCCAACTCCGACTCCGACTCCCCATCCCTGCTATTAATAGCACTGAAATTATCTTGAATTGTCCTGCAAAAATTTAATTTAAAATGTTTTGTAAAATCTTAAATCTTGGCTATCACTTAATACTTGTCCAGACCAGTGTTCTTTTCACTAAAGTTAAGAAACATTAATAAAATTCTTCCAGTTCCATTCTTGGCAAACTATATAAAAATGGATCCTAATTTTATGATCTATTAATAATTCAAATATTACCTATGAAATTTTATATTTTTACCTATAGAAAAATCAATCATTTACCTATAGATAATTAAAAAATGATCTATAGTAAATTAATAGTTGAACTATAGAAAATTATCAATTGATCTATAATAAACTACCTATAGACAGTAGTGTCATCTATTGACTAGTAGCGTTATGATAAAACATAACCTAACTAATCCAATATACGGTGATTCTAAACAGATGACAATGTTATGTTTGTGTGAGTTTGTTTTGTCATTAAACTAGAAGATGGGTAGCTCGCTTCGCTCGGCTTCTTCTTACCAAACCCTTACTAACCTAACCTAACCTAAGATAGTGTTTTGTCATTAAACTAGAAAATGGGTAGCTCGCTTCGCTCGGCTTCTTGTAACCAAATCATTACTAACCTAATCTAACCTAAGATAGTGTTTTGTCATTAAACTAGAAGATGGGTAGCTCGCTTCGCTCGGCTTCTTCTAACCAAACCCTTACTAACCTAACCTAAGATAGTGTTTTGTCATTAAACTAGTAGATGGGTAGAAAATAGCGACATTCACTGGTGAATGTCGACATTAGCCAGATTTTAGTCTTTCACGGTAACATACCCATTTTCAATTATTTGTTCTCTTTTTTACAAGTTTATCTTTTATTTGATGATTTCATCTTAAATACCAAAGACAATGTATGATTTTTACTTTTTTTGTTATAATTTACTTAAAAATATATTTTTATAAGCTTTATTTACAATATTCGTTTTATTATATTTTATTTACAGTTAAAATTTTCATCGATATAGTGCAAGATTACTTATAGGTCAAGTATTAATTTTATAAATCAAATTTTATAGATCAATAATTATATCAGTAGGTATATGATTATTTCCATAGATCTAATAAATATTTACATAGGTTGAGAATTATTTTCATAGGTCGATAAATATTTCTATAGCTCAATAATTAATTCCATAGGTCAAAAATTAAAACCATAGATCAATTATTTAATACATAGGTAAACTATTATTTTCATAGGTACTATTCTGTAGATCATTTATTTTTTTCATAGGTCAAATATTTTTATCCTATAAAAATGAACAGTATTATTTATTGTCCTGAAATTACCCAAGTATGAATTTGTATCTATTATTACCATATACATTACAAAACATTTTTCTCCTTTTTATATATTTTCGCCAAAATAGCTGATATTAAATCTTTTTTTGGATTTTATGCCAACATTTATTATCATCTGACCACGAATTTTACGGTTTAGAGAATAAAATACTTTTTGTTCTTTTGTGGGTGTTTTACTTTTGTAGTTTTTGCTATTTTTGCAGGAAGTTTATTAGATAAATATGAGTTTTTAAATTTTTATGTTTAAAAAGTATTTTAATATATTCTCTCTGTGCTTTGGTTATGTTTATTCTTTCATACAAAGTTAATATTAAAATCAAGGGTGAAAAAAATATGTAAAAACGAATGTAAAAATGTTTTGTATAGTATTATCCTCAAATTAATTTAAAAAATTGATGTGAAGTGTGAATTTTCACACATTTCAGGTTTTCGCAGGTATTTATTAACAGTGTGATGATTATTTGGGATGCCAAAACAAATTTTATGTCAAAATATTTTTTTATGAATTTTAATTCGAATGCCTAATACCATTATTTAAGTTTCTAAATATGTGCAATATTTTTTTTTATATAGCAAGGTTCATTAAGATTTTGAAAATTGCGCCTATGGCTTCCATTGATTGCTTAAATCATTAGCCCCACCCTCTGATTTCGTATACATCAAACATAGCATTAAATTATAATTTCAAAACTTCCCACTGGTTATTAAATTTACGCTTTTAAAAATTAAATGCAACATTTACCAAAATATAACTAGAATTTTGACAAAATAATTTAAACAAAAGAAAACTGCAAAAAAAAAACAAAAAATTTATAACTGACAGGATTCGAACTCTAGTTCGCAAGTTACCTGTTTAGCAAATTATAAAACCAATGACTAAACGCACATCGCTATGAGCACTGGCTTATCTCCTGGGTTAAAATCACAAAAAATGCATTATTTTCCGCCCTCGCTCTCTGATACCTTCAAATATACAATTAAATTATAATTTCAAAACTTCCCACTGGTTATTAAATTTACGCTTTTAAAAATTAAATGCAACATTTACCAAAATAAAACTAGAATTTTGACAAAATAATTTAAACAAAATAAAAATGCAAAAAAAAAACTGAAAAAATAAAAATTGACAGGATTCGAACACAGTTTCTTACAGTAGTTTCAACTCACTAAGCGACAACACTGCCACTGTGCTATGCAGGATCACTCGTTTACTATGTTAAATTGCGGATTAAATATATTACATATTTTACTTAAAAACACAAAAAATGCGTTATTTTCCGAAAACATAATCTGATCAAAAATTCCTGTTGTACTATTCCGGTTCACACCAATGTACATTACTGAGAATTTTTTCAGATTTTTAGTTTAAACCATCTGGGCTACAGGGTGTGGGACAAAATTTGTTTTGCACAATTTTGGCAAAAATCGCCTTAAAATAATTTATTTTGCAAAAATAAAATTTTGATCGTTAATCCACGTACCAAGAGCTTTCATTTGATACCCTACACAGAATTGTAAAAAAATATATTTTTTTTCGATGAGCATATATTTGTTTATATTTTTAGGGGGATATGTTTTTTAGATGTTTTAGTATTTTTCCTATGTGCGGGTCAAAGAGTTGTATAAGCATGCCAAATTTCAACTCTCTAGGTATAGCCGTTTGGCTACAATTTTTACCGAACAGACATACAGACAGAGAGACAGACAGACAGACAGACAGACAGACAGACAGACAGACAGACAGACAGACAGACAGACAGACAGACAGACAGACAGACAGTTAGCGCTAAATCTCGGACAGGTCGGTATCTGAACTGAGTAGGGTACTGATATAACTGCTCGTGTGATGCGCAAGGAACTAAGCCCGTTAGGCTCAAAAATATCAAAACCATACCTACCGCAAAGAAAGACGGCGATGAATTAACTGAAAAGGAGATAAACACGAGACAGGTTCTTGGAGCCATGCCTGATGTTAGGATTATCAGGCAAAAGCAGCAGCTTGAGCAGCTGGAGGGGCAAGAGAGAGATGCCTTCAAGAATTTGAGCAAGAACATCTTGTCAATAAACAGCGTTGTGAAGGAGGCGAGAAATATTCACAAACCCATCCGAGATGCTATTACGGAGGCAGTGGTTCATCTCGGAAAATTGCAAGATTGTCGTGAAGCACTGGCTAAGATCAGAGCAGTGTTTATGAAGGAAATGGAAGAAGAACGCGCAGGCGCGCGAAGTGGCACGGAGGAAGAGGTTACAGAACCAGTGGAGAAGACTGATAGGCAAGCAGTTACCGGCGCAATACCTAAGATGACCAAGAAGGCCACCGATGCCATGAAACGGGGTGCATCCTCATTATCTGAGGAATGTACGGTGGAAGTAAATAGACAGGATGGAAATATAGTCGACACTCAGGCCAACAACACCCAACGGAGCACTTTTGAACCTAGAACTGAAATGATGGAGCTAGGATGGGAAAAAGTAAAGGCCCGTAAGGAGAAAAAAAGAGTCGTTGACGGCGACAGGAAAATACAAAGCGAAGCAAGGTCCTTGAAAAACAGAGTCCGGACAAAATTACCTGAAGCAGTGGCAGTCAAGGTGAAGAGCAAAACTTCATATGCGGACATTCTCAGGAATCTTAAGACAAAAGTAGACCCGACAACGTATGGCGTACAAATAACCGGAATCAGGCGCACACGTACCGATGAACTTTTAATGGAGATAAAAAAAGGGTGTGGGAAAGTTGAAGAGTGGAGGAGTGCAGTTGCTGATGTTCTCAAAGACGATGCGACTGTTCGTACCATGTCCCGCAATATTACTCTCGAGATACGTGACTTGGACGAGGCAATAGAAGAGAACGAGGTGGTAGAAGCGATCAGGGCTGCTGCAGAAAACACCCAGTATGAATCAGTTAAGATGAAGGCCATTAGGAAAGGGTTTGGCGGAACGCAAATGGCCATTATAACGGTGCCAGAAAGAACGGCGAACAAGCTTCTTAGGACTGGAAGAGTTAAAATAGGCTGGGTAATGTGTCGGATCAGGGAGAAGATTCAAGTAATTCGCTGTTTCCGCTGTCTAGGTTTTGGCCATATTGCGGCAGAATGTAAGGGACCTGATAGGTCCAAAAAGTGCCGTTTATGTGGAAAGGAAAATCATATGTCGAAAGATTGTAAGGAGAAGCCGCTATGTTTTGTATGTTCTGAAGGAAAACAGCCGGGTGGAGCCGAACACATACTAGGTAGTGCGAAATGTGAGTCCTTCCAGAAGGAACTACGAAAAGCCAGAAAATGATCCAATACCTGCAAAGCAATCTAGGTAGGGGCCGCGAAGCTCAAGATCTTCTCGATCAAGCTGCCATAGAGAAAAAGGCAGACGTACTGATCATCAGCGAGCAGTATAGTATAAAAGAAACGGGATCCTGGTTCCAGGATCAGACTGCGAGGGCAGCCATTGCTGTGTTAAACCCATACCTGAAGATCAGGAAGGTCGGTGAACCCATTGCTAACCATATATGGGTTGACATAGAAGGGGTGAGGATCTACAGCTGTTATTTCTCACCCAATGATGATTATGATGACTTCATAAACCAACTCGATGACCTGGAGGAAAGTCTAAGAACTGCGAGTGGCGAAGTTCTAGTGGCAGGGGACTTTAACAGCAAGTCGCCAGAATGGGGATCCAGAAAGCTGGATAAAAGAGGAGAAGCAGTGTCGGAAATGATAGCAAGACTGGACCTTGTAGTACTAAACAAGGGAAACGTTTTTACCTTCCGACGAGGAACTACAGGATCGGTTGTAGACATCACGTTGGCTTCAGGAGGCATCGCTTCTCGAGCGTCAGCATGGAGGGTTCTGGAGGACCTCTCACTCAGCGACCATCAATATATAGAATTCCGTATAGATGCTGAGCCACAGAGTAGGAGGTACCATGCATCCCCGCGCAATACAACTGTGGGGAACAATGGATGGGTTCTGCGTAAACTCGACAGAGGTAGACTGGAGGCTTCTTTGGAAACAGCCAAGCTACAAAGAGATCTGCAGCGTATTGTTGAGACCGAAGACCTGGAGACACTAATAGAGTACGCTGTTAAGACCATCACAGTGATATGCGACGCGGCAATGCCTAGACGTAAGAGCGGTCCACGCGTAAGGAAGCCAGTGTACTGGTGGACTCCTGTAATAGCTGAGTTAAGGAGGAAGTGTCTGGCCGCTCGCAGAAAGACGACACGAGGCAACAGGAGGGAAGAAGACCCTAACCTTGAGTTAGAGTACAAAAAGACGAGGAAAGAACTACGGACAGCCATCAAGAGAAGTAAGAGGAAGTGCTGGATAGAGCTATGCCGCGCGGTAGACGAAGATCCTTGGGGACTGCCTTATAAAATAGTCACCAAGAAGCTATTAGGCAGACAGCAGATTCCCGGATTATCGTGCCCGACACGCATGAGTACAATAGTGAGAGCACTGTTCCCAGAGCGTGAGCGAAAGGCCATAATAGAGAGACAAGACGTCGATGTTCCTGTTCAGATAGAGCCTTTTGATATTGGAGAGTTGAGGGAAGCAGGAAAGCGACTCCACTCTGGAAAGTCACCTGGTCCGGACAATATCCCCAACGAGATCATAAGGGCGGTGGTGGAATTATGGCCAGAGCTACTGTTGGAAACTTTCAATGCTTGCCTTAACAAAGGAGTATTCCATGCAAGGTGGAAGAGGCAGAGGCTAGTTCTACTTCGTAAAGGGGATAAACCATTGAGTGAACCATCTTCATACCGACCAATTAGTCTTCTCGATACTATTGGAAAATTGTTTGAGAGAATGCTACTAAAAAGACTCGAAACTCACATCGACGAAAATGGCGGACTGTCGCCAAGACAGTATGGTTTTCGAAAAGGACGCTCCACAGTGGACGCCATTACGAGAGTAATCGACGCAGCTAAAAAGGTCAAAAGTGGCACACGTCAAAGCAAAGGCTTCTGTGCTCTTATCACTTTGGACATTTCAAACGCGTTCAACACGGCCAGGTGGGACAAGATCATCGAGGCCCTAATAGCAAGGAAGACACCTGAGTATCTGCTACGGATGATGAAGAGCTACATGAGCGACAGAATCCTTATCTACAACACGGAGAATGGACTCGTGGAATATGATGTGACAGCAGGCGTTCCGCAAGGATCAGTACTTGGGCCTTTCCTTTGGAACGTGATGTACGACGGACTGTTAAGTCTAGATCTCCCCGGTGAATCGGTCATAGTTGGATTTGCCGACGACGCAGGGGTGGTTGTGACAGCGAGAACGTCAAGAATACTGGAGGTGGTGGCAAATGAATGTCTGCGCCGTGCCAGCATGTGGTTTCACGCCAATGGACTAGTACTGGCAGCACATAAAACGGAGGCAGTTCTGATTACAGACAAGCGATCATTTACACAGCCGACACTTGTGTTAGAAGGTCAAATTGTGCACTGGTCCAAGTCCTTGAGGTACTTGGGTGTGCAGCTGGATAGCGGGCTGCGGTACACGGAGCACGTGACCAGAACTGCGGAAAAAGCAGCGACAACAGCAGTTGCGCTGGCACGGCTGATGCCGAACATCGGAGGACCCTGCGAGTTGAGGAGAAAGCTGCTGAACAGTGTAGTCCACTCCAAGATTCTTTACGCGGCGGAAGTCTGGACAGAAGCTATGGATAGAGTGGAAACGAAGCGAAGATTAGCTGCCGTACAGAGGCGTAGCGTCCTTCGAGTGATATCGGGATACAGAACGGTCTCCGAAGAAGCGGCATTGGTCCTGGCCAGTACACCACCAATAGATCTGCTGGTTCGTGAGAAACGGGAGATCTACGAAGAGCTTCAGCATGGCACCAACACACATAATATCTACAGTCACAAGAAGGAGATCAAGAAGAGAGCTAGACACAGGCTGCTAGATAGATGGCAGACACGATGGGATGCGGGTAGATCAGGGCGATGGACGCATCGTCTGATTCCCAATTTGGCAGAATGGTACAATAGAGATCACGGACAGATGGGTTATTATCTCACCCAAGCACTGACCGGACACGGCTGTTACAATGCGTATCTTGAGAGATTTAAAAAGACTGATAGCGCAGCCTGTGCGTACTGCAGACATAGTCCCGACGATGCGAGGCATACCATCTTTGAATGCCCAGCATCGGAGGAGGACAGGAGAAACCTACAGGAAACTCTCGGAGGTACAAGCATTGCCGAAAATAATCTTATATCGGTAATGCTAAGCAGTGAAGATAAATGGACAGCCGTGTCAGTCTATATTACAAAGACAATGAAGAAGAAAAGAGAAATGGAGGAGGCCGAAAGGGCCCAGATGACGCAAACCATTGCATTGGCGGAAGAGATAGTCCCTGAACCCCTAATCTCATGAGAGGATGGGGGATGTAAGGTGGCTAATTTGAACGCAGGAGCCTGAGCAGGGCGAATATGGACACCACTCCGAAGTAATGCGAAAGCGGTTCCAGAGTGGTTGTTCCGGAGTCATGGGGGCCACTTGTGGGTAGCGAGCTATCCCTACGTCCCCGAAGAAAAAAAAAAAAAAAAAAAAAGACAGACAGACAGACAGACAGACAGACAGACAGACAGACAGACAGACAGACAGACAGACAGACAGACAGACAGACAGACAGACAGACAGACAGACAGACAGACAGACAGACAGACAGACAGACAGACAGACGATAAATGTATAAGGGTTTTTTGGTCATACCTACAAAACCCTAAAAATGAAACAGAACTAAATTTATATATTGTATTAACTTTTATTTTATTTTCCCTCCATTTTCATTTCCCGTCTTGGGATGTGGGAATAGGAATGACCTCTAATATTCTTCTATGAAGAATTTCACTAATTTTCTAATTATTTGTTGAGGTATTAAATATCAATTCTTTTGTAAGTGCAATAACTAACCAGTATCGGACTACCAACATTTTCCGACCCTGGAAAATTGGAGTAAAGCGTAGGCCCATAGGGTCAAGATCAGGCCCCATTGCATCAAGGAACGGCCCCATTGATCCAAGAATCGGCCCTATTGGGAGTGGCCAACCGGGAAATTGTCGGTGTACGGAGGGTCAATACTCCACTCTAGCTAACCCCTTCAAGTCATTTAATAGCTCACATTGTAAAAATTGCTTTCCCATGAAATCCCAAAGGTGACCAATGTGCTGCCCCTTTGGTATGCACCCATATATAAATCAAAAGTTGGCGCTGACGTAATTGTTGGTACATAATAATATGCCCTCGTATTTTTAATTTTTACAATTTGAGTAACATTGTTAATTTTTTTAGATTATTAAACTATGTTTGTTTTATTTTGTAATATAATTATTTGTGTTTTCAGTTCGTACATCACCTAGAATAAAACGTAAACCAACAAGATACGAAGTATCAGTAGTAACACGAGACGAAGTAGGAGCATATAAACCATATTTATGGGAGCAAAGTGTCTTCGACAAAGGTCCAATGTTCAGAGAATGGCTACTCACCAAAATAGTAAACGGAGAACGTGCCTCATACTCTGCACCAAAATTTGCAAGAATGCAAGAACGCACAAGGTCACAAATGTTAGAAGATATAGTTGCGAATTTAGCTAATCATGCCGAAACTGGACAAATACCGAAGCCTTACCGAAGAGGTAACATTTTGAAATGTTGGTAACACATACATATAAACACTCACAACCATACCCAGTTGTTGGAGATGGCACATCTACTAACACCAGTACAAAGCACACCTTTTACTCTTACCAAGTACATCTATTGACGCTTTTAGATTAATTTTGTTATAATCCATCATTTTGTCCTCAATCACAGCATGTTCCAAATATGATTTCACCATTATATTTATGTAAAAACTAATTAAATAGTAATAATAATAGCCAGGAACGTAGGCAGGGGGGCATAGGGGGCATTTGCCCCCCCCCCCCAGGATAGTTTAAATCCTGGTTAGTTTACCTTATATAAAATATAATTTAGGTTGTTAGAAGTTTTCTTCACCAGAGGTGAAGAAAATTTGACACCACGTATTTCTTCAGCACTGTAGCATTCATTATTTTTCATATATTCCATGAGCATAAATGCATCAATGTTGGGTAAGTTATCACTCTGAGCCCTAACAAAATCTTTATCTGCCATTTTAATAATAAATGCGTGAAAAATTGTTTAAAAACAAATACAAAACTCTCGAACAATACAATACACACACGTGTAAAGATTATGTTGTAGCTGTATCTGTGATGTGAAACCCCTAACGTTTGACGTCATACTCAGTCGTTTTACTCGGCAACCTTCGCTCCGTGGCTTATTTCGGATTTACAATATTTTAATTCAAAAATTTGGCTATAATATTAATTAAAATGTAATTTTTGTTTTGTTAGGTGACATAACTAACATTAACATATCAAAATAATGTAGTTTTAAGGAAATACAAATTTTATGCGTATCCCCTATTTAAAAAATCGTAGTTGTACTTGATATCCTCTATTTTCGGTTTGTTCCAGATTTCAATACTAATACCATTCGATTCTTTGGGTAGATTTTGGTGGTCATTTTTTTTCCAACTTGCTCATACCTCTCGTTTTGAAAAAAAGGGTGGACGCTTAGTCTACTACACCTAGTGTAAAACATATATCAGCACATAACATTTTATGACATCTAAACAAAAAATTATTTCTTATAACAATAATTTTATCAAAGTATTACTGCACCTATCTTATTTGCTATATTTATGCTTTTTTCGCTTCTCTCAACCCTAAAAAGCCAGTAAACCCGTATTATATTACACAACCTAATCCGATATTTTAGAATCCCTCCTCGTAATACCTTTTAAAACCGTACTTTTGTCTCTAAATTATAGTAATTTATCGTAAAAATAAAATAGTTCCATTAACAAGATGTTCTTTTAAGGTTCATGGCGTCCAATTGGTCACATGAGACCATCATCACCTTTATTAGATAGCGTTCGGGATCAATTCGAAGATTACGATCAACTAGCTAAAGATTTCACAAGAATGTTCCTAAATTCAGAACAGAATTCGATAACAAATGCAGCTTTATTTGATGTCGTTTTTATGGTTGGACAGTCAAAACAAAAGGTGAGTCGTTCAAGTTTTAATTAAACATTTTATTGCGACTGTTTAGTGATTAATAAAAAAAGTACTTTTGTGAGATTTTAATCAGGGAGTTTATTGGAAATGAATTTTGTAGTTATTTGAATGATTAGTAGACATTTAATTATTTTAAAGTGTAATAATCCAGAATGAATAGTATAGTTTGTTTCACAATAAGATGAAGTGACTATCTACTTATGGTCCTAAACACAGTGGGTGGTAATTACAAATAACTCTAATCCCTTGTTTGTACCCATAAACTAGCCAGAGATGTATCAGGTATAAATTACATTACACCATGTAATGACACAATTGTAACAAGAAATAAACATAAGATATCATCAAAATAAACTTTATTTTTATTATAAATACAATTAATTTATAGAACTTATAATTAAATTTAAACCATTACAATTAGTATTGAAAACATTACAA
Organism: Liopterus haemorrhoidalis; assembly: GCA_963971575.1. Classification (NCBI taxonomy): domain Eukaryota; kingdom Metazoa; phylum Arthropoda; class Insecta; order Coleoptera; family Dytiscidae; genus Liopterus; species Liopterus haemorrhoidalis. Next base: position 6,767,975 of record OZ020624.1, read on the forward strand.
TAAAATAAATTTTAAATTAAATAATGTTTAAGATAAAAAAAATCTTACAAGTCCAAATCATTCTCTGAATCAGTCTCTAAATTAATGATTATAGTACGTTCTATTTGAATATAACTGTCCTCAGTTTTAATAACATGATTTACACAATTTTTCCAACTATCTACAGGGATATTTTCCACTTCTTTTTTTATAAGTTCTATCACAGTGCCGTTTAAAGTGGGAGAAACATTATTCCGTTTTATTCTCGCCTTTAACTGACTCCACATTTGTTCAATAGGATTGAATATACAATAATACGGAGGTAGTTGTAAAACTGTGTGTCCTTTGCATTGAACAATATTATCGCAAACATATTCTTTAGAAAAACTATAACTTTTTAATAATTTAATTAAACAATTTTTTTTATAACTTTCTTCAAAGTAAATATCATTTTTATATAAAAAGTCTTGGATTTCCTTCTTACTGTTTGCATTATGCGGTACTTTATTTAGTTGCCGACTATGGTAACTTGCATTGTCCATAACAATAACACTGTTAGCCGGTATATTCGGGAGTAATTTATTTTCGAACCAGTTTTCGAACATTTCCGCCGTGGTATCGTCATGTCGAGTCTAGAATCTTTGATATTTATCGCAAAAAGCAAGAGTGCATTCGGTATTCATCCAGTTTCAGAACCTGCATGAAGTATCGTAATACGTTTACCTTTATTAGACGGTGCTCTTGTTTGACATTTATTTGACGTATCCACCCAACCTTTTGAGTTTGTTTCATGTGTGTCGTACCAAGTTTCATCTAAATAAATTATTGACCTTTTATCTTCTCTGTATTTTTTAATGTTTTTTAAATAATTTTGTCTCAAAAGTTTTAATCGCTCTGACTCCATAAGGAACTGCTTTTTATTTAAAGTTTTAAATTGAAATCCTATACTTTTAAGGGCACGCCAGGTCACCTTTGAACAATTAATTTCACACTGGTCTTGGATTAATCTTTTGAGCAATATGTCCAATGTTGGCACATTTTGTTCGGTGTACATTTGGTAATTTTTTGCCGTATGACATCTTTCTGGAAACCATCCAAACATTTTGATATGCCTGAATCCTTTCGTTTTCTTCTCCTATCAATGGATTTATTTACAATATTCCATACTGTTGTCATCGCTACATTCGTTGCCTTGCTTGTCTCTTCTAATGCCGCTTGTTTGTTTTTGCGGTTCCTTAAATATAAATACACATTGGCCACAATTTCTTTAACTTCTACAGGTAAATATATACAAGTTTTTTCCCGACTTTTTTTTTATTGTATCTTGCACTATATCATCATCTTCTATCATGGTCACATAGTCATCTGCTTCATTTCTTGCACAGAAGTTAATTGTTCGTTCCAAGGACGCCACATTTTTCTAACACGTACTGAACTATTTAACACAAATCACAAGTTATCTGATAGAAAATTCAAAGCGAAGTGAAAAGATATTTAAAACATCTGCAATTTATACCTGATACATCACTGACTAGTTTATGGGTGCAAACAAGGGATTACTGTTATTTGTAATTACCACCCACTGTGTTTAGGACCATAAGTAGATAGTCACTTCATCTTATCGTTAAATAGACTATACATTGGTACACAGTTTTCTATTATTTCTAGAAACGCTCTACGATTCTCCAATGGATCATTGGCCTCCTCAGGAGCTACCATAATAATAAACTCACAATAGCGACCTAATATGATTCAGGTGTCATTTGTGAGTTTGTTTACGTTCTATTTGTTTAGCTGTTATTTCTTTTGAATTTTATAACAGTTTTTATAATTATATTTTCTTTACCCCGGAAACTGAACTGTCCACAACAGCAGTCCTCCGCAGATTCGCTCGTAATTCTTTTTTTTTTTAATAACTTCAGCAATCTCTCACACGATACTCTATATAAAGTCCATTTACCGTAACTTTGAAATGACGTCACAGTTGAAAAACTCACCTTATTGCCAATTCGTTAACTGTCAAAAATAGTTAGGTTATATCGAACAACTTCTAAAAATATATTGAAAACCTATATTTCCTATGGAGGAAAGGAATTAATGTAAATTATGATGCACAGCAGTTCTTTCTAACCGATTTGTCGCGAAATTTATGGTTTATATTATATTAAGTGTGTAATGTAGTATTAAAAAAATAATAATAAATTTCAGTGTATAAGAATCATCAGAAATATTTGTTTTTAGAAATGTGTCGTGTTCTTTTAATACTTTTTATACAATTTACTTTAATTTTTCGCCTGGTGTCACATTAAACGTCAACCTAACAAATAACGATTGAAAAATCCAATTTTAAACTGACAACATTGGAAAAATCTACCAACATTAAATAAATAAATGTACTAACTGAGTTATGGATTGATGTTGATTAAAACATATCATAACGTTGGTACTTAAATTAACCAAGTGTGACGTCATCTTATATTTATTGTGAATGGAGTTTAGGCAGTCATATAAACATATTCCTAGTTATACAGTTTATTTATACTTTATGCTTAATAATCTCGCTTAAATAATGCGACCACTATTGTGTTTTTAATATTAATTATACTCTATCTCCGAAAGACTGATAGTAATAATATTTATTATTTGTATAAAGTTATTGTATTATCACACAGAAGCGGTAAAACAAAAGCGACAAAATATGAATAGTTCGAAATGAAATATTGTTAAAAACAACCGAGTGTGCCGCACATATTATATGGGAATACGATCTAGGGTTAAACACAATAGACCATAAAAATTTGACCCTAAAATTTTGAGGAAAAATATGGTCACAGGGGTGTGTTTAATGATATGATAAATATGGTCACAGGCGTGCGTTTAATAAAATGATAAATAGTAATATAGAAATACACAAAACCAATTTAAACGTGTTTAAAATGGGCACGCCACTGGTAACTGCCTGACAAAATGATTTATTACTATCAGTCTTTCAGAGATAGAGTATAATAAGCGAATTCGTTTTTAGGTGAAATTTATTGGTGTTCGTGCAATTTTGGGTGTGAGAAGTCGAGTTTTCCAAGAAATGTTATATGGTATCCAAACTGGTTTTGGATCACCACAAGTACCAGTTGCTGAACTTTTAGCTAGACCTGTACCAACATTAATGTCACCGCAACAGTCCAGACCGAAGAGCAGTAACTTTCTTCAAGTAAGTATTTTTCGGTACTAATAGCTTATAATACAAAAGCATACAATAGTATAAGGAGTCAGGTTATGAAACTTATTTATTAGATCTACTGGAAAGTTTTGTCCATTTATTGTTTTCATTTACCTAAGCTTTCATCTTCTACATTGTCTCAATTGTGTGACATTGAAGATGCAATAGTATGGAAACGTGAATCTATTTTAATAATTCTTAGGTTATAAATTGGATACATATAGAGTATTAAATGGTTAAAATTTCATCTATATATATAAAATCGTAACTAAGCTACCTACTCATAATCAACGCCCAGCCCAAACCACTGAACCTATAATCATGAAATTCGGCGAGTATATTCCCTCCATGACGTAAGCACCCACTAAGAACGGATTTTTCGAAACTCATCCTCTAAGTGGGTGAAAAGGGGGTTAAAAGGGTAAAATGTGGCTTCACGGTTTTCTTATCTCTTAGGTCCAATAAGATATCGACTTGGTTTTTGCTCACAATGATTACTCATGTAAATATTAAAAAACTTATTTCAGGATTTTGTTCTAATCAACCCCTAAAGGGGTGAATCTACAATCAGGGTGAATTATAGAACCCTTCGCATCTTCTGTGTTTATTGTGTTATAAAATTCTTTTTTGGCATATAGGTGCCTTTTTAAAATATTTAGAAAGTGTTTTGACCGTTTTTTTAATTTTCACCCCTAAAGGGGTAAATTGATATTTTTTATTCGATAGAATTTCGTCAAGACAAAGAAACATAAAATTCGGAGAGTATATCCCTTTTATGACTTAAGAACCCCCTAAGAAATGATTTTTCGAAATTCGACCTCTCAGAGGTGACAAGGGGTGAAATGTGTTTACACGGATTCCTCAATTTCTTTTAGGTCAATAATATATCGCCTTGGTTTTTGCTTATAAAGATTATCCTTATAAATGTTAAAAAACCTATTTCAAGATTTTGTCCTAATCATCCCCTAAAAGGGTGAATCTACAATCAGGAAGAATTATAGAACTCGAAGTATTTCCTGTGTTTGTTGAGTTATTAAATTCCTATTTGGCATATAGATGTCTTTTTAAAATATCTCGAAATGGTTTTGACAGTTTTTCAAAATTTCACACCTAATGAGGTAAAAGGGTATTTTTTATTTGATAGAACATCTCTTGGGCATAGATACATGATATTCGCAAAGTATATTCCCTCCATGAGGTAAGCATACACTAAGACGGGATTTTTCGAAATTCAACCCCTAAGGAGTGAAATGTAATTTCAAGGATTCTTAAATATCTCTACGGACCAATAAGATATCGTCTTGGTTTTTCTTACAAAGATTACCCATATAAATGTTGAAAAACCTATTTCAGGATTTTGTTCTAATCACCCCTAAAGTGGTGTATTTCCGAACAGGGTTCATTATACAACCCATCATATTCCCTGTGTTTGTTGAGTTATAAAATTCCTTTTGGCATATAGGTGTCTTCAAAATATCTTGAAATGGTATTGACAGTTTTTAAAATTTCACCCTAAAGGGGTAAATGGATATTTTTTACTCGATAGAACGTCCTCTGGACAAGATACTTGACATTCGTAAAGTATATTTACCCTGTATGACGTAAGTTCCCACTAAGACGGTATTTTTCGAAATTCAACCCCTAAGGGCTGAAATGTGATATCAAGGATTCCTTAATATTTCTTAGTACCAATAAGATATCGACTTGGCTTTTACTTATAATGATTAACATTCCTTTCTGGCATATAGGTGACTTTTTTGAATTTTTCGATAGTGTTCTAACAGTTTTTTAAATTTCATTCCTAAAGAATTTTTTATTAAGAAAGAAATAAGAAATTCCAAGAGTACATTTCTCGATATAACGTAAGAACGCACTAAGAAAGGATTTTTCGACCCATATGAGGTGAAAAGGAGTATTTTTTTTTTTTTTTTTTTCACTGATTACTCAGTATCTCTTAGGACAGATGAGATATCGACTAGGTTCTTGCTTATAAAAGTTACCCGTGCACATGTTTAGAAACAAACTACGAATTTTATTTGTCATTAGTATGAACCTCTAACGGGGTGAATTTACACCTGAGGAGAGAGTCAGCAATGTGATCTATAAAGAACTATGACTTATTATAATTGCACGATGATGGCAAACCGTCAATAAACCGTAGCGAAGCACGGGTACTCAGCTAGTGATCATATAAGTGTATAGGACTCATTAGAAAGGTCTATAGTCCTCAGATTCGATAATGAGTCGGAGCTCCTCGAAAATTAGTACACACCTCTACTCTTCGAAACACGCTTTGACTGAGATGGTCGATGTTTTCTTGTGATATGGTGTCCTAAGCAATCCTACTGGCTACGAAAGAAAGGTGACATAAGTTTCACGAAAGAAGCTTGTAGTAAAAGGACCAGTATGGAGTCTGACATTATCTTGCTAGAAAGTAGAATTTTAGTTCCAGAAGATGTTGCAACGTAATAAGTTCCAATACTTTGGGGATCAAGCCCTAAGCATTCATATTTCTCTCTGGGGATACTAGTAGAAATGCTGCGCTGTGGTACTATGGTTTCCATACAGTATAGCACCCCAAACCATATGTTTTTTGTAGCATAACTTATCCAGTTTTCAATCCAAATTGTGGTGAGAATATTCTGTTGCCAGCCTGAATAACCATCAACATTGAAGGTAGTATTATCAAGAAAAAAGAGATTGCTATCAATATGGTGAAATATGGAGACCTTTTCGCTATGAATTACTGACACCAATCACAATATGAATTACTCACTCTACGTGGAAATTACCGACAGAAAAGCCACTGTTTGGCTTTAACAGAATATTTTTCCATCAAAAAACAATGTTTAATCAGCACACGAAATTCTTTTTTATCCATTCTTTTGAAAATTACAAAACTGGAGTCACTAAAACCACTGTAACCTCTAAACTAATTGTCAGAATGTCATGAAATTTTCCCACGTATAGTTTGAAGGTTGGTACTATGCAGAAATCATATGGGTCTGTCAACAGTGTTGCCATATATATATGTCAGACCGGAGACTTACTGAGTGAAGTGTTAAGGCGCATCCCCACTATGCCGATGTTTGCCAGTTGGCAAGGCCAGTTGGCAAGGCCAGTTGGCAAGGCCAGTTGGCAAGGCCAGTTGGCAAGGCCAGTTGGCAAAGCCAAATTGGCAAAGCCAGTGGCTGTAAAAACGTCCACATCTGTGTTGGCATTTAGTTTAGTCGCACAATGTTCACCGAGGAGGATTTACTAATTGCTTCAGCTGCTGTTATCATACTTGACAGTGAAGAAAAAATACGCAAACGGCCCAAACGACGGTTTTGGGTACGTCCAAGTCTTCAAAGTAGATCACGATATGGAGCACGTGACTTAATGAAGGATTTAGTATTGGACGATGTGGACGAATTGAATCTCGAGTACAGAGGATGTGGATTCAAAAACTTTTTTCGAATGAGAAGTAGCGATTTTGAAGTTCTTCTAAATTTGGTTGCACCAAATATCAAGAAGGAAGATACGTCATTCAGAAGAGCTATTCCTGCCAATGAACGTCTAGCGGTTACTTTGCGATTCCTGGCGACAGGAGATTCCTACCATTCGTTAAGTTAAATGTTCAAGATTTCAAAGCAAACCTTTAAACGATATATGTAGTCCTTTTTTTATAGTCCTTTAAACGACATTCCCACAAAACCGGACGATCCCGGTATAAATCGATCAAATTAAGCACTTTTTCGTTTGTCCACTCCATCTATAAACAACGTTGCTCATCGGCGTCTAAATCACAACCCGAATTTAAACCTAAAGCCGCGTGATGTCAGTGGTTGGCACGTCCCCGCTCTCCGTTCTTATCGGCTTTCTTTGAAGGAGACCGACACTCGAGCGATTCTTGTTGGCTTGGCGCTGGCACGATGTGCCAACGGTCACGTCTACATTACTTCTGGCATTGCCAAAAGGCCTTGCCAACTGGCAAACAGCGGCATAGTGTGAACACCGCTTTAGGTGATAGTGTGCTGTACAAAAAATAAATTTTCGCATGTAAACGTACTAGAAAGTGACATTATTTTAGTAATTTTTATTGATAACGTCAATTTTCTGATATTGTACATCACCTATAAACATAATTCGGTTGAACACATTTGATTATTAAAGAACTTTTTAATAGGTGCCAGATATTGAAACACCAAGACCAAAGAGTGTACCAAGCTCGCCGATGGTGAAGAGAGCTTTTTCGAGACTTGGAACGATAACAGCAGGCTGGGGTCGGTCCATCAGAAAACAGCATACACAACTTTCAGCAGACGATAAGAAGAAATGGTCTTCATCACAAGATTGTTCCAGTAAGTATTTTAAATCATAGACCGGGAGCTCATGACATTTTTGGTCTCCGATTTCATACAGCATGCCTTTTGAAGGAGAGAATATTTACCCCGTGACAACAAAAAAGGGATGGTACTAAACCCCTGCACGCTTTCCGGTCATAGGGAAAATTGCATTTCCACTTGCATAAAATTTTTGTGTTTTTCTCTGATTTAATATTGCTTGCCCTTTTGTCAAAAGAAAGTTATAACAAATTTAAAGTCTTTTAATTATAGGCATGCTGTATGAAAACGCGGAAAATCATATTTTTTTATTACAAGATCACATGACCGTTTGAGCCCTTTGGGACCCTCCGAATCGCATGCATATATTTAAAAGACTTTAAATTTGTTATAACTTTCTTTTGACAAAAGGGCAAGCAATATTAAATCAGAGAAAAGCACAAAAATTTTGTGTTTAAGTGAAAATGCAATTTTCCCTATGACCGGAAAGCGTGCAGGGGTTTAGTACCATCCCTTTTTTGTTGTCACAGGGTAAATATTCTCTCCTCCAAAAGGCATGCTGTATGAAATCGGAGAACAAAAACTGTCATGAGCTCCCGGTCTATCAGTGCTTCGCAAACTTTCCGTATTCACTGACCATATTTTTTTCTTCATTTCAATCCATCCTGGAGCAGTATTTTTGTGATTTTCTTAGTAACTGTAAAAGTAAAATTTCGACCTAAATAAAAATACTTATAACACTAAGGGCCGGTTTCTGAAAGCTTAGTTTGCTATAACCCAATGGTCAGAAAATGGTTTCTATGGTCACTTAGCAAGAGCATATACACACCAGTTTTGCAAGTGAAAGATCGTAAATCCCTTCGTTAAATGTTAATTATCTATTATCGTTTTCCAACATTTGGCGGCAGAAAGAGTACAACATGAAAGGCCGATAACTTCTGCAAGTTCCTGTCATCACCTGTCTGAAAGAATTAACACTGATGATAAAAAGATTTAGCCTGTGTTACTAAAATCTTCTAAAAGCAGCAGGTTGTCAAGAAGCCAGAAAACGGACAAAAATGGTTTATACTAGTGTTGTCAGAAATCGATCTTGACGGAACCTTATTTTTACGATTTTCTCGGAAACAAATATACCAAACCGTTCCTCACAGGTCACTCTTTGAGATCCCTATATAAATTACTGTGTCATTTACAAATGAACGACACGGTCAAACTGTTTGCAGCCCGTCATTCGTATGTGAATGACGGGCCTGCGCGGAAAAAAACTTTTAATAACATGGCTTAACATAAAATTTGATTAGTTTATTTGTTTTTGATACAACATTACAATAAGTTTACGTCTTGGGACATATAATCCCAAAGGTATTTTTGAATGGGATTTTTATAACCCAATGGTATTTTTCCAATATGAAACGAAGATTTACATAAAGCGAATTTCAAGCTATTGCCCACAATTTCCCCTTAAACGAAGTGGAGGAGTAGGGTCTCAAAAAGCGATTCCCAAACTGGGTTACAGGGGCGCCGCGAAAACGTTCCAATATTACTCCAACTGCGTTAGTTAGACCCAGACCCAGGAATTTTTTTTTTTTACGTCATTACTTTGTATTTTAGAAGTGAAGACCTTTTGTCATCAATTAAAAATGATATGAAATGCGCTATTTTAACTTAAATTAATTTATTTGCCAAGGGCGCCAGAACCATTGCTACGACTCTGGTTAGACTAATGCAGTGTTTCACAACCTTTTCTGGCACGGGACCCCCCAAATTACGTAAATATTGTCTGCGGTCCCCTATATATATATATATATATATATATATATATATATATATATGTATATAGAGAGAGAGAGAGAGAGGGTGGGGGGAGAAGGGTTGCACCTTCAACACCAAAGGATGTCTCAGGACATAGGGAATGCGATTTTTCTCGAAAAGGCGATGTGTAAGTAAGTTGGGAAAAAATGAATGACTGAAGTTTACTCAAAAAATTGAAAGGTAGTATTCAAATTTATCAGAAAAATTTTCCCTTAGTTTTTTAAATAGGAAAGTTGGGCATCTTTGTATAGAGCTCTTAAAAAGAAACAATTTTTATTTAAAAATTATTTAAATATCTTTTACGATTGACTAAAAATTGTATTACCTACAATGGCTTGAAAGTAAAGTATTTTAATTTACAAGTGTTCAGAGTTGCTTTCCAATTTGATATAGATAGTTTCGCACCCTTACTCTTGAGTTATCAGTAGCTCGGAGCATAATAAAAATTAGTAATAAAAAATATTGCTGTTTTAAGTCGTACTTGGAAGTACTTGAAGAACCTCCAACGCGAATCGCTTTCATAGATATGCATCAATCGATACAACACTTGATATAGTTTACTCAGTTTAACTTAGTTGTCAAAATAAAAATAATTTATATTACTTATGTTATCAAAGGCATATTTTAATAAATAATAATATTATATACAGACGATTCCGCTTAATTGGACCACCGCTTAATTGGGGCAGCCGCTTATTTGGGACAAATCTCAAAGAACAGAAACCAAACCAAGGAACCAACAGTAAATTTACATGTTTAATTGGGACAACATTCCGCTTAATTGGGACAGTTAAGATCACAGTACATATTATGTTACACATATTCTCAAGAAAGTGTACAAATAATTTAATATTACAGCGTTATTTTATGCAGGAAAGAAATGAAGGGAGCCCTACATCCGCACTGAAAACCTGTGCTGATTTTGTAGAAGTGAAATGTTACAAAAACAAAAGACAGACTACACTTGACACATTTTTGCATTGAATTAAATTTTATGTACCTATTTATTATTTTATTTTGGAATTTATTATTATTTTTTCTTAAAAGTTTATATTTTTTGGTTATATGTAATTTATAGTTTTGTCCAAGAGTTTATAAAATAAAATTATTGAAAAAAAATTATGCATAGTTTATTTTTTTGTGAAATTCGCTTAATTGGGGCAGCCGCTTAATTGGGCCAAAATGCCTAAGTCCCGATGTGTCCCAATTAAGCGGAATCGACTATATTAATGAATATGGATATAATTTATATCTTGCAAAATTGAGCTCTTTCTAGTATATTTTCATGCTTCGATCTTATATAACTTCGCGGCCCCCCGACGAAGCTTTCACGGCCCCCCGGTGAAGCTTTCGCGGCCCCCGGGTTGAGAAACGCTGGACTAATGTATTGACTTGGGGCGCCGTAGAAATTTTTTAATACATTAAGGGCGCCAAGAACCGAAAAAGTTTGGGAAACACTGGCCTAAAAGATCTTTTTGATCATATCATATCATATTTGAAAAATAAATATTTTGTTCTTTGTAATGTTTAGTTTTAAATTGACCACTGGGATACAAACTACTAAAAATTATGTGGAATATATGTCGAAGGATAAAAAATTTATCACAGAAAAAATAAAAATTACTGTCCTAATATATACTGTTAATTCAACAATAAACCAAAAAAATTATTCTTATTACTTACTTCCTGTAAACTAGAGAAACAAAATTAGGGGCGAAAGGGTTAAATAGCACAATACATTTTATATCAAGTCCCCAATAAGTTTTAATAGCATGAAATGAATAAATAATAATAAATTTGTTCTATAATTGTTATAAAGAAAAAAGTAAAAACAAGAAACAAACAAATAAAATAAAAGTTTATTTTTAATTTTTCTTCTGAATCCCATTTATCTGAGTTGTCCCATTTAAGCATCATGACTCATCGCCTCGGTAGCGCAGTAGGCAGCGCGTAAGTCTCATAATCTTAAGGTCGTGAGTTCGATCCTCACCCGGGGCATTATTTTATAAATTTTATTTCTAATAGATAAATATAAAGAGAACAGTGAATAACTTAACACAAAATAGCAATTTATTATGTTTTTTTTTCTGCAATTTTTTGTTCCATGACGTTAGAAGTCTATAACGATAGAATATAACTCCGTAAATTACAACGGGGTTAAATAAAATCTCCCCGACGGGGAATCAAACACCGGTCTCCCGCGTGACAGGCGGGGATACTGACCACTATACTATCGAGGACTGTGCAATATTTTCAATCTAACTGTTTACCTGAGTCGTATACTGGCATGAAAATGTTTATACACATTGATTATAGTTTAAAAAATATTCTCCCCGACGGGGAATCGAACCCCGGTCTCCCGCGTGACAGGCGGGGATACTGACCACTATACTATCGAGGACTGTGCAGTATTTCAATCTAACTGTGTACCTGAATCATCTACCTGCGTGAGAATGTTTGCACATATTTGTCATAGTTTAAAAAATATTCTCCCCGACGGGGAATCGAACCCCGGTCTCCCGCGTGACAGGCGGGGATACTGACCACTATACTATCGAGGACTGTGCAATATTTTCAATCTAACTGTTTACCTGAGTCGTAAACTGGCATGAAAATGTTTATACACATTGATTATAGTTTAAAAAATATTCTCCCCGACGGGGAATCGAACCCCGGTCTCCCGCGTGACAGGCGGGGATACTGACCACTATACTATCGAGGACTGTGCAGTATTTTCAATCTAACTGTGTACCTGAATCATCTACCTGCGTGAGAATGTTTGCACATATTTGTCATAGTTTAAAAAATATTCTCCCCGACGGGGAATCGAACCCCGGTCTCCCGCGTGACAGGCGGGGATACTGACCACTATACTATCGAGGACTGTGCAGTATTTTCAATCTAACTGTGTACCTGAATCATCTACCTGCGTGAGAATGTTTGCACATATTTGTCATAGTTTAAAAAATATTCTCCCCGACGGGGAATCGAACCCCGGTCTCCCGCGTGACAGGCGGGGATACTGACCACTATACTATCGAGGACTGTGCAGTATTTTCAATCTAACTGTTTACCTGAGTCATATACTGGCGTGAGAATGTTTGCACACATTTGTCATAGTTTAAAAAATATTCTCCCCGACGGGGAATCGAACCCCGGTCTCCCGCGTGACAGGCGGGGATACTGACCACTATACTATCGAGGACTGTGCAGTATTATCAATTTAACTGTTTACCTGAGTCATATACTGGCGTGAGAATGTTTGCACACATTTGACATAGTTTAAAAAACATTCTCCCCGACGGGGAATCGAACCCCGGTCTCCCGCGTGACAGGCGGGGATACTGACCACTATACTATCGAGGACTGTGCAGTATTATCAATTTAACTGTTTACCTGAGTCATATACTGGCGTGAGAATGTTTGCACACATTTGACATAGTTTAAAAAACATTCTCCCCGACGGGGAATCGAACCCCGGTCTCCCGCGTGACAGGCGGGGATACTGACCACTATACTATCGAGGACTGTGCAGTATTTTCAATCTGTTGCATACTTTAGGTAAAGTGGTCAGACATTCCGAATTTTCATCCTTTTTGCCAAAGACAATATTTAAAATTTAATTTAAAAAAGAAGAATGTTTATATTACTCATAAAGATTATGATTATTCGTTTTAAGAAATGTTTATTTATTATAATGGGTGTTTTTTTTAGAGGTATAGAACTTTAAATTGCAATAAAACAACGATGGATTATTCGATTGACATGAATTTTTTTTTTATTCGAAAGATAATCTTGTGGCATTACATTTTAAATATGATTTCTGGCATATGACCGCCACGGCTGGCTCGGATGTAGTCCAATCTGGACGTCCAATTTTCGATGATTTTTTCCAACATTTGTGGCCGTATATCGGCAATAACACGGCGAATGTTGTCTTCCAAATGGTCAAGCGTTTGTGGCTTATCCGCATAGACCAATGACTTTACATAGCCCCACAGAAAGTAGTCCAGCGGTGTTAAATCACAAGATCTTGGAGGCCAATTCACAGGTCCAAAACGTGAAATTAGGCGGTCACCAAACGTGTCTTTCAATAAATCGATTGTGGCACGAGCTGTGTGACATGCTGCGCCGTCTTGTTGGTATGATTTAATGTAATGCCACAAGATTATCTTTCGAATAAAAAAAAATTCATGTCAATCGAATAATCCATCGTTGTTTTATTGCAATTTAAAGTTCTATACCTCTAAAAAAAACACCCTATATATACAAGGTTTACTACTTAACAGTGGCGGCGCTAGTGGGGTGCCTCCCCTCAAATTGCTATGGCCCCCAGTTGCCATAAGATCTAGCGCCGGCTCTGGCTAGTACTACCGAGTTCCAGACTTAGCGTCTTCTGACTTCTTCCTCTTCCCTTTTATAAAGTATTCAATGTACGTTATGTGCGGTGTATTTTGAACTGAGAAATATGTCACCTTACTTTTAGTCATAAGATTTTATATAAACTGCTGATGTGTTCGTATTTCTACTAACTAATTCTGATTTCAGATAAAGACGGAAAGGACAAAGATGGCAAGGACAAGGGCGGAGTCCCTCAACTTGCTGTTCCACGACTATCTGTCTGTGCTGATGCCCAGAAAGTGGATCGAGCGAAACTTGCTCAGACGGAGTTTTCCATCATAGAGTTTGATCCGGACACTTTCCGCATCCTTCTGGATTACCTACACACTGGGTCCTGCCCACTCACCTGTGCCTCAATACCAGGGCTGATCTGTGCTGCCGAACACTATGATCTACCTGAGTTACTGCAAGCCTGTTTCCACCATGCCAAACAGTTCCTTAGGATAGATGTTGTAAGTTTCATTATAGGTTATCAATTTTTAGGCTTTTGTAGGTATGACCAAAAAACCCTTACACCGTCATTTTGTCGTTTGTCTGTCTGTCTGTCTGTCTGTCTGTCTGTCTGTCTGTCTGTCTGTCTGTCTGTCTGTCTGTCTGTCTGTCTGTCTGTCTGTCTGTCTGTCTGTCTGTCTGTCTGTCTGTCTGTCTGTCTGTCTGTCTGTCTGTCTGTCTGTCTGTCTGTCTGTCTGTCAAAATTTAGAATTAATAACTTAATAAGTATACATGTATAAAAATATAATAATGTTTAAAATTTAACATGTCAAGTAGTTTAAATTTTAAACATTATTATATTTTTACCGACCGTCAACATATATAAGGGAGGTATTGTGATCATACTGATTTTGACATTTCGAGATTTCGATGGATCTCCACGAATTCAGGTCCCTACATAACATTTTGATTATTTTTAGCATGACTTCTGTTGGTCTGTCTGTCCGTCTGTCTGTCTGTCCGTCTGTCTGTCCGTATGTCTGTCTGTCCGTCTGTCTGTCCGTCTGTCTGTCTGTCTGTCCGTCTGTGTACACGTGTAGAGCAAATTCGGCTGAAAGGATTTTTATGAAACTTCATATTTAAGCTTCTGCCATCAATGGCACGAGTTGATCAACTTTTGATAAAAATCTGTTGACTAAAAATGGGAGTTTACTCGTGTCGATTTTAAGATTTTTGCGAATATTTCACAACAGAAAAATATCTCGAAAAAATTTATTAAACAAAAGTTGCTATAAAAGCAATAACAAATAACTTTTATTTGAGACGTTTTTTGATAAAACGAAAAATTTCGAATAATTTCTGTAAAATTTTTCGAAATTTTTTTTAAGTCTCCATTTTTTCATATTTATATGTAACGTTTCCATGGTCATGATAAATAATATCTCTGTTAGAAAATATTAGGTCAAGTTATTTCTACTCTGCTGCTAGAATGTAATTTATATAAGTACTTTATGATGGCGGTTGGTCTTGTGGTGGCCACAGCTGATTTTTTAATTATAGTTAAAGTAATGGGATTCGGACCAGTCAGAAAATAAAACAAATTTATTAACTTCGCTTTCGTTACGATTTAATTTAAATCTTCATCAGAGCTACTAAGATATATAGAAATATAGAATTAATAAATTTAACATGTCAAGTAGTTTAAATTTTAAACATTATTATATTTTTATACATGTAAACTTACTAAGTTATTAATTCTATATTTCTATATATCTTTGTAGCTCTGATGAAGATTTAAATTAAATCGAAACGTAAGCGAAGTTAATAAATTTGTTTTATTTTCTGACTGGTCCGAATCCCATTACCTTCAACTTTAAAATATTTAGATAAATCTTCAAAAATACATCAAATTATGTTCTATACAAATTTTTGTCCAAGGCTTGGTTTCCTAGTTACGAATTAATTATCATGACCATGGAAACGTTACATATAAGTATGAAAAAATTGAGACTTGGAAAAATTTTAAATAATTTTACAAAAATTTTTCGAAATTTTTCGTTTTATCAAAAAACGTCTCAAATAAATGTTATTAGTAATTGCATTTATAGTAACTTTTGTTCAATAAATTTTTTCGAAATATTTTTCTGTTGCTAAATATTCGCAAAAATCTTAAAATCGATGCGAATAAACTCCCACTTCTAGTCAACCGATCTTCATAAAAAACAATAGGGTTCTTCCCATTTAATAGGAGAATTTTTTAGCACCAGAACGAACTTTTTAAGTTGAACCGTTCTTGAGTTATCGTGTATACACACAGTCACACACACAGACACACACACAGCCACACACACAGACACACACACACAGACACACACACACAGACACACACACACACACAGACACACACACATACAGACGGCACTTCGAAAATAGGTTTTTTGGATTCCCTGGACCATGAAACGTGGTCATCAGTCAAAATCTCGACATCGAAAATTTTCGCGATTACAATACTTGCCCCTTATATATTAAGGTCGGGCAAGTAAAAATAATAATAATAAAAAAAATAAATAATTTTTTTTTTTAATTTAAAGTAAGATTTAGGTAAATCTTCAAAAATACATCAAATTATGTCCTATACAAATGTTTGTCCAAGGCTTGGTTTACTAGTTATGAATTTTTTAAAATTTTAAAGTATTATAACTTCCGTTTCCGGTTTCGGATTTTAATAAAAAACAATAGGGTTCTTCCCAATTATTAGGAGATTTTTTTAGTACCAGAACGAACTCTTTAAGTTAAACCGTTTTTGAGTTATCGTGTATACACACAGACACACACACAGACACACACACACACACAGACACACACGCATACGGACGGCACTTCGAAAATAGGTTTTTTGGATTCCCTGGACCATGAAACGTGGTCATCAGTCAAAATCTCGACATCGAAAATTTTCGCGATTACAATACTTGCCCCTTATATATTAAGGTCGGGCAAGTAAAAATATGTAATATTAATGACATATTGCCATAAAATTGTTGCTCTTGCGAATTTAATGCTAGCAGTAACATGTAAAATTATAAGGGTACAAAGTTCCTAGTATAACAGCCTCGGTGGCGCAGTAGGCAGCGCGTAAGTCTCATAATCTTAAGGTCGTGAGTTCAATCCTCACCCGGGGCATTATTTTATAATATTGACTATTCATCTTATTTAATACCATAAACATAACAATCAACTACTTGTAAACATTATTTTACAATTGAAAATTTGTAACAACAATAGCTAGTGACAAAAAAAAATAATAATAATAACTTTAAAACAACTTAATTTAGAATAAGTAACTAATATTTGTAACATCAAGAGGGGCATCAAGAGAGAGGATGGATGCAAGGCAGCAACTGCATCGCCGTGGTATTTTTTTTTAATGGCCTTCCTTCTTCGGCAATTAGCCAGGACAATTATTATTTTTGAAAAATTTCATGCCTGACCGGGATATCCTCGTGGTATTAATACTGTAACGATCAATGAACCTTAAGTAGGCAGGCCGCAAAATGTGTCAGTCATGCGGGTTGCCAACTTTGGAACTTGGAAAAACCATGGAGATGGGGAAAAAAGACAGTTTTCATCATTGAAAAATAATTCAGTGGCAAATCAAAGTACATAATTTTGATTCATGACTGACTTGAACTAATCTGACAGTAAAAACACCGCCTAAAATTGTAGGGTTACATTTTATAAACATTACTTCACAATCCATGCTCGCTCGGTGTTCAAGTTGTTGCGCTCCGTCAGTATTCTACTCATGACGTCACCATTATAGGTCGTACATTTTCGAAACAACACATTGCGCAGAAACGAGTTTTTGACGAGCTTGCTGCGTCTGCGCGTACGCAAAGCAGTGGCGTGGTGTATGACTTATTATTTTATTGGTCAGCTGTTTTTTTGGTACCTTGTTTGTGTTTCGGACCGCCACTGGTAAAATAGCTGAAGTTCGCGTCGATTTGATGACTCCTCACACCCTGTACAACTCGAATATATAGATGGGCACGTGCCCCCTTGCCCCCCACTCTTGAATACGCCACTGCTACACAAAATGTCTAAAACAGAAATCTATAAGACATCTATAAGAAAATATATAACTAAACACAAAACTATTAAATAAACAACAAACTAGACAAAAGTAAGCAAAAAAGATAGACAAAATTACAATAAGATAGATATGTGAACACAAGTGTCAAAACAAAGCAGAACGTAATATGTCGGCAAATGTAAACAAAATAAAATTTAACGATAACAATACAAATGCCCCTTTAATTAAATAACTATCGAACATAAACTAAATATGTCTTCAACAGGTATATTTTAGTAAAATAAAAGAGTAAAGAGCAATATTAGTCCATAATTCAAATGAAAATGATGATTTAGGCCCGGTCTTTCCACCTTCAGATAAAGTTCCAGGTAACTATCTGACAGATAAGGTTATTTATAACTTCATCTGCTGAATAAATGTCAATACCAGTCAGTGAATCCAATACGTCAGTCTCATTATCTGTTAGAAAACTATCCGATAGATACATTTGTATAGAAAGAAGGGATGACATTTACTCAGCAGATGAAGTTACAAATAACCTTATCTGTCAGATAGTTACCTGGAACTTTATCTGAAGGTGGAAAAACCGGGCCTTAGTTATTTTTTCGCCACTTAGTTTGTCATTGAAGTTATGACGCAAAATGATGAAATACATTAACTGGACGATTTCATTATTCTAAACTTCTGACTGCGCTATTGATTAGTAAAATGTTTAATTAGACTTTTGATTAAAGTATATTTATTTGTTGTGTTCAGGTGTGCTGTATGTTGTGTTCGCTGGAGAACTACTACTGGCGGTATACCTCTGCATCAGAACTGGTCAATATGATACTAGCATTCGTGGAGACTCGAGCATACCAACTTTTCCAAACCCCCGAATTTCTAACTTTAAGTGAATCTATGGTGCAAATGATCATGTGCAGGTATGTATTTTACATTTACTACATTTTAGTACAGTATTCAGGGTAGGGTCTAGGGTACAGTGCCACAACAACATAAATTGGCGCTTGGTGCGTAAAATTATTTGGCAATAGTCATTTTTAGGGTTTTGTAGGAATGACCAAAAAACCCTTATACCGTCATTTTGTCGTCTGTCTGTCTGTCTGTCTGTCTGTCTGTTCGGTAAAAATTGTAGCCAAACGGCTAAACCTAGAGAGTTGAAATTTGGCATGCTTATACAACTCTTTGACCCGCACATAGGAAAAATACTAAAACATCTAAAAAACATACCCCCCTAAAAATATAAACAAATATGTGCTCATCGAAAACAAAAATATTTTTTTTAAATTCTGAGTAGGGTATCAAATGAAAGCCCTTAGTACGTGGATTAACGATCAAATTTTTATTTTGGCAAAATAAATTATTTTGATGCGATTTTTGCCAAAAATGTGCAAAAAAAAATTTTGTCCCACAGCCTGTAGCTCAGATGGTTTAAACTAAAAATCTAAAAAAATTCTAAGTAATGTATATCGGTGTGAACCGAAATAGTACAACAGGAATTTTTGATCAGATTATGTTTTTGGAAAATAACGCATTTTTTGTGGTTTTTGGTTCACAAAGTACAAAAGTTATACCAATGTAAGACACTCACATGCATGGCGTGCGATGGCGACATGCGTTAGGGCACTCTTAAACTGGCTGGAAAACAAAGGGTTTCGAGTTCGAGTACGGGTGAATTTTATTTTTTCTGTTTTTTTTTGCATTTTTATTATGTTGAAATTGGTTTGTCAAAATTCTAGTTATATTTTGACAAATGTTGTATTTAATTTTTAAGAGCGTAAATTTAATAACCAGTCTTATTATATGATTAACAGACGATAAATTATTTTAAAAATATCGTTCATTTTGCCGTGATTACTACAAAGTAAAATTTGTCCTACACACTCAGCATACCGCCTTCACTTATTATATACCTGCGAAACCCTGAAATGTGTGAATATTCACACTTCACATCAATTTTTTTAACAATAAATGTATAAAAAAATTTAAAGAAAAAACATTCGTTGGTATTATTTTTTAGTTTAGTTTTAACTTTTTTCTTTGGTTTGGTTTAAATTGCAATATTAACGATTATAATAACAAATTATGTTACAAATATTTAATAAACTCAAAAATCATGATAATCAACTAATATAAAAAGGGACAAAATATATACTCTAGGTCAATAAAACACAAAATGAAAAACACCTAAAATGAAACACAAAAGGGCTAAAGAAATATTATATTACATAATTGAATAACAAAATAAATAAAAAAAATATATATTTAATGACAAAAAAAGGGATATTTGAACAAAAAATAATAAATATTTAGGTATTTTAATAATATATTATATAATCACTTTAATGGAATGGAAAATTAAATAAATTGAACTTTTCTGGCTTTTAACTGTGAAAATTCGTTAATTAAGTCTTCATAATTTAATGACTGCGCTGTAGTATTTTCTATTGATATTAAAGCTAAATTTTACAAGCTCTTGGCCCATTGTAGAACGCAAATAATTTTTTATTAACTTTAATTTACTAAAACTGCGTTAATTCGAAGAAACAGTTACAGGGAGCGTTAAAAATATGCGCAGTTCAATGCCAATATTAGGATACACATCTTTTAAATCGTAAGTGTGGATCACTACTAATAATTGCATTGTAGTGGCAGTTGTACAGTCATCAATTAATGATCTTGCCTGCAATTTGAAACTTTCGATTATGAAATCAAATTTGTGTTGATTATAGTTTATTAATATAAAAGATAATAATAAAAGAAATTAAATTTGGCCATTCGGCGCCCCTATGAATCCAGCGCCTGGTGCGGCGGCACCTGTCGCACCACCCTTGTTGCGGCACTGCTAGGGTATGGCGTATATAAGGTACAGAGGTGGATTAAGGTCGTTTGAGGCCCCGGGCGCAAAAGAAAATATTCGGCCCCTTAAGAAAAGAGAGAGACAGGGAAAATAAAAATACATGTTAACCATATTTTTAAATAAATAATTATGTACTACTAATATTTGTTAAAAAATATTTTTTTCTGTGTATAATCTATAATACATGGAACTATATGACAATAATTACAGGTTAAACCTAACATAAATGGCATCAAAAATAATATAAATGATTTTATGTATTTAAATAAATTGTACAGCGTGATCCAACATTGGTACCAAATGGGAAACTTTTTTATTATCAATTTTTCTAGAAAAATTCATTGTCCATATAATCTTAAAATCGATATTATAAGTAAAATATGTACAGTTGGTCCTGGTATTCATCCACTTACCCATCGTTTTATATTTAGCTAAAATTTGATGACCATTGACAAAAAAATATGCTATATTATTTTTTTACCTATTTGTTCATCTCTTTATACGATGCGAAATATAAAATAAAAGCATTTTTAGTAATTTTCATTTTTTATTACCGGTTCGCAGAACTAACGAAAATTTTCGCTACCGGTTCGCGCGAACCGGTGCTAACCGGTTGAATCCCACCACTGCCCCTAAGTACCACGTGTCCGAGGTATTCTACCACTTCTCGTCGGGCCTGCTAACGGTACATGACCTTATAAATATTTCACATGTTGATAATTAATAAATTTTACATTAAAAGAAAATAAATGTAAGTATTTAATTTTTAAATTTTTTCAACCGGTTTCTTTCATTATTATTAATTTATGTAACCGTTTTAAATTAATTGATTTATTTTTACTTTATAAAATAACCTCCCCGACGGGGAATCGAACCCCTGTCTCCCTCGTGACAGGCGGGGATACTGACCACTATACTATCGAGGACTGTGCAGTATTTTTAATCTAACTGTTTACCTGAGTCGTGTGCTGGCAAGAAAATGTTTGCACACATTTGTCATAGTTTAAAAAATATTCTCCCCGACGGGGAATCGAACCCCGGTCTCCCGCGTGACAGGCGAGGATACTGACCACTATACTATCGAGGACTGTGCAGTATTTCAATTTAACTGTGTACCTGAGTCATATACTGGCGTGAGAATGTTTGCACACATCTGTCATAGTTTAAAAAATATTCTCCCCGACGGGGAATCGAACCCCGGTCTCCCGCGTGACAGGCGGGGATACTGACCACTATACTATCGAGGACTGTGCACTATTTTCAATCTAACTACTAACCTGAGTTGTATATTGGCATGAAAATGTTTGTGCACATTGATCATAGTTTAAAAAATATTCTCCCCGACGGGGAATCGAACCCCGGTCTCCCGCGTGACAGGCGGGGATACTGACCACTATACTATCGAGGACTGTGCAGTATTTTTAATCTAACTGTTTACCTGAGTCGTATGCTGGCAAGAAAATGTTTGCACACATTTGTCATAGTTTAAAAAATATTCTCCCCGACGGGGAATCGAACCCCGGTCTCCCGCGTGACAGGCGGGGATACTGACCACTATACTATCGAGGACTGTGCAGTATTTCAATTTAACTGTGTACCTGAGTCATATACTGGCGTGAGAATGTTTGCACACATCTGTCATAGTTTAAAAAATATTCTCCCCGACGGGGAATCGAACCCCGGTCTCCCGCGTGACAGGCGGGGATACTGACCACTATACTATCGAGGACTGTGCAGTATTTTTAATCTAACTGTTTACCTGAGTCGTATGCTGGCAAGAAAATGTTTGCACACATTTGTCATAGTTTAAAAAATATTCTCCCCGACGGGGAATCGAACCCCGGTCTCCCGCGTGACAGGCGGGGATACTGACCACTATACTATCGAGGACTGTGCAGTATTTCAATTTAACTGTGTACCTGAGTCATATACTGGCGTGAGAATGTTTGCACACATCTGTCATAGTTTAAAAAATATTCTCCCCGACGGGGAATCGAACCCCGGTCTCCCGCGTGACAGGCGGGGATACTGACCACTATACTATCGAGGACTGTGCACTATTTTCAATCTAACTACTAACCTGAGTTGTATATTGGCATGAAAATGTTTGTGCACATTGATCATAGTTTAAAAAATATTCTCCCCGACGGGGAATCGAACCCCGGTCTCCCGCGTGACAGGCGGGGATACTGACCACTATACTATCGAGGACTGTGCAGTATTTCAATCTAACTCTGTGTACCTGAGTCATATACTGGCGTGAGAATGTTTGCACACATTTGTCATAGTTTAAAAAATATTCTCCCCGACGGGGAATCGAACCCCGGTCTCCCGCGTGACAGGCGGGGATACTGACCACTATACTATCGAGGACTGTGCAGTATTTCAATCTAACTCTGTGTACCTGAGTCATATACTGGCGTGAGAATGTTTGCACACATTTGTCATAGTTTAAAAAATATTCTCCCCGACGGGGAATCGAACCCCGGTCTCCCGCGTGACAGGCGGGGATACTGACCACTATACTATCGAGGATTTATGAAACAAGATGAAGTTATAATAAATTTTGTAATATAATCTCAAAGCGATCGTTCCTATGCCCCAAAAATTATAGCTAACTATTATCTCAAAGAAGAAAGTTGTCCAGGGCTCTAAAATGAATATTTCGCGAACTTGAAAGTCATTCAAAATCATTGTGCGACTAAACAATGTTAATGAAGTTGTCTATTTACAATTCGTCTTCTAATTTTCTGTATCATAGACCAGTCTATATAATAAATATGATTCTATAGAATTTAAACTGTATATAAAATAATCTTTATTGTAAGATTTTATATCTAATCTTTCAACGCACCGCTAAGCGTGTCAAATATTATATTTTAACTACTTATTTGTATCTTTGTTTCATGGTAATTTGCAAGTAACAATTTATTTGCAACATAAGACAAATTTTATAATAATCTATTTATGTCCCATATCTCTGGAGTGTCCCATTTCTGTAACATGACTCATCGCCTCGGTAGCGCAGTAGGCAGCGCGTAAGTCTCATAATCTTAAGGTCGTGAGTTCGATCCTCACCCGGGGCATTATTTTTTTTTCCCTATAATTAATTTCTAAAATAATGTTTAAACATCATAAAACGATAGAAGATTAAAAACAATAACAGACTTTTGTCAGTCACAACTTTCGGTTACACATTTTTTGTACGGTACACTTTAAAAAAAGTAGTGCTAAAGGGACTTTATGGTACATTAAAAATGATCTTATAGGGTCAGTTTTTGAAAGCTTAGCCGAGTTTAATCTTTTGGTTAAACTCGGTTACAATATAGCAATCCCATAAGTAACCATAGCAACTATTTTCTAAATATTTGTTTAGTTATGTCAATAACTAGTTAGATAACAACAAATACAAAAAGTCTTGACCATGTAGGATTTTTATTTAATGAGTTATTTGAATAAAAGCGAAAAGTAGGGCGATGTAAAGTTAATGTCAAAATTGTTTCGCGGACCCCAGTTTAAGAACCTCTGGTCTATTAGATTAGCTTAGATTTTGCCGCCTTGGCGCTGCATTCTTAAAAAGGTTTACCCATTATGCAATTATAATCTAATATAATTATTAACGATATTAGACAATTGTCAATTATATATTTTTTATTTGCAGAAATTTAGAAGTCGCTGAAGTACGAAAATTTGAAGCAATGTTGAGTTGGGCTCGGCATAAAATCAAGACGAAGACATCTAGCAAATTAGACGCCAAATTGGAATTCAAATGCATTATGGAGCGTTTGGCAAGAGATCTTAAATTATACAGGATATCGCCGCAAGAATTAATTAAGGTAAATTTAATAATATTAGGTGCATGCAAAAGTTGATCATTTTTTTTTTTATTAGTTTGACATGCTGTGTCTATCTATGAAAATATTATTTTGTAAGCACCGGAAACAATCTTTCTACATGTTCATACCCAGACACACAATTTAGTTGAGTTTAAAATCATTCACTCAGGGCTTCAAACCGTTATTTTTTCCGTTTCGGTTTTTGTTCCGGTTCAATTAAAAAATATATATCAGTTCGGTTCCGGTTTTCGTTCCGGCAAAATTAACGGTTTTTTTTCGGTTTTCGGTTCAGTTCCGAGTGATAAATTTTTAAATGTTTTTATTCGTATTAGAAATTTATTTTCTACTATAATTTAGAAGAACATTTTATTCCTAATTTTGTAATAATCATACCAAGGCCGCTGCCAGGGGGGGTTCTGGGCGTCCCCCTCGAAATAATAGAAGCGGATATTTTCGTTCCGAGAAAAATAACGGTTTTTTTCGGTTTTCGGTTCAGTTCCGGTTCGAAGCCCTGCATTCACTTATTCACTCATTGTCTTTGATTAATTATACTCCAATATTTAATGTATACTAGACTTTTAAAACCACCAGTAAGCAATGTGATGCTCGTCTAAACATGAATTTAAACATCAGAGTAAAGTTTACTCCTCCATTTTTATTTTTTACGGATCATCCGCGGATATGGATACGGATACGGAGCTCCCACACAACACTAATTTTTACTTATCTAATACGATATTTTTAATTGCAAAAAAAAATGATATATAATTTTAAATAAACAAATTGCATTATAGATGTCATCTTGTAAACTAATCGACGCCTATATGCGCACGATGCAGCAAGTTTAAATGAGGAACAGAATGCAACGAGTTCGACGACGCGTTAACGGCGTTTCGGGTCTATTCTCTAAGCATGTTGTTAAAATCTTAGCATCAGAAACTGACGTAAATTTTCTTAACACCATTTTTAACCTAAATGCTATTCGCTAAACATATATGTGTTAAAATTATAGCGCGGCGGCGTTAAAATAGCCAGTTAACGTTCTACAATAAGCGCCTACCGAAACGGTGGCTTTAAAAGTTAACGCTAGTGTTTAGTTTGCAAAAATGGCTGATCCTATTTAAGTTAATGTCATGTTATTTAAAAAAAAATGAATAAAACACAAGACGGTAGGAATATTAATCAACTTTGTATTACTTTTTAAAGTGAATTCTTTACAGTAGAGATAAGAATGACGCTTTATAATATTTGTTATACAAGTAACCCAGACGCAAGTTCAAGTAATTGTATAGAAAGGAAGTAAATGGAGTATTGGAGAGCAGTTTTGGTTTTTGTTGAGACACAGAACTTAAAATTATAATTCTCTGAAAGCTACAAAACTTCACTTATGCCTCAGCCGTGTTTCAAAATATCGCAGTACATTTTAATGGTGTATTATTTGAAGAAACAATTTATGAGATTGATAATGACGATCACAACAGTGTTATTCCAGGGTAGAAATAGCGTAATAAATTAAATTTAATAATTAATATCACCGAACACCTTTTTAAAAATAGAATGAACATATAATTCACATATTATTAAAAAATTAGATAAACTGTTATTGTCGCACCCGTAGGCCGCTATTTTTATTAAATTAAATTTTTCATAATTTAATTTAAAATATAAAAACTTTTTATATTTCTTAAAATGTTGAGTGCCGCAACTTGCGAGTTCCAACATTCATTAACTCACTAATCACCTGTCAACTGACCTGTTCAGAGTACATTCCGCTAGTGAATATATTTTTTACAAGTGTTTATTTAATAATTTGCGAATCTATCGCGATTTTAGTGAAGTTACACCTGCTGTGCTTCATTTAAATATTATCAGTGTATCTACACGAAGTCCAGGAACATCCAGGACCTGTCCAGAACCCAAGAACCTGTTTTTTGGGACCAACCAGTGCCACATATGTAAAATTGGAATAAATATTCTACATATTTATAAGAATACAGCTACTGTAAGTCTGTTCCAATTTTACACACATTTTATTCATTGTTAATTTAATATTATTTTATTTTTGTAACTTAAATTCAGTTTTGTTAACGCCTCTGTGCGATTTTGCATTAATTTTTTGTTCACACACGCTGATCTCTTGATCACGTGTGCTGATTAATTTTCATTTATTTAACATTTAGTAATTTTTGTAATATTATTAATTTGTTATTATCAGTGTATTTTTTATATTGTATTTTGTGGCACTGTATTTCATTTATGTGATACGTCCACCGTGTTGAGCACCGTTCTCCGCATTTTTGTCGCTTGAGTAGGGTTTTCAGAGACGTCGTGGGATTTTAGGTTTGGTTCCTCCATAGCCATTACTTGTGGGCCTAGGATTTTACCCGTCTCCACCCCAGCTTAGGGCTACCATTACCCTTGTGTTAGTCTCCTAGAGCAGCCCCTAGGAGCAGAAGAGTTTTTATCCCCTCTCCTTTCCTCTAGGTCGTCCGTGTCTTCCTCTGCGGCTCAACTCGGTGCGTTTGTGTCACATAACTCCGTATATCACTCTATATTCCAGCCTTCTGCTGGTGGTCCTTCGAGGTGTCCGCCCCGAAGACCATTTGTGTGTCTGTCTGGCCACCCTACCTTACTTAGGCGGGGAGCGGGCGCCACATTTTATGGTCCTTCGAGCCGGATGTACTTACGCGCACTCAGGACAAATTTTTAGTCGACTTTTTGTTTGTCCGACTTTTTTGATTTGTCCGACTTTTTTTGTTTGTCCGATTTTTGGATTCTACGTCATACGGACAACGTTTTTGAGCCTGTCTCAAACGAAAAATCTAATTTTTGGCTTGGCCGATTTTTTCGGTTTCGCCGACTTTTTGATTTTTTTGATTTTTAGATTGTCTGTCTACAGGACAACATTTTTGAGCCTGCCTCAACCGAAAAATCTAATTTTTTGGCTTGGCCGATTTTTTCGGTTTCGCCGACTTTTTGAGTTTGGTGATTTTCAGATTGTCCGTCCTCAGGACAACATTTTTGAGCCTGTCTCAACTGGAAAATCTAATTTTTTGGCTTGGCCGATTTTTTCGGTTTCGCCGATTTTTTGATTTTTGTGATTTTCAGATTGTCCGTCCTCAGGACAACATTTTTGAGCCTGTCTCAACTGGAAAATCTAATTTTTGGGCTTGTCCGATTATTTTTGGTTTGTCCGATTTTTGGATCATCCACACACCGGACTATATTTATAAACCAATTTCAATCGGATTTTCCGACTTTTGGTTTATCCGATTTTAGATTATTTGATCTCCGAATAATCCTAAGTCGACTTACTTACGTACTACAGTTTCTATAACTTATTACGTGTTTTCTGGACTCTCTAGTCCTACTTTAGATTATCCTATCTCCGGATTTTCCATTAACCAGGACATTCTATGTCCGGTAGTTTTAGTTACACTCAGTAACTCCCCCTAGAATATCTCAGCCCGCTACGGCCGGCGGAATATTCTTCAAACACATTAGTATCGTCTTACGTACTAATTCGCCTCAATCATTGAGCAAAAAATTGCCAACTATTTTAGTGACTGTCTTCACAAGTCCACTATGGCAAAGTCTACGAAGCTTACTATAAAAAAAGGCTTCTCCATCAGGTTTATCGATGCGTTAGAGCGCTCTATCAATGAAGCTTTAACCGATTCATCCAAAATTCCTGATGTACGAACTCAGTTTAAACAACTACCCTCACGTAGGGACACTTTTGAAGAGTGTCTACTTGAGCTTATGGCCCTCCCTGAGAATGCGGCCAATCAAGATGACCTGAACCAAGAGTTTGACGATTTTCAAGTAAGAGTTATGCGCATTACTACAGCATGTGAGGCACCCCCATTCAAAGAGGATGTTAACTCCACTCTCGATCGCACTGCTCAACTCGATTCAGGCTTCTCTCACGCGAGCCAGTCGGCTTGCAAGAATACACATTTACCTAAGTTGAGTATCCCACCGTTCAACGGAGACATTGATAATTGGCAGTCATTCTTCGACCTGTTCAACACTACGATTCATGTCAATGAGACTCTATCACCGGTCCAGAAGTTACAGTACCTTCGGTCTTCTCTGCGAGGCGAAGCACTGAACCAAATCCAGGATTTGAAGGTAACTGAAGCCAATTATGAGATTGCCTTAAGTATCCTTAAGGAAAACTATCAACGTAACCGTCTCATCTCAACCCTTCACGTCCAAGGTATTGTTAACATACCTGCTCTCAAAGACACGACATATGACAGTGTAAATTCATTCGTCTCGACTGTCAAAAGGCATACAGCTTGTCTCCAAGCCCTTAATGAACCTGTTGAACAATGGGGAAAAATCCTAGCAGTGATTCTCTCAACTAAATTAGAAATGAAGGTACGTAACCGTTTTGAGGAAGATCTGGATAACAACGAGTTACCAGAACTAGAAACCCTCCTAACGTTCCTGCAAAAATACGTCACATCTCAACAGTGGCAAACACTCTCATCAGAGAAATACACTCCTCCTAAAGGGAAGTCATACTTTCGTGAGCGTCCGTCCACGAAACCGACTGAACGAAGAAAAGCCTTCCTGACTACTTCTAATAGATCTCCTAAATGTCTAGAGTGCAAAGAAGTACACCCTCTGTACTGCTGCACTAAGTTTAAGGATCTGTCAGCCGGTCAGAGGCACCAGCTGATTAAGACAAATAACTACTGTTATAATTGTCTAGCCCCTAACCATCGTGCAGAAGGGTGCAACTCCAAAGTCAGCTGTAAAACTTGTCAGCAAAGACATCATACTTTGCTTCACCTAAACGAACCTACGAAGCCCGCAAGAGAAAATAATCACCAGAAGGCTCGTTATTCTTCTCAACTTACTGCTTCGGGATCTAATCCACGTCTCGACGATCCGCAGCAATCAAGCCAGTCCTCTAAGAAGCTTGTAAGCTCTACAAGTGTCAGGACAAACAGCTCTTCTAAGATTTCATCCGTTTTATTGAGTACAGCAATTGTATATATTCAAGACTCGCGTAAAAAATGGATTGAAGTCAGAGCTCTACTGGACAGCGGCAGCGAGATCAGCCTTATCACGGAAGGCTGTAGAACCAAGATCGGCCTGAAACGAAGACCGACGAATTTGACCATATCAGGAGTCTCAGATGTAGAATTAGAAAGAGTTAAAGGAATTGTTACTTGCAACTTCCGACCACGCGACCGTCAAACTAACTTCTCCGTTAACGCACTGGTCGTCAACTCTATTGCACCTCAACTGCCTACTCAAGGATTCGACAGATTAACTACGTCCGCCCTGGAAAGTACACTACATCTCGCAGATCCAACTTATTACGTACCCGGACCCATAGATATGTTGTTAGGGGCCGATGTATTTTTCTCCCTGACCAGAGGAATCGCCCTCAAACTACCAGAGGGTCCTCACGCCGTAGAAACTACCCTAGGCTGGGTAATTTCTGGACCTGTATCTACTACAGGCAACCACGCAGAGTGCAACTCATTTAATTCGTTTCATCTTAGCGTAGATGAAAAAATTTCTAATACGTTGCACAAATTTTGGGAACTTGAAGAAGTTCCAACAGCCAAACCTGTTTACACCGACGAAGAACTTCTTGCGGAAAGGATTTTTAAAGAAGAACATACGCGAAACTCCGATGGCAGGTACACAGTGCCACTTATCTTCCGAGGCAGTACTCCAGACCTGAAGGGATCCTTTGCTCCCGCTCTTGCGTGCTACAAGTCACTTAGGGCCCGACTCAGTCGTAATGAGGCTCTTCGCAAGGCCTACGTAGAGTTCATGGAAGACTATCACAAAGCAGGGCACATGTCACTGCTTAAATTTAATTCTAACAACCAGAATTCTGGCTACTTCATTCCTCACCACTGTGTTGTCAAAAACAGTGGACCGACCATGAAGTTGAGGGTGGTGTTCAACGCCTCTAAGCCCTCCGCAGATGGAACTTCTTTAAACAACACACTATTGTCCGGACCGCCTCTCCAACCGGACTTAGCAAAAGTTGTGATGAAACAGCGATTGCATCCTATTTTGATAGCTGCGGACATACGTCAAATGTTCCGCCAAATCTTAGTGCCTGATCGCCATAGGCGCTATCAAAAAATCCTGTGGGACTTCGATTTGTCAGCAACTCCTAAAATCTTCGAACTGAACACAGTAACTTACGGAACTACGTGCGCACCATTCGTCGCGATACGTACTCTTCATCAATTGGCTATGGACGAAGGCGACAGTTACCCATTAGCGGCCGCTGCCCTCAAATCCAGCACTTTTGTAGATGACATCATCACAGGCGCAGATAATCTTTCTGACGCCCGCCTGTTGAAGAGCCAACTCATTAAGCTTTTGGCAACGGCAGGAATGGAACTACGGAAGTGGGCAAGTAACTGTGAAGAAGTACTGGAGGATCTCCCTCCTGATCATTGTCAGTTTGACAGTAACCTGAAACTTGATCCTGATCATCAAGTGAAAATACTAGGCGTCATGTGGGATCCTTCCGCCGATGCCTTCGTATATCATCTTCAGTTGCCGGAGTCGAAGCTCACCAAACGACAGCTATTATCTGAAGCCGCCAGGATCTTTGATCCTCTCGGTTGGCTGGCTCCCACTACTATCGTCCCCAAGATGATTCTCCAAACTCTCTGGAAAAAAGGTCTTGATTGGGATGAACCTCTCCCAGATTCGGTACGTCTCCAATGGCAGAACTACAAGTCACAACTCCCTGCGGTTAAAGGCATCTCCATACCCAGGTGGATTCCCGCTGCTGACAGCACGATCGATTTAATCGGATTCTGCGACGCTTCCGAGAAGGGATACGCAGCCGTCGTATACATCGTTTCTAGATCCGACAAAATAAATACATCATTAGTAATGGGAAAGACTAAAGTAGCACCGATTAAACAAGTATCTCTCCCGAGATTAGAATTGTGCGCTGCTTATTTGCTCGCACAATTAATAGACTATATTAGAACTACACTGTCTGTTGTATTCAACAAAACATATTTGTGGACAGATTCTACTGTCACACTATGCTGGATACAGTCACCGTCCTACAAATGGAAAACATTTGTCGCCAATAGAGTGGCACAAATTAGAGAGCTCACTCAAGTTGAAGACTGGCATTACATACGATCACAGGACAATCCTGCTGATTGTGCCTCTAGAGGACTGCTTCCTACTGAACTAGTTGACCATTCACTTTGGTGGAATGGACCGCCATGGCTCCAGCAACCTACCTCTGAATGGCCTTTGATCTCTTCTACAACTAGTTCGTCATCTGAAGACGCAGTTTCGCAAGAAGCCAAGGTTATCGTTTGTTTAGTACGCGACAATCACACTGAAAACGATATTTTTCAGAGGCACTCATCATTCAACACGCTGTTACGATCAACTACATGGTGCCTACGTTTTGCACATAATTGTCGCAACAGTCAGAATAAGATCATCGGTCCAATCTCCGCGGAAGAATTGTTGAAAACTCAACTCCTGCTTGTACGCCTGGTACAGCACGAGTCTTATGAGGATCAAATCGAGCTGCTTCGGGAAAACAAGACGGTTTCCAAGTCGCTCAGGAAGCTGAACCCCTTCCTCGACCAGTCCAATACATTAAGAGTGGGTGGTAGGCTTGAGAACGCCGAGAGGACATTTTGTCGCAAACATCCTATCCTCATACCGGCAAATCATCCATTTACTAAGCTATTAGTAATGTATTATCACAAGAAGTATCTGCATGCAACGCCCAGGACACTGCAAGCCATTATCGAGCGCTCCTTTTGGATAGTAGGAGCCCGAAATCTTATAAGGTATTTGTGCAGTAAATGCGTAGACTGTTTCCGCAATAAACCGACCATTCGCAATCCGCTAATGGGTGACTTACCACATCACCGTGTAACTCCGCAGAAACCATTTTCCGTCGTAGGCACCGACTATGGTGGTCCATTTCTCGTCACGCCCGTACGTGGTAGAGGTCACACTACTTCTAAGGCATATCTGTGTTTGTTCATCTGTTTCTCGACCAAGGCTGTACATTTAGAGCTAGCTTCGGACTTAACTACTGAGAAGTTCTTGCTAGCCTTCCAGCGATTAATCGCCCGTCGAGGCAGATGCTCCCACGTGTATAGCGACGGAGGGACTAATTTTGTTGGCGCCAAAAGTTACTTCACGGATCTTCAAAGGTTCGTTAATTCGTCAACATACAACGACTACTTGGCAAACAAATTAGCGGATGAAGGAATACAGTGGCACATCAACCCTCCATCAGCTCCACACTTCGGAGGCTTGTGGGAAGCTGCCATTAAGTCGGTAAAGTTCCACTTGAACAGAGTTATCGGCCAACAGATCCTTACATACGAGGAAATGGCCACAGTCTTCTGTCAAATTGAGGCCATACTCAACTCGAGACCTTTATGTCCTGCAACTTCAGATCCTGATGACTGCGAATCACTCACGCCCAGCCACTTCTTAACCTATGAACCAGCAGTTACCCTGCCGGAACCCAATTCGAGTCGTGACTCTCTCACGCACTCAGCAAGATGGAAAATGGTTCAACATATATCGAAAGACTTTTGGCATCGCTGGAATAATGAATACTTAAACACTCTACAACAGCGCCAAAAGTGGACCAAACCATCACCACAGCTCCAAATGGACCAACTAGTCCTCATTAAAGACAACTGCCTGCCTCCCCTTCAATGGAAGCTAGGGAGAGTTGTCTCAGTTACCCCAGGCAAGGACGGAGTAATACGAGTCGCTACCGTCAAAACCGCCAAGGGAACTTTTGTCAGGCCAGTAGTTAAACTGGCCCCATTACCGTTCGGCCCTCTTGCCGAGCGTTGACCGCTTATCCTTCTTTGTTTTTCCACGGTTTAAAACATTCGTTTTGGCCGGCGGAATGTCGCACCCGTAGGCCGCTATTTTTATTAAATTAAATTTTTCATAATTTAATTTAAAATATAAAAACTTTTTATATTTCTTAAAATGTTGAGTGCCGCAACTTGCGAGTTCCAACATTCATTAACTCACTAATCACCTGTCAACTGACCTGTTCAGAGTACATTCCGCTAGTGAATATATTTTTTACAAGTGTTTATTTAATAATTTGCGAATCTATCGCGATTTTAGTGAAGTTACACCTGCTGTGCTTCATTTAAATATTATCAGTGTATCTACACGAAGTCCAGGAACATCCAGGACCTGTCCAGAACCCAAGAACCTGTTTTTTGGGACCAACCAGTGCCACATATGTAAAATTGGAATAAATATTCTACATATTTATAAGAATACAGCTACTGTAAGTCTGTTCCAATTTTACACACATTTTATTCATTGTTAATTTAATATTATTTTATTTTTGTAACTTAAATTCAGTTTTGTTAACGCCTCTGTGCGATTTTGCATTAATTTTTTGTTCACACACGCTGATCTCTTGATCACGTGTGCTGATTAATTTTCATTTATTTAACATTTAGTAATTTTTGTAATATTATTAATTTGTTATTATCAGTGTATTTTTTATATTGTATTTTGTGGCACTGTATTTCATTTATGTGATACGTCCACCGTGTTGAGCACCGTTCTCCGCATTTTTGTCGCTTGAGTAGGGTTTTCAGAGACGTCGTGGGATTTTAGGTTTGGTTCCTCCATAGCCATTACTTGTGGGCCTAGGATTTTACCCGTCTCCACCCCAGCTTAGGGCTACCATTACCCTTGTGTTAGTCTCCTAGAGCAGCCCCTAGGAGCAGAAGAGTTTTTATCCCCTCTCCTTTCCTCTAGGTCGTCCGTGTCTTCCTCTGCGGCTCAACTCGGTGCGTTTGTGTCACATAACTCCGTATATCACTCTATATTCCAGCCTTCTGCTGGTGGTCCTTCGAGGTGTCCGCCCCGAAGACCATTTGTGTGTCTGTCTGGCCACCCTACCTTACTTAGGCGGGGAGCGGGCGCCACAGTTATAATACAATGTAGTATATAAATTGACTAGACAAAAGTTGAATAAAGTTATATTTTTATTTAATACACTGTGGAAACCAGTTATAATGAGTATCACAGGACCAAACATTTCTGTTCCATTTTTAAAATAAATTTCGCCACTGAATATTTAATTCAACACCAAAATATTAGGTTAAGATTCTCTTGGCATTTGACTAAATAAATACTCCTGTTAAAATTCAACGTAACAGCGCATGCGCGTGCTTTTATATTAGCCTCTCTACAGGGTGAGTTAGCGCCTCGCATTAACAAATATTGTATTAACGCTTACCTTAACGAATGCTCTTACAGAATAGCATTTTTGGATAATGACGTTAGACATGGAGTTAAAATAAAAATATTAACCTGACGCTAATTTTAACGCATTTCT
Source organism: Liopterus haemorrhoidalis (assembly GCA_963971575.1). Classification (NCBI taxonomy): domain Eukaryota; kingdom Metazoa; phylum Arthropoda; class Insecta; order Coleoptera; family Dytiscidae; genus Liopterus; species Liopterus haemorrhoidalis. Next base: position 6,802,801 of record OZ020624.1, read on the forward strand.
TACAGAATACACCCACTAATACGGTAAAGAGTTACACTACGTATACTCAGAGTCGGTTCAGAATTAAGTTTAAATTTATTGAGACAAAATGAATTTGAAAAGTTTAAGTTAATATAGTTTAATGTTAGGCTAGATCAAATCGCATAGATCACCGGATAATCGACCAAGAGTATCCCCCAAAAAATCAGAGTTCCCGTGTGCTATTCTCGAACGTTTTACCAAGGGATATAATCCAAGCTGTCTTTGAAACATTATATTTGTGGAATGATTTTGTTGATAGCTGATAAATTGTTATTTGCAGGTGGTGTTGCCATCAAAGGCAATAAAGAACGAGAGGATACTGGAGACACTGATGTTCCAAGCAAATTCCGGAATGTACCGAATACAGGACTCGTACTTGAAGGAATGCACACAAAGACTGCAGAAACAAGACTCAAGATTTTCAGAATGGGAATCATTCGATTACAGTGCTTAGTGCGATCACTTTGCCAACATAAAAATAAAAAAAACCTACAACTAGACAATCACGATTTAATGACAATTTATACATTAATTTTATTTTAATTCGTCCGTGTGTTGTACAGCGTTTTTAAAACAAATATATCGCAAGATTATGAACATCGCACAAAAGGGCAGTGAATAACAAATGCTTAAAACAAATGAACAATTATATTTTTTGTAATCGTTGTGATTGCCGCTGAGCAGTCTATAATATTTAAATGTTACCCGTGTTGTGAGATTGTTAATATGTGGTATTATTCATTATTTCATTAACAACGCTAGTCAACAACCTCAGTATTGCCGAATTATTTAATGCAGGTATTAAAACAAAAATTTGAGACCTATAATTTTTGCGAGATTATAACTGTGATATTGGTAAAATACTGTTTTGCTTTATTATTACTAAAGTCGGTTTACGATAACTATGAGATGACGTCACACTTGATTCATTTAAGTACCAACGTTATGATATGTTTTAATCAACATCAATCCATAACTCAGTTAGTACATTTATTTCAGTGATGGGCGCGTAAGTTACATGATGTAAGTTACCTCATTGTTGACGCGTAAACAATTAATGTAAAGTAAACACAAAAACTCTTGTAAACAATGTAAACAACGTAAACAATGTAAACAATGATTGAGACATTGAGACAAATTTTAGTTCTTCATAGCTATTCCTTCGGTTTCTTCCCACCTTTTTTAGGGTTTTGTAGGTATGACCAAAAAACCCTTATACCGTCATTTTGTCGTCTGTCTGTCTGTCTGTCTGTCTGTCTGTCTGTTCGGTAAAAATTGTAGCCAAACGGCTAAACCTAGAGAGTTGAAATTTGGCATGCTTATACAACTCTTTGACCCGCACATAGGAAAAATACTAAAACATCTAAAAAACATACCCCCCTAAAAATATAAACAAATATGTGCTCATCGAAAACAAAAATATTTTTTTTTAATTCTGAGTAGGGTATCAAATGAAAGCCCTTAGTACGTGGATTAACGATCAAATTTTATTTTTGCAAAATAAATGATTTTGATGCGATTTTTGCCAAAATTGTGCAAAAAAAAATTTGTCCCACACCTTGCAGCCCAGATGGTTTAAACTAAAAATCTAAAAAAATTCTAAGTAATGTATATCGGTGTGAACCGAAATAGTACAACAGGAATTTTTGATCAGATTATGTTTTCGGAAAATAACGCATTTTTTGTGGTTTTTGGTTCACAAAGTACAAAAGTTATACCAATGTAAGACACTCACATGCAAGGCGTGCGATAGCTTAATGGGTTAGAGCACTGGTGTCGGAAGCTGGAAAACGAAGGGTTTCGAGTTCGAGTACGGAGCGAATTTTATTTTTTCTGTTTTTTTTTGCATTTTTATTATGTTGAAATTATTTTGTCAAAATTCTAGTTATATTTTGACAAATGTTGTATTTAATTTTTAAGAGCGTAAATTTAATAACCAGTCTTATTATATGATTAACAGACGATAAATTATTTTAAAAATATCGTTCATTTTGCCGTGATTACTACAAAGTAACATTTGTCCTACACACTCAGCATGCCGCCTTCACTTATTATATACCTGCGAAACCCTGAAATGTGTGAATATTCACACTTCACATCAATTTTTTTAATAAATTTATTGTTTTGAACTGAATCTACTTGTTCATTAGCTCGCTATTTTTGGTATTAAATATCTAAAACTAACCTCATTATTTGACAGTTTACATTGTTGACAAGTTTACCAATTGTTTACATAAATTTACACGTAAACGTAAACAATTAAAGTTTACGTGTAAACGCCCATCACTGATTTATTTATTTAAGTTGATAAATTTTTTCAATGTTGCCAGTTTGAAATTGGATTGTTCAATCGTTGTTAAGGCCACACCCATTATTGTTTCGAGCTCACTTCAATTTCTATGGGATAGAAAGAGACACAAAATATGTAATTTTCATCTCTTTTTAACACATGTAAATTGGAATGAGAAAAAACATGAAAGTCCACACCCATTATTGTTTCGAGCTCACTTCAATTTCTATGGGATAGATAGAGACACAAAATATAGGTTTTCAATATATTTTTAGAAGTTGTTCGATGTAACCTAACTTTTTTTGACAGTTTACGAATTGGCAACAAAGTGAGTTTTTCAACAATGACGTCATTTCATAGTTAAACGGACTATACTAGTGCACCCGTTGCCAACTGTGTTGTCAAACAAATCATTACCTTAATGTGGAACTTGCTCGACACCTCAGCCTTCTTTCTCTAGCCGTACGCCTAACTTCATCCATCCAATTCAAATTGAATCAACTTTTAGCCCATTATTAAAAACTGGACAAATAATGCGTATTATTTAGAATTATTTATTCTTTAACTTTCTAAGATGGGAAAACGATTCATTTTCACTCAGTGCATTGCATCCTTATAATGTTAAAACTAAAAATGATTTGAGAAATTAAATTTAAAATATATTTATTAAAATAAAATTTCCAATTACTTATATAATATAAAAACACGCACAAGGATTAATACGCACACGAAAAAAAAGCGCACATGAAAAAATACACACACGGAAAAAAGCGTACACCGAACAATACACACTGAAAAAAGCGTACTTACATTATATCTCAAATCAGTTTGAAATAAATCTTGAGAAACTATTACACAGTAAAATTTAATTGTTTACCTGCTTTAATATATTGCGTCCACTTTTGTAAAGTCAAACCAGATCTGGTTATTTTGGTTACTTTTATAGTGTAGTACTGACTTTTAAATGTAAATTTGTTATTTTAAAATATGCCTTACGCTGTAAAACCTACTTGTTGGTTATGATCCTATAACTATGGTATCATTTATCTTTATGATATATGTCAAATGGAATGACATTTTAAGTGAAATTTTTTACCATGTTTTAATACGAACATGACAATTTCAAACTAATGACACTGGAACTTTGCTTCAATATTGTATTTGTAATACTTGATGTACATTTTGGTCTGCTAAGCAGCCTTCGTCAGTAGCAAGTTGAAACCGACGAAGGCTGTTTTTTTTTTTTTTTTAATCGAAGTCGCTGGTCGACTTGAAGAAGTTGCCGAGTCCAAAGGGTTATTTTAAGACAGTTATGGCTATATTATGGCCCACGGGCAAAATGCTTTCTGTATTTTTTGAGACACGTAACAATTTTAAATTGACCAGAATGGTTTCTTGTATTCGTTTTCAAGATTTGTTTAAAAGTACTGAAAAATTTGCAAAGATATAAAGTCTGTTCCAAACGGTTAGGCGGAACTAGATTTTGCAATCTAGTTACTTTCATCGTTTAAATCATGCTTTTCGGCCGTTTTGTTTAAGCTTTGTAAATCATACTTGCAACAAATATTTTTTGGTTAAGGTTAATATCATTTTAAAATGTCATTTTCTTTATATTTTGTTTTTTTGTGTCATTCTTAATACAAATATCCCATTTATTTATTTTTTTGTCATTAAAATATGTAAGAAAATTAATTTAAGTTTGACATATGTCATTCGTTTCCATGGTTTCATTGTTTGAATTTTAAATTTTGACATTCCAACGTGAAAAATGAAATAACCCAAGCAAGGTCCCTTCTCGTGACAACCTAAAAGAACGAAATTCCCATTTAGTTCCGCCTAACCGTTTGAAACAGACTGTAGTCAGAAAACTATGAAAAAATCTTTATATGTTTATGTTCGAAGTTTTTTTTTTATTTTAAAATGATCTAAAATGTATTGAATTTCTCTGTCATACTTGAAAATTGGGCAGTAAATATAATTATAGCTGAAGAAAACTTTCAATTTGGTTCAACTGCGATAGAAATTCTATTAACAAAATATTTTCTTATTGAATTTACGTAAGCGTCCACTGGACCGAGCCGCAGACATAGCAGCCAAGACGCTAGTTGCATGTGCGGTATGTGTCTCCACTGAGATGCAGTGAACTCACTGTAGACATAAGAAGTTTGTTAGAAGTATGCTACTACGCATGCGCTAAGCCATAAATACGAGTGTGCCGTCAGAACCTCAACGCAGTGCACGCAAAAATATTCTTCGTCGAGAATGCTGGCTGCAATGCTTGTACTGCGGGTTGGTACAAGCACTCTAATTTAAAACAGAGTAAGGACTAATTTGATGCGTTGACTGCGGTATCTGCGATGCGCGCTGCCCAGTGGACGCTTACCTCGAGTGATGATTTAAAAAGGTGTCGAACTTGGCAGGTTCCAAGGACCCCTTGATTCAAGGAGCTGTAATGCAAACCAAACTCTTAAACAAAAATAGTTACGGTCAAAATTTAAATACGGTCAGCACATTTGTTTCGGCAGGGATCCTAGCAAAATGTAAGAATTATCTTTGGAAATAGCCAATGCATATATTTTAATAGAGGAAAATATGCAACATAAGATCATTTTATCTGTCTCTATTATACAGTGAATTTATCTTTTAATGCAACATGTACTATGTCATTACCATGGCAGTTTTTGGCAGCAATATAAATCGTGTTCATTTTCATTTGCAACATAGACAATTAGTGTGTATACTTTTGCTCATTGCTGATTTAAAAATTAATCAACATGTATACAGATGAAGAAAAAATAATGATGGTAACTTGGTATAACTCCCAAATGAGTTTAAGAGAAGTTTCTGCTGTATTTAGTGCAACTTATCCAGATCGGCCAATACCAAATCCCTCTACAATTTCAAGACTAGTTAATAAATTTCATCGCGAAGGATGTCTTAAGTCAAAACATAATAAAAAAAGAACAACATCCCACGCGCTTACAGAAGAGAAGCAGTTGGAAATATTATTACAAGTGGAAGAAAACAATCAAAATACTTTAAGATCATTTGCACAAACCGTTGGTATCAGTATTGGATCTGTTTTTAACTTCTTAAAAAAAGAAAAGTTTCGATCATACAAATTTCAAAATCATCAAGAATTGTTAGAAAGGGACGCAGCAGTACGTATGGATTTTTGTTTTGAAAGGTTTCAAAAAATTAATTCCGACCCAACAATGCTTCAAAGAATTTTATTTACTGACGAAGCAACGTTTACTCTAAATGGTGAAGTGCACAGACAAAATTTTAGGTACTAGAGCCGAGAAAATTTACATTTGTTTCATTCCTCCTGAACTCAAAGGCCGCAAAAATTAAATGTTTGGGCAGGGATAATAGGAACCAATATTATAGGTCCTTTTTTTATTGACGGTAACCTTAATGCCGCAAAATATCTAGCCTTTTGGAAAACCAAATATTACCTGCGTTGCAAAACCTGAATATTAATTGACAAGTATGGTTTCAACATGATGGCGCACAAGTCCATTATTTTAGAATAGTTAAAGAATATTTACATAGAACTTTCCCAAATAGCTGGATTGAAAGAGGAGGATCGATGAATTGGCCAACGAGATCTCCGGATTTGGCACCCAATGTTTTTTTTTTATTGCGGATATTTAAAGGCCAAAGTATATAATGGAGAACTTAGGGATGTTGCTGAACTGCAAGACAAAATTGTTCAAGCATCCAACAATATACTTCAAGAGCAATTGCTGAATGTTTTGAATCATTTTTATGATCGCAACATTTTGTATGCAAGTAAACGGAGAAACTTTTGAACATTTATTATAAGTTTTTATTAGTTCCTTATTTATTATTATTTTTTATTTGTATTTTCAAGAAAATATTTTGATTTTGCTAGTAAATATAGTTTTTTCTATGTTGGAAATGAAAATGAACACGATTTATATTACTGTCAAAAACTGTATCCATGGTAATGACATAGTACATGTTGCATTAAAATATAAATTCACTGTATTGTTAGCAATAATAAATAATGCAAAACTGTATTTTACCAAAGCAAGATTTGTATTCCCGAACAATCGAAATAGTAAGGACTAACAGATTTTGTATTGTAGCATATTTGCAATGTACTGTGTTGAATCATGCACCATGACATCAGTGGTTAAGTTTTCAATGTGGATGGATAAAGACAAATATTTAGCATAAAGTTTCTGCTTTTAAACTATTTTCCAAAGACCACATGATAGAAACTTCTGTGACTGTTATACAGTGAGATCATTAATTCCTGAGCGTTATGTAATACTTTCGTAATCAAGTTTCGATTTTTATTACCTCATATCAATTAATTATTAAATTAACACTGTTTTTCTCTACACGCCAAGGAGTTAATACAAATATGAAGTTCGCTACGGATTATTGTTGTTCCTCGGGTGAGTTCGCGTCAACGAAGTAATCTGATTGGCTCTTTATAAAGTTGGTACTTGTGAATCGGAATACAGTTTAAATATTTTTAAACTCTTTGTTTACTGTTATGCAACGCTCAAGAATTAATGATCTCACTGTACATACATTCTTAACAATATTGTTTCCAGATGTTAGCAGGTTAGCATGTTAGAGATTATTTTTACCATTCATTTAACATACAGAAACTAATAGTTGCAAATTAAATTTCTTATACCCTTTTCACGCTAGAACTTTAAGACGAGTGAACTTAAAGTTCACCGATGTTTAACATCGGCTTGCTTTCACACTTGATGTTTAAATCTCCGGTGCTGTCATCAGCTACAGTAATTGTGTCCTTAAGTTACCGTCAGGAAATTACCAGTTTTGGACTGTCTGCGCAGACGGCATTTTGAATTATTATAAACAAATATGGATATTTCATTTCATTCTACAATAAAGACAACAATAAAGAATATATTACACCTGTATTAACATGTAAGTCGATACATTTTATCTCAATTATTGTAGCTCTGTATTTTATTAAACACATTATTAAAATAAATAATTTTATTATAACAATAAGTATAAACTTCTTATAACGTCGATATAATACAGTGTTCTTGTTTATGATAATACAAAATGTTGACAGCACAAATTCAAAGAGTATTTTTTTATAATAAATTACAATTACATTTTTTTATCAACAAATAATGGAATTATTACTAGATATAAACATCAATATCCAACAGCAGGGGTCTCGAACTGATTTGGGTCGCAGTCTATTTTACATACAAAATGATAAGCACTGACGGAACTTTAAATATCCCGAAGGGTTTCTTGACATTTTTTTTATAAACAGAAAAGGGGAAGAGAGTATATTTTACATTTTTAAATATATTTTTCCCTTAAATAAGCTCAAGTGATTTTGATTACCGCTTCAGGGGTCACAAAAAAATGAGGTTTAGGGCCGTCTGCGGCCCGCGTGCCCTCAAAATTTGTTTCGGCCCTCCCCAAGACAAAATCCTGGCTGCGCCACTGGTAATTGTATATGTATTTCTTAGCAAATATTTTGTTCCATATTACTTTTTCCAAAGTTCTAAATTAATATTTAGGTATTTTCAGTTTAAAGGTATATACAATGAAGAATTTAAGTTGAATATTTTTATAAATAATTGAATAATAGTTGTTGACTAGTGTTGTTAATCGGCTCTTCATTTCTTGATCGCCCTGTACTTTTCTGCTCCACTATGTAAATGTTAAAGCATGCAGATTTTATTTGTGAAAGCCTGTTACCTGATTAGCGTATAATATCTGTACTTAAATACATGTGTTCTTAATTTTGTTTTACAGAATTCGGTCAATGTTTTACTGATGTTGTGATATAAAAATTACTGTCAAATAAGTAAGTGATAAATGACAATTATTCTCAACATGTTCAATGTCGTAATTTTCGTCATATTGCATTTATTAATCTGAATACTATAAATTATTTGATCATATGATTATCCTGTTAAAAAAACAGAAATTTGATTAGTCTGTTACATGCATAAAGTCGCATTCAGAGCTCTTTAAATAAAGAGGTTGTAGATTGTGCTTTGTTAACTGTAAGTTATGTTTCTATGCATTCTTTTTAACGTTGTACGTACCGTTTATATCAAGTTAGGAATTAATATGTTACGACTAATCCGCCATCTGTGAATTTTGAAACCAACTGTTTAGCTTCGTAAAATGTTTTATACATTTGATCGTTCTTATAATTCTGTTGTCTCAGATTTTAACTTGAATTAGATGGTTACGTCCGTAAAATCTAATAAGATGAGGAAGTAATGGGATTCGGACTGGTCAGAAATTAAAATTTAAACAATATTTTAACTTCGCTAACGTTTCGATTTAATATTAAATCTTCATCAGAGCTAGAATGAAAATATAGCTATAATTTAAGATGATACAATTTGTTTTACAATATAAAGTATAAGGCCTGGCGCGCACGGGCGTTAAAAAAACGTTAATATTCATTGGAAGTTGCAGTTTTCAGCAAGAGTCGAGATGGATTGGCAACAAAAAGCTGCCATATGTGGTTTATTAATATGTTTGTGGAAGAAGCGACGAAATAAACTGTGGGTTCATCCTTTTACGAGTCAAAGACTTTTAAAAGGACAATTTCACAAAATATATTATGATTTGTGTACGAGTTCTAGAAAATATTTTCAATATTTTCAATATTTTCAGATGTCCAAAAGCTCATTTGATGAAGTACTGAATATGATACGACCCCATATTACTTACAGCGATACAAATATGAGATTGGCAGTAACACCGGAAGAAAGATTGGCAGTAACATCTCAATATTACTTAATATAATAGTAATTCTTACCTCAGTAAGAATTACTATTATATTAATATTTAAAAAAACCAAAATTTTATTTATTGAAAATATTAGATTATAAAGTACTAAACTATAAATACAGTTTATGAAAAATCAAAATTTTTATTTATTAAAATAATATATTATAATTAAAGTATATGAAAAATTTCGTTATTGGAGCTGTCACTTCCTGGAGACATAATAGGTGTGGTGCGTGTAGATGATTGAGTCGTCCGTGAAGATGAAAATTGTGAAAAATACTGTGAAGCAGTTGAAGTACCGGGGAGAGATTCCTTTTGTTGAACTGCAAGCGGTTGAATATTATATGCTTGTGGAAACTAAGAAAAAATTTCACCATTCAAACCAACTACTTCATTCAACACTTCGATTACTAATACAGAAATGCCGTATATTTATCGCTAGTGCGCTCACTTGCATGTTTATACATGTTGCAGATAAACACCTGCGGTGGATCTACCGCTACCGCACCGCTCAGTGAATCGGACAAGTTTCGTTTTTAAAAACGCTGCGCAGAAACAAACGCACGTGCGCGCATATTGATAACATGGTATGAGTCCTATTTTTGCGGTGAAATTACCGCCGAGTATAAGCGGTGAAAAAACGCCCGTGCGCGCCAGGCCTAAGAAATTAATTTTACAAAGTTTGATCAATATCTAACTACAACTAAATGTGAAAAAAATGGTAATATTAAAAGAAGAAAATAAATAAATAAATAAATTTATTTTTTATTTATTTATTTATTTATTTTCATCTTTTAATATTACCATTTTTTTCACATTTAGTTGTAGTTATCAAACTTTGTAAAATTAATTTCTTATACTTTATATTGTAAAACAAATTGTATCATCTTAAATTATAGCTATATTTTCATTCTAGCTCTAATGAAGATTTAATATTAAATCGAAACGTTAGCGAAGTTAAAATATTGTTTTAATTTTAATTTCTGACCAGTCCGAATCCCATTACTTCCTCATCTTATTAGATTTTAACTACCTAATTACCTAAATTGATCATATTTACTGTTCGTCTTTGTAATTTTGAGCAAGATTTATTAATGATGACATTATGTTAGATTATGTAAAGGCATACGATAACTACGGTGTCACTGATAGAATGCGATAGCCAATGTGTTTATATGTCTGTTTCATTAAAACATCTCACTAGCTATAAGTTTAAATTATGCACAATCCACAACAAACAGCGTATTAAATTTGGAGGTTTGAACGGTATCACGTCTTACCATATGACAAACTTCTGGTGACAGTGAACAGTCTATAATCTACAGTGCATAAGCTATTGATTTAAGAGCTCTGAATGCGGCTTAAGACAAGCAGACAAAAATAATGATATGTCCGTAATTTTCAAGGGCGGTAAATTTTTTCTTGCACCCAGGCGGCAGATATACTTGGCGCGCCCCTGGGTTCACTAATTATAGTATACATTTTATACTATATTTCAATTTACTTCAAAGTACGTTTCATACATATTATGTAAACATAATAGGCAATTACTTCTGATGTCATTCTCGTTATTAAAAAATCCTAGCATGCTTTATTCTAAATTATAACAAAAATGTGAAAAAAGAACTGTTTCGTAAAAAAATAATTCCATATTTTATTGTCGATTTTCTTCGTGTTTTGTCTTAAAAATATAATTGCTATGTTGATTATTGGTGAAATGGTTATTTATAACCGCCATACGGGTATATTCTCTAAGCATGATGTTAAAATCTTAGCGTCAGAAACTGACGTTAATTTTTTTAACACCATTTTTAACCTAAATGCTATTCGCTAAACATATATGTGTTAATATTAAAACGCGGCAGCGTTAAAATAGCCAGTTAACGTTCTACAATAAGCGCCTACCGAAACGGTGGCTTTAAAAGTTAACGCTAGTTTTTAATTTGCAAAAATGGCTGATCCTATTTAAGTAAATTTCATGTTATTTTAAAAAAAATGAATAAAACACAAGACGGTAGGAATATTAATAAACTTTCTATTACTTTTTAAAGTGAATTCTTTACAGTAGAGATAAGAATGACGCTTCACAATTTTTGTTATACAAGTAACCCAGACGCAAGTTCAAGTAATTGTATAGAAAGGAAGTAAATGGAGTATTGGAGAGCAGTTTTGGTTTTTGTTGAGACACAGAACTTAAAATTATAATCCTCTGAAAGCTATAAAACTTCACTTATGCCTCCGCCGTGTTTCAAAATATCGCAGTACATTTCAATGGTGTATTATTTGAAGAAACAATTGATGAGATTGATAATGACGATCACAACAGTGTTATTCCAGGGTAGAAATAACGTAATAAATCAAATTTAATAATTAATATCACCGAACACCTTTTTAAAAATAGAATGAACATATAATTCACATATTATTAAAAAATTAGATAAACTGTTATAATACAATGTACAGTCTGTTCCAAACGGTTAGGCGGAACTAAATGGGAATTTCGTTATTTTAGGTTGTCATGAGAAGGGACCTTGCTTGGGTTATTTCATTTTTCACGTTGGAATGTCACAATTTAAAATTCCAACAATGAAACCATTGAAACGAATGACATGTCAAAATTAAATTATTATTTTTTATATATTTTAATGACAAAAAAATTAATAAATGGGAAATTTGTATTAAGAATGACACAAAAAATCAAAATATAAAGAAAATGACAATTTAAAATGATATTAACCTTTACCAAAAAATGTTTATTGTAAGTATGATTTACAAAGCTTAAACAAAACGGTCGAAAAGCACGATTTAAACGATGAAAGTAACTAGATTGCAAAATCTAGTTCCGCCTAACTGTTTGGAACAGACTGTAGTAGGTATATAAATTGACTAAACAAAAGTTGAATAAAGTTATATTTTTATTTAAAACACTGTGGAAACCAGTTATAATGAGTATCACAGGACCAAACATTACTGTTCCATTTTTAAAATAAATTTCGCCACTGAATATTTAATTCAGCAGCGAAATATTAGGTTAAGATTTTCTTGGCATTTGACTAAATAAATACTCCTGTTAAAATTCAACGTAACAGCGCATGCGCGTGCAGTTAATATTAGCCTCTCTACAGGGTGAGTTAGCGCCTCGCATTAACAAATATTGTATTAACGCTTACCTTAACAAATACTCTTACAGAATAGCATTTTTGGATAATGACGTTAGTCATGGAGTTAAAATAAAAATATTAACCTGACGCTAATTTTAACGCATTTCTTAAAGAATACACCCGTAATACTGTAAAGTGCCACACATTGGTGGCGTAAAGAACCTATTTTGCGCCCGGTGGTAGAAAAACTATATTTCAAATACAGTATTATTATTATTAACTGAGTTATTAACGCTACATTCATTTTAATAAATGCAATGAAAGTTGTACATATATCAATATGATTTTTGAAAAATTGTGCATTATAAATCAGTTTAGTCTGTGATTCATGTTAATATATTGGATAACAAGACAATAGGAATTACTGGACACTGTTAATACAATTTCCAAAAATCATATTTCACGAATTGTGTTATTGTCACAGGCAATTTTCGATGTTTTAGATAAATTATTTAAAATGTTATTGATTTGAATTCTGTAGGACACCTAAGTCATTTTTAATCATAGTGATTTACAGGATAAATCTGGTTATTTATCAAAATACCGAATTGAACATTGTTTTTTTATGTATATTCTACCTCATATTGTTTTTATGTTTATAGTTTACACTGCTCATGCGTATTTGCATGCGCAATTGTCAATGCGCAACGGAATTGAGCACAAATGAGAAAAGGATAAAATGTCACAGCTCTTTAGACTGAAAGTTGCAAATTGTACTCACATACTTTAATTTACAAGATAATATCTTACAAATTTTGCGACGAATAAGAATGACACAGGTTGAAATAAACTTGGGTATACTCGTATATCTTTTATGTCACTATGAAACTGAATTGAGTGTTACAATGATCTTCATTATAATACTGAATATTTTATTTCATAAAATTGGTACGAAGCAAAAATTGGCAGTTACCTTGATAAATATAAAACTGTCACACTGGGCCGGCCAATCAGTACCAATTCACATACAAAATTCCCTAAAGGAAGATGTTGTTTGATTCTATAATGCAAATTAATTATTTTAAAAGCGTATATGGTATAAGTTTTGAATATGACATACTGTATTCCTTAACTTGCATAAAAAGTGTTCTCAACCGTAGAGAAAGATATTGGGCTCAACAGCGCTATGAAATGACACCAGGTGGACAAAATCTGCACTCGTGAAATGAGTAACAGTTTATTGTTTACATGTGGTTACCTCGTGTTGTTTGTATCACGTTTAAACTTTAATGCAGTTGGTTTGTAACATTACCTTCTGATAGCAACTATTATTATTTTTTATATTATTTTGTGTTATAATGTGTTGTCATAACACAAACTGCTGTGTATTTGGTGTCACTCTAGGAAAAAAAGTGATAGAAACATTTACTTCCATTTTTTCAAAATGAAAACCAATTTGCGAAAATAATAAATACAGTGGTGCTTTGAGTTACGAGTTTAATTCGTTCCATGACAGAGCTCGTAACTCAAATTACTCGTATGTCAAATCAATTTTCCCCATTGGAATGAATTGAAAAGCCATTAATACGTTCCGGGCCCTCAAAACACACCGCATTTTTTTTGTTACATGTTTTTAGATAAGAAAATTGTGTTTATAAATAAGGAATATTGTATAAAAGCGCAATACAATAGAATTACTGCAGTAAACTGATTAAGTATTATGTACATCAAGGTAAAGAAGATCAGACGACTTGAAGATACTGACAGAGGTGGAGGAGAAAGGTTGAACTACATATCTGAATCCTATTCGCCGATTTTTGTCCTTTTCGCCACGCTTTCTTCACTTTCATCTGCAGGGTTTTCGATAAAAACCTGTCCAATGCGATCTGTTTCATCCTCCCTTTCACAATGTTTCTGAAATGGGTTCGGCAAGTGTCATTAAATAGCGTCGTCGAATGCCCAGTTGTAACTTATTCTGGTGTTTCTTTTGAATAAAGTCTGAAACATTCTCCCACATTCCCAACATTTCGTTCATCTCACTTGTAGAGATAACCTTCTCCGCTCGTAATTCGAATTTTAGCTCTCAACTCAAAGCAAAACATCGGCCGAGAGACGAGCCGTATCTCGCAAAACTATTTAGTTGGGACACTCGTAAGTCAAGGTACCACTGTACCTATATTTGGTGTTGTGTAAAAGATAAATAGGAAAAAAGTATGGGAAAATGCTATAACTACACGAAAAAGAGTGAGGGTGTGTTCCTCGTGTTGAGACAGAAGAGTAGTCAGGGACTTTTTTGGAAAACGTTGTCATATTCATTACCTATACTATCTACGATTAAATGCACGAAAAAACAAAAAAAAAATAGTATAAAAAACTCGTTACATAAAGCTTTTTGCCGCACTTGTTAATTAGAAAACTCGATAATTTGTTGATCTTAAAGCAAGTGCGACTGAAGATGTTTTTTTAGTCCTAAATAAGTTTAATTTGCCAGATAAATTCTTCATTTTATGATGAAGCTATAGTTTCTAACATAATATTAAGGAGAAATTTATATCTAGTTAGGAAGTTTCCGTAGCTCCGTGGTACGAAAGTTACCTACGAAGCACGCGGATTCGTATCTTCGGATATGTCATCCGATATTTTATAGTCAGATTTAAAGTCGACTTAAGTATTTAATATTTAAATTGAGTACCTGTTTATACAGGAAAAATAGTGTTGGTCGAAACGTTACAATGACCCGGTGGCTTACATATATGTACCAGAAGCCTAGAATGGGAAAAGTTACATTCTGTATTCGCCACCTAGGCGTTGGGAACCTATTATTATATAGCTAGTAAACCTTGGTTCTTGCTACAATAAGTAAGAACAAAGTTTTTTCTCGCGATTATTTACAATATTCAGAGCCGCAGTAAGGGGGGGGCGGAGGGGGCGATGGCTCCTAGCGCACTAAGGAAAAGGGCACCGATGAGCTTGACTAAGGGGCGCCACATTGCGAAAGTGAGGACCTTTTTTTTTGCTCTTCACTTGGAATTTGCGAGGTGAGGACCTTTTTTTTGCTCATCACTTGGAATTTGGGAAGTGAGCTCCTTTTTTTGCTCTTCACTTGGAATTTTCGAGGTGAGGACTTTTTTTTTTGCTCATCACTTGGAATTATTTGCCCAGGGCGCCAAAACGCAGTTTTGCCCCTAGCGCAAGTTTTCCTTACTGCGGCTCTGACAATATTTATTACTCCTGCTAAAAATGAGAATAGTCGTAGTTAAAAATGATCAAATTTAAGGACGAAATTGAGAAAGTGAAAAAGAAAAAATATAATTTACATCAATTACTTACATAAAAGGTGTTCAAAATCTATTCCCGATTCTTAAATAATTTTGATAATCGTTTAACTCATTCATTTTTATGGGTCAATTCTGTGCATCCCGTAACGCGGTCCATAAGCAATCTATAGACGTTACGGGACTAATAGCCTATTGGTTGATTCTGCACTCACCCGTAACGTTACATGTAATTAAGATGGATGCGCGTAGAATCAACCAATTGCTTATATCCTTAATATCTATAGATTGCGAAGCACCCATCAATTTTTGTAGTAAGGGCATGTGTCCAAAATTTTCCTTTCTGGCAATCTAATTTTTTCCCACTTGTTTCGTTTTCATTATTTCGATATAGCATATATTCCTGTTGTGTCTATCGTAGGGTGACCATTTTCTTAAGAAGGCAATGCGGGACGGAGCAAAAAAAAGGTCCTCATCACCCTAAAAACAAGTGAAGAGCAAAAAAAAAAAGGTCCTCACCTCCCAAATCCAAGTGAAGAGCAAAAAAAAGGTCTAAAATGCGGGACAATGCGGGACAAAATGTTAAAATGCGAGACTTTTGCGGGAAGCATCTTAAAGCGGGACAAAATGTTAAAATGCGGGACGAATGGTCACCCTAGTCTATCTTAATTGTTTTTTGTTTTCATGATAAATTGTATTAAATCCGCTAGACTTTCGAGACTGCCTAAAGGACCACAGACTTTATGTACGGATCCGTGTTGCTCGTGCAATATCCTTATAAATTTGAGTATCTGTCCTGCATAAATGTAAAAATCTGGTTCGCCAACGGACTTGTTATGCCACAGTCGAGGAATTTTTATCTTTACGTTAGTGGGCACAACGACAGTCGAGCCTGACGGATCAATTCCGTCTCGGACCGAAAGATCTATCCGTTAAAAACGTCCGCTCCGTATATTCCAAGCTGTTATAAATCATAGCAGATTCAAAAATAATATATATATATATGCCTGAGCAGGAGTGTCCGCAGAAAAATGGGAAGGGGGAGCAAAACTAGGATTTTTTATTGGAATTTTAAATATATAGTAAAAAAAGTAATACTATCGCTTTTTTTCGAGTTCTGGGGGTCTATTCTGTAACTTCTCGACAGTCACATGCACAGTATCGTTACACTACACATTACACTATCATCGTATAGTGTTACTTTGTGTTTGAAAGTGTCGAAAGTAAATGTGGCCATTTTGAAATTTTGACGTACTGTGACAGAATAAACTTTGAGGTTATTAGACAGTATATACAATGCACATATATGTACATAACACCTATGTACATAACATATGACCTGATTTTTTTCTGCCCCGTAACAGTTAATATAATTTGTTTAAAATAACTCTAATAATAATTATTGTAGCAGGATTTTGTGCAAACTTCCCTTCCAGCAGGTATTATTCAAAAAAAGGTTGACTTGTTTCTCTTAATTCATGACGTCATGCTAATCCTTCATAGAAATTTGGAATTTCCATCTAATCCCCTAAATAAAATTTACACAATGAATACATTCTCTACCCCCTACAAAAAATTGTGCAAAACCGCACGACGGTATATTTAGATTAATTTTGTTTTTGTTTTTATGGTTTTATTAGGATTTTTATTTTATAATATATTTTATGACATGTATTTTATTTTTATTTTATAAATTAAAATATTCATTGACATATCCCCTTGTCTCTTCCTCTTCCAATTCATCCAATACTTCAAATATAATAAGTCCTTCGGCCATAACTACAACATTTAAGATAAAAAACAACAAAAATATACATATTTCCATATATAAAACACATTTTAAATCATACTAACCTCAAAATAAGTCAATCAATATATTCAAACTAAACGTAAACAACTTTCAAAAGTCTAAAAACAATATCTCTTTCCAAAAACGACACGTTCGTACGTGTCGTCTCAAAATCAACACAATACTGCACTATCACACAATAAGTGCACTATCGATAAGTTACAGAATACCAACGCGACGTGTTGAAAACTGGCACTTTCAACACGATACTGTAAAAGCGATTGTCGAAATGCTTACAGAATAGACCCCAGGTAAGGGCACATGCTCCGTTTGCCCCCCTCTGCGGATGCCTATGTGCCTAAGTGAAGTTTTTTTGATTTAGAGATGTTAGGGTGCCCTTTGCTGCTTCCAAATAGATTCAAAGAAGAATCTCACTTTAGACATACTTAGATTATTATTTTACTCAGAACCATAAAATTTTAATTTTAATTTGATGCAATATTGTTACCCTGTTTAAGAAACAATTATCAATTACAGTGTTAGTTTTTAATGAAATGTGGGAGCTCGAGTAGGACTCCTGTGGTGACTGGGGTCGTTTTAGACTTGTTTACATGATGGGGATTGCCCACCAGGGGTCGATGAGCCTGGTGAAGGCTTCCCTCACTCACATGGTGACTGCTGCTTGGTCCTTCTGGAAATACGCTGAAGTCGGACTTGTGGTCTTCACCGTGTTTAAGTTGGAACGTTGGAGGTAGCTAAGCGAGTACTGCTTATCACTATACCGGTATCTTCTCACTACCTTCCTTTCGAAATATGGGCGTCCGAAGTAAGGAGCACTAGGCTAGAGAAAGAAAATTTTTTGTTTAAAATTACAATCAACGCCGTGCGAAAGAGTTGGGGGTGAAGATGGCACCAGCTCCTGGCGCCTAATCTAGGAGGCGCGAATATCATCTCTACGTTGAACGTTTCGGGGGTTAGGGGGAGGATTGAGGGTTAGGAAGGGCGCCAAAATTCAGGCTTTGCCCTAGATGTAGATTTTCCTTCGCACGGCCCTGATTTTAATTATAAAAATCCAAATGTTGACCCACGGAAGCTTTTCTGTATACACCCCTGCTTCCGACCTCCTTTATATTTTCGTAATAGCCTATTTCCCTATTCAATTTTCATGACAAGCTTTACCTAATTACGAAATGCAGCGTATGCATTACGTAAATAAATTCTGATTATCAAGTCGCTGACAAATAGTGTTTTAATCAAACAGCTGTATGTCACATTAGGTCTGTTCGTTTGTCTTGTTCTAACTTGTCCTTAACACAAGGTCGTGACGTCATCAGAACATTATTTCACAGGAAATAGATGATGGTACAAACGAACGTACTTTGAACAAGTTATTAGGTGTGTTCGATTTGCACATTTGCAGTTACTGTTTACTGCCGCGTTAAAGCGTTAACAGCCGTAACAAATAATCCGCCAGAGAAACAGCTGTAACTTTTTCGCAGTAGCGTCATAAACTGGCAGTAAATTACGACAAATTAAACAGATTTGCAGTTACTGCGACCAAACGAACAGATTTTTTTAACGCGGCAGTAAACAGTAACTGCAAATGTGCAAATCGAACACACCTATTGCAGTTTAGCCTAACCTTTTGATTTTTATTTACTTTTATTAGATTATTTTCTATAAAAAATATATTAGTAAATAAAATTGTCAACATTATAAAATCGTTGACTGAACATATGATTCTTCAATCAACGATAAAATACATAATTTATAGGTTTTAGTTGATTATAAATGTAATTATTATATTTACCACAAACAAAAATATAACATTCATCCTCGATTAAGGCTTCACCTATTGAACATTTCACCAAAAATGCTTTTTTCAACATTTTTTTATACTATTTTAGGTTATTTAAACAAACAAAATAAAGTCAAAAAAAGTTAAAGAGTGACGTCACTAACTTATTCTAACTTGTCTAAACTTGTACTTCCTCTAGACGTAGTACAGTTTAGACAACTTAGAACCTGTTCTGAACTGACAAACGAACAATACTTGGACAGTTCAGAACATACAAACGAACGCTTTTTTGGAATTTATACAATAGGGGAAAAATTTTAAGATCGTAGCGCCACGCGGATTTTTTTTAAACCATTCTAAATCAGATACCACTTGACATTTACTAGTAAATAATAGCGAAAAGTGTATCAAAAAACGACAAAAAATAAATAATTGTTTGGGATTTTCTGAAGTGACAACACTTGTAAACATCTAAAATACTACATTTTGTGATCTGGTTTTAAGTTATGGCGGTTTTCCATTGTCGATTATTTTAACTATATTGGGGGAAATAATAATTCCCGTGTTGTTTACCAAGGGGTAGAAATCTACAATGCTGGGCATATAATATTGTGTGGAGTCACTGAAAAAAACAGAGAGTTCATAAAGATTTATGCGTTATGCCTAGAGACTTGTGCATTACAAACCCACACACAATAACAGGAATTTTCAAGATATGCGATAATAAATACAAAATTGAAAATATTTTTTGTAGTCACTATCATTAAAATGTAATGAGCAAACTTTGATATAAGGGCTCACTTTTTTTCCAATTTTTAAATTGTTTATCTAAACATCGCGTCGATTCCTAACCTCTTGCTTTCCTAATTTTGTTTCGAGCCGTACGGTGTCTGATATTAGTGGAAACAAATGAAACGATATTTCCGGGTTTCTTCTTTTCAATGAATTGCACATAGGCACACAACAATATGTATTATACATTTTTCAATGATTATAATAAAACTTTAAAAACAAACTTCATACAAAACCAATACACAAAACGAAATGTTATCTGATGTACACAAGTTCATGAAACGCTCACCAGATGGTAGGGTGCTTAGCTGCAAATCCCTATAGTTTGTATAACACAAACGAACACACCTAGTGTCTAGGTGTCAATATCCATGGGCTAGTGAGGTCATTATTGACAGAATAAAGACATAAATTTAGCAGTGAGTACAATAATAACTTTGAATGAAACGAGCTGTTGATTGATCCTGAAATACTCAATATTCAATGTTTCTAATTTACCATGTACGGGCGTTTTAACCAGAAGCGACATATCCTATGATTGAAAATTCGCTTATAGTTTAAATTGTATAATTTCAAAGTATAAAAGTATGTAATTGTTGCAATTCTCACATATATTTTATCAAGATCGTTGTTTATTTAGTACCTGTGTATGTAAAAGAATACTCGGCCAAATATCGTAAGAGTGTCATCGCCTTTGCATAATAAAATTATTTTTATCTAATTTGTCTTTAATCGTTCATAAAAAAAAGACTTGTACGTATATATCGTATCGTAATAGATATGTGTTCAGTGTTAAATCAGTTACTATCTAGTAACATAACAAACGCGAAGTTTGTTAAAAGACTAAATATATTTTAAATACCATCATAGGTAGAAAAAAATGTTGACATGTTTTGTACTTAAAAAATTCGAGAAAATAAGATGATAAAAATTCTATATTTGTAAAATTCATTGGGTTTTTGATTGTATCTTTATTTTTTTCGCATAGAGGTATTTGGACAGAACAGAAAATAACATAAGTGTCTTACAAAAATCTATTACTTTACTAAGTATAGTGAAATGTATTGTCTGTCTGTATACTATAAAGTATGTTTGTCACTACAGCTTTACTCCAAGGATGTGTGTTCCAGGCTACAATTCCCGACGTTCAAAACAACTAAAAAGAATATAAAAATACTTACAACAATTTATTTAAATTATAATGTTGCGTTTAATATCAAATCTTCACGCTTAAAATAACTATTAAACTTTTTTAAATACTTTTAAATACTCAAATTAAACCATTTATTTAAAATATGAAATATGTACACCTATAAACACTAAATGTATAACTATAAATTTATGGTAAGTTTTTACCGACCGTCAACATATATAAGGGAGGTATTGTGATCATACCAATTTTGACATTTCGAGATTTCGATGGATCTCCACGAATTGAGGTCCCTACATAACGTTTTGACTATTTTTAGCATGATGTCTGTCGGTCTGTCCGTCCGTCTGTCTGTCTGTCCGTCCGTCCGTCCGTCTGTCTGTCTGTCTGTCTGTCTGTCTGTCCGTCCGTCCGCAAATTCGGCTAAAATGATTTTTATGAAACTTCATATTTAAGCTTTTGAGATCAATGGCACGAGTTGATCAACTTTTGGTAAAAATCGGTTAGCTAGAAATGGGAGTTTACTCGAGTCGATTTTAAGATTTTTGCGAATATTTCGTAACAGAAAAATTATTTAACAAAAGTTGCTATAAAAGCAATAACTAACAACTTATTTCGGACATTTTTTGATAAAACGAAAAAATATAATATAACATTTATTTAATTTTTTGAATTAGGGCCCCCGTTAGGCTTGTTTTTTGTATAGATATATAAACTTTGTCTCTCATATAAGGAGCAGAAACTAATTCTATCTCCATGTATAAAATGTTATCAAAATTGGCCCATAAACATTAAAAATATTGTAATTTAAAAAAATTGGACCCCCATTTAGGCCTTTTTTGTACAGATACATAAATTTTGAACACCTACATACCAGGAGACACTAATTCTAATATTCTGTGTCAAATCACATCGAAATCGGTCCATAAATAAGCGAGTTATGGCCGTGCTCTATTTTTGATCAAAACTGGAGCAAATTTTCTTACCAACTTGCGAATTTGATGTTTTTGACTATACAGTCAAAAGCCTCATGCACTCCTAATTCTAAAACTGTAAGTATTTTCAAATTCCGTTCATAAATAAGCGAGCTACAGTCATTTGAACTATTTTCCATTAATCCGCTCTAATTATTTGATCTAATTCAGTAATTAGTTCAAATATTTGGTTTAGTTTAGGTGTATTCCCGGGTTAGCAGCACTTGCCATACATTTCTGAATCGAAACAAAATATAAATATACGTCATTAGGATTACAATGTAATTTACTGGAAAAACGTATGTTTTAATTGTAATTTATGCAGATAAAATTTGATCAAGGACTTTTTAATTAGGCCTTTTGATTGGCCCTAGGTACGTGTCGTCAACTGACGGTAAGAATCTCAAGATGGCTACATATTTTTGTCTAATGATGACATTTGATATTTTTTAAGGAAATTAAATTGAAAATTTGTGCTGAAAAGTTGTAAAAAGGTAAGAAATATTTTAAAATTTAATTAGAATTTATTATTTATATTTCAGAACAGAAAAATATTTCGAAAAAAATTATTAACAAAAGTTGCTATAAAAGCAATCGCTAATAACTTTTATTTGAGACATTTTTTGATAAAAGGAAAAAAAATTGAAAAAAGTATTTATTTTTTCATACTTATATGTAACGTTTCCATGGTCATGATAAATAATATCTCTGTTAGAAAATATTAGGCCAAATTATTTCTACTCTGCTGCTAGAATGTATTTTCTACAAGTACTTTGTGATGGTGGTCGGTCCGGTGGTGGCAACAGCTGATTTTTTAATATTATTATTCGCCTATACAAGGTGTCTCAAAAGAAATTTTATATTTACTGGATCGATTAAAAAAAAAGTAAGCCGTATATAGAAAAAATGTTTATTAATTATTAAAATACACTTTTTGGAGATTTATTTCTTAAAAATAATATCGTCTAAATGTAGACCCTCGCGTTCTCGGCACTCATTTAATCGAACAGTAAAAATACTTATGACGTCTCGGCAGGTGGACTCAGGGATGGCTGCCATTTCGTGACGGATATTTTCTTTCAAATGCGCCAGTGAAGTTGGTTTATTGGCGTAAACTTTAGATTTAAGATAACCCCATAGGAAAAAGTCCATAGGGGTTAAATCTGGACTGCGTGGAGGCCAATTTATGTCACCTCTCCGGGAGATCAATTTGCCTGAGAAAATTTCACGAACACGTGGCAGAGACATATTGGACGTGTGTGAAGTTCTCCGTCCTATTGGAACCATGTTCTTTGGTTATAGCCAGGAAAGTTTTGCAGTTCAGGTACCAAGAAGTTGTCTAACATCTCCACATAACGCTCTGAATTCACTGTAACTGCACGCCCCCTTTCGTCTTCAAAAAAGTAAGGGCCGATAATTCCTCGCGCCAACATCGCAGCCCATACGGTCACTTTAGGCGAATGTAGGGGTTTCTGATGTTTGCGTTTCGGATTCGTTGCACTCCAGTAGCGGCAGTTCTGCTTATTTACGTGACCATTAAGATGAAAATGAGCTTCATCCGAAAACAAAATGTTGGTAAACGTTGAAAATCGCTCAATCACCTGATTTACGAAATTAAGCCTCTGACTCGGCATCTTGGGGCTTTAATTCTTGCACCAATTGAATTTTGTAGGGGTGCAGCTTTAGGTCTTTGTGCATAATGCGATGTAATGATGATCTATGCACATTTAAAGCACTTGTGCGCTTCCGAATTGAAAGGTTCGGGTCGTCACGAACAGACTGATTAACATTCTCCACGTTTTCTACCGTTCTTTATGACCTAGGTCGCCCGGATTTTGATTTTTCCAGCGTTGTACCAGTCTCTTCAAACTTTTTAACCCAATGTCGAATGAGAGGAATGCTTGGCGCATCATTTAAGTGGCGAAAACCTCGAATACTGCAGAATTTTCTACGCGCTACATTCGCCGAATCACCGTTTTTGTAAAACTCTCGCACGCATAACGCGCGGTCTGCTCCCGAGAAACGCTCCATAGCGACTAAATTCCCAAGAGCCAGGCTACCGATTGACATAACCCCCGCGCCCCTCGGATACGTTGCGTTCACGCAGTAAGCTAAATAAATATAAAATTTCTTTTGAGACACCTTGTATATATATCCAGATAAAAGTGTGTTTGTATATGAAGCGCTTCTATTGCAGTTGTGTTTAGGGCGAGTAGAACAAGACAATAGTTCTTTCTCACCATCCGAGCCAATAGCATTGCTTAATATTTATGACTTTTTAGATGGAACCATACCCTTTCGCTGGCGAGCTTCGGTCAACTAAATTCTCCCGAGTATATTTAACTCACCCAGAGTCAGAAGCAAGAAAAGGCAGTACCTTCACCACAAAACACATGTGCGCTTTTTGTATAATGTACCCCCTTTCATCTCTGTATTCTTCTCGACCTCATTCGAAGGAGTTTCAAATAAAAGATTGACTTCTGCCAATTTTATAATTTTTATGGACAGGCCAAATTTCAAGAAGGACACAGTATGAAGCACTAGTTCCAAGGGTGCCAAGATAGCACACAGAAGTCAGCAGGTTGCCTCTTAAATTGTAAATAATCGTTTCGTTTTTTTCCCGTCGATTAGCGAAACATGAGTATAGATTGGTTAACTTTGTACTGATATTACTTTGACTTGTTAAGCGCTTGCGGTCAGGTAGTATCCCTACTTATCGTACAGAGCCGCATTAACCGTAAATAGTTTCTGACAAATTTGGAAATTTTGTATTAGCAAATATTGTTAGGAATAAAAACGTTTAAATACAACCCTGAAATTTCTACCCCCATAAATTATTCTTAATCCTCTTAATCTTCTTAACGATTACCTGCTGTGAAGCCAATGTCACTACAAAGTTAACCAAACTATACTAATTTATTCAGGGGCGCACACAAGGGGGGGTCCAAGGTCCAACGGTCGTTATTTAATTATTGTAATTTTTTGAAGGGTGATTTAAATTTTGATTTCTGGCCCTAGACATTTCTAGGTACGCCACTGCGGCTGGAATTAAATTATAAATTAAAAATATAAACTATTAATACTAACGGA
This sequence comes from Liopterus haemorrhoidalis, assembly GCA_963971575.1. Lineage (NCBI taxonomy): Eukaryota > Metazoa > Arthropoda > Insecta > Coleoptera > Dytiscidae > Liopterus > Liopterus haemorrhoidalis. The sequence goes on from OZ020624.1 coordinate 6,827,870, forward strand.
AGAATGAGGTTGTACGGGTTGCGGACAGCAATGAAAACTAATCAAATCAGCTGACAAGTTTCGAATAAGTTTTATTCTTCATCGGAGCTACAATGGGATAATTAATATAAGTGTATAACAATAGAATGTAGTGTAACTATAATAAATATATAATAATATAATAATATATAACAGCATAAATGAGAGTATAATGTATAATGTAGAATGTAGAATCTGAGTAAGTATAACGTGAAATAAAATAAATAAATAAATAATGCATAAGAAATATAAAATTATAAAATATAGACTATAGTTACACTACATTCTATTGTTATACACTTATATTAATTATCCTATTGTAGCTCCGATGAAGAATAAAACTTATTCGAAACTTGTCAGCTGATTTGATTAGTTTTCATTGCTGTCCGCAACCCGTACAACCTCCTTCTTCCATTAGTATCTACGGACCGACTACTCCACATTAATACCAGTGCCGCAACAACATAAATTGGCGCCTGGTGCGTACAATTATTTGGCGCCCCCCCCCCCATCCTCACTAATTACGTACGCAATTTTTAAAATTTTATGGTAGGGTGATTGCATCAGTAAGGGAACGTTTAAAACATTTACTTACGTTGTTTTCTTCACCAAAATGTTATTTAAGATATTTACTTTTTATATTTTATAGAGAATCCTTAAAATCTTATTGTTTTATTTTGATGCAAGTGAAAATAAAAGAATAACTTAGAAAAATAAAAAACATAACTTTATTCATAAAAATCACAAAATCGCCAGAAAAGGAACACTTACTCCTAATAAAGGAACTATCTTATTACCAGTAAAGGAACATACAGTCTGTTCCAAACGGTTAAGCGGAACTAAATTTTGCAATCTAGTTACTTTCATCGTTTAAATCGTGCTTTTCGACCGTTTTGTTTAAGCTTTGTAAATCATACTTACAATACACATTTTTTGTTAAGGTTAATATCATTTTAAAATGTCATTTTCTTTATATTTTGATTTTTTGTGTCATTCTTAATACAAATTCCCCATTTATTAATTTTTTTGTCATTAAAATATATTAAAACAATAATTTAATTTTGACATAGGTAATTCGTTTCCATGGTTTCATTGTTGTAATTTTAAATTTTGACATTGCAACGTGAAAAATGAAATAACCCAAGCAAGGTCCCTTGTCGTGACAACCTAAAAGAAGGAAATTCCCATTTAGTTCCGCCTAAGCGTTTGAAACAGACTGTACAACAATATATATTAAAAGTAATTTTTTTAACAATAAATGTATAAAAAAAAAAGAAAACATTCGTTGGTATTATTTTTTAGTTTAGTTTTAACCTTTTTCTTTGGTTTGGTTTAAATTGCAATATTAACGATTATAGTAATATCAAATTATGTTACAAATCTTTTAATAAACTCAAAAATCATGATAATCAACTAATATAAAAGGGGACAAAATATAAACTCTAGGTCAATAAAACACAAAATGCAAAACACCTAAAATGAAACACAAAAGGGCTAAAGAAATATATTACATAATTGAATAACAAAATAAATAAAAAAATATATATTTAATGACAAAAAAAGGGATATTTGAACAAAAAATAATAAATATATAGGTATTTTAATAATATATTATATAATCACTTTAACGGAATGGAAAATTAAATAATATGAACTTTTCTGGCTTTTAACTGCGAAAATTCGTTAATTAAGTTTTCATAATTTAATGACTGCGCTGTATTTTCTAGTATTTTCTATTAAAGCTAAATTTTACAAGCTCTTGGCCCATTGTAGAACGCAAATAATTTTTTATTAACTTTAATTTACTAAAACTGCGTTAATTCGAAGCAACAGTTACAGGGAGCGTTAAAAATATGCGCAGTACAATGCCAATATTAGGCTACACATCTTTTAAATCGTAAGTGTGGATCACTTCTAATAATTGCATTGCAGTGGCAGTTGTCATCAATTAATGATCTTGTCTGCCATTTGAAACTTTCGATTATGAAATCAAATTTGTGTTGATTATAGTTTATTAATATAAAAGATAATAATAAAAAAAAAAATTGGCCATTCGGCGCCCCTATGAATCCGGCGCCTGGTGCGGCGGCACCTCTCGCACCACCCTTGTTGCGGCACTGATTAATACTACCAATGTAAAAAATATTCATACAAATTAAAGTTTCTGTTTAGCCGTTCGCAACCGGCAGTAAACTGTAAACTTCAATTTTTTAATCTGTTCAATGATAAATGAACGAATCAACAATCAACTTATTTATGTATTTCTTTCTCACTAATACTTGCAAGGGATGTGCGAAATAGAAATATATAAGTAAGCTGGTTGTTGCTTCATTCATTGAACAGACTTCTTTAAAAAAACTGATTTGTAGGTGCCTTTTTTTTGTGTACTCTATAAAATGGACGTAATACTGACCATATCACTCCTGAATGTACACAGATTGAAAATATGGTCACGAAACCTGGATACAGGAGGCCTAGGCTCACTTTAGGCTGCCGCACCAATAACTAATCATTATTGACTAACACAGTGAAATTAATAATAATAATCTTGCAATAATTTGACGTCGGGAATTAATGATCCATTCCAAACCCTCAATAATTGTATCACTAACGTCTGTTCTCTAAGTCCTACCATTATTTAGTTGGTCTGGATATATTAAAACACAGATATTTCCTTACAGAGAATTTTTATCTATTACAGATAAGGATTTTTAACCAAAGCTTTAAATAATATCCGTGTTTTTCAATATTATTTATTAATTATTGCATCTGGACTAACTAAATTTTTAAGTTTCACTTTCAATATGGATGTTCTATTATTTTACATTTATTGTTATTTCCAAATATATTATTTATTTCTGAATAAAATGTAAATTAAATTTAATAATTATTTTTAATTCCTGTTTATGTGTCTGTTTATGTTTTTATTAGATCAGTGAAATGGGTTTTCAAGAACTGCTTCGGCAACAAAGCTCTGGATGCAACAAATGAGGCCTCCAAAAGTGACCGGGGAATCGTCTTTAACCTTTTGGTGCGTTTACATAAGGTTAGTAAACGAGCTAGTAGCTAGCTTGCTAGTGACAAAGATAGCTACTATCCTAATGTAAAATGCCGGGTTTACATTGATACAGTAAAAGAGCTAGTAACTAGCGCAAGTAACTAGGAACTAGTTACTATCCCTGTGTAAACAGTTGACAATGTGACTAGTAGAGTACTAGCTTCTAGTAGTTGGGCTAGGATAGCAGCTAGCTCGTCGGCGTATTTACTAGCTACTGTCTTTTCCCCCACTATGAAAAATTGATTCATTTCAAATTGGCGGCAAGCGGTAACCTGTCATAACAAATAGAAAAAACCCATATCAAGTAAGTTACAATTTATTTACATAAATTGCGTAACATTGATTTATTAATTGATGATTTTTGAAATCATCTGTGAAATAACTGCCTTTGATACACGAAAAAGATGTTGTAGACTACAATAACTATTTCCTGTGTCTAGGAAATAAATTCCAATTTTATTTTTTCTGGAATCACATCCCTTATTAGTGTATCAGTTCGTTGTATTAATGGACTAATTAAATTTAATAGCCTATTAAAATCATCTGGTATCATTCTTAAATACAGTCTGTACTCTTTTTGATCTTCCACGGCTAATTCACGAAATAGAAGGACTGATGCGCCATGGGTAGTTCTTCTATCAATCCATTTCTAACCCATTTTCGTTTAGGCTTATATTCTGTACCGATTACTTCAATAAGACAATCAATTATTTCCGCCACAATAAATGATGTAATTCAAAATACCACTTCTTTAATGGCATCACGCCGGCGACGATGTATATCCACATTCATAAACTATTTTTTGCAAAAAGATAATTTCACTACAAAATCACAGTGAAGATGTCAAATGTGTTTTGACACTTACTATCCAGAAAATAAGATATGTATGTCAATTGCGTATGAACACCTACTATCCTGAAAATAAGATAGTAGAGTAAAGCGCGTAGTACTTGCGCTAGTTACTAGCTCTTTTACTCTACCAATGTAAATCCGGCATAAGGCTAGTAAACGAGCTAGTAGCTAGCTTGCTAGTGACAAAGATAGCTACTATCCTAATGTAAACGCTTGATAATCATTTAGCCCAAGTAATCGCGCTAGTAGCTTACTAGCCTTCCCCAACTACTACATTTTTCATTGTTTGGAGTTTTCTCATGTGCACTAGATCAGCGTTTCTCAACCGACTGTTTGGGTCTTCCAAGATGGACCGAAACCCGCAAAAGTTGTTCGTTCACGAAGCACTTCCAAGAAAATAATCGCTTGTTTCTTTGTTGTACTGGACGTGTCGCAACCATTCCTTTAGACTCTAAAGTTTAGAGGATCGAAGAACAGTTAATGCTGAATGGTATTCAACCATTTGTTTTCCAGAAGTCAACGACAAAATCAGGAAAAACAACCAAAAATGTACAAGCATTTTCATTTTTCTCGCGTTGATTATTTTTCCTAGTCAATTTTTTGAATTTGTACAGTCTAGTTTTAAAACAAACATATTTTTTGTGCACTATTGGTATAATGCCCTCAGGCGCGGCCCGATGTAGTAAGCAAAGGAAGCATCGCATGAGGGCGCCTCGACAGAGCGCCCCATGAGGTGAGAAAAGAGCGCCGTTTTGGCTTCTACATAAAGATCCTAAATATACTATGGTCGCCCTTGACTTTGTCCATTACAAAAACGAATTTGTGAATGTATGAGTTCAAACATTCTTCTGTTATACTTGGTTTCTCTTTACTTAAAAACGGTGCGATATTTTAGCGATATAACGTTATATTTTAGTCCAAGCACAAAAACGAATTGTAACAGATCCCTCAGAGTCTTTTTTAAAGCTGCTTTAAAAATTCCTGGATACGCCAATGCTATTGCAGTTCAAATTTCAACATTACTCAGGCAAATTCCAAGACATGTTTACGATGTTATAATAATTATATTTATGTTAAAAAAACAGATTAAATACAATTTATTTATGTGTACTTTGGCTACACTGACGTGTTTTAACTTTTTACTTTCATTAGGTTGGGAATAATGTTTGTGAGTTGTCAAAACGATCTGTCAAGTGATTTTAATAAAAAAATATAATTATTTTAAGTTTTCTTAAATAACAATCATGGTTTCAATGCGAGATAAACAAATAAGTGAGTAATAAACTTATTTTAATTATTTATTTCATTTATAAATGTCATTATTTGTTTGACAGATGCTATAAAGCAGATGCTTAACCTAAATCAGCTACAAACTAAAGCAACAGCCGCTGAACCTGTGTGGAAAATACTTATTTATGATCGTGTGGGACAAGATATAATATCTCCTTTAATATCTGTTAAGGAACTTAGAGAATTAGGGGTTACGTTACATGTGTAAGCAATGTGAGAGCACTAAACCGTAACAGTATTTAAAATAACATTCTTACAGTCTTTTACATTCCGATCGTGATCCAATTCCAGAAGTACCAGCTGTGTATTTTTGTGCTCCAACGGAAGAAAATTTAGGTAGGATTAGTCAGGATTTTCAAAAAGGTGTATATGATGTGTACCATCTTAATTTTATCTCGCCTATTTCAAGACAGAAATTGGAAGATATTGCATCAGCTTCATTACAAGCTAACTGTGTATCTAGCATACAAAAAGTAAGTTTTTACATTCGAATATTATAAATGTTTTTCATAAATTTTTGTTTAAGGTTTACGACCAATATTTAAATTTTATATCATTAGAAGATGATATGTTTATTTTAAAAAATCAAAACAGTGATGCTGTTTCATATTATGGTAAGAAATTTTTTATTTTTTAAAATGTGTGTTTGAACTCGAACTTTTTTGTATGTAACGGGAAAGTACATAACTGACAAGAGTTCATATACACAACGTTATGTAAGTGAAAGATCGGAAATCCTATCGTAAAATGTTTATTATCTATTAAACGTTTTCCTAATTTTCCTAATTCTGCTGTCCTAGATTTCTACTAACAAAACCATACCTAATTACCTACTTTTTAGGTATACAGTACTTTATTTTCACCCAAACATTAGCCCATTAAAAATAATGTAATAAACTCTAATAAATACGATCAATTTAGGTTATTAGTTAGAAAAATCTAGTACAGCAGAATTAGGCGAACGATAATAGATAATAAACATTTTACGAAGGGATTTTCGGTCTTTCACATGCATAACTCTTTTGTATATAAACTCTTTCACATAACTGTCCTGTTATTTTTAAGGTTTTGTAGGTATTAAAAAAAACCTTATAACGTAACTCATGTCTGTCTGTTTGGTAGAAATTGTGTTCAAATGGCTGGACATGAAAGTTGAAATTTGGCATGCTTGTACAACACTTTGACCCACATATAGGAAATATATTAAATGAAAAAATAAATATTATTTTAAAATTTTGAGTGGGGTATCAAATAAAATCTTTTAATGCGTGGATAAACGCACAAAATTTTATTTACGAAAAATATTTTTTTATGGAAATTTTTCCAGAAATGTGTCAAAAAAAATGTGTTCCCCACCCTATCTCCCAGAGGGGTTGATTTAAAATTCTGAAATAAATCACAATAATGTACATTGATGGGAACCGGAATTGTTTAACAGGAATTATTGATCAGATTAGTTTTTCGAAAAATATCGATGCTTTTTTGTGTCGATGAAAAAATAATATATATGTACATATATCTAAAAAAACCATCTACCACGGTGTGGTGTAGGTTATTCTACGCTCTCATTTTCCATATTAATTTTCTTGTACTGGCATTTCTTTATGTACAAATTTGGCCCATTCCTTTCTGTTCGTTGCTAGCTTTTTCGCTTCGTTAATCGTTTTTCCTCTTGATTTTAGTATCTTCTTTATAGTTTCATCCCATGTACGACGTGGTCTTCCTTTTTTTTTATTCCCTTGTGTTTTGGTCTCCCATACTGCTTTTACCTGTCTTGTGTTCTGCATCCTCTGTTTATGTCCCCACCAACTCAGATGTCTCTTTTCGATAAACTCGTGTACTGGTTCTATCTGTAGTTTATTTCTTATGACAATGTTGTGTATTTTGTCTCTTTTAGTTATACCTTGTACTCTTCTTAGATACTTCATTTCTATTGCTTGAATTTTACTCTTCTCTCTTGCCGATAAGTTCCAAGATTCACATCCGAAAGTCAGAATAGGTCGATATATCGATTTGTAAACGTTTATTTTAATTATTTTTGTTATTTCCTTGTTATTGATAATCGTGTTTTGTATGTCATAATAAAGTTTCATCATTTTCTCAATTCTTGTAATAATTTCCATTTCTTGTTTTCCATTTGGTTCAATATTAATTCCCAGATATTTGAAACTATCTACTTGTTCTATATTGACGTTCTCTATGTGTATATACAAGTTTTCTTGTTCTCCTATAATCATGACTTTGGTTTTGTTCTTATTTATTTTCATGCCATATTCTTTACATACTTTGTTCCATTTGTTTAAATTTTCTTGCAGTTCGTTACTTCCTTTGGCTATGATTACAATGTCGTCAGCAAACATTCCTTCTGATATCTCTGTGATATACATATTTCTGTATCCGATTTATAACTTCGATACTTCGTTCTTGCATTATTTTAAGATGTCATCCATGAATGTAATAAACAATGTAGGGCTTAACCCTCCTCCCTGTCTTAGCCCTTCTATCGTCTTAAAAGCATTAGATTGTTTGTTGTTGTGTATCACTATGTTACGATTGCTTTCATAAATGTTTCTTAGTGTGTACGTTCTATAATCGGTTTTATTTTCTTGTCTATGATTTGTTCATAAATTGAAAAAATAATTATTTTTAAAAATTTTATTGTGTGAAGAAAACTTAAGATGTAGACTGGGAAACGAAAATTGTTTTTTTTTTTAATACGATATTTGCCAAAAAGTTGCTAAAAAATCTCTTGTCCCACACCCTGTACCCGAGGTGGTAATCTAAAAATCTGGAAAATATTTGAGCAATGTACAGTCTGTTTCAAACGGTTAGGCGGAACTAAATGGGCATTTCGTTCTTTTAGGTTGTCACGAAAAGGGACCTTGCTTGGGTTATTTCATTTTTCACGTTGCAATGTCAAAATTTAAAATTCCAACAATGAAACCATGGAAACGAATGACATATGTCAAACTTAAATTAATTTTCTTACATATTTTAATGACAAAAAAATAAATAAATTGAATATTTGTATTAAGAATGACACAAAAAATCAAAATATAAAGAAAATGACATTTTAAAATTATATTAACCTTAACAAAAAATATTTGTTGCAAGTATGATTTACAAAGCTTAAACAAAACGGCCGAAAAGCATGATTTAAACGATGAAAGTAACTAGATTGCAAAATTTAGTTCCGCCTAACCGTTTGGAACAGACTTTACATTAATGTGAACCGGAATAGTACTACAGGAATTTTTGATCTGAATATTATTTTGAAAGTTATAGAATTTTTTGCAACACCGAGCTTAAGCGTGTTCTACATTATACTTAATTCATCAATTTTCTAAACTTTTTTCTTTGAACTAGAAGTTGTCAAAGTTTTTATACAATTTATTTTTCAATTTTTTGGTAGAGAATGAAATTCTTACACGTGTTTCAGTTCATTTAAAGTACCAACATAAAAATATAATTCATATCTTGTCAAGTGTTTATAACCTAGCTATTAGATTTGTAAAATTACTGATTTACGTACAAAACACAATTTATATATTCGCTTATTCAAACCAATGATCAACAAAACACTATTAAACACGTGGTAATACAAAATATTTACAAGCGTAATTTTAATGTTGGTACTATTGTTAAAGTGTCTACTGCGCATGCACCGAGTTCCAAGTTGGATGTGTTTTCAAGAAAAGTTTGATCAAAACTAGTATTGAATAAAGTTGACCTTGACTATATAAAGTGTTCTACACTGTACAATTTCACTGATTTATTTCTAGTACAAGTTCTAGTCAAAGAAATAAGTATGAAAATTTGATGAGAATTGTATAATGTAGAACACGCTTTACAATATTTATCTAACTGAATGGATTACTGAGTAACTATAGTTGTGTCTTGATTAAGTTAAAAATTGCTCATGTCATCCCCTTCTGCGACCAGGGCAAAATTATTAAAAAAGAAAATGACGAAAAAAACTTTCCCGAACCTCCAAAAAAATTAGAGCTAGTAGCTATCCCGTTTACTAGCCTAATGTAAACCTGGCATAAGAACTGACAACACTGTCTTAGTTCATTATCTGGCAAAATAATATAATTGCTTACTACAACTGGCAACTTAGGGTAACACAGTAGCTAGGTATGCATAGTCAACCGATATCCTTTTAAGTTGTGAATGGTATACATATATTTGTTCTTATTTTGTATCCTAACTAACGGTCATCTAATTCCTTTCAGCTATCAATAAAGGAGACATTAAAGACACTGAAATGGACAGTATAATGGACAGCATAGTAGACAGTTTATTCTCAGTATTTGTAACATTAGGTAATGTCCCAATAATTAGATGTCCCAGAGGAAATGCTGCTGAAATGGTATCTAAAAAATTAGATAAAAAACTACGAGACAATCTCTTCGATGCCAGAAACAATCTGTTCCAAATGGATACCTCCCAAGCTGGTGGATTTAATTTCCAGAGACCATTGTTGATAATTCTTGATCGTAATGTTGATATGGCAACACCATTGCATCATACTTGGACATATCAAGCATTGGCTCATGACACGTTGAATTTCTCACTTAATAGAGTGAGTGTTGAAGAGAAGCCGGCTGGAGGAGCTAGAGCGAAATCTAAGGTATTTTTCTTTTATATTTAGTTACAAAACCATTAAGTTATAACAGTATAATAATAATAATAAGTCCATTAAGAACAAAAGGCCTTCTCCATCAAACATCGATTCTTTCTTTTCTGTAATTTTCTTGCCTCGAGCAGATCTATTTCAGACAATTCGTTCTTCCATCTTCTCAACTGTATTTTCATCTTTATCTGTCTACTCCATCACTTGCTTAGTCCATCTATTTTATGTTGAAGATATAATAATAATAATTTTTATTTATATAGTTTGTAGCTAATAATAGAAAATTACAAAATACAAGGTGTCTCAAAAGAAATTTTATATTTAGTGGATCGATTAAAAAAAAAGTAAGCCGTATATAGAAAAAATGTTTATTAATTATTAAAATACACTTTTTGGGGATTTATTTCTTAAAAATAATATCGTCTAAATGTAGACCCTCGCGTTCTCGGCACTCATTTAATCGAACAGTAAAATTACTTATGACATCTCGGCAGGTGGACTCAGGGATGGCTGCCATTTCGTGACGGATATTTTCTTTCAAATGCGCTAGTGAAGTCGGTTTATTGGCGTAAACTTTAGATTTAAGATAACCCTATAGGAAAAAGATGAAAATGAGCTTCATCCGAAAACAAAATGTTGGTAAACGTTGAAAATCGCTCAATCACCTGATTTACGAAATTAAGCCTCTGACTGGCATCTTGGGGCTTTAATTCTTGCACCAATTGAATTTTGTAGGGGTGCAGCTTTAGGTCTTTGTGCATAATGCGATGTAATGATGATCTATGCACATTTAAAGCACTTGCGCGCTTCCGAATTGAAAGGTTCGGGTCGTCACGAACAGACTGATTAACATTCTCCACGTTTTCTACCGTTCTTGATGACCTAGGTCGCCCGGATTTTGATTTATCCAGCGTTGTACCAGTCTCTTCAAACTTTTTAACCCAATGTCGAATGAGAGGAATGCTTGGCGCATCATTTAAGTGGCGAAAACCTAGAATACTGCAGAATTTTCTACGCGCTACAGTCGCCGAATCACCCGAATCACCGTTTTTGTAAAACTCTCGCACGCATAACGCGCGGTCTGCTCCCGAGAAACGCTCCATAGCGACTGAATTCCCAACAGCCAAGCTACCGATTGACATAACCCCCGCGCCCCTAGATACGTTGCGTTCACGCAGTAAGCTAAATAAATATAAAATTTCTTTTGAGACACCTTGTATTATTTGTATACATTATAACTTTACAAAAATACAATTACATAGTTAATGAAAGTATGAACATATAGCCTATATTAATCATTACTCTCTAAAAATATCCTTAAATTCTTCTTAAATATAGTGAGTGATCCTATTGATTTTAATTCTCCTGGTAAACTATTATATTCTAAAGCTCCTCTATGCATTATTTTTTTTGTGCTTACTTTCTTTGTACCCGTTATGTAAAATGACCGAGTGTGTCTCGTATTATAGGAATGTATTTCCTCAATACTTTTTAAATTTGACCCCAAATACTGTGGCAATAATCCTTTGTCCAATTTATACATAAAAATCATACTATTATATTTAATAAACTGTTTAACATTTAACCATTTTAAAACATTTAACATTTTTGTTATACTAGTTAGTTTATTGCATTTTAGGATAATACGCATCGCTCTATTTTGTAGTGGTTGTAATTTATTAATGTCACTGTTGTTAGCTAGATATAGAACAGTGTTACAATACTGAAAATGGGGCTTTACGATAGTGTTAAATATTTGTAAAGCACACCATTTTGATATTTTATTTCGGATTCTACGTATATAGTTCAGTTTTTTACTTATTATTATTATTTTTTTTATATAAGATTTATATGTTCCGTACCTGTTAGGTTTTCATCCACTATAATGCCTAAATATTTCATTTCGTTCCCCACCTATATTTAACTTAGTTATATTTTGCATCAATTGATTTTGTTGGACATTAACATTGCTTTAGTTTTTTTAACGTTTAGCTTTAATTTGATATTACACAGCCAGTTATTTTACAATTCTTATTGCTATTTTTATATCATTTATATATATTGTAAACAATAAACTACTGAGTCCACCTCCCTGACGTAATCCTACATCTATATTTTCTATTGGTCCTGTGATACTCATTATAATTGGTTTGCACAGTGTATTAAAAAAATATAACTTTATTCAACTTTTGTTTAGTCAATTTATATACTACATTGTATTATAAGTTTTTCTAATTTTTTAATAATATGTGAATTATATGTTCATTCTATTTTTAAAAAGGTGATATTAACCCAAGCTTGACCAAATGGGGTGTGTCACACCCCAGTATATTCAATTCAATTCAATTCAATTCAATTTAATAGTGGAAATGATGTATCTATTGACAATATTTATGAATTAGTTAATATTTAACAATAATTTAATTTTTAATCGACAAAAAAATCAAAAACACCATTTACAAAAAAATATGTCTAAATTATATTTGGCAACAGCGCATTTAGAACGAATTATAAATAAATAAACGTTGTTAGTATCTAATAGCAATTAATTCAAAATTCAAGCTTTGCTTGAGAAATGAGAAAGAATTTGTCTCCCCCACCAAAATACATAGACCAATCAGAGAGCTAGCTAAATTAGTACAGTCTGTTTCAAACGCTTAGGCGGAACTAAATGGGAATTTCGGTCTTTTAGGTTGTCACGACAAGGGACCTTTCTTGGGTTATTTCATTTTTCACGTTGGAATGTCAAAATTTAAAATTACAAGAATGAAACCATGGAAACGAATGACCTATGTCAAAATTAAATAATTTTTTTATATATTTTAATGACAAAAAAATAAATAAATGGGAAATTTGTATTAAGAATTACACAAAAAATCAAAATATAAAGAAAAATGACATTTTAAAATGATATTAACCTTAACCAAAAAATGTTTATTGTAAGTATGATTTACAAAGCTTAAACAAAACGGCCGAAAAGCACGATTTAAGCGATGAAAGTAACTAAATTGCAAAATCTAGTTCCGCCTAAGCGTTTGAAACAGACTGTATGTGTGAGAGTTGGTGTGAACGAGAGATGCAATGTTGTCAGTCAACACGAGACGCAACTTGAAGTATGATGCAATTTAGGAAAGAAATTGGCGTGATTTCGACTTTTATTGAAAAAATTATTAAAAAAGCATTAAATAATTACTTTGAATTTTTTTTTTTTTGTATTATTGTTCTATAGGCTTGACGAATAGACTAACTGTATAAATTTTACCTTATTTTAATTGATATTAAATGAGAAAAGCCTAGGGTATACTACACCCCACTTGGTTGGATGTGTATATTTTGGTCAACTACGGATTAATTATTAAATTTGATTTACTACGCTATTTCTACCCTGGAATAACACTGTTGTGATCGTCATTATCAATCTCATCAATTGTTTCTCATCAATTATATTTAAAATATTAATTATTATTTTTATGAAAAAATAATAATTTTGGGTTTGTGCCATGCATGGAACATTATGATTCTACATTATGTTACAAAAGAAAATGATTCCGTATTATTTATTCGTCAGTTGCTAGGTGTTCTTCATTAGGGATTAAAAGCAGTCGCCCTCGAATTTTTGAAAGAAAAGGTCGTATCTTCTAGTTGTCCTTTCTCAAAAAATTCAGAGTTATCGTTGAGTGCAGATTCCGCTTGATATCCTCAAATCTATTGCAGCCCATTACTTGAGATACTGCAGGATCCCTTGCTGTGTATGTTGCATATATGAACATTCATGAAGTAACGTTCTGATTCAGTTTTAAAAGTAAAATAAAAAATAAAAATTGGAATGTGCCATATATGGCACACTATGCGGTAAAGGGTTAAACGATGCATATATTTCATCTTTTCGACTAGTTATACATTATTTTATTTTCATAATTTTTTCACATTATTTTCACAGAAATTTATTTTTTCAGGTTTGTGAACTCGATTCTAAAGACAAATTTTGGATGTCTCAAAAAGGGTCTCCATTCCCCACCGTTGCGGAAGCAATCCAAGAAGAGTTAGAGCGGTACAGATCTTCAGAGGAAGAAGTGAAAAAGTTGAAGAGTTCGATGGGTATTGACAATGAAAATGATGTTGCCTTATCAATGGTCTCTGATAATACTGCCAGATTAACATCAGCTGTTAATTCTTTGCCACAGCTATTAGAAAAGAAGAGATTAATTGATATGCACACTACAATAGCTACAGGTAAGTGATTTTCATTAGAAGTTTTAGTACATGTTCCGTATAATTCCACCAGTTTAAATTAGATCTAGGCTTTATGTTTAGAATTGGGTATATGTGTAACAGTAGGAAGGCAATGTAGAACGAAATTATTGAAAAAAGCTTAACACAATTGTTAGCTAAATAACCTAGATAATGGTGAATTATAACGTTTGCGGTTCTGTCACATTTGAAAACGAAACATATAACCTATACATTTATGCTACAACTAAACAATTGGCAATAACTAACAGATAAAATATACCTAGAAAAACCTAGAAATACCTAGAATTCCTAGAAATATAGAACTTGTTTTATTTTCAAAATAAATTAAACAATTTATTGTTGAAATTTCAACACTTTACCCACATCAATAAATTAAAGGTCAACTTTTTCAGTTTATTGATAAAAAAAAACTAGGTCTTTTATGCAAAGACAATAATTTTGTATGTTTTACACTAACTAAATATTAAAAATTCTGTTATTAAAATCTGATTTTTGCAGAAATTTTAAATTCTATAAAAACAAGAAAACTGGACACGTTTTTTGAATTGGAAGAGAAAATAATGAGCAAAACAGCCGTGGAAAAAAATGTGATGGACATAATTAATGATCCAGACACAGGATCACCAGAAGATAAGATGCGTTTATTTATAATTTATTATATTTGCTCAACACATATGACAGAGATGGACTATCAAAAATTTGAAACCGCTCTCGTCAATGCTGGCTGTAATATGGAAGCGATGGCTTACATTAAAAGGTGGAAGTAAGTAAAATTAGGTTTAAAGTAAATTTTTGACGTATTATAGGTTTATCATTACCTGAGCTATTTATGATCTCATGAGCTAGCACTAATATTGCAAAAAATATTATTTTTTAGGGGATATACAAAGATGTCATTATCTTCAAATCAGTACGAGGGTAGCGGTACAAAAACAGTTAATATGTTCTCAAAATTAGTATCGCAAGGTTCATCATTTGTTATGGAAGGTGTAAAAAATTTAGTAGTCAAAAGACATGTAAGTATTATTAACATTTTGATAATATATTTCTTATTATGGCGCGTCTTCATGATAGAGATTTTTGAAACCGTCAGAAAATATAGCCGCAGACAGTATACCAGGTCTACAAGTATGAAATGCGGATTCTTCTTTCAAACTTGCCGCGCAAACAGAGTGTATAGTTCAAAGTTTCAACACATATGGCGTTTTGTTAAGTTATCATTAAGTGTCAAATGCGTATAGGTTATAATTTGAAAAGTGATCATATAGTTTTGTTTTACTGTGTTAAAAATGTCAAATTTTGTGCCAAATAAAGAGCATTCGCGGACAGTACTACTGTTTTGTTTTCATTTGATAAAAACTGCTGCTGAATCATACCGACTGCTTCGAGAAGCTTATGGTGAATATGCTCCATCGCAAGTTACGTGTGAACGATGGTTTCGGCGTTTCAAAAGTGGTGACTTTGATCTTACAGACAAAGAACATGGAAAACCTCCAAAAAAATATGAAGATACAAAATTGAAAACATTGCTACAGGAAGACGATAGTCAATCACAAAAACAACTAGCAGAGCAGTTAGGCGTTAGTCAACAAGCTGTTTCCAATCGCCTACGAGAGATGGGTAAGATCCAGAAAGTCGGCAGATGGGTTCCACAGGCATTGAATGAGAGGCAGATGGAAAAACGCAAAAATACTTGTGAAATTTTGCTTGCACGATACAAAAGAAAGTCTGTTTTGCATCGTATCATTACTGGCGATGAAAAATGGATTTATTTTGAAAATCCCAAACGCAAAAAATCATGGGTGAACCCAGGCTCACCATCCACATCAACTGCAAGACCGAATCGCTTTGGCAAAAAGACAATGCTCTGTACTTGGTGGGACCAAAAGGGTGTGGTCTATTATGAATTGTTAAAACCTGGTCAAACAGTTAATACCCAACGCTACCAACGACAACTGATCGAATTGAACCATTCGCTGCTCATAAAACGGCCAGAATACGAAAGAAGACAGCACAAGGTAATTTTTCTTCACGATAACGCTCCATCACATAAGGCAAAAGCAGTTTGCAACACATTGGAGGCACTCAAGTGGGAAGTGCTACCCCATGCCGCTTACTCACCAGACTTGGCCCCTTCAGATTACCACTTGTTTGCATCGATGGGTCACGCACTTGCCGAGCAGCACTTTTGTTCATATGAAAATGTGAAAGAATGGCTAGATGAATGGTTTGCGGGGAAAGGGGAAGAGTTCTACTGGCGAGGTATTCACAAATTGCCTGAAAGATGGGAAAATGTATAACTTCTAATGGAGCATACTTTGAATAAATAAACTTTTACTGTTCTTTTGAGTTTAATGTGTTTTATTTAAAAAAATAAATCCGCATTTCATACTTGTAGACCTGGTATCTAACCATTTTGACAAGATACCAAATTTCAGGTTAAATGCGTATTTTTGTACGAACAGGAAAAAATATATTCACTCAGCTTTTTTGGACAAACGTATATTTCAGTAACACAACGTTTCGCTAAACCAATTTTTAGCTTCCTCAGGTGCTATACTAATGTTACATTATTCTAACATCATAAACATCATCCATCACAGAGAATGGTGTAGTTGTAGAACTGACATTTAAATTTGAATTCAAAATCCAAAAAGGATAGAAAAACAGGATTTTTTTTAAAATATTAATAATAATGGATGTAAATAACTATGAATTTAAATTAAGCAAAACCCCCTTATTGATCCAAGTCCTATTAATGAGGATTAAAAAAAAATTCAAAACATAGTCGGATTGCTGATAAGTGACTGTTCGTTGCTACAAGTATCGATATTCAATACCATAGGGATTTGCAGCTAAGCACCCTACCATCTGGTGAGCGTTTCATGAACTTGTATGCGACAGATAACATTTCGTTTTGTCTATTGGTTTTGTATGAAGTTTGTTTTTAAAATTTTATTCTAATCATTGAAAAGTGTATAATACATATTGATGTGTGCCTATGTGCAATTCATTGAAAAGAAGAAACCCGGAAATATCGTTTCATTTGTTTCCACCAATATGAGACACCGTACGGATCTAAACAAAATTGGGAAAGCAGGAGGTTAGGAATCGACGCGATGTTTAGATAAACATTTTAAAAATTGGAAAAAAAGTGAGCCCTTATATGAAAGTTTGCTCATTACATTTTAATGATAGTGACTACAAATAATATTTTCAATTTTGTATTTATTACCGCATATCTTGAAATTCCTGTTATTGTGTGTGGGTTTGATTATAATGCACAAGTTTGTATAAATCTTTATGAACTCTCTGTTTTTCTCAGTGACCCCACACAATATTATATGCCCAGCATTGTAGATTTATACCCCTTCGTAAACAACACGGGAATTATTATTTAAACCCCCAATATAATTAAAATAATCGACAATGGAAAACTGTGCCGCCATAACTTAATGTAGTATTTAAGATGTTTACAAGTAATGTCACTTAAAAAAAATGTCCTCACAGTACGTGTGTATACTTACTTGATTATAAAATTTTAAAACAAAATCAGAAAATCGCATACAATTATTTATTTTTTGTCGTTTTTTGATACACTTTTCGCTATTATTTACTAGTAAATGTCAAGTGGTATCTGTTTAAGAATGGTTTCAAAAATATCCGTGTGGCGCTACGATCTTCAAATGTTTCCCCAATATGCTTTCTCTGTCTATATCATTATAATTATTTGCATACCCATAGTAACGTATAGTGACCCAAGTTGACAACTAACCTTCAAAATTATTTGAATAAAAAACAAAGCATTAGAAAGAAACAGCATGATTCGTAGATATCTTTACTAAAAAGAGCGCGAAAAAAATTTACAGCAGTACTCAAACAAACAAAATTATGAATTTTAAGGTAATAATTATAAATGAGGAAAAATTTATACTCATACGTAAATTTTGGATTATAATTTGTTGTTTATTCCAGCAGATTTAAAATTAAAGTTTATGAATTTAATAATTGGCCGCAAGCCATATTTTAATTAATTTTTATTACCAGGCACTGACAGTTAAGACAAATAACATAAAACATTTTTAAAATCGCTGAAAATGGTAACTAGATTATTTTATGAATGCACTACTTGATACATACATGTAACAGTCACCTATAAGCAATCCGACTATATATGAAAATTCGCCTAAATCATTACATTAATATGACAGTCAGTAGCTCTACACTCCCTAAATTTTTATATTTTTATATTAAATTATAAAATAACTAAAAAATAAAATTATCAAAATAAAGGTTAATACACACTTTTTAATACGAAAACAACAAACTACTGGCAGCCACTGTGGTCGTTGAAGTGATTTCATTTCCGTTACAAAAAATTTTATGTAAAAATTCTTAAAGCCACCTTTCTTTAGTATTTTTATTCAATGATTTAAACAGTGTTCAGTTTAGATATTGTTTAAAAAAATAGTTACTGTGTTTCTAAATACACAAATAAATTAAACATTGTTAAAACTTTAAACCAGTGTTTAATATTTTGTCTCTGAATAGGCCTGTAAGTGTTAATTTTGTTGTCTTTCAGAATCTTCCAGTGACGCGGATAGTTGACCAGCTAATGGAAATTAAAAACTCTCAGGATATAGAAGATTATTTGTATTTAGATCCAAAACAGTTGAAAGTAACGGAAATACCAAGAAATCGCGCGCCTTTCCAGGATGCTGTTGTATTCGTAGTTGGTGGCGGCAACTATATTGAATACCAAAATTTAGTAGATTACGCTAAGGTTTGTTGACTAAAAATTTTAAATTAACATATTTGCCCTAATCGAATAAGCCGATTTTTTTTTTTTTTTTTCTAAAGACCATATTAACAGGCTTTATATTTTAGTTCTAGGGACAATTAATTTAAAATATTGATATTTACATTCATTGGTTATACACCGACCATTTGTTAAATCTCAACATTTCAAAAATATCATTTAGGGTCAGTTGTACCGCTTTGTAATAAATCTAACACTTTACAAAGTGTAACTTAAATTTAAGTGACACTTAAAAAATAAATACATTGCACTGACTATTTTTGAGGAGCGCTTTATTAAGGAATGGTTTAAGGGGGTATGGTCAGAGCAGCACATTTTATACCCATTTTCAAGATTTTTTTTTAGATAACTGTTAATAGTAACTTGATTGGGATAATACCTACAGGAAAGAACAACCTTTGAAGAGTATCCAAAAAAAAATGTATAGAAAAATATTGAAAATTAAGCTCGTGACATGAATTTGAAATTTTCGTTCAGGACAAAGAGTTGATTTGCGGTGAGACACATAACTAATGACTGGATCATCTAAAACAAAAAAACCAAAAATATTTCGTTAGTTTATGAGTTTCTTGAGGTAACGCTGTCGAGATATTTTTTTTTCTTGCTTTTTTTTTATGGAATTTTTTACAACTGAAAACAGAAATTTCGAAAAAAAAATTTCCGTTTTTTTCGTTTTTTTGACTTCAAACTTATACCAAAAATTAAATAATCTAGATATTTGAAAAAAACCCCCCCCTTAAGGTGGTGAAACACGGAATAATTTAAATATGTAACGTTTTTGTCAAGAATAACTGTCACTTGTTTTTATCAAATTCTAATAAACTTTTTTTTGAACATTTAACGTGGTAAATAATAGTCAACTACAGTTGTTGGATCACAACCAGTAGAGTAAAATCGTAAAGCATTCAAAAATTTTTAAGACTATGAAGAATTTCTAAAATTGAAATATTTATGAAAATATAAATAAATATGTATAACAGTAAACTATAAATAACTTTAAGTATAATTGAAATATAGCCTGCATCGAAAAACAATGTCGAAAGAAAAATTGCCAAAAGGAATTATCGTCAGGGTTCACGAGACTGGGTGGATGGACGAAAAACTGATGATTGATTGGTTAAAAACTGTATGGGCAAGTGAAATTATAAATAATAGAAGTAGGGGGATGCTTATTTTAGATGGTAACAGAAGTCCCTTAAAAGATAGCGTGCAAAAAGAAGTTTGAAATATGAATTCAGATTTGGTAATTATACCTAGCGGGATGACTTCGCAGTTGCAAGTCTTGGATGTTGTATGAAATAAACCATTCAAAGACATTTTAAAGAAAATGTACTCCAACTGGTTCCATACAACTAATCACAATTTTACACCTCAGGGAAGAATAAAAAAACCGACTGTCTTTGTTTTGTGCGAGTGGATACTTCAAGTGTGGGATAATATTTCAACAAAAAGCATAATAGATGGATTTAAAATACGTTTTATATCAAATGACTTGCAAGGTATTGAAGACCACTATGTATGAGGGATGTTTCCAAAGTTCTGGGAATTAAGCTATAATTTTTATTATTTTGTTAATTTTCGTCAATATTACAATGTAGTATTTCAACATAATCTCTATTTAACTGAATACATTTATCCCAACGATAAACTAATTTTTTTAAGCCGTCCACAAAGAACTTTTTCGGTGTCTCCTCAATCCATTTATTCCAAAAGCCTTGGCACCCAGCGCAGCGAAACCTTGCTAACGCCCAATCATGCAAGATGTCATGAACTTGTCGTGTACCTATCCCTAGGCGCACACTAATTTGACGAATAGTCATTCGCCTGTCCTCTTTCAGTAGGTCTTCGACGGCAGTAATGTTTCTTTCATTTACCGACGTGCTTGGGCGCCCACTGCGTGGATCGTCTTCTAGTGATGTTCTACCGGTTTTAAAACGATCGATCCACCGATAAACAGTACTTTTGGATTCTGTAGACTCACCAAATACTCCTTGCAGACACTGAATAATTTCTGATGTTTTCACACCTTTCCACAAAAAGAAAATTATTGCTCTTTGAGATTTTGCTGCGTCTTCCATGGTTACAAAAACAGTGCTATGAAAACGCGTCTATATCAGTCGAACACCTAAATCAGACTGAACAATATTGCACTAGATAGTTGCATAAACATGTCAAGACTTGTCTGGGACCAACAACATTGCCTGTAAGTTCTGCGTAATTTAATTATAGCACAATTCCCAGAATTTAGGTAACATCCCTCGTATATGAAAATGATGTGGACACCGATAATAATACCGACGAGAATACTGATGTAGAAGATGCTGCTTTTGATGATTCATTCTCATTTCTAATTATTATAAATAAATTATGTATGCACCTTTATATTTTTACCTTTCCTTTTATGAACTTTTCATTTAATGTAAATAAATTAACGCCGACATTTTTTTCCCTTTATTTTGGTGAACAATTTTAGACAAAACGGGTCCTCTTATCTCGTTAGGAAGGTTCACGTGGGTAGCTGTACACAAGAGAAAAACATTAACATTAATTGTATTTATTACATTATAAGATGTACATGTCAATCCATAGTTATTTATTTGTAAAAAAGGGGCGGCAAAATGGAAGTAATTATTTAAAACTCTATACGGGAAATTGAACTGAAGGTTCGTGGCTTATACTTGTTGTCGCTGTGTGAAGGAATCTTCAGATAGATACCCGTAGTGGAACCAGCAGTCAGTGCAAATACAGGACGCTTGCAGTTGGGCTGGATTCGGTAGTGGTGTCATCCTGGACGGACGTGAGATGGAGTAACCTGCTTGCTCGCGTGGTGTGAGGCAAGAACACCGTGAGTACAAGGAGATTTCGTCGTAAATGAAGCCGGTCCAGACCGGATGTCAGTTTTGTAGCCGGTTAATATTAAGTTTTGAGTAATATATTGTTCTTAGCGGAAGCGGCGTTCTCTTCTTCCGTCGTTTCAGTAAAATGTAGCCTTTACGACCGGCCTCTTGTTGCAGTCCACTAGGCTGGCTGGTGGGCGGCATCGGCCTGCTCTAACCCCTGTTGCAATGCTCTGCCAGTCCACTGGGCCGGTGTCAGAGCTTACTTTGGAGATTCTCTGCCGTCACTTCTTCAAAGGACGGTTAATGGCTGATCTCGCGGCCTTTTATTCCATCCCTTTTATATCAAACAGTTGATGGGTGCGGGGTGTACAGCAGCTAGACCACAGATGTCTTTAGTATGTGTGGTCTGGAATGTGGTTTCCAATGTTTATACAGATGTTTTATTTGAGGCTTAACATATGCCTTAACACAAAATGAATAAAAACAAAACTAAAGTCATGACAAATGGACAAAAGGTGGACATCAGCATACATGGAAATAGTTTGGAATATGCAGAAGAAATAATATACCTCGGGCAACTACTGTCTTTCAACAACAGACAAGAAAAGGAAATAGAAAGAAGAGTAGCTCAAGGGTGGAAGAAATTCTAGGACTTAAAAGATATATTTCATTCGAACCTATCAGCCACAATAAAAAGAAACTCTTTCGACAGCTGCGTTAGCCCCACCATGACTTACGGATGTCAAACTTGGTCTACAACCCAAAAACAAACTAACAAATTATGCACGTGCCAATACGCGATGGAAAGATCTATGCTAAAAATCAAAAGGTCGGACAGAATCCGTCTATCCGAAATAAGGAAAAAAACTGGGTTGAAAGATATTCTGAAAACTGCTAGGTCCTTGAGATGGAAATGGGCTGGTCATGTTATGCGCCTTCGAGATCACAGGTGGACCAAAGAGGTCACGGAATGGATACCTAGAGACCATAAAAGAAGGCGAGGAAGACAAAGAACTCGATGGGAAGATGAAATTAAGGAAACAGCAGGCAAATTTTGGAGAAGGGCAACAAGCGACCGTCAACGTTGGGCGCAACTGGGGGAGGCCCATGCCCAGAAATGGGCTCTGTGAATTTAATGTAATTAAGTTCAAGTAGATATTAAGAATATATGTAAATATTTAAGCAATACATGTATTGTAAATCATATTAATGAAATGTAATATACATCTTAACATACAGTACAAATGTATATATAGATTTATAACGGAAATAAAAAAAAGGGCTATAATAATAATAATAATATGCCAGGGGCGGCGGCCTATCAGTAGCGTAGCTGACAGACTGCGGATTACCGGTCTGTCACAAATACTTGAAATGTGTTATTTTAAGGTCTTGATGAATATAATGTTAAAATAAAATTTCTGCCTTATTAGGTATTGAATTATAGGATGTGAGTTAGTTAAAAATTTTGCGCAATTGTTGTGACGCGCTAGGATTAATATGCATAAACCAGTGGCGTAGGGAGACCTCCGCCCTCTCACAAAAAAAAAAAAAAATAATAAAAAAAAAAAAAAATTAAAATGATTTAGGTAAATACATCTTTAGGTAAATACATCAAATTATGTTGTATACAAATTTTTGTTCAATGCTTGGTTTACTAGTTACGAATTTTTTGAAATTTTAAAGTTTGATAACTTCCGGTTTCGGGTCTTCATAAAAATTAATAGGGTTCTTCCCAGTTAATAGGAGAATCTTTTAGAACCATAACGAACTCTCTAAGTTGAACTGTTCTTGAGTTATCGTGCATACACACACACACACACACACATATACGGCACTTCGAAAATAGGTTTTATGGATTCCCTGGACCATGAAACGTGGTCGTCAATCAAAATCTCGACAAAACAAAAAAAAAAAATAAATAAATAAAAAAATATATCTATTTAATATAAGGCGTAATGATATGGTAACGCATGGCAGTATTTGGTTAAAAAAAAATTGATTTTACTGGTGTAAAAACAATTATCCAAAATTTCTTTTATTTTTTTAATTGTTTTTTATTTTTTTTTTAAAGAAAAATATTCGATAAATGGGATTCGCCTTATAGTCGGGCAAATATGGTAATTTCTGTTGTTAAAATGTTTCACAGTTATTAACTTTATCTTTAAATTACTCATTTATTTATAAAAGATAAAATTTTAATGGTAATTTTTTGAACAATAAACTGCAAAATTTGCATTCTTTTAAAAGATAACAATATCTACAACTTTTTATTGAACTTTGTTATTGGTTATGAAAATTCATATTTTTATTTCGTTATCTTTCTGATAATTGATAATATTGTTAACATATATTTTTATTTTCCAGCAAAAAACATCAGCAGGCTACACCAAAAGAATAATCTATGGTTCATCAACTTTAAATAACGCCAAACAATTTTTGAAACAACTCTCCCTTTTGGGACAAGAAATAAACTGACACAAAAATAATGTACCAAGAAGCTGAATTAAAAATTGTTGTTATTTTTATATTATCCACTAAAACTGTTTTAATATTATGGTGTTATTATTAGGGAAATTTTATCAATATATTTGCTTTAAATTATGTCTTAAGTTAAAAGTTCTTATAATATGTATATTAGATAAATCAGTCTTACAGTATGTTCCAAACGGTTAAGCGGAACTAAATTTTGCAATCTAGTTACTTTCATCGTTTAAATCGTGCTTTTCGACCGTTTTGTTTAAGCTTTGTAAATCATACTTACAATACACATTTTTTGTTAAGGTTAATATCATTTTAAATTGTCATTTTCTTTATATTTTGATTTTTTGTGTCATTCTTAATACAAATTTCCCATTTATTAATTTTTTTGTCATTAAAGTATATTAAAAAAATAATTTAATTTTGACATAGGTAATTCGTTTCCATGGTTTCATTGTTGTAATTTTAAATTTTGACATTGCAACGTGAAAAATGAAATAACCCAAGCAAGGTCCCTTGTCGTGACAACCTAAAAGAACGAAATTCCCATTTAGTTCCGCCTAAGCGTTTGAAACAGACTGTATCTTGTTGATATTGAGTAAGTATATATATAATTGATTTATAAATATGAAGTGTTTATTAAGGTTTACGAGTAGGATAAATATTAAATTTTAATATTTGAAAAAAATTATTTTACGTGCGTTCAAAGTTCACACGAAGGTCCTTTGTGTCAAATTGCGGATGTCCTGCCATCTGATGGGATAAGTGTAAATTTTTGCAAAACCATGTAAATTTTGTGGTAATTCTAAATAGATTTTTATTTTTAATCAGTTTATTTTACACATCATCTTGCAGTCATGTGCGATGATGTATTTTATCCTTCATTAAATGGTGAAGAAGATATAAGGTGGACATATCAATGTCAAAACACTGCAACGTTGGATCTAACCTCAATTGTCGACGCGTTAGAAAATGGACAGACTGAAAAATTAATTGTAAATCCAGGTGACATCTCAAATAATTTGTTAAATGATGTTGAATTAATTGAAAAATGGGTTGACAGTACATTGTATCCAGGTTTATATAGAATTAAGAACTTTGACAATTATATACAATTAACAAATAAACTTAATTGTTTAGCAAAACGTATAAGCAAAATTTATTTGAGAGTAGCAAAGAATGTTCAAGAAAAGAAAAAACCATTCAAGTTTAGTTGTTCAAAGTGCAAAAAAAAGGTAACAATCCATGATAAAAATTGTGTTACTCACGTTGAAAAACATTTCCATCTAGTTGATTCGGAAGAAAAACCTACTGAACCTCTCATCGAAAACATGGAGAATCTTACTTTAAACGACAAACCTGTGTCAGTAAGAAGGAGGAAGAATCAAATTGAAGAAAGTGAATGTTCTGACAGTACATCGACTAGCACAAGTCGATCGTGTAAAAGTAGTTCTCCAGAAACGTCTAACAGTACAGATAGTTCGGAATGCAGTATGACCCCACCAGAGCAAATAAACATACCACCATTCTTCGAACTTAACGAATATACAAAAGTTTTATACCCAAACGCATTAATGAACACCCAGTTCCGCACACAAAAACATCATATGTTAACCTTACAAAAATTCAAACCTACAGCAATACGATGTTTGGTATGTAATAAAGATTTTTATAATGAACCTCTTGCTATTCGACACTTAACGGCTAAAGCTCACACAGAAATATTAAATTCGAAATTTTATTTTGACAAATTGAAAAGTTATCATCTTCTATTCAACCCATTAGCTAATAAGGTAACAATACATACTACTGCTTTTGTACCATGTGCACAAGGAAAATGTTATCATTGCAAGGTTTGTCGCACATTTATTCCTGATGCTAATATATTAGAACACGTGCATGGAAGTAAACATAAAAAAGGTTTACTTGAAAACGCACCTATAAAAAAATATTATTTTTATGATAAAATGGTTGAATCGTTAGGCTTATTACCTCCTCAAAATATACAGGTAAAAGTAGAAGAAACACATGTTAAAACTAGGATTATCGAAGCTCAAAAGAAAGTGAATTCTGTAGAAAAACAAGATAAAAATTCTAAATCTAAGAAAAAGGATAAAAAAAGGATTAGTCCTGAACCTTCAAATTCAGGTAGTGATAGTTCAAAAACTTCTAAAAATAAAGACAAACAAAATAACGGTCCAAATTCTAGTAGCGATAATTCAATTCCTCATAAAAGAGAACACAATGTTACGCTATCAATGACCAATAAACCGAAAAATGTTTTTGAAAGTTTGGAATTACGTCTACAAGTTCATAATAAATTTTTTATTGTTGAGGGTAGTAATGTAACATGCAGCGTTTGCAACTTGAAATTACCTTTGTCAAGAGAGCCGATAAAGGAACATATAATATCAATGAATCATTTAAAAATGGCTAGAAAGGACTTGGATAGGAAAAGATGGAGTTATTTCTGTGATTTATGTTCTTGGTATGAATATAATGAATTTAAATGGGCTGGTCATTTGGAAAACATAGCACACAAACAAAGGTAAGCTGTTTATTTTTAAAATTTTGTGGGTATAACCAAGAAACCCTTATACCGTTACTCATGATCCTGTATGTCTATATGGTAGTATTTGCGGCACAACAGCTAATAATAAATAGATCTGTAGAATTGTAATTTACATACTTATACAGAACTTTGACCCACAAACAGGTAGTTCCCGCCTTACGCACAAGTAGGTTGTTTTACAAGTTCTCGGCTTGAAATAGGTTGCGAATGAAAATAATCTACAATATGTAAAACTTAATATGTAACACAGAAACTTAATTTTTATATTTGATTCAGAATGAAGTCTTTTTGACTAAATAAAATTAGAGATGAGCAATATTTCATTGACGGTGATTTCTTCACCGTGATTTATAAATCACTATTAGTAATGGTGACAGTGATTTTACAGGTGGCAGTCTGTATACATATTTTATAATATTGTAATTATTGTAATATTTGATAATATATCTAAAACATATTGATAATTTAAAATTTTAGTGACATAGATACAAATATCTTTGTTAAGTATATGAAAAATATCTAAAGATATAAAATTGTTTTTGACACAATTTTTAACACGTTCGCGGACAGTTTTGTACAATGAGATGTACCCAAAATGTCACTTTTTTAGATTTTTGTTTATAATAGGACATTTACTGTGTTTGGTATGTTCCTGGTAGGACAGTTTATACTAGTTTTCATATACTTAAATGGAATTAAAACCTGCCCCAGCCGTCATTTGTATATTTGAATAAAAAAGTAGGACGGTTTAGACCGTCATGACCTGAGCTAGGAAAAATATTCGACGTTATAGCCGTACTGTCCGCGAACGTGTTAATAAATTTTATTTAAGTATTACTTACGTACTTTTTAAACCAGTAAATATGGTAAATATTCATGGACTTAATTACTTAACACATCAAAGGCGGGAGTCGTAGTACTACAATTTATCTCGACTGTAGCTTAAAGGCGGGAGTCGTAGTAATACGATTTATCTCGACTGTACCTTGTAGTTTTAAGAGTTTAAATAAACTTTTTTAAGTCTAAATTTTTTTATGATTACGCAAAATATCGCCCGCTCTAGGACGAAAAACGAGGCGGGGAGGTCGCCGCGTTACCTAGCTTACTTTCGTCAAGATCCCCCGCCTTTAATGTGTTAATAATAAAATATCTTGGAAGAATTACAGTGGAATTGATTTGGCACAGGAGAACTTCACAGGTTAAAAATCACCGATAGTGAAACAACGACGCTCACCGCAGTAAGTTTGTCTAACTACCATTTTTGAAGTCTGAACAGTGATATCGGTCACCGTTTAAAAATCACCATGATTTAAAAAGAATGGTCGGTGATACGCTATGCCCAGTAAGTACATCTAAGCGCAGGCTCTAAACAGTGATCACCAGTGTTGAATCCAGACATTTTTCTCCGGGGTGGAAATACATGAGCCGGGGGGGAACTATATGAGCTGGTGGTGAAGTTAGTATAATGAATACACATGTCTTTCTTCAGGGGGGGGGGCTTAAATGAACAAGAATTGGGGCACAGAAGAGGATTTTTTAAATACTTGCATATAAATATTATTTTTCTGGAAATATTACGCACAATATTATTGTATTAACCGTTTAGTAACAAGTGCTTTTTCTTCAATACGTGCTATACGCTATATGACCAGTTGAAAAATTGGGATTCCAATGCCTTTATCTATGTTTATTGGGGGTAGAGTTAGCAATTTACACACCTCGTATTTTAAATAATTTAACGTAGAAAATGATCGTTCAGCAGTACATTGTTTACTGGTAACGTTACTAATATTTTTAGCAGCTTTTATTGAAACATATTTTAATTTTCTTACACATCTGCAAACATTTTATAAATTGCATGATATTTTATAGGAAATAAAACAGGTTTTAATTCATTTGAAACGAAAAGCATCACAGTTCGTATCTAGAATTCAAAATAATATATGAAAAAATTTCGTATGTCGAGAGTTTCGTAAGTCACCACTATGTTAGCATATTTCGTAAGGTACCACTATGTTAGCAAATTTATTTTGCCTTAACTAGTATTCGGAAGCTAAAATTGCAATCATCTAAACCAAAAGCATATGTTTAAAGTAATGTTGTTAGCACCGAAGAATATTCAGTGGCGTACCTAAGAGGGGAGCTTAGGTACGCTACTGAATATTCTAATAAAAGGGCGCAGTTTGGTTACTCTTGTCCTGGGCGCCAAAAGACCTAGCGCCGGCTTTGGCTATAATTACCTCATTTCAAGATTGCTCGCCTTTTCAATAGATATAAATTCCAATGTTGTGAAATATCCCCTCCCCCGAAATATTTTTCAGCGTACGCCACTGGCTAATGCTTACATATTTTCAATTCTAACACAATTCGTCTTTAATGGACAATAAATTTAAATTATTTCTTATCTCAATTCAGTTCTCAGAATTTTTTTATTAACTCTATTATGATTTATTTTTATATACATATTTCTTTTAATTAATTTTGAATACCTTCTTCTAGCTTCAGCAGGAACTTTCAAATTCGGCTGTGAATTACGAATTAATGACGATTTTTTAAACACTCCGTGGTAAAGGTGTCATGTAAGGGATTGTCAGTATATATCATATTCTTTTTAGGGTTTTGTACATACAGTGGGTGGCCAAATTATTAAGGACAATGCAGATTTTCTGTAATTTTAAAATGAATTTAATGAGGAAATAAGTGGATTTGGGTCTCGTATTTATTTTTATTCATTAGAGTGCTTTATTTAGAATATAAAACGACATAATTGCTTTTTCATAATAATTTATTTTTGTATAAAAAGTGTTAATTTAACAAATTAAGTAAAATCTTAATATTTTGTAATGCCACCCTTTGCTGCGATTGCGGCTTCCAGGCGTTTGGGCATGCTTTCTATGCAGACTTTTGCGTTGTGTCGGAGATTGGGGTTGTGATGCCACTCTCTGATAAGGGTTTCTATAAATTGCCGCTTGGTGGTGATGATTTCGTTGGCGATCTCCCGCTTTTTAAAATAATAATGATACCAGCAACAAGAATATAGAAGAAAAATGATTTAAAAACAATTCATTTTCTCACAAAATGCATTTACACTTGAAAATTACAAGGGGGGGTGTGCTGTCCCTAATAATTTGGCCACCTACTGTATGATCACCAGAAAACCCTTATAACGTCATTCATGGGTCTATCTGTCTGTCTGTACGGTAGAAATTGTAGCCTAACGGCTGAACATTGACATGCTTGCACAACTCTTTGACCCATATAGAGGAAAAATAAAGATATTTAAAAAAAAAAAAACAGTTCGCGAGATAAATAGGTATATATAATTTTTTGTGAGGTTACAATCAAGGATGGATAGGCTGACCAAATTTGAAAACGTGTATACTAAAAAAAAGGTCACACTCCAAAAATACAAGTAATGAGCAAAAAAAAGGTCCTCACTTCCAAAATAGAAGTGAATGAGCAAAAACAAAAAAGGTCCTCATTTCTAAAATAGAAGTGATAAAAACAAATGACCAGCATAAATGAGTATATTCAGGTTTTTTTTTTTTTTTATAAACAGTAAGAGTATAGAAAATATTACTCAAAAAAGAGTATAATACTCTAAAAAACAGTACGTCTGGTCACCCTAGGGATGGGGAGTCGGTAGAAAAATTACCGACTCTCGACTCCGGAGTCGGTATTTTTGAAGACCGACTCCGACTCCCGACTTCTTTCACTCGTAAATCGTAAAGCCTATTCTAAATATTTAAGCAGAACTAAATGGAATTTTTATTTTCTTAAGTTATCACGAGTTCACCTTTTAACGATCGAAGTGGGCTTTTGTTAAACAAAATGATAAAATGCCTCATTCAACCGACCAAGTGCAAAATATGATACATTAGCAGTTTTAATTCTATTCGTAATTCCCTGCTGTATCAAATTCACCTAATTTATCATGATACCCAGGTATTTGAAAGTAGAAAGTCTCTCAAAAATGTTGTCATTAATTTTTAAATCAGTCGTGTTTCCGTTTAAGTGCGTCTATTGACAATAAGATAATTGGTTTTTTCATTACTGATGATGAGTCTTACTTTACCAGCTTTGACATCAATAAGGTTAGTAAGGTATATTACGTCTTCAACAATATTTGAAATAATATCCAGGACATCTGCATACCCTAAAATTTTGTGGTACCTATTGAGCTCTATAAGAGTTGTATAAGCATGCCAAATTTCAACTTTTTATGTTAAGCCATTTGGCTACAATTTCTACCGTACAGACAAACAGACGTTAGTCAGATGAATGACGTTATAAGGATTTTTTGTGGTCACCCTACAAAACCCTAAAAAGAGGTTGGGAGCTGTGTCGAAGCCACTGTGGCTGGTGGGGGTTAGAAATGAGTGAATGCGCAGAGTTTAGATTTAGAGTGTTTTATTTTCTTATTGCTGTTTACAGAAATTTTATGCAGACAGTAACTTGTTTTGAGTACTTTTTGATCAATTTTTCTCACAAATATTACAGATTAGAGATGGGTCGTTCATGAACGAACCGGCTCACTGAGCCGACTCAGTACACTGACCGAAGTGACACGGTTCACCAAATTGAAATGAGCCGGCTCACGGCTCACTGTATAGTTTCAAATTTCAAGGATACGATTGGTCGGGCGATTGTGAGCTGTGACCGGAGTGATCCGGATCTGGATCGATGTCATGTTGAACTTCGCGAGAACTCGGCTTGTAATGTATTATCATAAAGTGTATTATTTATTGTCATCAATTTTTAGGGCAGTTTATTTGAAACTAATAGGCTTAGTCTGTATTTTCTTACAACCATACTATATTATTATTATTATTATTATTATTTATTAGCATAGAAAGCTGAAGCCGTAGACTTGTGTGGCTCTCATAGAAAACAAAATATACAAACAAATTTTGTACAGTATAAATGACAAAAAATAATACAAAAATAAAAAAAATTAAAAATTTACAAGATTACAAAATATTATCAACATTGTTCTTAAAATTATTAACATTTGTTGAAATGACTATAGCGGCTGGTAGGCTATTCCAAGCATGAAATACCCGGTTTGAAATAAAGCACTCACGCACTTTCTTCTTAAAACGTTCACGGCAAAGTTTGAGATTATGTCCTCGCAGTCTTTCATCCACACTTCGATCAAATAAGCCGGACAGGTCACACATATATTTGTCAGTCAGTAATAAGATCGCCACGTTGACGACGAGCAGTGAGGGTGGTTAGGTTAAGGACGCGCATACGTGCTTCATAAGGTAAAGAATTAAGTTCGGGGGAGAGCCTGGTTGGACGGCGTTGCACCCGTTCCATTAAGTTTATATCTTAAGGATATATAAAAATATTAAAAATATTGCCCAAATCCCAGAACATCGTCAACATCGAAACATCGCCATAAACTTAACACATCTGGTTTAAAATACAGTAGCTACATAAAGTGAATTGTTTGTTTCAAAAATGTTAGATAAGAGCCGGGGCTAAGCGACGTTCTACCTACGAGCGAACAACCGACAACTGACCGGGTCTAAGCGACGTTCTACCTAGGAGCGAACGACCGACAACTGACCGGGTCTAAGCAAGAGCCGGCTCTAAGCGACGTCTACCTACGAGCGAACGACCGACAACTGACCGGGTCTAAGTAAGAGCCGGCTCTAAGCGACGTCTACCTACGAGCGAACGACCGACAACTGACCGGGTCTAAGCAAGAGCCGGCTCTAAGCGACGTTCTACTTACGACCGAACGACTGACCGACCTGTGTCTCGGGATCATGTTTACAGTTCATATATTACAAGAACCGGCTCTAAGCGACGTTCTACCTACGAACTAACGACCGACCTGTGTCTCGAAAACATGTTTACTTAACCGGATCACTGTGCCGGATCAATGAACCGGCTCAACGAACTGAACGACCTCCACTGATCCGGTTCCGCAAACTGAGCCGAAATTCCCATCTCTATTACTGATATCTAAAGATCTCGCGTAGACGAAACGAATGATACCTCGTGTTACGTGCTATCAGGTCGAGGCCCTGAGTTATACTGATTTTATAGTGCACGCCGAGCGTCAGTTTCATCACAAAATTGAGCTTTGGAACTTATCAATTCGTAAAATCGAGAACTACCTGTATAGGAGAAATATATACAGACATTGCTCCACCGAAAACACTAATTCTCAATTATGTGTACAATGCATTAAGAAATTCGTACCTGATGAAACTATATATCTATATATATTTTTTTTTACTTTCAGGGTTCAACAAGTTGCACAGAAGGATCTAAAGGGTGGCCGTTTTATGGAATGGGAATGTGACGCATGCTTAGAAGTCATTTATGGAAATGCAATATCCATAAATAAACACTCCAGGGAACTTGTATCTAAATCTAAGAAAAAGAGAAAAGCTAAAGGTAACATTATATTTTTACAAGAGCATACTTACACGACCGACCACGAGCACCCTGGTCTATATTATTTTCTCTCTTTTGATAAAATCTAGCTTTCTGAAACATACAATGGTACAGAGGCTAATTAAAACTTTATATAGGACTTTTTTGAGATCTTAGCAACAAGACGGCTAATCCTAAACCACTATCGTATACATCAGCGGTTCCCAAACTTTTTTGACCGCGACCCGGTATGAAGTTTTAAAATTTTTCGCGATCCACCTTATGAAAAAAAAAAACATTTATTTACAAAACAAATTTTATTTTAAAGCAGTAGCTTTATAGTAATAAAGAGTAATAAATAGTAATAAAGAATATAGTATAGTAATAAAGAGTATAGTATAGCGATAAATAATATAGTATTCGCGACTGCAAATAACAGTGAGACGCCTGGTGGTGACTAGCTAAATTAAACAGAAGCGTATATTTGGATAATATTTGTAGCGTGTTGTGCTGCAGTTTATGTGAATTAAGAAGTATTTTAAAATATAGTGACTTAAATACAGTGCTTTTTTGCCGAAATATTGTTTGAACAGATAAATATTAAGAAAAAACTTCTGACATATACGATTCTCGTCCGCCATAAGCTGTTGTACGCAGCGCCGCCAACGTTAGTTTCAGTCGCGAATAGTAATAAAGAGCACAAATACACACTATTCTAGTGATTAACTGACGTAAAAAAAATAATATGTACAAAAAAAATCTTTTTTGTGTTTTTACAATTTTTTTCGCGACCCGGCAAAATTTTTCTGTGACCTGGTGCCGGGTCGCGACCCACACTTTGGGAAACGCTGGTATACATCATTTGCATTTGTTACCTATAAACTTACAGCATTACATTTATGTTAAACTATTAATTCGTGATACATGTAATATAATTTAACCGTTAATGTCTGTTGTGTATGGATATCAAATAAGTATATTGTCATCAATAAATATAAATGACATTATACAGGAAGCTATAAAAACTGTTTAAATGTTTTATGTTACGGAACCCGCCCTACGTTTTTCATTACTTCATTATTTAAAATTCGACGTTAAGTTACAAATGTTACTAAATATTCCTACCTTTGGAAAAATGGTTTTCTACAAAATAAGAATTTATTTTCTCCACGACCACTATTGAGAAGTGACATTACCGTTGGCGGCGCTGTAATTCATGGCAAAATGGCTGAATTGTCTAGTATTCAGCTGTTAATATGCTAACAGGGAACTGGTTAATTATAGCACAGTACATTTTTATTTTATGAAAATGTATCTTTGGACCTTCTAACAAAAAATCAACACCAGAACATATGTAATAATTTCAAACAGTACTACAGTCGCGTAGTACAATATTTCACCATCAGACTGCGTATCCGAGCGTGTCAGTTCTCAATAGAATTTAACAATTCTAAAACCAATTTTGACTATAGAAAGTTAATATTCTAACACAAGAGTTGGATGTTATTCTAAAGCACTTATGCATTTTGCGTGTATTTCATTCCATCACTTTTTATGGAATAACTATTCCATGCTTGTTCTCAGTTGTTTTTGTAGGGTTACATTAAAATATATGCAATGTTTACATTAAATAAATGCAATATAACTTCCTAAAAAGTACTAAAATAGTGGCCGATGTGCGGCAAATTAAATTAAAATTAAACAAATAATAAATAAAAAAATAATTTTAGTTAATTGATTAATTTGTTATGTAATATAAATTTTTTGTTAAGATAAAATGTTTGTTAAAATAATTATTTATATTATTTTTTTTCTTTCTCGAGGTCGTGGAGAAAGTAGGGTCTGTGACTCGGTTGGGAGAGAAAATTCGATGCTCGTGGTTCCTCACATCGAATTTTCTCATTCCAACCTTGTTACAGAATATGCTATTCATAAATTGACTAACTGCGTATAGGGCGTATAGTCGAAGGGTGCATTGAAAGTCGTAATTTTCTTGTGTTTTTTGAGTATTTATTTCAATAACAAAATACGTAAATACATTAATCTAACTATTTGCCGTCGCAAGCTATGACTCTTTCCCACTTTTTTGGTAGATGTTGAATTCCGTGACGTAATGAATTTGTGAACGTAGTGAAAAATGGTCTGTCTTTTGAGCCAATCCAGTCAGCAACCCAATTTTCGACTTCTCCGTAGTTATGGAAATGTGCATCGATCGGAACAGATGGTAATCGCTTGGGGCCAGGTCCGGAGCATACGCTGGGTGCGGGAGAACCTTCCATTCGAGCTCCAGTAGTGTTTGTTTCACGGCTATAGCAACATGGGGCCGAACATTGTCATGGAGAATTGTCTTGAAGAAACAATTTCCGGCGATTTGATGCAATTGATCGTCGTTTTCGCATCAAATTATTATTCAAACGATCCAATTGTCGACAACGTTCGGCGGCGATAATACACCCTCCATATCCCACCAAATGGAGAGCATTGCTTTGTGACCGTGGATGTTTTGGTTTGGTGTCGACGTTGATGGTTGACCAGGATCAAGCCATGATTTCTTGGGTTTCGGGTTGTGGAAATAGATCAATTTTTCATCGCCGGTCGCGATACCCCACAAAAAACTCTTCTTTTTATGCTTGCAAGCAAAGAAATCAAGGTATTTAAACGATTAGCAATTTTCGGTTAATTCTTGTGGCAGTCTTCTCCTTCTTGCTGGATTTTCCCGTGGCAAACGTCGTGAAATGGTTTCATTATCGACTTCGAGCTGTAAGTCATTTCTTTGAGTGTTTGAGCAGAGATAGCCAACGTGGTGGCCGAGCGCATTTAGTCGTGCGGTTTGTACTGGTGGAAACCCAGTACGACTGTCCGGTCTGTGGTTCGAGCCTGCTTCGTTGGTGATATTATTCGGGCGAGAATAATATATTTACATTACTTTCATTTTCACAATCATTCACCCTTCATCCAGGTGTAGGAGCTCGCCCCCTGGCATCGGCGATTAGCCTCGTTGCAGAAATAAAGGCCGATGTAAAATAAATAATATAATAATAAATGTTTGAGCAGAGATTTCTTCCAACATAGCTTGCAGTTGATCATCTTAAAACTTTTCCAATTGACCTGCCCGTTGTTTGTCACAAATTTCACAATCGCCACTTTTGAATCGTCAAAACCAATCTCTACATACTGTTTCCGATGGATCACATTTACAATACGTTTTTACAATCAATCGATAAACTGCACTTTTTTTCAGATAAAGTACTATAGAAGTACACATTGGAAAAACAACTAATCGTGTTGCAGTTTAAATCGCTTCTAGAAAAGCACTTGTGTAAACAAAGAAGGGCGTCTGATGGCTAAATTTTAGTAGGAAATGTTCATACTTCAAAATGACATAAGACACATCTGTCACTACCTACAGCGTACGCACCTAGAGCCATCTATACGTGGATAGCGGTTTTCAATGCATTCTCCTATACCTTACCAATTTTCAGTCGATTAACACAAACCTTGTGTCTACTTACAATTTCCTAATTATAGAATTTCATTTTTAAGTTTAAGTTTTTCAAATCGGATTTTTTTTTTTCGTAGAAATTTGGACATTAGAACACAGCAATTTGATGCCATTTTCAAACGCATGACCATGTAGTAATACAGTATTAAAGGAAAGCAAATGTCAAAAGCTATAATTTAACAACAACTTTCTTTATATTTTACAAATATTTTGTAACATATGGGAACAAATGTCGACTATAGATGGACAGTTCATAGATATCCATGTTAACCATATATGTCATCTGAAACGATATCACATTTATCAAGTATTTTTGGTAGTTCTTGCCATCTTTTGGCAGCCTGGCAAATTAATTTATACTGCATAAAACACATTACTGCCGCTCTGCTTTAGGTTTCTTACATACTTGAAGTATTTTATGCCGATGTAAATATGTGTAAATATATGTAAATATGAGGAACTACTAATAGAGAGGGCATCGCGCATTCATACCCATGTAAAACATCGTAGCCAGAGAGATTGACAAAAAGATATATATATATAGTTAGAATGTTGTTCTTGACGAAAAATGTAGGAGGAAATAAAAATTCTTGAATACTCGTCAAAAGTTTATTTATAAAATATCAAGAGACGTTTCGACTGGTAAATCCAGTCATCCTATCCAGCCGTCTTGTTCTACACTGCCATGTCTACTCTGAATGTGTTTGGGATGGATTTTCATTTACGTATATTTTTTATTAAGAATATACTTTTGTAAAATATTGACAACGTACTCTAGGTAAGAAGCTGTCTAGTTAAGAACACTTATTTTCTATAACTTTTTATAATTATTTGCTTAATTTTGATTAATATTGTATTTTCTTAATATCTCTGTAATAAATTTAGTTTCACAAAATGGCGCCTCACGCCATTTTGATAGTTTTCAATTAATAGGTTTAAATTATTTTACATCTATTTTATCTATTTTACCATTTAAACTAATTTATCAATCTCAAATTTACTCATTTTTGTTTTGTTAAAATAATACTTTTCTTTTTTACTACTTTTTGTATTTTACAATTGTAATTTTTATTTATAGACTGAGGATGACTGGATTTACCAGTCGAAACGTCTCTTGATATTTTATAAATAAACTTTTGACGAGTATTCAAGAATTTTTATTTCCTCCTTATATATATATATATATATATATATATATATATATATATATATATACGTATAGGTCACCTATGGTAATAAACGTCATTCCGTTTTGGAGGAACTAGTAAGCTCGGTGCTTCTGAGCCCTTTGCGCATGTCGACTTTAGTTTGAGACAGAAGATATGTTGTCTTTGTTAATCCCTTAAGCCTGGAACAGAATGCACAGCGCGCCGTCATTTGCGACGGCGTTGTGTTAGCGCCGTTGAGAATTTTCGCCTGCACAAAATGCAATAATTTTTAACGCCGTCAAGTGTCACGTGACAACCTATATCTGTGTTTATACGTGCGCTTTCTTTTATTAAAAGTATAATGGATGATGAAGACTTGTGTGTGATGTTATTTATGTTGTATGCAAGTTATTTATACATACAAACACTTTACCATTCAGTAAAAACTGAGGTTAGGTGTTCTGCGTCGACGTTCAACGGCGTCAAAAGTTGGAAATTGACGAACATTCAGTATCAACGGCGTTCGAACGCCGTAGGACGTTGTCCATTCTGTGCACTTGCGTACGACAGCTTGGTTTTAACTTTGCGCTGACAGTTTGCGCCGTCCAACGGCGTCAACGCGCCGTCAAACTCGTTGCATTCTGTTTCCCACTTTAGGCTACGCAAAATTCGCGATATGCCTTCTCTATTAGTTGGTTCTTTAAGGTGTAAACCAACGGAAACGAGAACTTAAGATCCTAACAAATAGAAATTACAAAAAAAATATTTATATATTACTGAATGCCCACCCTGCAAAAATAAAATGTTACTGAATGCGGCCCGCGATGTAAAAATGTTTTCCGACCCCCGATATAGATTATCGAGTAGGAATGACGATGGTTGTCCGCTACCCGACCTGTTATCATTTTACCCGGTTCCGATTTTGATTACTACCCGTTATCTAACTATTATCGGGAAGCAGATAATGAATTTGTAATTGTATTTTAAGTATCGTAAAATCTCGCATATAATACGCAACCCATTTATAAGAGTAAAATTTCCGGAAAAATTATTATATGTTTTACATACTCGCATATAATACGCACCGTAGATATTCAATAAGGTAAATCTAAAAAAATGTGCGTATTATACGGTATATCTGTTTATCTATGAGTGTTTTGTTGTAAAAAGTTTCCCATCCTTTCGTGTGATTGGAAAAATAAAAAGATGGAAGCGGGCCGCAATTGCCCCATTGGCCTTCTTCCATCTTTAATTAACGGGTAGCCAGCAATTAACGGAAATAGCGGGTAATTAACGTGTAGTGGGTAATGAAAGGATAGCGGGTAACAAGTGGGTAATTGTATCTGATACCTGCAGAGATGCCAGACGTCCCACGAGAATGAATTATCCCGCATCCCGCATAAACATTTATATGTCCCGCAGGTAAAAAATTTACAGATTTTGACTGTAAAATAACAAAATAATGCCATAAAAAGTGATGTATTTCTTTCCTAACATGTATGAATTTGAGGCATTGGCAGTTAAGTTGCATACTAATGGTAGCGGGACGCGTTAAGCTGCGTCCAGATTAGCGAGCCGTTTCTGTAATGTAGCGCGTAATGTAACACGCTGTCTAACATTTTTGTCTAATTTGGACGGCAACACGCACACAAGCCGAGCGGTTCGCAAAGCGCTCGATCTCAACCACTCTGTGTTTTTGAACATGAGCTTCATTAGGCGTATGTAAAATTTGTAAAGAATATACAGTATTGGCCATAAAGATTGCAACTTTTAATATTTTTCAATTATTCAAATTTGAATAATAATATTGGAAAATAAATACTCTTAGGGCCGAGAGTTCCAGTTGCTAATAAACTGTACAATAAGTTTATTAGCAACATAATTTTTTTTCCGAGAGTTCCACCCCTAAATAGTTATTAGGTTGCTAATAAACAGGCTTATTTGTCTAATAACTTATAGGCAACATGAAGTGCTTAATAAAGTGACATATAACCAAAAACAAGTTCGCAAAATGTGTTAATATTTCAATTTTAATTAAAAACCGTATAATTTTAAAAGAATATACGAATGTGTAGTTTTTAAACATTTATATAATGGTGATTTTAGTGTT
The DNA here is from genome assembly GCA_963971575.1 of Liopterus haemorrhoidalis. NCBI lineage: Eukaryota > Metazoa > Arthropoda > Insecta > Coleoptera > Dytiscidae > Liopterus > Liopterus haemorrhoidalis. The sequence goes on from OZ020624.1 coordinate 6,867,843, forward strand.
TTATATACATTTAAGTTGTATTTTGGCGAAATCGACGATCTGTTTGAATTTATCTGAATTTATAAATTATGGACAACCGTTTTTAGAATATTTTGGGCATTTATTGTAAATGTGATATATAAAGAACAATATATAAATATATATTTTTAAATAAACATTGTCTTTTATTTTTACATATGTATTTATTTCAATTACGATTACAACACACTACAAACAATACTTTAAGCATTACTATTTATATAAAAATGATAGAGAATAAGAAGACAGACGCAATTATTGGCAGAATAATAAAGATGTGTGGCTGAAAATTGCTGATAAGTTTAATTCATATTGTTTAAGGAATGTAAAATAAAGCAAAATATGGCTGTCTTCTTATTTTCAGTCACTTTTGTATTATAAAATGCTATTTTTATTAACTTCTCTTCTATCTATATTGTCCTCTTTTTCTGTGATAAAATTTGTTGAACGCCGTTTAATTGTCATTTTAACAGTAACACAAAAAATATACGTAATGTCATTGAATGTCAAGTCAAACTATTTATTGTCAAAATATTTAATGTCAAAATATTCAGTGTCAAAATTTCATCTCACTTTAGCTCTACAAATTTACGTATAGCTCTATCCCTCTTGCACCGTGTTACTATCTTTATAAGAAATACCAATGAAAAAACAAAAAATTATGTTGCTAATAAACTATTAGAAGGATTTTGTAACTTGGAAATCACCAATAAATTTATTAGCTTCATAAATATATTATGTGTCAAATAACTATTAGGGAGTTTATTAGGAACTGGAACTCTCGGCCCTCAGTTCTATAATTTAATTATATTTTGTCTGTTACATCAATCAATAGTCAAATAATCTGAATTACAGATTAATAATAAATTATTTCTTCATTTTTGCTTGGACAAAAATATTGCAACTACTCAAATTTTCTTGTTATATGCAGGTTTTATCCATAAATAATATGTTGTGCACAAGCAATATTCCAGTTTATATTTGTCAATCATGGGTCGTGTAAAACTGTTTCAAGTGAAATTAGAAACTTAATAATTTCTGGTTTTAAAGACGGGCTGCTGCAAAATGTGATTTCACAAAATTTAAAAGCATAAATCTTACTGTGTCGCGAATTATAAAACGATTTCGAGAAGAAGGTACGTTTAAAGTTCCAAAAATTCCAGGACAGCCACGAAAAACTACAAAACGAACTGATAAAAAAATTATTTATTTAACTGCCAATAACCCCTTTCTGTCATCGGAGAAAATTTTGGGCCTTTTGCCACAAATGGATCAAGAAAACATCTCAACAAGAACTATTCGCAGAAGATTAGTTAGTGAGGGTCTTTTTAGTCGCCGTCCCGCTAAAAAACACTTCTATCCAAAAGAATGTGAAGGCCCGATTAGAATTTTCTAAAAATCATATTGACTGGACTGTAGATCAATGGAAAAAAGTTATTTTTAGTGATGAATCTAAGTTCAATTTGTTTAAAAGTGATGGTGTAAGTTACGTCAGGAGGCCTGCTAATAAAAGATTAGTTCAAAAATACACCTTGCTAACAGTTCAACATGGCAGAGGTGGTGTGATGGTATGGGGCTGTTTCTCGGGATATGGTATGGGTCCTCTATACCACATTGAAGGAAAAATGGATCGATTTAAATATAAAGACATCCTTCAGAATGTTATGGAACCTGATTCTGAAGAGTTCATGCCTTAAAACATATTTTTCGGCATGATAATGACCCAAAACATTCTTCGAAGTTGGTCAAAAAATGGTTCGAGGATTCAAAAATTAACGTAATGACTTGGCCGTCACAGTCACCCACAGTTTAAATCCAATAGAAAACCTTTGGGAGATTTTCGACCGAAAGATTAGATACAAAACGCATTCAAATATTGCAGATTTGTTTAAAGCTTTGCAGGGTGCCTGGTCTAATATTTATAATGAAATGATCACGAAATTATTATAATCAATGCCGAAAAAATGTCGGGAAGTTATAAATACTGGTGGTTACTATACAAAATATTAAAAATGATCTGTTAATAATATAACATTTTCTTGATTAATAAAAAAAAAGATTTTTTTAAGAGTAGTTGCTATCTTTATGTCCAGGTAAAAATAATAAATACAATAAAAAAAAATAGAATTTACTATTAAAATTTAATTTTTTTCTATAATATATGTAGAGGATTGTTAAAGGTAAGAATTACATTTTTTAATTTTAAAAATATTGAATAGAATGAAAATGAAAGAGGATTGTCAAAAGTTGCTATCTTTATGGCCAATACTGTATGTTCAATATTTCAACTAGCTCTAAAAATGTCCAAGGTAGTAACGTTACGTTTGTTGAAGTATATTCAATTGTAAATAATGTAAGGCCTTGATTGAGCATAAGAATGAATGCTGTTTGGAGCAAATGTTCATGAAAATATCCAAAACTGTGATAACTTACATGCTTCAAAGCGGTTTAAAATGGAATCAAATAATTTATATTATTTTACTGTGTGCGCGCTCGCAAATTATATAAATCTTTAAATGGTATGTTCCTATATTATTCCAGCTTCTGACTGGCTGGTTAGAAACAGGTTAACATTGAACGAAAATAAAACTCAAAAGTTACTGATCACCAACAGACCTCACTCTTTTGAAAATCCAGATTCGGTGTGCTTTCTTGGAATCTGTTTAGACCCAAAGCTAAACTGGGAACCCCATATATCCACACTCTGTGGCAAACTTTGCAGAATAATATTTTTAATCAGAAACATTAGGGCATCAATATCAATTGATATATTAAAAATTGCTTATTTCGCGCTGTTTGAATCACAAATATCTTATGCGATTTTGGCCTGGGGACACTCCACCTTTTCCTCGAGAATTTTTTCACTTCAGCGTCGATTAGTAAGATTAATGTTGGGTTTATCGTACAGAGCTGAATGTAAGCATTGCTTTGTTGAACTACGCATAATGACTTTTCCAGCGCTGTACGCATATCATTGCCTACTTTATGCACACAGTCATCTTGGTGATTTTATTACTCATGGACATATTCATACTTACAATACTAGAAACAAATCAAATCTATGTCCGGATTTCATCAGAATAAATAAATGTAGGTACAGTGCAAATTACTTTTCTCAGCACTTTTTTAATCTACTTCCCCTTAACCTCAGAAATGCCCCATTTCATATATTTAAAAGAAAAATAAAACAATATATCATTGAAAATCCTGTCTTCTCATTAGAAGATTTTTCCAAATTAGATTTTTTAAATATATGTATTAATAACGAGGACTAAGCCATGTTTTCATCTACAAAAACCACAAAACTGGTCTATATTTATAACATTTTTTATTTATTTTTTTTTTCCTCTGTAATTTGTATATCTAATTATGTAATTTGACTGACTGTAAACAACTATATGATGTATTGTAGTCAATAAACTTATTATTATTATTATTATTATTATTATTATATTGAGATATTCTAGAGCTGTTTGTCTATCTAACTTTTTAGTGTGCACATGTGTTTTATATATTTTAACTAGCAGTATATCCTCATCTCAAAATAAGATGGATTTTTTCGGTAGCGAAGCAGCGGTGCTTCGCTACCGAAAAAATAGTCGTAGCCGGCTTAGACCGGACCCATGGTAGAATCGGTTTAAGACTGGCTTGGTGCAAATTGTTTTTGGAAGAATCAAATATATATTCATTTGTTTTAATATACTATTGTATTGATATGTGCTTCTTACACAAATAATGTAAGTAAGGGCTTCTTTGTAAACATTGATAGTACAGTCATTTAGTAACAACACGTATGAGTGTCTCGTTGTGCTAACCTAGGAAAATGCCACAAACAGTTGCCCTTGTGAGAATCACTCATCGCCCAAGGCGGCGCTAGTCACTTGAAGCATTTTATCTTGTACCTTATGAAGTTGTTTGTTATAATGTTTATTAGAATTATTTCGTGATTACTTCTGATCTATAAATCGTACGTATATAGGTCCGAGCACTTTTTTACCGTTAATTATTTTTTTATTTTATTTAAATTTAATTTACGGCACGAGGCCATTGATATTTGTACATATAACATATTATCTAGAAATATACAATAAACGGTACATGTATAATACATTTGCCGAAACATATCATAATACAAGAGAAAAAGATGATACAAATTTACAAAAATAAGAAACAAAAGAAAATTATAATAATAATAATGACAATAGTAAATAAATAAACATATACAAAATGAGGAAAAGTGTAAGTAGAGCAAGAGAGACATACACTTTACATATCAGCGATCCCTGCAGTATTCGAAAGCAGTATACAGTCTGACGATCGTACTACAGAGATAGTTTCCCCTTCCGCTACCAATTTATGGTGAGTGGGGCGCGCAAACGCATACACCATATGGGATTGAAAAACTGGTCGCTATTCACACAGCTTTGTATTACAATGTTATTAACTCGCCATAGATTAGTTCGGAGGGAAAATGTTCTCTCTCTCAATACACAATCAGCTGTTCTTACGTTACTATTTACAAACATCGAACTAGCACTACAGAACCTGCTCAAACCGTTGATAATTCTGAATGCATTGTTGTAACAAATTTTAAACCTACGCATTCTGGCCTGTGTTGCGTTAATCCAAAGAGAAGTACAGTACACAGAAGCACAGAATGCGTTGAATAAACAGTTACGCACGCCAACACTGCACTTAGAAAATCTACGGTTTAGCATGTTCGCCCTAACGCATAAGGCTCTACACTGTCTGTCCACATCAGCGTTGTCTGAAAGGTCGTCGCAGATTATGTGACCAAGATATGTCACCGAATTCACTCGCAACACTGTCTGATCACACAATTTAATACCGGGCACTTGATATGCTTTATGCTTCGGTTGGAATACCATATATTCCGTCTTCTTGACGTTATATATAAGTTCATGATCTGCAGCAAAGTTCGCACAGATTTCCAGCAGCTTTCTCAGACCTGGCAGGGAGGGACATAGGAGAACCATATCATCCGCATAGCTAATGTGGTTAATCACTTTGTTTCCCATCACACATCCTACGTTCAATTGATTCAGGCGCTCGCTCAATTTGTCGATGTACACATTAAAAAGGGAAGGTGAAAGCAAACTACCCTGCCTAACGCCGACCGACTGATTGAATCGCTTGGACCTCTCTCCGTCCCAGCGTACTCGCTTATTCTCTGTGTCGTACCATACACTTAATATGTCGATGATTCGCGGAGTTACTTTCCTTTCCTTCAGAACTTTCAGCAGTTTGCTTCTGTTGACCCTATCAAACGCTTTGCTAAGATCAAGGAAACAAACGAAAATCGGTGTATCTCGTGCTAGGTATCTTGCCACAGTACTTTTCAGCGCATATATAGCCATCTCCGTTCCGTGGTTCTTCTTAAATCCAAACTGATTGTCGGCGGACTGAAGCTGGCTTTCAGTTTTCCTGATCAATACATGTTCCAGGATTTTAGATATCACGGTGGCAATCGCAATGGGACGATAGTTGTCACTACACGTCAGTGAGCCACACTTGATTTTTGGGACTGGCACTACGTCTACGAGAGTAAGTTTTTGTGGTAGATGTCTGTGAACTAGCATGAATGTGAAACACAGCGCTAATAGAACATGTAGGCGGGGGGAAGCGTTGGAAATATGCTCCGTGCTCAAGTTGTCTGCGCCTTTAGCTTTGCCATTATTCAGCTGTTTGACAGCACAACTCACATCTTCACATGTTATTAAACATTGATCTGCGGGAACACTGTCGTGGGATGTGCCATATTTTTCATTATCTCCTGTCACAGCATTCTCTAGGAACACCTTTCTCCAGTGGTCCGCTATGTTGGTCTTATTTGACACTCCGTCGACTTGTTGTGGTCTGGGTTTATTTTTCTTCAGACCAGTGTTGTACCAGAATTTAGCAAAATCTTTGGTGTGGTACAGGGCTGTTATCCTGTCTGCTTCTTCCATGTCTAGAGTTAGACGGTGCTTCTTTAGTTGCCATTTAAAGCGGGCTCTAGTGAGAACACGTCTTTGGTTGATCTCGCCCGAGCGAGGTCTCCCGTTTTCAAACCAGATACTTAGTGCTTCCTTCGCGTCCCTCCTTGCCGCTTGCAGATCTTTATTCTCGTTCCATCCGTGCACCCGTTGTTGCCTTTTCGCGCGTTTCTTGATGTTCTTACACACATGCACAGAGGTTCTGAGAAGCGTATCCACTATGCAGTGGTAAAAATCATCGATAAGCGCAAGATGACACTCATTCCTACAGCTTGTGTCCTCACATTTAATTAGTTCACGCGGGATCACAATTCTTTTTAGCTCACTTTCGCATGCTCTGCTGTAACACTCCCGCACTCGCGCATTCCACCACACTCTGCTACGTTGCTCTGGTGATGGGACTTCGGCTAGCCGCTCCATGCAAGCCACTTCAACGGAAAAATATAGCGGTAGATGGTCTGATAAAGTAGACTGGTAATCTACTTTTATTTCTGTAGTGCTTGCTGAGAGATTCTCCGTAACTACGCAGTGATCCAACCAAGATGTAGTATTACTGGCGTCACTTATAAACGTGTAAGTGTTGGCCGCTAGCACTTCCTGGTCCTTTACTACATATCCGAAGTCTTGACAGAATTTGGCAAGTTCTCTTCCAAAAGCACATGTTGGGTCCGCGTTGAAGTCGCCCGCAATCATTACATTGGTGACGTCATCATCCGATGCTAGTGCCTCTATCCTCCCTAGAATATGGATGAATTCCGGTAGATTATCTGGGGCATCCGTAGGCATATATACATTGATGACTAGTAGACAGTCATCTTTAATTTTTACTTTTACGGCGGCTAACCGTGGTTCATCTGGCACTGGAACCGCACAAATGTTGTTCGCCAAGGTTTTCCTCCAGAGGATTCCTACCCCGCCATAAGGCCGCCCAAGGTGCACTTTCTCTGCTGGGTCCATCGTTGATGTACCGGTTGCATCAAAGTCCTGGTGTAGATCACTGAGCAGCTGTAACTCGCTTCTTCGTAACCAGGTCTCCTGCAGTAGACATATGTCGACTGATCCACATATGTCCTGCATTAAGCCAGAGATACGTTTAACTGATTTGCAGTTAAAGGAAACAAGTTTAATTTTTTTGGCCATTTCCGGTATGCTTCCTCGGTTTCCACACATATTCTCTGACACACACACCTGTCGGCCAGACGGACGGAGAGAGTATTTTCCATGCGTCTGTAGTGTTGACACACAGTCGGAAACGCGAGTAGTTTCTTGGTGTCGTTGTTGCCATTTTCACACATTGCAACCCCTCGGTCGATATTTGGTTACGTTTTAGCACTTGCAACACATCTGTTTCCTCAGCGTTTGGATTGACGCGTGTGACGTAAAGCCACTGCCGTCTTTCAACGCCCGACACGCTGTCTTTCATTGTTGACGTACCGACAACAGTTGCAAGTTTACGTTTGCTTGGTTTTACCTTGCGTTTGACCTCCGTGAACCCATCGTCGGCACGTGCCTGTTCTATATTACTCACTTTGCCCAAATCAGACGAGTGCGTTTTTGCTGTTTCAACAGGTTTTGGATCACAGACAACCTTGCTGGCATACGTCACTTGTTCCGTCTGCTTCCTGGCTGCTTCGGTAGACTGCGGGGGCGGGGATTTCGGTTTTTGCGATTTCGTAGACGATTTCTCTGATCCTCCCGGTTTTTTAACTGAAATTTTCATTTCCTTCAGTTCTTTTAATACGTCCTCGCTGATTTTTGCGTCCAGTTGCCTCTCTAGTTTCAAAGAGTGCAGCTCTCGTTTCAGTAATGCCACATCCTTCATGACTGATGTGACATCAACATAGTCGAAGGTAACCGAAGGAAGTTTCCCTAGGTCCCTCGCCACAAAACACGGTAGTACATCCGGCTCAACCGTCCGCAGCATCTTTATGATGTCCTGCAGGTGTTTCACCTTCTTCCCATCTCCGGATCGTCTTGTTGTCACACTATGTTCTCCACAGTGTTCTGATAACAAAGATTTAGCAACCTCTACATCTTGTTCATTGTAGTGTTGGTCGCATAACTTCACGAGCATAATTTCGTCCAAAATATTTATTTTATTTTGGATGAACATCAGCAATTCATTAACCACAAATTTTTCAACCATTTTGTTTTTTTTTTTTTTTTTTGTATTATCTGGTAACCATAGTTGATCCTCAACACAAAAAAAGAAAAAGTACTTTTTATAAATATATAAATAATGCGTCTATCACTTTTAACAAAACTAAGTGCATACGAAACACGTCTGCACTTCACCACTGCACAATACTAATAAATGCTCTTGCCACCGAAGAAACTTTTATTCGTATATTTTTAGGGGCTACGAAAATGTTCAACAGCCAATTTAATGTTACAATTGTCGTCGAAAAATGAAAATAAAAAATCTGGGATATATATGTATAACTTTTATAGTTTCGCCGCCATAGCATTTTAATGTGATTAATGTAAAAATCTTAATTACATTTTTGTACATGTGTATGGGTAACCTCTATCAGCAAAAACCAAGTCTTTATCTCTCATTGGGCCTAAGAGATATTGAGGAATCAGTGAAAAAGCATTTTGACCCCTTATGGGTGAAATTATTTAGTAAAATAAGTTAATAAACTAAAGAAGATTTTAAAAACTACTTATATGCCAAAACGGAATGTTATCTCAATAAACATAGGAAATGCGAAGCGTTGTACAATTGACTCCGAATGTAGATTTAAGGGTTGTTTAGGGCAAAATCTTGAATTTCGTTCATAAATATTTGTAACCTTTATAAGCAAAAACTAAGTCGATATCTTATTGGTTCCAAGATATATTGAGGATTCCTTGAAATCATATTTCACCCCTTTTCACCCCCTTAGGTATCGAATTTCAAAAAAGCTTTTGTTTGGGTGCTTACATCATGGAGAGAATATGCTTTCCGAATTTCATGATTATGTCCAAGGGACGTTTTATAGAATAAAAAATAACAATTTACTCCTTTCGAGGTGCAATTAAAAAAATATGTTAAAAAGATATTTTAAGTTTTTAAGTTAACAGTTTTAATCCCGAAACACTCCCTTAGAATGAGAATTTTGAGATGCTATATGGCCTCTGTTCGAATCCTGGTTTTAATCTATTATCATACTAATTTTGGTTAAAATATGTCAAACTGTTTTTAAGATTCGTCAAAAGCAAAAATAAATAAACCAAAATAATAAAGTTCATAAACATTGGCAAAAATAAAAAAATTATAATATAGATGTTTTCTCGTTCTACATAGACTAATCATAGTTTTGCTTAATAACTTTGCTATAATAATAAAGATCAGTGCTGTTTACCGACAATATTTAAGCCGAACATTTCCGATGCCACCCGAAGAGCCACTATCTGAATATAGTCATCCATTCAACTATTAAACAAAAATTCATATCCCCTCAATTCATATTTAATAGATATTCCAATGGTCCAATATAATTAAAAACAAAATTATTTATTACTCGTTTCTGGTGGGACCTTTTTGAGATTTTTCTAGTTATGGTGAAGACATTTTCTACCTGTATGCAAAATTTCAACTCGGTAGCATATCTGGAAGTGGGTTAGAATTTCCGGACATAGCCACAAATATTCATTTTTATACATATAGATTATTGCTGAACGTTGTAATTCATTGTTAAGAGAATGTTTCTGTCATTGTTGGAAATTTCCGTTAAAAGTCCTGTTTGAAAAAGTATGTTTATATTTACGCCACCAATAGAGTGTTGTTTTACTTTCTTGGCAAATTACGGCTACGTTAAACCAATCTTCTCTTTCTTCTCTATCGTTCCTCAAATCACATTAGTTTTATTCAAATAGTGGGAGTAATTTTTAGCCAATGAAAAAGTAATATACTCGAGCTTCACTTACGATCAGATTTCCACGTAGAACATACTGATCTTACTGTTGGTGCGGTTGTGTTTTTGTTAAAAAAAATGGCACTGTCGAAACCCACATTAGTAAAGAAGATTTGTTCAGAACATCGTGATCAATATGAATATGATTTTTGCGGGCCTGCTAAACGACGTATTAGAGAAGAATGTGAATTTCTTGAAATATTCGTTGATAATCCGGAATTTTGTACCCTTTGTAACCCAGTGGTAGAACGGATCGTTCATGGTGTCAGATATATGGGTAAGTACTAGTATCTTAGTACAGGGTTGTTTGAACGATCCGCGAGCTTTATGCGTTCTTTGATTTTGTGCTTCTGTGGGTTAGAATTTTGATTTTCATGCGTGAAAAAAATAATGGCATAACTAGGAAATATGTACCTCTGAAACTGCGCATGTGTCACACCGCGTCGTACCAATGAGAGGATAAATCTGACGCTCGATTGACACATATACGCATGCGTTCCAGTGTAGCGGGAAACGAGGATGAAACTAGGAAACCACTGTTGTGTTTACATGTACTTATATGCAGCGCACACATTTTTAAATAAATTGAAAATGTCTGTGATGTGATTAATTTGCAATAAAATATTTTCAAAACAATAGAATTTAAATGTCCATTTAAAAAGTATTCCTAAGATAAACTTTAATGGTAATCGACGAATATGGCGAGGGGTTTCCTGCATCATGTATGTTTACAAACAGGCAGGACACTACTGTTTATGATTTTTTTTTTTTTTCGTAAAATTTTCAAAAAAAATCGGCTAATAAATTGCAATTTTCTATATCCGATATAAATGAAGTGTTTTACAATGCCTGGTGTGCAGTGATGGGCACCAAACTTTAAAAACTTTAGAAATAACCCTTGAAGAATCAAAATTTATAGAAATGTTACCAAAAGCAATAGTTTTTTACTTTCGGACAATGACATGAAAATATTTGGTGAATATTTTTTCACAAATTATTATGAGAAGCCCAATCTTTGGGCTTATACTTATAGAAAATGTTTAGAAATTAACAAAGAAAATAAAAAACTGAAACACCAACTAGATACGACAAAATTTGAACCAAGTAATAAAAAAATTAATAAACAAATTTCTATATTTAGTACCAGGAAAAAAATTAAGAAGTCCAATATTTTAAAAAACCGACAACGCAAGAGGAAGAAAATATTATTGAAAAAATACAGAAGTAACTTTTTTTTGTCTTAACTGTGTGAGTAGTAACACACACACACACACACGTGTAATTTCATTCATTTTCTCTCCTTTGTATTTATTTAAGCAAATAATAATTTAAGAATGAATTATTTGTTGCTTAACAATAATTTTATGACTATCGACAACACTGTGATATTTGTTCCTTTTGTTTTTTTTGTTTTTTCTTGTTTTGTATTATTGTTCATATTAGCTACGTGCTGTTCTATTAAATAAATAAATAAATAAATAATAAATTGATAATTATTATTGTCTTATTATTGATGTAATTATGATAAATATATCCACAATAAATCAGAATATTATATTTTTAATCTCCGCTCAAGATCATTTTGAAACATGCGCACATGTGTCAATCGAGCGTCAGATTTATCCTCTCATATGATTTGTTCAATGTACGGTGATTCTAAACATGTGGCATTGTTATGTTAGTGTGAGTTTGTTTTGTCATTAAAAACGGAATTTGTTATATTAATATTCGACAAGCATGTTATCTTCATTTTGTAGGAAAAGATTTTTTTAAATGTAGGAATATTTAAATGTATTTAAGTAACATTTTCAGTTTAACCACAAATTTGATTATTTAAAATTTGTAATGAAAAAGGTAGGACGGGCTCCGTAACAAAACATTTAAACAGTTTTTATACCGTTCTGTGTATACCATTAATACGAGGGTGCGTTTTTAGGTTTTTGTAGGTATGACCAAAAAACCCTTATACCGTCATTTTGTCGTCTGTCTGTCTGTGCGGTAAAAATTGTAGCCAAACGGCTAAACCTAAAGAGTTGAAATTTGGCATGCGTATATAACTCTTTGACCCGCACATAGGAAAAATACTAAAACATCTAAAAAACATATCCCCCTAAAAATATAAACAAATATGAGTTTTTCGAAAAAAAAAAAAAAAAATATGTTTTTATAATTCTGAGTAGGGTATCAAATGAAAGCCCTTGGTACGTGGATTAACGATCAAATTTTTATTTTTGCAAAATAAATTATTTTGAAGCGATTTTTGACAAAATTGTGCAAAAAAATTTTTGTCCCACACCCTGTAGCCCAGATGGTTTAAACCAAAAATCTGAAAAAATTCTAAGTAATGTACATTGGTGTGAACCGGAATAGTACAACAGGAATTTTTGATCTGATTATGTTTTTGGAAAAAAACGCATTTTTTGTGATTTTTTGCTAATAATGTACACAAGTTATAGCTTTGTAACACGCTACACTGGAACGTGTATGCTGGTGTAGTGGTTTTTGACGCTGGTTTTTCATCCAAGTAACTCGATCCGAAAGGGATCGAACCCTGCGAGAAGAGACAATATTATTTTTTGTTTTTTTTTTTCTTTTAATTTTTATATTGTTTAAATTATTTTTTCAAAATTCTAGTTATATTTTGGCAAATGTTGCTTTTAATTTTTAAAAGCGTAAATTTAATAACCAGTGGAAATTGTTGAAATTATAATTTAATTCTGTTTCAATGTACACGAAATCAGAGGGGCGGAACTTATAACAACCAATGGAAGCCATAGGCACAATTTTTAAAATTCTTAATGAACCTTGCTATATAAAAAAAAAAATACTGCACATATTTAGAAACCTAAATAATGGTATTAGGCGTTCGAATTAAAATTAACAAAAAAAATATTTTAATATAAAATTTGTTTTGGCATCCCAAATAATCATCATTCACTTACTAAATACAAATACCTGCAAAACCCTGAAATGTGTGAAAATTCACATTTCACAGCAATTTTTATATTCGCGGAGTAAGAAGAATAAATAAAAATGCAGAACTATTTTTCTTTTTCAATATATTCACCCTTAACTCTAAATACACTTTTCAGATCTATGAATTAATTTGTGTATGCCTGCGAAAAAAATATGATTTCTCTTTAACCCTTATAGGACTATCGGTTTATATATGAACCGCGATTTGTATACTCTACTGGCCGAGCGGTTTATATATGAACCGCGATTTGTATACTCTACTGGCCGAGCGGTTTATATATGAACCACTGTTTTTGTTTATTCTTTCTAAGCGCTAGCGTCATTAGTAGAGAACGGATATTTCATTTTAGAAAATAAAGTTTAACCTTGAGCCATAGGCGTAGATATTAAAAGTAGAATTTTATCTTCTAATTGGGCAGTTTTATATTGTCACTTGACGGAACAGCTTGTTATAGTTTCTAAAACCACGTAAAATTTGTATTGTTTTTATTGAATACCCTTATAATGGAAAACAGGCGAGAAAATGAATTTGAAGAAGTGATAGCAGAAGACGATTCAGACGAAGAGTTGGATGAAGAAATTGGTTCCATATTATCGATTCCGCAAGAGGAAAGTGAAGAAGAAACTGAACAAGAAGAAGTGGAGATCCAGTTTCGGCCTAGAATACCGGGAGATTCTGGCAATATTTTAGGTTTTACACCACCACGTACTGGAATAAACCAAACAGCGGCCCCTAATATAATTGCCGATTCGTCGCCCTTTACCGTTTTTTCACTGTTTTTCGAAGAAGTTTTCTCCGTATTATTACGAGAAACCAATAGATACGCCCATCAATTTTATGCAAGTAATGACGAACCAGGCCCTTCAGTTGAACCTCCCTTAATCAAATGCTTGCATTTTATCGCACGCGTTCAATTTTAATTCCGGCCGGCAGCGAGTACTAGGTTAATTAAATTTAGTACGTTAAGGGTTAATATTAATTTTCTTTTTTTTTTTTTTCTTTTTTTTAGGGTTTTGTAGGTATGACCAAAAAACCCTTATACCGTCATTTTGTCGTCTGTCTGTCTGTCTGTCTGTCTGTCTGTCTGTTCGGTAAAAATTGTAGCCAAACGGCTAAACCTAGAGAGTTGAAATTTGGCATGCTTATACAACTCTTTGACCCGCACATAGGAAAAATACTAAAACATCTAAAAAACATACCCCCCTAAAAATATAAACAAATACGTGCTCATCGAAAACAAAATTATTTTTTTTAATTCTGAGTAGGGTATCAAATGACAGCCCTTAGTACGTGAATTAACGATCAAATTTTTATTTTTGCAAAATAAATTATTTTGATGAGATTTTTGCCAAAATTGTGCAAAAAAAATTTTGTCCCACACCCTGTAGCCCAGATGGTTTAAACTAAAAATCTAAAAAAATTCTAAGTAATGTATATTGGTGTGAACCGAAATAGTACAACAGGAATTTTTGATCAGATCAGATTATGTGAAAATAACGCATTTTTTGTGATTTTTGGTTCACAAAGTACAAAAGTTATACCAATGTAAGACAGTTACATGCAAGGCCTGCGTAGCGAAATGGGTTAGAGCACTGGTGTGAAACGAAGGGTTTCGAGTTCGAGTACGGAGAGAATTTAATTTTTTCTGTTTTTTTTTTTGCATTTTTATTATGTTGAAATTATTTTGTCAAAATTCTAGTTATATTTTGACAAATGATGCATTTAATTTTTAAGAGCGTAAATTTAATAACCAATCTTATTATATGATTAACAGACGATAAATTATTTAAAAAATATCGTTCATTTTGCCGTGATTACTACAAAGTAAAACGTGTCCTACACACTCAGCATACCGCCTTCACTTATTATATATCTGCGAAACCCTGAAATGTGTGAATATTCACACTTCACATCCATTTTTTTTTTTTGTTCGCTATAGTATACAATATTTTATGTGTGTATTTCTTTTGTTTAGAGTACAAGTTGAATACCCAACTTGAGAAGTTGCTAAAAAGTGATAAGTTACTGGAGGAACGTATCCAGGAACTGGTGGAAGACGCTGAGAAGATGATGGAGCATAAGCAGAAGAATTTAGAGTGTTGTTCAGCTATTGAACGAGCTTTGGAACATACCTTCCCTAGAGCTAGAGCACTGCCTTTCGGATCTCGTGTTACTGGCATAGGTTCGCCGGTAAGTTTAAATTCTGTATTATCTGTATCTAATCGACTTCAATGTTCATGTTTTTTATTCGATTAGAACGTAGATTTTTTAAAATTTGTTATAGATAGATATACAGAGTGTTTGTTTGAAACGGGGCACCCCGAAAATCTCCTTTATTTGTAAAGATACAAAAAATCTTCAGAACAAAAGTTAAACTAGACAAAAAGGCCCATCTAAAGGTTACTTTAAGAATTCTGAGGCACTTCCGGTTTCACCGGAAATGATGTCAACTTTTAATCTAGCATAGGGAATCGATAATTTTATATTTTTTTCCTAAAAGTACGTTAAATTAGCTTTACAATGACACCAAAAAATCATATTTTTATGTTAACCATTTCAAAATGGCGACCATTTATTTACAAAATAATAATCAACATAAGTTTTACAAAGTTGAACGTAGCAAGCTTTGAAAACAATAAAAAAAGAAACAAAATATCAAAATGATACAAATATTTATATAAAAAATACCCTTTCACGGCCAGGTTAGTTTCAAAATAGGATCAAAATTAAAGAAATCAAATATAACTCCAACCTTTTATAATAAACATACAATTAAAAATTTACTCGTTAATAATAAACTAGATAAAACTGATTTACACAGCAAAAGTGGAGTTTATCAAGCATCGTGCCAAGATTGTTCAACAATATATATAGGCCAAACTGGTCGAAAATTTGCTACAAGATTTTGTGAACATTTGAAAGCCATCCAAAACCAGTGGCGAAGGAAGACCTCCGGTAGACTTGCCCTCCCATAAAAAAATAATAATAAAAAAAAATTCATAATTTTTTTTTTTTTTTAAATTTAAAAAAAGATTTAGGTAAATCTTCAAATACATCAAATTATGTCCTATACAATTTTTTGTCCAAGGCTTGGTTTACTAGTTACGAATTTTTTTAAATTTTAATGTTTAATAACTTCCGTTTCCGGTTTCGGATTTTAATAAAAAACAATAGGGTTCTTCCCAATTATTAGGAGATTTTTTTAGTACCAGAACGAACTCTTTATGTTAAACCGTTTTTGAGTTATCGTGTATACACACAGACACACACACATACGGACGGCACTTCGAAAATAGGTTTTTTGGATTCCCTGGACCATGAAACGTGGTCATCAGTCAAAATCTCGACATCGAAAATTTTCGCTTACAATACTTGCCCCTTATATATTAAGGTCGGGCAAGTAATAAAAAAGTAGAACAGTCCAACATAGCAGAACATATGATCTCCAATAATTATAACCTTTCCGTTAATGACTTTAAAATCCTACACATTCACAATAAAAGCCTTAAACTGAACCTTTTAGAATACCGAGAAATTCACAAAAATATTAACTCTGGAATTCCCTTAATGAATGACCAGATTGACGTTTACAACTCACCCCTAATAAATCGGTAAAACACTTTTTTTTTTCCCTTTTTTCCCTTATCTGCTAATATGGTTTACACTTGTATTTCCTACCATTAATATTTGTTCCCACTGAATGTATCTGTTAAAAAATAAGTTTTGTTTGTAATTTGAACTCCTGTAGATGGCGTCACTGCCGAAATACGTATAGAGTATATTAAACTTATATTTGTGAAACTTACCGAGTGTTTTATTTATTAATCTTATATTAAATATGTTTCACCGAGAATACACGGACTCCTCTGTTAATTATAAAAATATAATTATTTAGGCAATATTAAAGACCTAATCAAAGCGTATAAATGTAAATTGTAACCTCTTAAAGCATATTTTATTTTGTTTTTCAGGAGAGTGACTTGGATGTGTTTGTGGACACAGGCATGATGTATGACGGCTCCCTATATCAAGATGCTGACAGCCAGAGCAATCTGGTCAAACAGACAACTAGGATTCTTCGCAGAAATGCTGATTTTGATGACATAAATCCAATACCGTCTGCCCGTACCCCCATTATACAAGTGTACCACAGGATTACTGGTATTGACTGTGATTTGTCATTCCGACACGGCCTCAGTGTTGAGAATACCGAGTTTCTCAGGTAAATATAATATGACTAGCTGGAGTAACTGTACTACGTACGATTTTTAGGGTTTTGTAGGTATGACCAAAAAACCCTTATACCGTCATTTTGTCGTCTGTCTGTCTGTCTGTTCGGTAAAAATTGTAGCCAAACGGCTAAACCTAGAGAGTTGAAATTTGGAATGCTTATACAACTCTTTGACCCGCACATAGGAAAAATACTAAAACAACTAAAAAACATATCCCCTTAAAAATATAAACAAAAATGTGCTCATCGAAAACAAAATTTTTAATTTTTAATTCTGAGTAGGGTATCAAATGAAAGCCCTTAGTAGGTGGATTAACGATCAAATTTTTATTTTTGCAAAATAAAATATTTTGAAGCGATTTTTGCCAAAATTGTGCAAAAAATTTTTTGTCCCACACCCTGTAGCCCAGATGGTTTAAACTAAAAATCTAAAAAAATTCTAAGTAATGTATATTGGTGTAAACCGAAATAGTACAACAGGAATTTTTGATCAGATTATGTTTTCGGAAAATAACGCATTTTTTGTGGTTTTTGGTTCACAAAGTACAAAAGTTATACCAATGTAAGACACCCACATGCAAGGCGTACGATAGCGTAGTGGTTAGAGCAGTGGTGTCGTAAGCTAAAATTCGCTGGAAACGAAGGGTTTCGAGTATGGAGTGAATTTTATTTATTCTGTTTATTTTTTTTTGCATTTTTATTATGTTGAAATTATTTTGTCAAAATTCTAGTTATATTTTGACAAATGTTGCATTTAATTTTTAAGAGCGTAAATTTAATAACCAGTCTTATTATTATAATTGTCCGCAAAAAGAAGTTTTACACCAAGTCGAGTGTCACTCGACATTGGAGCTGGTGGAACAAAATCAATGTCGAGTGACACTCGAAATTGGAGTGGAAAGGGTTAATGCCCGGTTGCTAATGTAAAAATTATTCCTAACTCAAGTTAAAATCATTTGTTTTTGTATGTTGTAGCAAACAAAAACAAATGATTTTAACATGAGTTAGAGAAAACTCTTACGTTAGCAACCCGCCATAAATGTATCTATTACAACACTGAGGCAGACGATTATTTGATTACGTATTCTATGGTGGCGGAAGGTAACAGTTGATTTTTTAAATTTTATGTTCCAGGATTTGTATTGACGTACAGCCTTGTCTAAAGAGACTTATTTTAATCTTGAAGAACATCATGGCTTATACAACTTTTGACAGAATATCCACTTATGCCTTGTCTATGATGGCTATTTTCTACATGCAAACAAATAATTATTTGCCGTCTTTGAAGAAAATCCGTGAGTTAGATCCGACACCTTCGAGAGTCATTGCAGGTAAATATTTGTTTAGAATATTTAGAATTATTTTATTTCTCTTTAATAAAATTATTTTTAAAGGTTGGCATACTTTCCGATGGACTAAAGACATGGAGGTGTTAAAAGGAGTTGTAAGGCCCTGCGACTTTACTACTAAAGAACTACTGATAAACTTTTTTAAATTTTATATGGATTTCAAGTATAGTACAGATGTAAGTACAGCTTTCTAATCATCTATTTTTTTTTTTGTTTGTGCTCCCTTATGGCATTTACATTAATAGGGGAAACTTTTTAAGATCACAGCGCCATATGCGTCAAAGCTGGAACACTCGAAAGTGACATTAAACTGTTACTCGTGTATTTGTTTACATGGTGAATATGAACAGGAGTTGTATTTTTCTTGTTTTCCAAGCTTTTTTTTTTATTTAAAGATAATCTTCGATTTACAAGATATGTAACAATATACTATTGGTTATATAGGAATATACTATAGGTTATATTAATATAATATATAGTTAATTATTACACTTTAAACAGACTTAAAAAAACCAATAAAAAAACCAATACTATTACGAGGGCCAATCAAATATAAACGAGCCTTTCTCGGCTGAGCGGCGGGAAAGTCAACAATGTGTGCTCTGGCGGTTGTAATCCTCAGGTAGGGATTCGTAGAGAGGAAAAACCAGCCCCATCGGTTTATTTAATGTCATATTTAGTAGCCCTTGCGAGAAATGTGAAGAGTGTGCCAGTCTCTGTTGCACAACACATTGTTCTAAAGTTTCTAACCCGTGAAAACATGAAATCAGCCGAAATTCACTGCAGTTCCAGTTCGGGCAAGATACCCTTTCATGGCCAAGGGTGAAAGTTTGGTCCAACGAGTTCCAGCAATGCTGTGAACTAGTTGAAAATTAAAGTCGTCCTCACTGGCCTCGCACCATTGTGACTTATGAAAGCATTGCTCGTGCTTGTGAGTTAATGGAACGGGATCGACAATTAACAGTGCTTGAAATTTCGGAGGAACTTGGTGCCAGCTTTGGAAGTGTCCAATCAATCTTCCGAAAACACTTGGGCTTCAAAAAAATCTCATCACGTTGGGTTCCAAAGCTGCTGAGTGATGATCCTTCACAAAAACGCCAGGTTCCACATAGCAGATCGAACGCAACATAAACTGGTGGATATGCACTGGCAAATGCTTGAATTTCCACTTTATAGTCCAGACTTATGGCTATGCGATTACCACTTCTTTGGGACCCACAAAGGAGCACTTGGAGGCGAGCGATTTGAGAACAATGATCAAGTGAAAACGTTTGTGCACAACTGGTTAGATACCCGCCTAATTTCATTCTACGAAAACGGGATAAAGAAACTGCCCAAACGTTGGCGAAAATGCATCCTAAAAGGAGGAGACTATGTGGAAGAATAATTTGTAGAAATGTATAAATATTTCTTGTAAAAAAAATTGTTAAAATAAAAGGCGCGTTTATATTTGATTGCCCCTCGTATAAAGAAATTTCAAGGAAATTTTTAGTTTTTCATTGTATTTTTAATTCTTGTTAACTGTCTGTCAATATAATAGCAACAAAAATATAATAAATATATTAGTAAAAATTAATATCTCTGCCTGAAAAAGTAGAAAGGCCTTTTAATATATCAACTGATGATTTAGGCAAATTTTGGGTGGGGTAAGGCTTTTTTCAGTCTTTTCTTGGACGTAAAAAATCACTTTCCATAAAATGCAACGAGCAAACGTGCATGCATTGTCTTGGATTTTTCCCATTTTTAGTTTTTGGGTCCATAAAAACCTACGATCCACTTCTGCCTCCAAACGTCGTTTCAATTGATATTTCGATTTAGGTAAATTAGGTAAATTATGGATATTTTGTTTCTTTTTTTATTGTTTTCAAAGCTTGCTACGTTCAACTTTGTAAAACTTATGTTGATTATTATTATGTAAATAAATGGTCGCCATTTTGAAATGGTTAACATAAAAATATGATTTTTTGGTGTCATTGTAAAGCTAATTTAATGTACTTTTAGGAAAAAAATATAAAATTATCGATTCCCTATGCTAGATCAAAAGTTGACATCATTTCCGGTGAAACCGGAAGTGCCTCAGAATTCTTATAGTAACCTTTAGATGGGCCTTTTTGTCTAGTTTAACTTTTGTTCTGATTTTGTTCATACAAATAAAAATTTACTCGTTAATAATAAACTAGATAAAACTGATTTACACAGCAAAAGTGGAGTTTATCAAGCATCGTGCCAAGATTGTTCAACAATATATATAGGCCCAACTGGTCGAAAATTTGCTACAAGATTTGGTGAACATTTGAAAGCCATCCAAAATAAAAAATTAGAACAGTCCAACATAGCAGAACATATGATCTCCAATAATCATAACCTTTCCGTTAATGACTTTAAAATCCTACACATTCACAATAAAAGCCTTAAACTGAACCTTTTAGAATACCGAGAAATTCACTAAAATATTAACTGAAACCGGAAGTGGCTCAGAATTCTTATAGTAACCTTTAGATGGGCCTTTTTGTCTAGTTTAACTTTTGTTCTGAAGATTTTTTGTATCTTTACAAATAAAGGAGATTTTCGGGGTGCCCCGTTTCAAACAAACACCCTGTATATTTTTTTGCACTGATTACAAACAAACAAAAAAAAAAACAAATAAAAAATCAAATATAATTAGTAAAAAAAGAAATAAATTATCACTTAAGTAATTAACTGATTAAGAACCGAGTTAACAGCACATAAAAATAATCCTGCGGACCGGTAAAAAATCTGGCGGACCGGTAAAAAATTTGGCGGACCGGTGTCGGTCCGAAGACCGGCGGTTGGGAAACACTGATTTAGACGATAGATTAAATGACTATCAAAGTATGATTCATTTTGATGGAAAAATTTTGCTCCTGACATTCAGTATTCACCATTTGTCAGTCGCTTTTACTTAAAAAACCCTGAAATTTGTTCAATTTTAATTATTGCTTAAATTTAAATTTTCAAGTTTTCATTACTTTATTTTTTACAGGTAATCTGTCCACTAATGGGTCACACAATCCTAAAAACTGATTTCAACGAAGATGGAGGTCTAAAATTACCACCCGAGATGGACACGTATACTCTTAAAATATTGGAAAACCAAAACACGGAGAGATTCCGCCATCTATCTCCAATGTGTATTCAGGATCCTTTTGACTTAAGTCACAATCTTACAAAAGCGTGCCCCGTAGATTATGTAGCACGCTTAACTGCTCATTGTACTTTATCTTACAATATCCTGAATGGAAACCAGCTTGGTAATTAATTGATTTAAAATGGCGCCTGAAGATACTGAAATATAACATGATATTTTAAGTTTGTTTTTATAAATGGAAAATGGTTTTGAATAGAATAAATTTTTAATTTCATATACGAAGATTTTTGAAGTAATAATTTATAACTATTTAATATACAGCTACTTCAGATTGCAGCTCGTAACTATATGCGCTAAATATACTTTAAAATAATGTTACTTTTTGTTGATCGATGATAGGCAGTGATGGGCGTTTACACGTAAACTTTATGCATCATTTTCATGGTAGTGTCAAAGGTGCGACAGGGGTGAGAGGCGTGGTGTTATATTTACAAATTCGAATTTCATGGTGGGGTTGGAAGCGTGATAAGTGCACGTTTTCGGTTTTGACAACATTTGTATCTAACACAAATCTAACCTAAAAGTTTATACAATTATTTGGAGTAAACGGTTATTCAATTTAATTAAATATGTCATCAAATCGAAGGAGACGTCTAACTCTTTTTTATGCATATTTAGACTTATTGCAATATGAAGAAAAGCGATGGTGGGTACGTCCCATATATACATAGAAACAGAAGGCAACAGGGAAATTATTTTAACTTGTTGCAAGAAATGAGACACAAAAAACACAGACAGTTACTTCAATTACAAGAAAAGAATTTAATACACAATCTTTTTTACTTGACATCACAGTTTATAATGAAGATTCTGTTGGCCCCTGCTTGGGGGTGTATTATTAGTATACCCACTGCATGACATTTCTGCAGACCAGATATTTGAAACCGAATCTATAATAATAAACATTATGACTGCCGACAGCATTGTAAAAGTCGCTATTTCGCTACAACAATTTTTTTTTTAATTTTTTTTTTTTTTTTGGAAATTAGTTTAAGTGTCTCGCTAAAGATCTCACCATTCCGAAAAAATATATCTGTTTCTATGGTTTCGACGGTGCGGCCAGCGCTAGAGTTGAAATTTCTGAACTTGCGACACCGTGCTTGTAACACCGCGCCTACGACACCATGGTACGGGTTTTTTTAAAATAGAGCGATTCTATTGGTTGAATTTCTTGTTTCACGCTTCCAACACCAGCATGAAAATGATACATTAATTGTTTACGTTTACGTGTAAATTTATGTAAACAATTGGTAAACTTGTCAACAATGTAAACAATGTAAACTATCAAATAATGAGGTTAGTTTTAGTTACTTAATATCAATAATAGACAACTTAATGAACAAGTAGTTCAAAATAATAAGAATCCGAAGGAATAATTTCGTAAAGGTGAAATTTAATGAATTTTGTTATTAAAAAATAGAGACTAATTTTCTTAAAGAAATAATGTTTTTTACTTTTCATATTCATATTTACTAACTTGTAACACCTATATAATGATACATATTTGATTTTTATTAATATGTATATTGGCTTGTTCAAATTTTATATAATATACTTACTTTTTCTTTTAAAATTCTATTATTTATAAAAATGTGTCGATAATGGGGTTCTGTAATTCAATATACAGTGGATGGCCAAATTATTAGGGACAGTACAGATTTTCTGTAATTTTCAAATGAATTTAATGAGGAAATAAGTGGCTTTGGGTCTCGTATTTATTTTTATTCATTAGAGTGCTTTATTTAGAATATAAAACGACATAATTGCTTATTCATAATCATTTATTTTTGTATAAAAAGTGTTAATTTAACAAATTAAGTAAAATCTTAATATTTTGTAATGCCACCCTTTGCTGCGATTGCGGCTTCTAGGCGTTTGGGCATGCTTTCTATGCAGACTTTTGCGTTGTGTCGGAGATTGGGGTTGTGATGCCACTCTCTGATAAGGGTTTCTATAAATTGCCGCTTGGTGGTGATGATTTCTTTGGCGATCTCCCGCTTTTTAAAATAATAATGATACCAGCAACAAGAATATAGAAGAAAAATGATTAAAAACAATTTATTTTCTCACAAAATTCATTTAAACTTGAAAATTACAGGGGGGGTGTGCTGTCCCTTATAATTTGGCCACCTACTGTAAGTGCGCATGTCTAAATCATTGTTTACATTGTTTACAAGAGTTTTGTGTTTACACCAATTGTTTACGCGCCAACAATGGTGTAACTTACATCATGTAACTTACGCGCCTATCACTGATCTCAAGCTGGTGGACAAAACCACATAAGTCCATGAGTTTTTGTAAATATTAGAACGTTGTCTGCTTTATATCAGCGATTCCCAAACTGTGCTCAGCGCCGACCTGGGGCGCACCGAAAACGTTTCAATATTCCTCCAACAGTGTTATTTATTCCAAAGTTTTGATTTGGGGCGCCGCGGAAAACATCTGTTACATTAATGGCGCTGTGAACCGAAAAAGTTTGGGAACCACTGTGCTATACATTAAAATCACGTGATGACTTAACTGCGCATGCGTACGGTAATTTTTAACGTAATTCAAATGACGGCTAAAGCCTGGAACAGAATGCGAAGCGCGCTACGCCGTCAGCGCGCCGTCATTTGCGACGGCGTTGCTGAGAACGCCGTTGAATTTTCGCCTGCCCACAATGCAATCATTTTTAACGCCGTCAAGTGTCACGTGACAACCTATATCTGTGTTTATACGTACGCTTTCTTTTAATAAAAGTATAATGGGTGATGAAGACTTGTGTGTGATGTTATTTATGTTGTATGCAAGTTATTTATACATACAAACACTTTACCATTCAGTAAAAACTGAGGTTAGGTGTTCTGCGTCAACGTTCAACAGCGTCAAAAGTTGGAAGATGACGAACATTCAGTATCAACGGCGTTCGAACGCCGTAGGACGTTGTTCATTATAATAATAATAATAATAATAATATTTATTGTTCAGTCGATCTTACAGCTGTAGACATAGAACAAGTCAATACAATACAATACAGTCAGTGCAATATTTAAATTAGTTGTATAAGAACATGCATAAGAACTTATAAAATAAAATGAAAAATACATTTTTCTTATATTTTAAGGGTTTTTAATGATGCAGATCATAGTTGGGGAACATTCAGTGTTAATTAAGGTATTCGCTAATATCATAGTAGTCCATTAAAAATTGTTTTAGTTTAATTTTAAAATTGATGAGAGTTGATATTTTTTTTGATGGTTCCAGGGAGTTTATTAAATAGTTTTATGGCCATATAGTCCGGACTCTTCTCGTACAGACTTAATCTGTGACGAGGAACAGTCAATAATGTGTGGCCATGTCTCGTTTTATATCCATTGTTGTGCCCTAATAGATTAAAGTGGCTTTTGTTTTTAAAAGCATATAATAACGTTTCATATATATAAACGCATGGTAGTGGGAGTATTTCTAAGTCTTTAAATATGGGTTTACAAGAAGTTCTTTGTGGTTTACCCTTTAAAATGCGAACTGCGAACTTTTGCAACTTGAATATACGTGTAGCGTCCGAGGAGATGCCCCAACAAATGATGCCGTACGAGAGAATCGAATGTATATTTGAGAAATAATATATTTTACCGATTTCTGTGCACTTGCGTAGTACAGCCTTGCTTTTAACTTTGCGCTTACAGTTTGCGCCGTCCAACGGCGTCAACGCGCCGTCAAACTCGTTGCATTCTGTTTCCCACTTAATTTTGTCCGCCAGCCTAGACATTTATTTTTTAAATTATATTAGAACCACTCTACTTTTAATTTCTATAGTAGAATAAATATAGCAATCAATTAAAAAAAAAAAAAAAAAATAGATATCGAGTTCCGGTCAATAAAGAGTAACGTTTCTTTTTTGCAAAGAAATTTACGGCAAGTTGAATATTACCTGTATCGAAGTATGGCTGTTAATTATAATGTTACTGATTATTTCTTTGAAAATTTTCGTTTTAAATAATCATTTTCTAAATTTTTTATCTTAAATTTAGGAGTCATTAGTCCTGCAGTATGTGTAGCAAGGATTATTATAAAATGAAGCCATGACATCAGAGATTTATTGTGCCTGTGTCGTATTTTTATAGCTGTGAAACTTACTAATGCAAAACTTGTACGTGTCGCTTCCACCAAAGACAGGAAAAACAGATCGAAACCGACAAAATCATTCGCCGAACGAATAAAAACGTTGGATTTTGAAACCCTTTACGATTGAATTATACGTTTGTTCTGAAGGTCATCGGATTTTTGGATAGCGCGTTGGATTTTTGAAGGGAATAGACCATATTAGTAACTACGTCACAAATTGGAATTCAGTGCTGCCGTCTCGCGGTTGGATTCCTTTTATTTGAATTTTCTATAATATAAAGTATCTGGACTGTATATATTAGTATATATTTATCAAAAATACATATTTTATGCTCCAAAATTGAAAATATTTATAAAATTAAGGTAACAAAAGTAATGTCCCATGTATTTTAAACTTCAAAAGGAATCAGCTCTCAGATGGCAGCACATGTATGTGACGACACACTAATATGGTCTATTCAGATGAAGAGCGGTAACACGTGACCATGCAGTAGCTCTTCTCTCATTCTGTTTCGGTTGAGCATAGAATATGGACGTAGAGGAAGCTATACATTTGTGGTTTTATTTAAAAAATATATATATCGTAAGCGAAAACGTATGAGAGGATAAATCTGACGCTCGATTGACATATGTGCGCATGCTTCAAAATGATCTTGAGCGGAGATTAAAAATATAATATTCTGATTTATTGTGGATATATTTAAGATTATCATTAATACATAAATAATTAGACAATAATAATTATCAATTTATTATTTATTTATTTATTTATTTAATAGAACAGCACGTAGCTAATATGAACAATAATACAAAACAAGAAAAAACAAAAGGAACAAATATCACAGTGTGGTCGATAGTCATAAAATTATTGTTAAGCAACAAATAATTCATTCTTAAATTATAATTTGCTTAAATAAATACAAAGGAGATAAAATGAATGAAATTACACGTGTGTGTGTGTGTGTTACTACTCACACAGTTAAGACAAAAAAAAGTTACTTCTGTATTTTTTCAATAATATTTTCTTCCTCTTGCGTTGTCGGTTTTTTAAAATATGCGACTTCTTAATTTTTTTCCTGGTACTAAATATAGAAATTTGTTTATTAATTTTTTTATTACTTGGTTCAAATTTTGTCGTATCTAGTTGATGTTTAAGTTTTTTATTTTCTTTGTTAATTTCTAAACATTTTCTATAAGTATAAGCCCAACGATTCTCATAATAATTTGTGAAAAAATATTCACCAAATTTTTTCATGTCATTACCCGAAAGTAAAAAACTATTGCTTTTGGTAACATTTCTATAAATTTTGATTCTTCAAGGGTTATTTCTAAAGTTTTTAAAGTTTGAAGCCCATCACTGCACACCAGGCATTGTAAAGCATTTCATTTATATCGGACATAAAAACATTGCAATTTATCAAACCGATTTTTTTGAAAAATTTACGAAAAAAAAAATCATGAACAGTAGTGTCCTGCCTGTTTGTAAACATCCATGATGCAGGAAACTCCTCACCATATTCGTCGATTATCATTAAAGTTTATCTTATGAATACTTTTTAAATGGACATTTAAATTATATTGTTTTGAAAATATTTTATTGCAAATTAATCACATCACAGACCTTTTCAATTTATTTAAAAATGTGTGCGCTGCATATAAGTACATGTAAACACAACATTGGTTTCCGCGTTTCCCGCTACACTGGAACGCATGCGTATATGTGTCAATTAAGCGTCAGATTTATCCTCTCATCGAAAACGTTATTTTGGGCCCATCCAGTTATAAAAAATAGACTCTCTACAAGTTTAGTTTCAACATTATATCCTAAACTGAGGGACAATGAATCTGAATGCTTTAATTACTTCAGAATGTCTATAAAATCATTTGACGACTTGCTTCAACTCATCCAGGATGAGATTACAGCAGACCCGAACGCTAAAATTTTATTTTTATATAATTCTGATACTATATCCCAAATTTATTCTACTTCGTCAATAAATAGGTCGACGTCAATTTCGGTTTCACTCATTTTAGCAGCAGACTAGCAAAAGCAATTCCAAAACCAGTCCGATCGAGACGGAGACGCGCGGTCAACTGAACATACAATTGTTCACATGAATGAGCATTAAGCCTGGAACAGAATGCACAGCGCGCTACGCCGTCAGCGCGGCGTCATTTGCGACAGCGTTGCGTAGCGCCGTTGAGAATTTTCGCCTGCACACAATGCAATAATTTTTAACGCCGTCAAGTATCACTTGACAACCTATATCTGTGTTTATACGTGCGCTTTCTTTTATTAAAAGTATAATGGATGATGAAGACTTGTGTGTGATGTTATTTATGTTGTATGCAAGTTATTTATACATACAAACACTTTACCATTCAGTAAAAACTGAGGTTAGGTGTTCTGCGTCAACGTTCAACGGCGTCAAAAGTTGGAAGTTGACGAACATTCAGTATCAACGGCGTTCGAACGCCGGAGGACGTTGTTCATTCTGTGCACTTGCGTACGACAGCTTGGTTTTAACTTTCTTCTGACAGATAGTGCCGTACGTACGCCGTTAACGCGTCGTAGAACTCGGTGCATTCTGTTTCCCACTTTAGCGCGTTCGCCGGCGTCTAGATATTTTTTCTCTAACCGCGGCGGTACCGCGTGCTAGCGCGCGTTATCATGTGAACGATTGTATGTTTAATGTATGAATATCTAGACGTGCGTCAGATTTTTGTCATCTGAATCTTATTAAGTTTAATATTATATTAAGTTTATTTTAAAAATGGAACAGAAATGTTTGGTCCTGTGATACTCATTATAACTGGTTTCCACAGTGTATTAAATAAAAATATAACTTTATTCAACTTTTGTTTAGTCAATTTATATGCTACATTGTATTATAACAGTTTATCTATTTTTTTAATAATATGTTAATTATATGTTCATTCTATTTTTAAAAAGGTGTTCGGTGATATTAATTATTAAATTTGATTTATTACGCTATTTCTACCCTGGAATAACACTGTTGTGATCGTCATTATCAATCTCATCAATTGTTTCTTCAAATAATACACCATTAAAATGTACTGCGATATTTTGAAACACGGCGGAGGCATAAATGAAGTTTTGTAGCTTTCAGAGGATTATAATTTTAAGTTCTGTGTCTCAACAAAAACCAAAACTGCTCTCCAATACTCCATTTACTACCTTTCTATACAATTACTTGAACTTGCGTCTGGGTTACTTGTATAACAAAAATTATGAAGCGTCATTCTTATCTCTACTGTAAAGAATTCACTTTAAAAAGTAATAGAAAGTTGATTAATATTCCTACCGTCTTGTGTTTTATTCATTTTTTTTTTAAATAACATGACATTTACTTAAATAGTATCAGCCATTTTTGCAAACTAAACACTAGCGTTAACTTTTAAAGCCACCGTTTCGGTAGGCGCTTATTGTAGAACTGGCTATTTTAACGCCGCCGCGCTATAATTTTAACACATATATGTTTAGCGAATAGCATTTAGGTAAAAAATGGTGTTAAAAAAATTAACGTCAGTTTCTGACGTTAAGATTTTAACATCATTCTTAGAGAATAGACCCGATTATCGTAGGTGACCTAAATTACCGACTGAGAACACGTTTTGTGCGCATGTCAACTTTAGTTTGAAACAAAAAATACGTATTTATATCTTTCTTTGTCAATCTCTCTGATTACGATATTTTACATGAGTATGAATGCGCGATGCTCTCTCTATTAGTGGTTCTTCTGAGGTCTGCGCAATCAGTTGAAACTGGTAACTTCGTGACGACAACTTCAGAATAAAATTATCGTAAGATTTGACAGCACCAGCGAATGATTAATTTAGTGTAAATGCAAACCTATCTTTAATATCAGTGGACTTTAAGTAAGCATATCTTTAAGTTCTAATATGAAAAGGGTTTTATAGATTGTTATTAATATAGTATACAGTTAGGAACTGTATGTCTAATCCTAATTGCTTTAGGCCGGAAATATATTAGTTTTGGATTTTGGAATATATGGTAGAGTTTAAGTAAGGTGGAAATAAAAATGGTTATCAATGTTGATGGTAATCCGATCTCTGATAAAACCACCTTGCGGTGACGATGGTTTGTGCTTCACTGATGCTATCAAAACGCATCACACCACCTCAGAAAACCTAGTTTCCAGAACTTTTCTCGTTTTTTCCAAAAAAACTGTTTTCGGCTTGGTGATAAATTACTTGTATTTTTAGTCTTATTCTATGTTGTGTTTAAATTCTTATTCAGATGTACATCATCTGAAATTTAACTTTATTTTATAGTTATATTGAATATTCATGTTAGAATTATATTATTTTAAATATTATTATCTTTTTTTGGACTTCAGGCGCCATCTTTATATGTGACGATGCATTTTATGCTGAATTGATTTTTTAATATAATAATATTCATGAGTATTTCTCTTAATTGTATTTTTTTAACTTTTTTCATGTTCAATGTATAATATCTTAAGAGAGAATAAACATATTTTTTGTTTTATGGAATATAAATATTGTGTTTTCTTTCACCTAATAGGTGTGTTCGATTTGCACATTTGCAGTTACTGTTTACTGCCGCGTTAAAAAAATCTGTTCGTTTGATCGCAGTAACTGCAAATCTGTTTAATTTGTCGTAATTTACTGCCAGTTTATGACGCTACTGCGAAAAAGTTACAGCTGTTTCTCTTGCGGATTATTTGTTACGGCTGTTAACGCTTTAACGCGGCAGTAAACAGTAACTGCAAATGTGCAAATCGAACACACCTAATGTTTCTTTGGTTTAAGCGGAACTAGATTTTGAAATCTACTAACTATTATTCCCGATTGATTGGGACTTCTGACTGGGACTTGAAGAAATAAAAAAAAAATAATAAAAAATTTAATTTCTGCCTCTGCTTGAAATCTGTTTATCAGTTTCTAATTGTGAATCCTGGTTAATAGTCAGTGCAATTAAGACCAATAAATAATAATTAAAAAGAAAAAAAAAATGTGAATCCGTAGATTAACCCTCTCATGCGCCACGTACGTGGACACTTATAATTTTCAGTATTATTCTAATATCTATACTTGAAATGAGTACCTAAGTGAACACAGTCCACGTTTGTGTACTTAAGTTTACCATAAATGATCATAGATGGCAATAGCTATATCGTATGCCCAAAAAAAAAAAAAAAAATTATTTGATAAATGCTGCACGATGTAAAAGTTCGAGTTGTACGAAGCGAACGAGATATATTTGCAAAAGATGCGAAATATATCTGTGCCCTTAATGTTTTGAGTCATATCATACCTAAAATAAGTACATAAAACGTTATATTTCAGTAATTAGTTTGTAAAATAAATTTTGCATGTACAATATGCATGCAATATTTCAATGTACTTTTTTCAAAATTTATGTTGTTTTGCATAATTTATACCAAAAATTACATTGACGTACCACGGTTGGCTGCATGGATGTACACATTTAAAAATTTTACTGACGTGCAACGGTTAGTTACACGCATGTACAGATTTAAAAATTAGATTGACGTGCAACGGTTGGTTACATGGATGTACTAATTTAAAAATTAGATTGACGTGCAACGGTTGGTTACATGGATGTACACATTTAAAAATTAGATTGACGTGCGACGGTTGGTTACATGGATGTACACATTTAAAAATTAGATTGACGTACAACGGTTGGTTACATGGATGTACACATTTAAAAATTAGATTGACGTGCAACGGTTGGTTACATGGATGTACACATTTAAAAATTAGATTGACGTGCAACGGTTGGTTACACGGATGTACACGTTTAAAAATTAGATTGACGTGCAACGGTTGGTTACATGGATGTACACATTTAAAAATTAGATTGACGTGCAACGGTTGGTTACACGAATGTACACATTTAAAAATTAAATTGACGTGCCACGGTTGGTTACATGGATGTACACATTTAAAAATTAGATTGACGTGCCACGGTTAGTTGCATGGATGTACACACTTAATAATTGGATTGACGTGACATGGTTGGTTACACGGATGAACACATTTAAAAATTAGATTGACGTACCATGGTTGGTTGCATGGATGTACACACTTAATAATTTGATTGACGTGTCATGGTTGGTTACACGGAGGTACATATCTAAAAATTACATTGACGTGCAACGGTTGGTTACACGTATATACAAATTTAAAAATAAGATTGACGTGCCACGGTTGATTGCATGGATGTACACATTTAAAAATTAGATTGACGCACCACGGTTGGTTACAAGGATGTACACATTTAAAAATTAGATTGACGTACCACGGTTGGTTGCATGGATGTACACATTTAAAAATTTGATTGACGTGCAACGGTTGGTTACATGGATGTACACATTTAAAAATTAGAATGACGTGCCACGGTTGGTTACACGGATGTACACATTTAAAAATTAGATTGACGAACCACGGTTGGTTGCATGGATGTACACATTTAAAAATTTGATTGACGTGCAACGGTTGGTTACATGGATGTACACATTTAAAAATTAGAATGACGTACCACGGTTGGTTGCATGGATGTACACACTTAATAATTTGATTGACGTGCCATGGTTGGTTACACGGATGTACACATTTAAAAATTAGATTGACGTGCAACGGTCTGTTACACGGATGTACACATTTAAAAATTAAATTGACGTGCCACGGTTGGTTACATGGATGTACACATTTGAAACTTAGATTGACGTGCGACGGTTGGTTACATGGATGTACACATTTAAAAATTAGATTGACGTGCAACGGTTGGTTACATGGATGTACTAATTTAAAAATTAGATTGAGGTGCAACGGTTGGTTACATGGATGTACACATTTAAAAATTAGATTGACGTGCGACGGTTGGTTACATGGATGTACACATTTAAAAATTAGATTGACGTGCAACGGTCTGTTACACGGATGTACACATTTAAAAATTAAATTGACGTGCCACGGTTGGTTGTATGGATGTACACACTTAATAATTTGATTGACGTGCCATGGTTGGTTACACGGATGTACACGTTTAAAAATTAGATTGACGTGCAACGGTTGGTTACATGGATGTACACATTTAAAAATTAAATTGACGTGCCACGGTTGGTTACATGGATGTACACATTTAAAACTTAGATTGACGTGCAATGGTTGGTTACATGGATGTACACATTTAAAAATTAGATTGACGTGAAACGGTTGGTTACACGGATGTACACATTTATAAATTAAATTGACGTGCCACGGTTGGTTACATGGATG